>JARWMC010000001.1:25000-1225000 GCA_029959065.1 Colias behrii | reverse complement strand
TGTTAATAAGTCTTGAGACTCCGATCTATTGAACGAAGCGGTTCTTGCGGTCGCCTTTGATCTAAATATAATTTGTTTGCAAATTTCAAAGCTCCGATGTTACGAAATTTTTTGGGGCTAAGGCTTTTTAAGCTTTTTTATGAAAGTTTATTAAGGTGTCAAGCTTGAATTTGACCTTTTGAAATAAGTTTAAAATGTTAAATATAATATATTAAGTTAAATATCTATCTATCTGGTTTTGATGTCGCTCTGTATATATGTAGTTCTAAAACTTACTTTTAAAACAACGTTTTTTTGTGCTTTTACATTCTCCTTGAGTGTTTACATAAAATAGAACGCATAAATAAGTAAGTATGTATAATAAGTATAAACGACTTTTATTCAACTTATTTATTTTATAGCAGTATAGAGTTAAAAAAACCGGTAGCACTTATATTTCCATATAAGTCAGCAGTTGCAGTTGCAGTTCTCATCATCAGCAGTCTGCTGATGATAAGCTGATATGTTATTCGACAAACATGTAGCATTCTCAATATTTAATTCGTTATACCTATAAAAGTAGGACTTATCTTTCCTACTTATAATTATATTAGTGTAGCTTTGATGAAATTGTTTTTCCACCTAGCTCCTTAACCAGAGATTCTATTGATCCAACAATAAACACACATACAAACAGCTTTAGAAGTGTTTCTTCGCATGTTTTTTTAACGCTAAGGAACCTTTATTTTATTTGGGATAAATTGATACGCCTTGCATATTTATCCTAGCAATGATCATCACTTGATTAGTTGCTATTACATAACCAAGCTATGATTTAGAATAGAATAATATTTTATTTATAAACCATTAAATAAATAGGCTTTTCTTGTATTTACTTACCGATGTAAATGAAAGCAGCTCCTCTTTTCAAAAAAACCATCAAAATTGGTGCAAACGTTTTCACATGAAGATAGATTAACGAACGTTGGCAATACGGTGTTTATATTGAATTTCAGTAGGTAAACATATTAAACGCGAGGATAATCGGAATGAATTCCGACAAATATTTAGTCTCGAAGCGAAATGTTGCTTCTGGGAGAATTTTGTCCTTTAACTATTACGTATAAATATCTACACCGATATAAATTCAATTGAAGATATCCTCGAAGCTTCTAAGGTTCTTTGTTTTTGTGAAACGTAGTTTACACGAGTATTCCTTCGCAGTATTAATTATTATCGATATTCAATATTTTGATTCAGATATACCTACCTTAAATAATCTAAGTCCTTAAAGATATTTATCTTAATATCTACTTATATTATAAATTATAAATGTGGAAGTTTGTGAAGTTAACTAGATTGTTTTTTTTTTTTTTTTGCGAGGAATAGGCAAGTGCATGACCACGATCTCGTCTGCTGGTAAGCGAATGAACTGGTGTGGCCTAAGATAGAGCGCGCTTCCCTAGAAGGAACCTGTTTACTCTTGTCTTGAAGACTCCCAGGTTGTACTCATCGGATAAGATTTTTAATCTTTCAAGAAAAATCTGAGTTAAATTTTACAGAGACAGACTTGTTTATAAGGCGACCGCCCGATTCATGCAAATATTATAAGAACAAAAGTAGGTAGTCGTTTGAAGTTTTTGGCAGAGCAACACTAAATCATTTATTGTATAATGATTTTATTTTTGGTTCTTATAGCGAAAACTATAAGGAAAACCTTATAATGCTCATCCAAATCTTGCAATACATACATTACGCGCTTGACCATTTCACGTATATTACGCTCTGTCACTCAAACAAACAACATCTAATATTTAATATGCGCTCAAGCATAGCAATATTCCCTGTGCGTAAAATATTCAGTACAGATAACGCAGTCAACTCGAAAAGGGTCCTTTGAGGCAAGTCAGCTGAGAATTCTGATATATACAATGTACCTATATTAGAACACGCCCGGGGATGTATGAAAATATTAGGGTACTTTTATAATTGGTAGGATTATCTTGTGTATTAGTTATAACTAGCGGCTCGCTCCAGCTCATTGTTGTTACTTTTTACATATTTAACAGTAGGTAGGTGCTACTACTCAAATGTCATTCAAATCTGTTCAGTCTTTCTTGAACAAAAACTTATAAGGGAAGAGTAAACTAACTTTTTGACGTGACAACGTCTTATAATTCGATAGAGCCGGCTGCACGCACGAAAAAACATGACTCATGCGGCGTTACCTCGCTCTGAGGCGTTCCATGTAAGGCATGAAGTGCAAGCGAGAGCGTGGAACGAGCGACAAAGAAGCACAATCGGACGTTGTCACGTTCAACTATCATCAGTAAACCGACTTTACAGACCACCAATTTTTTAGATATACATGATACGTAATGACTAATGAGGTTAATATCATATTCATTCTAATATAATATCGTACATTGGATCTGAAAGCATCTTTATGCTGTTTTATTTTATATTCCATACTAGGTTTCCGCCCGCGGCTTCGCCCGCGCATTCAAAGAAAAACCCGCATAGTTCCCGTTCTCGCGGGATTTCCTCCTAGGATTGCGTCATTTTCCCGGGATAAAAAGTAGCCTATATCCTTTCTCGGGTATCAAAATAACTCCATACCAAATTTCATGAGTTCAGTAGTTTAGGCGTGATTGAGTAACAGACAGACAGACAGAGTTACTTTCGCATTTATAATATTAGTATGGATACGATATGCTGTTAGAAATTAAATATTTTTTACGGAATTAAGCGCTGTTTATTCATATACTTTGCAGTGAGCGTGGTTACAGCATATAATCAAATACAAGAAAACAGATAGAGTATAGATTCTACCATGTATAACTACGATTTAGTATATTATATTCAGGAAATGGACCGAGTAGGAACACTTCTGTGCCTTGGAGAGCAAGTAAAATACTGCACCTGATCTCTCATCCTTCTTTTCGAAGCTATCCCAGTGGACTATGGTTAGATATATTAAGTAAGGGAATATACTATAAAGAAAGGAATATCTTATTACATGTATGTAATTACGTATATAATTCGAATTGAATACATTTATTTATTTAACACTTTATACAAAAAATACATAATATATTATCTACTAGGTAATGATTTGCTTGTCCAGTTAGTGGTTGTCATTATTATTCCTTACATAATAATTATGTTATGTTAAGATAACGCATAGTAATAAGCTATTATAATATTATTAGCATTTAATGTTGATTTATTCCAGTATATTAAAGAAATAAAAGTTATTTTAATTTATAAAGTTGTATAATAAAGTCTTTTAGATTTTGGTAGAGTTACAGTGGTACATAAATACAAATTAAACGATAATATAAATCAAATATTGCTTTAAAATGGAGTAAGATAACTTATTTTAGAATACCAATTCTTCACAAACTATGAAGCTATTAGCGTTAAGTTGAAAACATTATTATTGGTAGTTTGGTATAACTTCGCAAATTTTAAACAATAAATAATAAAAAGCAATAACATAAAAAACAGTTTTATTAAAAGCCTGTTAATATCCGAGAAATAGGGAACAGTTGAGGTGACCTGTATAACCTACTTTCATTCCTACTATTATAATACTCATAAAATTGCATCTTTTCGAAAGCACACGCGTCATTATGATTCTCTTAATTAAAATTATATCATAGAATTTCTGAAAACAACATATCGAGTGTTGTGGTAGTTCTTATTTTCTTTTATAGGTTTAAATTTTTAGTAAAATTTAAAGTATTGGAGGACATAATTGCAACTTAAGTGCAGTTTTACTTGCTGATTTTTTTTCGTAATGCAGATTGCAAGAGCAGATTGATTAATTGATTTTTCTCCATAATTTTTTTTCGTAAAAAAGTCAAAGCTTAATTTCTCCTTCAATCATTGTGCGATTAAAAATATTTACATAAAAGTGCATTTAGCAGAACACTAAAAATATGTTTTCAATTCGAACGATTAATTCCTGAGATAAGCGCGTTGAAATAAACAAACACTTGCTCTATAATATTACTATACATAAAAAGCTTCTAAATACATACAAAATACTCCAAACTCATATTATTACTCAAAATAAGCTGGACACAAAGAGGATTTACGGAATACAAAGAATAATAAAAGGAAAAATGTAATCACGCAATGTAAGCTTTGATAACAGACTTATCACAATTAATATTATTAGAGAAATACCAAAATATTCTTCATTTTTTGAGTAATAAATATTTCTTATAATATTAAAGATGAACAGATAAATCATAAATACAAAACGTATGAATAAAAGGATATTAATACAATACAAGAATGGGAATAAGAAGATATTTTTGGCATGTAGGTATACGAAATAGTAGGCTTATGCCACACCCCGGACACTCCATACAAAATTATCGTTTTGACAGTCACACTGTAGAGACTGCAAATGTGTGTGCTAACGCTTTATGGTTGGCACATTTGTGACTAGCGTAAAAAAATAATTCGCGTTTTTCTGATGAAATACATCCGTAAACAGCACAATATCTAACCATTTTCTACGAAAAACGATAATCACAAATCCAAAATAATAAAATTACTTTAAGTCAATTTGATTAATGTTGTCAATCTTCGTTGCGTATCGTCCTTGCAGAAAAATGTGGCCCATTTTAATCACGATCGCGCGGGGTGAGGTAATAGTTTAATTTTGGCGGGAGGCGGAGAGTGTCCGTTCTGTAGCGTTTAGCTACTATTATGTATTCTGTGCTTATGCCTAACAATGCGGTTATTTATTTATCTTTATATAAAATTGAGGAAAGTTTTCGTAGAAGAATAACTTAGCAACAAAGTACCTAATATATATAATTATCACTACATAGTATAAAACAAAGTCGCTTTCCCTGTCCCTATGTCCCTATGTCCCTATGTCCCTTTGTACGCTTAAATCTTTGAAACTACGCAACGGATTTTGATGCGGTTTTTTTTAATAGATAGAGTGATTCAAGAGGAAGGTTTATATGTATAATAACATCCATTAAATAGTGAAGAAGTACTGTTATTTTTGAGGTTTCTAATGTGATGTCGTAAAAAATTACATTTTTTCCGCTTACATTGCAAACGCAGGCTGAACCCTACGAGTTTTGTCAAAATAATGTACTAAGTATTATACACATTGAAAAGGTCTACAGAAAAGTCCGCGATGGTATATGTCTATCTCTTATGGATAACCCACAATAACTTTTTTTTGTCATTTACTTTTTACGACAAATAATGCCTTATTTTCGATGCGATTTTAACCAATACAGCATTAATCCTTAACCAATTAAATACCTTGAATACATTGTTCATTTAATATAGATCTATATGGCCCTTTACACCGTATGATTTAAGTGAATATTTTCGAAGATATTACAGATTTAAAAATTGCGGTACGTAGCGTTTGCAGCGCTACCGGCCGGCCGCCCGGCTATCTATTTTATACCCGTGCGAAGCCGGAGCGGGCCGCTATGCTTTTATATACAACGTTCACAGTTTTTCTGTAGTGTATTTAGTATCAGCATTGCACCCGTGCGAAGCCGGGGCGGGTCGCTAGTAAGTAATAAGTAGTATAATTGTAAGTAACAAACTTTCTTTTAAAATTTACTTTTTCATTGATTTTATATCGAATCTTAGGAAAGCTGAATGTTCACTCCACACAATATTAGCTTTGTATCAAAGCAGATGCTTTATAAAAACTATAGAGAATGTTTTCAGTGCTTTGTTACAAAGGCCTTACGAGGAAACTCTCCATATAGGTATTTGTAAGAAAGTTAACCCGGCGTCATTGTGGTAGAAAACAGATACGCGAACGTTGAGGTGGGTCAATATTACCCATATATTTTATAGTTGTTATTTTTAAACTTTTTAAGAAAATTAGTATTCTGTGTTATTATTATAGGTTATAGGTATTCTGGTTTTGATAACATAAAATAAAAATAATAATTAACCAACGTTTTATTCACTTTAATCAATTTTGACATAAACTCATAAAAATAGGAACAAAATATAGACCTCTTACGTTTTCATGTCATTCCTACGCTAATAACCAGTAATTTTGGTTACAAATAGCATTTTTATAAACTTAAGTCTAATATATTAGAAAGAAACTTTAACAAAGCTAATTAGAATCTTCGTTGTAAATGAAATCAATACAGAAAGCCATGATGCGTTCAGGACAAATAAATTTAGGGCAAGCTTGACAAAAATGTTTTGTTTTACTATTTTTATTTCCGGACACACTTAACATCTTTTTCGGGAATTGCAGGTGGCTCCTCTGATGATCCACCAATAAATTCTCTGCCCATTTGTCATTGCTATCGATCAATTTCTGGCGAATTTTCAAATGTTCTATGACTAGAGCAAGACCTAAGTTTTTCAAAAAATTACGTCGCTTATCGTTTGGTTTGTTTTTAATTATGCGACGTATTATAAGCGCATTAATTCCTGTGTGTCCAACATGGCATAAAAATTGTCAGGGGCCAACTTTTGGAGTTACGACTCACATCATATGAGGCACAATGTTCATCAGCGACGCCAACCCCACATTTAGTTTTATTGTAAAAGGTAAAGGTATTGAATTCGGGTTTTCACTTTTATCCGCTTGAAACATACTCTGCACTCTAACATGATCTTCTTCTTCTACTTCATCACCATAATAAGGTAAGTCTGAGTCAGACAAGAGTCTAAACCCGCCATGATACGTGATATTTTCTATTCTATCCATTTATAGTACCTATTTTATAATATACTTATTATAAAATAGGTACTATACCCTGTTGGACAAACAAAAACATTAAATTCACAGAAACAAGCAAAAAAAAGTTTGCAGACACTAAGAAATCATACACAACAGTAAAAATCGATAACTTAGCCATGGCGCGAAATTGTTACATCAATTGTGAGGATGGGTTATATTTACCTTTTTCGAAAATACACGCGTGTAGCTCCCAGTACACTCGACGTCGAATGGATTTAAATTCCAAAACGTTTAATGTACATTATTAGCTCCAGCTACTATAAAGAACAGCACAATCGTGCACGTAATTACAAAGATATTGTAAATTATAAACAAGCCGGGTCATTTTGGGTTAAAGGTTTTTTTTTTTGTATTTTTTGGTTTTAGAAAACTTTACTTCTTGAGAATATTGATGCTTCGGAAATGTTGTGTTAAATTACATTATCTTCTATTATTTACGAGAGTATAATATAACACAAACATAATTAATAATTAATAATACGTAAAATATTAATAGAGAAAACGAAATAAATACCTACTGATTTATACGTGTTAATATGCTATAATTCATTTCTTATCTTCTTTAATTAAAAGACTACACAAATTTTTCTTGCGTGCTAAAACTGCTTTCCGAAACTGCTAATGGAAGCCGAACTTATGTTGTGTGATTTTTGGTAGAAGCATAACTTAGGGTTGCGCCATGCTAATGTGTATGTGAGGCGAAAATAATAGATAATATTATTTTTATTATCAAGTAATATTCAATGACTCTACTTAACTTTGAAGCAACATTTACGGTGTTCATTGTTTTATTTATTTTTAATTACATAGTATGAAATATAACTCATTTATAAAATATAGAAAACTATACAATATAACGCCAAAAGCTAAAAGCCTGTGAAAACTGAAAAGTAGAGGCAAATTATTTTTATTTTGCATTAATTTTTTTTTACCATATTTTCGTATGCTTGTGTTTGTGTCCCATAACACATAGGTATTTTATTTACATACTTAAATACTACGGCACTGTCTATGCTTAGGTTTGTCTTTTAAGAAAAAAACAATTTGAACAAAAAACAATTGACTTTGAAATTAACAAGAGTCGGTTAATTTCTTTAAATTATTTGCATGCTACCTAAAAGAGCACCTCAACAATCTAAAAAGAATAAACTTTCTACCTTAGAATTAGTTTTAATACATTGCTAGTGGCACATCTATACTAATATTATAAAGCTGAAGAGTTTGTTTGTTTGTTTGTTTGTTTGAATGCGCTAATCTCGGGAACTACTGGTCCGACTTGAAAAATTCTTTCAGTGTTAGATAGCCCATTTATCGAGGAAGGCTATAGGCTATATCATCACGATAAGACTAACAAGAGCGGAGCAATGCGGGTGAAACCGCGGGGAACAGCTAGTCATTAATATAACGTTACTATTTCCTACGGGAAACTGAAGATTAATCCTTACACAACTAATTGTTACTAATGTTGGTTATTCCTTTCAATTAGGGACGCTTATGATTACAATGGTAAATCGTTGTAATAAATTTTGTTGTGTTAATATTGACACATTATGGGCTTAATCCTATCTTTGTTTTGTATATTATTAATTTTAATACACATGTTTGTTTCTTATTATTAACTACAAAAAATAAAAAATGTTGTGTGGTTTTATGAAACCACGGTAAAAGTGAAACTGTTCGAACGGTTCCGAACACTGCTTTATACCTACTCGGCAGCCGACCGTCACGCGACATGCGCTACACAGACCAAAAAGTTTGAGACGATGTAATAAAAGTTTCACTTTAATAACAAAAAATCCGTTTGTAAAGATGTATACGATTAATGGTTGTTTAAACTAGATAGTACCGAGAGATAGACAGTTGAAAGCTGAAAGTTTTAAGCCTTACCTTTATCCTTATTACTAACAAAATGTCTCCAAACTTCTAATTATAAAGTAACTAGCTTACCGCCCGCGGCTTCGCCCGCGGCTTCGCCCGCTTTGACTTAAGCCTAATAAATTATATACTAAAACCTTCCTCTTGAATCACTCTATCTATTAAAAAAAAGACGGGTTGCACTCCGGGAGTGCCGGCAGAAGTGAAAACGCGCGTAGTAGAGAGGGGATAGCTGTCTACTCTCCATCCGTCTTACGCTTTTTCGATCAGGTCACGTGTCCTGACGCGAGTTTAAGATTTTATACCCATTACAGAAAAATTGCTCAACGCCGCTAAAGAAGTTTTCACTTCAAAAACCGCATCAAAATCCGTTGCGTAGTTTGAAATATTTAAGCATAGAAAGGGACATAGGGACAGAGAAAGTGACTTTGTTTTATACTATGTAGTGATTATAATAAACAATCTTTTTGAACCAACCAACAAGAATTAAGCTCTACAACCGATTTAAATTACTTCTGTAATCTCAAGCCATATTTCATTAAAAAATCCAGCAGCAGATCCAATAAATTCCGGCCAACATTTATTCAGTGTTGATAGCTCGCATTCCGGAGCATAACTCATTAATTCTCAGCTTTCAGCAGAGTAATTACATAGTCCCCATCAAGTACTGAATTTAATGACCCGTGGCTAAGACACCGCGAAATGTGTCCTACGAGAAATGTAAGAATGAGAAATGAAATACAATGCAACAGATTTTGGTCTTAGTAATAGTATATAATAGATAGAGTAGTTCTTGATGAAGGTATTTAATTTGATAGATAAGTTTAGAGAAAGCAGGTGAAGCTGCGGGCGGAAACTAGTATTATATACACGAGCTTTTCGCTCGCGGGTTCACCTGTGTAGTCAAAGGAAATTCCTTTTCGAATGAGATGTTTCATCGTTGTAAAAAGTAACCAGTAAAAGTTTATCGCTCTGTAGCCTCCTAACTATCTCCAAACAGTAATCAATCGCTTCATAGCGATGAAAGAGCGATGCAAGTGAAAGAAATACAAACAAACAATAATGCATAATTTTAATAAGTGAAGATAAGGATTATTCCCGATAGGTAGTATATAAACAGTACCGTTTAACAGATTGTTATAATTAATACAAAATTATCAATATTTGATCGACTATTAAAAACTTGTGATAAGACCGCCAAATAAGTTGTACTCTGTCTTTTTATATACGTAGGGTAAGGTTTTGTGCAACTGTTTTAAAGTGATAAATAAATAAACATGCTAGTCTTTACTAATAAAATAAATAAACGCACATTAAAAAGCAATCGACTATTTTAACTTATTAATTTTCACATAGCACGCATTTTTTCCACCACTCATCCCTTTTTGTAATATACTGAAACACAGTATTATATAGACAATCTCACAAATTCTAGATAAGTTCTGATTAGCATCTACGACAGGTAAAATTGAATAATGTACATATTATATTATACGTCAAACTGTTAAATAATCATGTCAAATCAGTAACTAAGTTGTGAAACTGGCTTCTCATATTAAGTAGCTATATACGTATATATCTTCAAAGTTAAAACATCAATACTGTAACGGAAGTGAATTCCAGTTATTTGCAACCTTTTCATTGTTTCGTATATCCGCCCTTTGTCGAGTCCCGGATTAAAAGTACTACCAATTTGTGAAGGTAAATAACGCGATCTTTTAAATTCTCTGCCTTTAAAGCATTGCAAACTTCTTTATTCGTGCTCGTTCATTTTGTACCAAATAGCTGTACTTAGTCTAAATTTGTGATCATTCATTTAACACATTCACTCCCATACATTTTTATATAGGTACATTTTAAATCAGCTTTTTTAGGATTTCTTTAGGACGTAATATAGGTCGCCGAGAATTCCAACCAATACCCGAGGCCCCGTCACGACGGAACATAGTGAGGTTTTAGTCGCGGTAAGAATTGAAATCGAAATCGAAGTCGACGTAACCCATGGCTCCTTCTTCTTTTAAATATAAAAAGTATGGTTTAATTAACAAATTAATACATCAAACCATTATTAATTATAACGACCTTAATAAATTTTTCAAAGGATCCAATCATTTCTGTAGATATAATAAAGCTAATAGAAATCAATTTGCAGCATTAAAACACAGAATAAACAATTTTCAAGGACTTTAATCAAAACGAAAAAAGCCATTTGCGAAAAAAGTCCTTAAGGTCCATAATGCTCCACCATAACCCCGCTCATTTCGCCGTCGAAATCATTTTAAATTTCCAAGCAAATCCAATAGAATGATACTTTACATTTAAACCAATCCCGTGAGATCAACACTTCATAAGGCGGTAGCTTTAGAAGCGGGAATATGATAACGGCAGTAAAGAAAGTAATAAACCTCTTGTTTAAACTAATATATTCATTTTAATGAAGCTTGGATGAAAATTGTGTGTAATTGTTTTACCTGGAACAAGGTTTAATATAGCTATACATTCTAGTAAACTTATTCTGATACTTGTGCAAGATAAACGTTTCTTTCTTTGTTTTAAGTTATTGCATAGCTTTTATCTTAGACTTTGAGCGCGGCGACCGAATGTAAAAATTCCGTAACGAAAAAACCTAACACCCCCCCACTCCAACCGGCACAGCGATGCGATGCTATGCAATAGCTTTACCGCGGCAGTCCTCGAGTGCTACACGTATTTTTCTCTTATTACTTTTACTAGTTTAGCATTATATTATCTGTGTTTTAACATTTTGATGAAATTGAAGTGTCTGTTTCAATATTGTTTCAATGAGGTGTCAATAGAAATTGTCTTTTAAAAGCTTTTATTGAATTTGTGTTAGTTTGTCAAATGATGTTAGTTTTCCACTTTTTTGGTTCAACTAAATTCTTTTTATTTATATTTAGGTACAGAGGTAACATTTTTCTAAGTAATAAATTTAGTAGTTTGTTCTCTATCTACTATAAAAAGCTGAACTGATTTTGTCGAGACATGAGCAATCCTTAAAAAATTGCTGAAAAACATTTTCTTGGGTTTTTTTTTAAGATTTTAAATTTTGAAAAAAGTATTCTTTTTACAACAATAACTTAATATTATTCACTTTACAATATATTCAAGTATTTTTATGATAAAATCAAAACGCTTCCGCTTTTCCTGTTGTTATGATGACATTCTTAACCGCTGAAAGGATAAAAATACTTCTCGATAAAATTTAATAGGGAATCCATTTACAACCGCGTTTTATACGAATTTGGCTAAATAAAGATCTGGGATTTTGTTACCACGAAAAGGTTTTAAGGGTTGAAGTAATGGACTTTCTAAATCGTTACAAGGGACATAGTTTTTCTCAGTTAATTGGTTGTGGTTAAACGAAAATAAATGCTATTTGAAATGAAAGACAAAAATTCAAGGAAAAATATTGTATGAACGGCAGTTTAATAATGAAATATTTAACAATTGTTCCAGTGAGTTTGTAAGTACATCTAACTAGTCGTCCTGGCTCTGCACGGATAGACTGTTTATTGTATTGATCATGTTTTTATGAAAACAATAATATCTGCAGTGTGACTATTTTTCTATAATATTCCTATTCGGTAATTGACAATCAAAAGTAATGTTTAAGAAGCTTTAAATGTACCTACTCCTTTATGAAATCACATAAAAAAAATTCACATTTCCTTTGAAATATGACCTGGATAATTGGTACAGTCAGCAACCAAAGTTGATCAATATAAATCTTGCGAAATGTTATTCTTTCTCTGTTCAAAATGAAAAATTTAAAAATGGGTTTTAAAAGAACTAACTGTTTGACACATTTTATAGTTACATTAAAATTCTCAAAGCTTACTTACAAAGCTAGCTCATCAGAATAAATTATTTAAGCAGCGGTGATAGCAGTAGACTTTATAGTAGGTACCTTAAAACGGGGAAGCGTTTAAATTCTTTGTCGTAAAACTATTTATTTTTAATGCTATACCAACATTCTATTTCAAGCTTTCTCTGTTGACTGTACTCATACAAATAGCAACCATACATAATGTATGGAAAACGCTATTCATAGAACCAGACGTTTAACGTACTTATATAAGAAAAATGTTCTAATATAAAGCCTGAGAAAATAATAAGCCTAGCCAAGCCCCATAATCACCAATGTACAACAGAAATGAACTCAATTCTCGAAGTAAAGAAGCTTATTACGAAATGATTCCCAAAAGTAACCGGATAATTTCTTATTTTTTCCATAACAAAGGATCTATTGTAAGGAAACACAATAGCCTAATGAATTCTGACTTGGGGCTAGTCTTCAATGAGTTCCCCCCCCTTCAGTTCCAAGCCTTGTCGTGGCCGGGGGGGCTCAGTAGCTTGGAGTGCACTCGTGTACTCTGAGTGAAGCCAATTGGACGCGGAGGGGCTGAAAGGCCGGTCTGTCGTCTGACGACACGATTGGTTCGACGGCCAGGGATCCATATAGCTGGCTGGCTGGCTTGAAGGCCGGCTGGCCGGGCTGGCTGGAACCGGCTGGTCACACCGGCTGCCTCGCTGGCTGGCTAGGGGGCCGGCTGGCAGGCTGGCTGAAACCGGCTGCCCCACCGGTTGGCTGGCTGGCTGCTTTGAGCCGCGGCGGCTGGCTGGCATGCTGTCACCGACTGGTTGTCCGGCTGGCTGGCTGGCTGGCTGGATGGCTGGCTAGCTGGCTAGGATCCTCCGGGGGGCCAGGATTGGCTCAGGTGCCGTTGTGGTATGGCGAGGTATGGCGGCTAGTGGTCGCGGCCTGGCAATTTGGCTGGGCAAAATGGGGTTGGAAGGTCGATCGGGGCTCGTTTGGGTCTCGTTCCGACCGACTGGCAGGGTGCTGCGCTTTGCGGCGGTGGATGGCGGCCAGAGGCCGCGCGCGTTGTTTTTTGTTGGTAGTCTAACTGCCAACAAAACAGGGGGCGGGATCCCGACGCGTCACTTTTGTGACACGCGGTGACTCCTGTAGGTGGGTGTAGGGCGGCGGCTGTCCTGCGACAGCCGTCTGCCAACTCGTAATCCGGTCCGTGGGGCCGGACCGAGGGCCGCCACCTCTGGTGTGAGGTGGGGGCTGCGAGGGAAACCTCTATAAAAGTGCGCCGGAGGGTCCTTCGACGCGTGAATCACGTTTCAGAGGGCCTTTCGGCGCGCGCCTTTCGGCCGGTCGATGCTAGGGTCGAGGGTTTGGGGAACGCCGATGATGGAACGGGGAACAATCCATCATCGGCGAGCGGGTGGCGTGAGCTCGTGTACAGCTTGCGCCGCCCCGGGGTGGGCATTTGGTGGAGGGCCTGGAAACGGGCAAGTGGCGCAGGGCCTGGAAACGGGCAACTGCTGGGCGGGACATGCGGAAGATTGCGAATGTGTACCCGCATCCCGTCTAAAGCAGCGCGTTGGTACACGGTGGGGTTTTAGTCGGTAGGAATCCGACATAACCCACGGCTCCTTCCCCGGGAGCCGTGGGTATCTTAGGCAAGATTTCCCCACTTGAAAAAAAAAAAATGGTCTTCAATGAGTTAGGTTCAAAGAATTTGCGCTAACTTGCTTACATAATATTGTGATTTGAAGTAAAGGACTAGTATTAACGGTGACATAGATTAAGTATGTTATAGATGTGACATAAAACTTTTTTGTTTTAAAAATTCATAGAAATATTTATTTACTAGCGACCCGCCCCGGCTTCGCACGGGTGCAATGCTGATACTAAATACACTACAGAAAAACTGTGAACGTTGTATATAAAAACATAGCGGCCCGCTCCAGCTTCGCACGGGTATAAAATATATAGCCGGGCGGCCGGCCGGTACCGCCGCAAACGCTACGTCCCGCAATTTTAAAATCTGTAATATCTTCGAAAATATTCACTTAAATCATACGGTGTAAAGGGCCATATAGATCTATATTAAATGAACAATGTATTCAAGGTATTTAATTGGTTAAGGATTAATGCTGTATTGGTTAAAATCGCTTCGAAAATTAGCCATTATTTGTCGTAAAAAGTAAATGACAAAAAAAAGTTATTGTGGGTTATCCATAAGAGATAAACATATACCATCGCGGACTTTTCTGTAGACCTTTTCAATGTGTATAATACTTAGTACATTATTTTGATAAAACTCGTAGGGTTTAGCCTTTTTTTTTTTTTTTTTTTTAGTGGGGAAATCTTCCAAAGATACCCACGGCCCCCGGGGAAGGAGCCGTGGGTTATGTCGGATTCTTACCGACTAAAACCCCACTGTGTTCCGTCGAGCCGCTTTAATGATGGGGCCGCGGGTATTTGTTAGAATTCTTCCGCGACGGCGTTTGCAATGTAAGCGGAAAAAATGTAATTTTTTACGACATCACATTAGAAATCTCAAAAATAACAGTACTTCTCCACTATTTAATGGATGTTATTATACATATAAACCTTCCTCTTGAATCACTCTATCTATTAAAAAAACCGCATCAAAATCCGTTGCGTAGTTTCAAAGATTTAAGCGTACAAAGGGACATAGGGACATAGGGACAGAGAAAGCGACTTTGTTTTATACTATGTAGTGAAGAATGCTGATATTATAGACGAGAAAAGAAGTTCAATTATCATCTTTTCTAATTCAGAAGGACTTGTGACTAGTCGTCGTAGAAGTCGTAAATAATAAGAACATTTTGTAGTATGCTTTCATAGTTTTGAATATTTTATTCTACACACATGTAATTTCTTCCAACTAGTTAAAATTATAATGTTTTCATGCATAAAGTGATATTTTCAGATCGTACATTAATAACTTGCACATTTCCGATATTTTATGTCTATAAATATAAATGTCACTATACCAAGGAAGCAGTGAATAAACTCGAGGAAAGAAACAGAACCGAACCTTTTGCAATCACATTACGGAGTAAATCAATTGCAAGAATTCAATCATTTGAAGTACTTCGAGTTTATTCTGCTGTCTGTACGGATATGAGAGATACACGTCTTAACAACGTTATTTACATTTAGAACAAATTCGTGTTAAACTGCGCGTACATTGAGTATAAGATCTGTTTTTCAAAACTTTAATGACATAGTCTATGACACTTAACAACTGCTATAAGAAAATTGAAATGCGAATTGAGTGTATCTCCATTAATATTTAAGTTAAACGCAACAAAAAAAAAACTAGTTAGAGCATGACATTTTAGAAGCAAGTTTTTGTTAACTTACCTATTTATATAGAGAATGCTAAGTATTGAAGCTAACTATTCCAAATTTTCACATTAATATTTGTCTATCTATTCCGTGCCTATATCTTCATGTTTAAGCTTAAAATCAGTGAACTCATTTAAAATATCAATGCCGAGGGGATAGGCTAACAAAATTATACGCAACGCCGGTCTATACAATTATTATGATAGCGAGGAAGGAAGGTAATGAGGAAATTTAATTTGCTTAAATTCCGGCCTTGGCAAATCCATTCTTGCGTATATCTTCAGAAAATTCCCGGTAGATACGATGTTTATTTTCAGCTATTTTGTTTCTATCGATATATAGGTATTGTTTTGGAATATATATTTTATGAGATTGTTGCTAAATAACCTCGGTTTAGTGGATTTAGGATTAAAAGAAGTATTTGTATAGTCATCGAGAATTATGGCAGCTTTGGTTATAATGTCTTATTACTCTTATGTCTCGAAAGTAGGTACTTTTAGTTCAGATCCTCGCTTTTTACTCACTCCTAAAAGCAAAAACAGCAAAGTCTAATAGATATAATAATATGGAATATATACCATTAAAGATTTTATAAATATCATAGAAACCAGCAAGTATTTGAATAACTTGTGCTATTTTCAGAATACAACCGCAAGTCACGTACCATTTATCGATGCCTTGAGATATTCACTTTGTAATATAACCTTACATTTGAGAAAATGTATTCTCGACGTAGAATACATTTTACAGTGCAAAGAATCAAATGTATTTTCATTCATTTAAGTACATTCAAGTTTACTTAGATGACCATAAAGAAGAAATAGAGGGTGTAATTAACAATCGGAAATAATTGATGTAATGACAAATCTACATAAATGCAGACAGAAAGTTTCTAAGAGCTTTACGTAAATAAAGACTTCGTATATCTATACTTAATATTATAAAGAGGAAAGGTTTGTATGTATGTATGTATGGTTTTCACGCATAAACTACTGGACCGATTTTGATGAAATTTGGCACAGACAATCTTTAGACCCTGAGAAAGAACATAGGCTACCTTTTATTGCGAAATATGTACGAAGCCGGGGCGGACCGCTAGTGATTATATAAAAGCCCCACATCATATCAATATTTGATTTAGGAAATGAGTCGTAAATATAAAAATGCCCCTTGAAAAACATCATACTACGATAGCGCTTGCGCTATCCCTGCAAAAGCGATATTCAATTATTCATGTCACTAACCACAAAAACCAAATACTTTCCAGAAAACTGAAATAACCTAACCACCAGATATTTACAGATAATATTCATCAGTATCGTCAGCAGACATAATAAATAGATTGAATTCCATTAATGCACAACCAATTGCGGTGACAGCTATAATTTAAAATCAAGCAAACAATGCTCTCGGTCTTTACAATAACCATTAAATAATTCCAATCATTAATTCTCAATACACCGTCAATACCGATCCATTCACGACAATTCTGGAGCCAAATGGAAACAATTAATCACGTGGTACAATTGCTTGGAAGTGTTCTTACTGTGAGCTCGATATCGAAATAATTGGCGATATTCTATCAGAATCCGTAAGATGTTTCGCATTCCCTTCACTAGTTCCTATTGTTCTATTTTATTTATATAACTAACTAGCGGTCCTCTCCGGATTCGCCCGTGGTACATGTTTACTCTCCATAAGAACCATCCACGTACTTCAAGGAGTATTACAAAAAAAGAATTAACGAAATCGGTTCAGCCGTTCTCGAGTTTTGCGCTCAACAACACATTTGGAGATTCATCAATTGTACGAAACCGTGCGTCGGTAAGCAACTTCAATTTTTATATACTTGGCGTATAGAAATGAAATACAATACAATTATTATAAACTAGCAAACCGGGCGAACTCCGCTTCGCCACCAGAGACACCTTTTCTTTGCTATAAACCTCACGGAGCCCGAGACCTTTCCAACGAATGCAAAACCGTGGAAATCGGTTCGTGCATTCTGGAGTTATAGCGTCAGGAAGGAAAACCCGACTTATTTTTATATAGTAGATATTGTATTAGTTTAAGTAAACTGTGTAATACGTATTTAACTCAATGTTAACTCCCCTTTTCATTTACACCTCATAATCAAACTGTTAAGAATTGTGTTTATTTCCCAACTTCTCAAAGTTATAGAAACGAAGATTTCGTCTATTTTACTTCTCAAGTCCTTTCTTGTGCTAGTCTTAATAGCATAGATAACGGAAACATTCGGAGTTTCATTTCAACTTGTGCTATAGAATAGCTGGATATTTGTTATTAATGCACTTTGTTGGGATGCTCGAATTTCTGAGCTGTGAATATCACACATTTCACTTTTATTTGGCCAAAATTGTATTTATAAAAAAGCTTCTGGCAGAAAACACACGAAAAGATGAAACAATTAAATAGTAAGAACATAAAATTGCAATCTCATACTATTTGAAATTAGTTCAATAATTTCATTTGAAAAACTGTAACTTGTTCGCCCCCATACACACTACACATATTAGGTACATTTTTTTAAAACAGAGTAAACATAGTGGTAAATCTAATTATCGTTGATTAACTCATCTGTACTGTTAAACCAATAAATAAATTTAAAATCAAAAGTTATTACATTTATTTCGATATCACCTATCGATACGATATCCACAGTGCGTATATCTATTAAGTACAATTTCAATAACAAAATTAGGTGGCTTTCACAAAATTAGATGGGCGTTTGTAGCACTAAATAAATCGGCAAGTTGAATCGATACATCGACTGCTATCGATAGACCCATTCGAATGATTAATCGAATCCGATAGAAACGGAAATGTTAGGTTTAGTTAATTAGAATCGACATTCGATTAAATCTGGCTAATTTGTATTGTAGTTGTTTGTAAAACTTGGTGGTAAATGTTAAAAATATCTTCCAATAAAGAATGAATTGAATAAATAAATGATTGAGTTTAAATTTAATGTTAATTTTACGAGATAGACTTCTGGACGTTTATATAGAGGAAAATTGAAAGCTTTTTTGAGATTCAGTCTTAGAGGTGTAAAATTTTAAAGCACGAAATACATAAATCAAACAGCTTCTATAAATAGCGACCAAAGTTTTAATGAAAACAAACAACTAGAAGAATTAGGCAGAAACGACCCTCCCTAATCAGGTAAGGCAATTAGAAGCTGGAAACAAAGGGTGTTTCAGTCGGGTTTTACGAAACTCTGATATATGGAGTGCGCTACGAATGAAGATTTATTAATAAATTCGTGAAGATTAGTGGTGACTCCTGTATGATGGCAATAATGTTGTTTCTGGAGCTTTAAATAAATATTTTTCAGGACATTTTTCAAACACGGCACGATATGATCCCATATCTACTCAGCTTTTCGCTTATGTTATGGAAACCAAATGGCTGATAAGCATAATATCTACTTATATAATTTAAGTATATACATACATAGATAATAATTAACACCCAGACCCAGACAGAGAAAACATCGATGTTCAATGTTTATTACACAAATATTTGCTCTGGGTGTAAATTGAACCCAAGACCTCTGGCTTCGAAGGCAGTATTGTTACCAAGTAAACCGTGACCGGCTTAGTTGGTAGCAGTCTCATTTTTTCATGGAAAAGATGAAAGGCGTGTAAAAATAAAAATAAAAATTTGATTTTTTTTTATTAATATTCAGGCACGTTTGTATATTTGGGCTAAATTAATTACCAATACTGATTGATACACATCCTATTGTTGTTTGTAGAAAGATAATTATGCAATAACAGTAGTGAAATTTCCAACATTACCGTTTTGTTAAAGAATTTGAATTGATAAACCAAGTCGAATTCTCTACCTCGCGTCATTTGATATTTATTTACAGTCAATCTAAGATCAAGTTCCGTCATCTAAATTGTATTTGCTCAAAATATTTACAAACACACAATGGAATATTATTTGCAAACTTTCAATAGCAGATATAGTTCTAGAATGTTCTGGGAGCCTTCAAATATTATGAGGCACAAATTGAATCTGTCTCGATATCGGGAAATTGTATCGAGATACTTCCCAGACGCTTATAAATAGAGGTCAATAGAGCTTATAACTCTCTGATTTTTAGGAAGTTCGGAAAAGATTTTCATTTTACTTTGTTGGTTCAAAGTACTTTATAGCTAGTTATACGTTTGATAGTTATCTCGATAAGAGGAAATATGAATCTGTACCGGTTATGTAATTTTTCATTATACGAAATTCTTGTTTTATCACTTCTTGGGATATTAACTGTTCTTAAATCAAGGTTTGTATTATGAGGTTCTTAATTTATTGCTTACTAATTCACTACAAACATTGAAATGACTCCGACCAGCTGTTTATGAGTAAAATACTAACAAATATTCAACCATCCATATTAAAAAGTTTATATTGTTATAAAGAGCTATTTTGGTTATATAAGCCTCACTGCAAAAAAATAATAAAAATATCTTACTACAAGCAATCGAAAAAAGATCTACTTTTTTCGATTGCTTGTAGTAAGATTTTTTATTAAAATTTTACTACAAGCTTTTCGTCAAAATTTCTTTGTACTGTTCAAGATCAACAGTCGTTGTCTAGTTATATTATATTAAAGGTTGTACGCTTTTAAATGTTAATCATTTATTAACGTATCATTGTAGAGAATCTGCTAGAATCTATTTTTACAAATAAAAAATTAAAACCCAGGTTCGGCTGAAGTTGGCCAGTCTGTTTTATTGGCTGTCTTTAGGGAAATAGACACACATTATTATTTAAAATTCAATTATCTATACTAGTACATGAAAATCTAGGACCTCTAACTCAGGGATTCAATTCCCAATGGGCACACAAACTTTTAGGGTCAGCAAAACAGTAATGGTTTTGAAATAAAATCACTTTATTACGATGTTTACACTTCTTAGTATAAATATAGCCATTCAAAGAATAAAAGCAGAAAGAATTGATATAGGATTTGGAGAACAGTTAGTTAATAATAAGTGTTAAAGCATGTAACGTAAAAATGTAAATTATCAAAAATTAATAAATGTAATTAGCTAAAGGTAAAATGTTTGTTCGCGCAAAACTTTTGAACAACTGCATAAATTTGGATAGTTATTTTTTTGGGTTAGTTATTGTCAGAGCAGAGTTTTTGTACAAAAACAACCTAACTGAAAATTTCAACAGAGGTGGGGCAACGACGCGCCTAATAAAATATATTTATTATAAAATATCGCACTTCAGGCCATTAATAAAAAAATCACACTCAATTCATGTTCCAAGCTAAGCACATGACATATTTCATAATATGAATTACACGTATGTTACAAAAACCTCATATAAAATAAATCGTGCGAGATAAAAAAGAGCTTGCGTACATTATTTTATGTGCTTTATGGCCACATTCGCTAACGTTACCGCATAATTTATGGTACAACTACATTATTACGCTTCCTGGCGTACCTCAAGGTAGTATATTGGGTCCTGTCTTATTACTTTAGTTTAAACGTAATCGAATCGTTGAATTTTTCATGACTTGCCGAGTAAAGTTGTGAACAGATTGAAAATACGTACCAGAAACAAATTATTATTGAAACAGACATCTAAATGGCAACTTCATATCTTTACATAACATAACTTCAATAATAATGAAAGCTATAGGTAGTTAATTGAAAATTTTCTTACAAATTGCAGACAAAACTTAATACAGTGTTAATATAGTGTAAGCGTTATAAAAGTCTCGATCTGGAGAACTGCATAAAGCTAATGAAACGAAATTCGATACAGAGAGTTATCTAAATTTAAAACAGCAAGAGTTTTAACACCTTATTATACGAATTTATTATTCTTGAAGCGTTTAATACTCGTGTAAAAATAATACACAAGATAAAAAGTACCATCTCTTTGAAAGTTAATTTCTACAAAGAAACTATCAAGAAACTTATCTAGGTGGTCTTTCTTAATATAGCTGACCCAGCAAGCTTCGTTACACCGCAAGAATGTTCTTTAGTATCTCCATCCCATATTTTCAACACGATAATAACTATTTTAAACCTGCGTTCGTCCAAATTACTTACAATTTGTAAATTCTATTAACTGTCTTTTGGTTCTTCTTTGATAAAACTAAATCCTCTAGACTGTCTATATCTATAGAATATATTATACATAATGGAAGCAATTCCCCAAATCAATTACATTCCTGGATGGTTCTGAATCAAACATTGACTTTAGATATTAATGTATCGAAGCAAGACGCCTGAATGGAACCCCATAAATGGATTACTGCTTTGTCAGGTGCATAATATCTAGCAATTGCTTCACAGTCGTGTTAAGCGGGATCAAATTAGTGAGTAATATAATTAGATATGTCTTATTATTATTATATTGCTTCCGAGTTTGCATCTATACTCAGGATTCGCGTAAACAAATTGTGCATACGCATATTATGTGGATAAAATATTTTTAAACAAATAGCCAGGATAATATGTCTATTAGTTTAAAAATTTATTTTACTTATTGATGTTTTATGTTCATGTTTTGTATTGAACTTCTTCTGCCGCTTATCCCCACGGTGGGCCACGGATGCATCCTATGAAATATCACACTTTCATTCCATAATAATACACGTATCAAAATTTTGGAAAGTTCAAAAAAAATATTTGCCCGGTTTTTTACATGATTTCGCGTCTTAAAAGCGTCAGATAACATAGTCAGACAGAATTTCGTCGATGTTTAAGAAATTATTTCATTCCTATTCTACTTTTGTTACCAACCTAATATCAAGCTACATAGTACAAAATTGCGAAGCCAATATTCGGATGAATTTTTTACTCTAAAAATTCTCCAATACTCTAATCCACTCTAATCTAATCCCCAGTATATTGTGATAGACATGTTCTATATTCCGACATGTGCTAGCAATGACAATCTTTATGTTATAAGCAATAACGTACATAATGCTATGATGTTATATGCAATTATCATGCATCTGATAATTAATTTGAGCGACGCTATCCGTTTTGGAAGCGAACATCCATCGTTTATGTAACGGTGCATTTACACGAGCGGCTCATTCTAACCCCACTATGTCAAATTATTTTAGTGTTAACAGGCGTAGAGAATTCTTTCGTTGTTCTTAGTGCGTTCGAAAAGATTCTATGCAATGTTCTAATACGGAACGCTGAATACGAGTTTTCGTTCACACTAAAAGATCACGAAAGAATGCTCTTACTCAAGCTCGTTTGATGTAAATGCACCGTAATAATTAGTTTGAGCGATGCTGTCCGTTTAGAAGCGTACATAAATCGTTTATGTAAGACGATTCTGAACGATCAATCACTCAGGAATAATACAGATCTGATACAAATTGCTGATGTATTGTGATTATCTTGAGAGGAAATTAATTTGGTTCGCAAGGAAAGTGGTTGTTATGGTCTTAACAGACAAATTTCTAATGAATTTTCCATATTTTCTTGATAATAGTAATCAGAGACTTAAAAAGTGTTCATTTCTACTTTAAATCAATGATATCAGCGTAATACATTGTTAACTGTAATTCTAAATCCTTATTAAAATTACTTATGACTTTTGTTATTATATCGAAATGTAGTAGAATTTTTCACATTAGTTTAACGAATTGCTAATTGAATTACATTAGACTCTCCTAAAAACTTCTCTCTAGTTACACTTACGTCCACCCACATATTATTCTTAATTACTATCATTAGCGTCAACCACTAAAAGTTTAGAATGAAATTAGGGTTCAGTTTTTATTCTAATGGCCTCGATTTAATAACGTTTTAATTTATAGTCCGAGTGCTTGCTCCAATCTTCCATGTAACGGCTAACTGAGGTAATTTATTGTGCCGGCCACAGCCAATTTGTCCCCCCAACGTCACCTTGGACCAGGATTAAACTAAATGTCTTTTCATGTTCAATTGAATGTTCATGTGACCTCTGTATTGTTGACTTTTTGCCTATATCAGAAGGGCTTAAGTAGAGCAGCAGATTAGTAAAAACTTTGTGTTTACTTTAAATTTCTGAAAAGGCCTCTGCAATTTAAGGAATACGATTTTTGCAGATTAATAACTAACTGTGTGTGTTCAATAAATTGACCAAACAATACAATAGATTTTTTCAATTTAAACCAGTATCAGCATGTTCAAAGAATCAATCTCTTCAGTTTTTAAGCAAGTTTAAAAGTATAGATTATTTATTAAGTACAAAATAATTATAATATGTTACCCATTAAATATCAATATTGGCGATACGTATATGAAAAATTAATGTTTTTATATCGGAAACGTGTAACAGTAATTTTATTATAGACACTCTTTGAAGTCTTCTCGTTTTAATTAGAGAAAAATATGGTTCATTTTTAAAATTTCTTCATCAGTTTTTTCCAGGAATCGCACTATATTAGAATATCATGTTTAACATCATAGAACATCATGTATATCTATTGGAAATTAAAAAAATTGGTTGTCTGTAAAGTCGGTTTACAGACGATAGTTGAACGTGACAACATCCGATTGTGCTTCTTTGTCGCTCGTTCCGCGCTCTCGCTTGCACTTCAAGCCTTACATGGAACGCCTTAGAGTGAGGTAACGCCGCATGAGTCATGTTTTTTTCATGCGTGCAGCCGGCTCTATCGAATTATTGTCACGTCAAAAACAAAATTAAGCAAAATGAACCTCTAGAAGGAACATTGTAGGTAATATTGACCAAAATAATTATAGAGAAACTAGTAAGCTGTTATTAAAGTTTGACAATAGATGGTGTTAATAGTTAGGAAGCCATTACAATTTGCTGTACGGGAATATGCATGTATACTTAGTTAAAATTCTTGAAAATTATAGGTCTGATGTCACCGCCTCCTTGGTACAGCTTGGTTGACGCGTGAGTGTAGAACCGAGGGGTCCTGGGTTCGATTCCCAGAGGAGACGAAAAAAAAATTTCTCGGTCTGGCAGGATACAGAAGGCTGATCACCTACTTGATCCTAAAGAAAATCGATCAGTGAAGATGTATGCATAATGCATCTGCCCCTTACCCCGCTTGGGGACATGATACCACTTTTTTTTATAGAAATGTCAAGTCCTACATTCTATGACTGTGGGTTGGAACGGGACAAATCTCGAAAAAGGATACATGTGACATGACGATAACTGTCTAATAATAATATTCTAGATAAATTAAATGGATACTAACAACTGAAACCGGTATTAATAATTATTATTTTCATGCAAATTGAAACGCAATATGACTCATTAATTAATGTATTTCAGGATTGAATAAAATTCTTCCGGGTCGCTATTAAGCCGGGTGAAGCCAAAGGATTAATGGTCTTTAAATATTATATTAAACCATTGTATAACCAGCGTATTGTCGTTTATTTAAAACTGAATTTATTATGTACCCTTTTTTGTGCAGTCAAAACAAATTAGCTTTTACAATAGTATTACAATATTATCTGTTTTGAATACAATTTCCGCAACGAGTGTTCCTTTTAATAATTTCAAAAGAACTTTTTATAGCCTTTGCATAAACGTTTCATTTTTCCATTTATCAGAGTTCTCTAACACTTTGCTTAAAGTGCAAGAGCTCGGTAGTATTTTCCTAATTAAAGAGGTGTAGAGGAATTAAAGAAAAAACCATAATAGAGAAAATTGCGCTGTCTAATTATCTTTAACTAGAACTAGCGGTCGGCCCCGGCTTCGCCCGTGGTACATATTTACGTTTTTTCTACATAAGAACCATCCTTGGATTTCCACAACATTTAAAAATAGAATTATCGAAATCGGTTCAGCCGTTCACACGTGATGCCGTGACAACGCGAAACGGGTTTCATTTTTATATATATATAGATATGCTTCTTTAGTACCGTATCTTTGCTAAAACCGGGTTAAATTAAAACGAAATAAGAGATCGTTAACAGTCCGTACGATGTTCGTGCCGAAGCAATATTGCTTGCGTTGCTGAATCAGATTTCGTGTCCTAAATAAGCTAGTTGTTCTAGCATTTTTGGAATTGTTTCTTTAGACAGCTTGGTATAATTATACGCTTGATGTTTACCGCATTCAGTTATAAAAACCCGTATTTTCTAGGCCGTAGTTACGAGGCACTTGGATTTAAACTATAACCTTTGACTGTAATAAATTTCACGCAGATCCGATCACGTGTGATTGAGTTGTAAACAATCTATGCACACGTTTTCACTAAGATTAGGCGTAAAAATGGTTCAATATTTCATCTCAAAAAGTTCTTATAAAGATAACAAAGAATTTCATAAGTGTAGAAGACGTAAATGTAGAAATATTTGAAGAAAAATCATTTGCCATGATATTCTACAATTTCTCACAGATATAAAAAGAAGTTAAAGCAATCAATTTGTATAAAATATAGTAGTAGTAGTTAGTAGTTCTATCTAGAAGGATAATAAAAAAGAAGAATACTCTTTGATGAAGGGCTTAAATAAATTATTGTAAATATCCATGATAGCCAAACCGAATTAAAACTAATCAGACTACAGAAAAGCAAACCATACTTATGCACAAAGAAAATCAAAGTCCAATATCAATAATGTATTGGCCAGCAGAGAATTCTGCATCTCTCCGTTATATTACAAACGGGTCAACTGGACAAAGGAAATGGTCAACTCATGAATAGTAAAACCAAATTAAATTCAGAATAGCATTCCCCATTTTGTGGACACGTTTACGTTACGTTGAGCTCAGAGTTTCTGCAACAGTCTTGAATTTTTCACTAACTACCATGTTTATTCTGCTACTGGTTTAAAGTAAGCTCTTTGAATAGAACAGCAAACATGTAGTAAATTTTAATAAGCGTTAAGATCGTGGTAAATATTTAAGATCTTGACTTATTATCGAAAAAACGATCTATTGCTTAGTAATTGTAATATTGTCCTCTGTAACACCTCTATAACACAGGTGGAATAGGTTCCACCACATAGGGGTCATTGTTTAAACTCTGTATGTAAAAAAATGTATGTACCTGCAAATTAGATTGATATTATATAGATAGATTATATAGATAGATTAGTATTCCTTGTGTTTTTGTTTTTGAGTCGATTAAACTTTATTTTATTTTATTGTCTCTTCAGGTGAAGTAAGGGAAAATGCAGTGAATTATATAAATGATCATTTAAAAGTTTCATAATGAGAATACAGGAAAGTTTACATTCTACGATAAAACTAAAATACGTCATACACGAATTCCTAGAGATTATTGGCTAAGTTTTGCTTCTAGGAGAAATTTAGTTGACGTACAACTAGGAGCAGTTAGAGGAAATCGGTAATGAGAGTATTTGAAATTTGAAAACTCATTATACGAGTATACTTGCTCTAAGTTATAATGAATACATGTTCTGAGAAATCATGGCTTCCGTATCGAAAGATGCTTATTAGTTTAGAAACTAATAACTAATGTTAGAACATAATATGATATATTTAACTTTGTTTATATTTCATTTAAGTTAACTGGTCGTAACTTTAATATTATGTAAAGGTTTTCCCTGAACCCAACTTTTATAAAGGTTATGTAAGATTTAAAAAAAAACATTGCAATATCAAGTAATAAGGTTAGTGAGGGATCAAAATAAGAAGAAAATAAAGCAATAAATGAATGAACGAAAAAGTCATGCGATATTAACTGATACTCTGTACTATCTTAGTACTATCACTCTAACATCAGTTTTACATGTCTATGTTTGTCATGTGATTTTATGAATTATTTCTCCAATTTATCCTAGACACAAGGAATTTTAATTCACTTTAATCCTAGGAAGCATAATTCACATAATGATGTGACCTTCCATAATGCCAATCTTATTACGGGAATAGTAATTTCCGTACTAAGTGTTCGTTAGTAGTTCTTAAGTTTCCATAGTAAGTGTAACATTATTTAAAGCATGCACGGTTTCCACTTACATTAACAGAGCTTATTAAATTAAACGTGGGAAAGTGGTTATTGACCGTAAAGAGAAACTAATGAGGTGTAAATGTGTGTGACAATCTAGGTTTACACGAGTAACCAAATCTTCTGAAGATATTAGGACTCACTGATTCTTACCAAATTATTCTAGCTGGAAATTGTATTTATTGCTAGGAAATATTATATTCAAATACTATCGAGTCTTTCTTCATTCAAATTGCTAGGAAATATTATATCAAAATTCAAATACTATCGAATCTTTCTTCATTCAAATGCTAGGAAATATTATATCAAATTCAAATACTATCGTGTCTTTCTTCATTCAAATTGTAAGGAAATATTATATCAAATCCAAATACTATCGAGTCTTTCTTCATTCAAATTGCTAGGAAATATTATATCAAAATTCAAATACTATCGAATCTTTCTTCATTCAAATGCTAGGAAATATTATATCAAATTCAAATACTATCGAGTCTTTCTTCATTCAAATTGTTAGGAAATATTATATCAAATACAAATACTATCGAGTCTTTCTTCATTCAAATTGCTAGGAAATATTATATCAAATTCAAATACTATCGAGTCTTTCTTCATTCAAATTGTTAGGAAATATTATATCAAATTCAAATACTATCGAGTCTTTCTTCATTAAAATTGCTAGGAAATATTATATTATCAAATTCAAATACTATCGAGTCTTTCTTCATTCAAATTGTTAGGAAATATTATATCAAAATTTAAATACTATCGAGTCTTTCTATCATGTTAGTCGTTTTTACTAAAACAGTAAAACAATCTGTATGCCATTATTAAAGAATAGAAATAGTTCGATCCTGATGCGGGATTCGAATCGAATATTTACTATTCATAAGAAATTTCTCGTTTATAAAGTACTATGCCCGCGTTTATGCTGTTGTCTTAGCGTGATGATATTTAGCCTGAAGCCGTCGTATCGATAAATGGGCTTTCTAACACCGAAATAATTTTTCTAATTTCCGGTAGGGTCCGTAGTTCCTGAGATCAGCGCGTTCGAACAAACAAACAAACTCTTCAGCTTATAATGATATTAAGTATAGATTTGAATGCTTTAAAACTAAATATCAGTCTATTGATATATTTTTTCCGGAATTAAAATGGAATTTATTATTTGTAGGTACAGAATATTATAAGTAATAGGTAAACAATATGTTAACTCAACCGTTTCTGAATATTGATGCGTATTGTCATTTATTCATATGCCAATTTTCAATAATCAAGTGTCAACGGAGCGTTAGGGCTACAGGGAATACAGAATTGAAACACAGTATTGAAATGTGTGGGAATTAGTTTTACATTGTTTGTCTCGAAGTGACACCCTGACTGACGTATGACCTAGAAAACATTATTATTAACAAGAGATAGAATACATAGTATAATATATTAAACTAAAATTTCCTTATAAGATGATCGAATCAATCAATTAAGAAGAATGCAACGACATTTAAAATCAAATCGACCGCACCATTAGCACTCGAGAGCGTGATTATAAATATACGCAAATACACTGGACTATCGTGTTATGAAAAAAATTATCTAAGGATCAGAAAAATTATATTAAGTTAAAACTAAAAAAGCATGATACTTTAAAAGAAAAACAATAACTGTACATATACTATGTATATAATATGCGTTAGGAGAGTTATCGTTTCTTTTATATACAATTTAATTTAGTACAATACATATTTGTATCACACTGTAAACACAGCCTAACCGAACGAGCGGAATAACAAAACTACGGTAATTATCACTCAAGCTCCAAACTTTTATTAAATACGAGTAATCCAATTAAGGCATGAGATCCAATCCAGTGTTACGAGTTGAGTCGAGTTGCGATTGCTAATCAATGTTTGAGATTATTACTTTTATCCCTTCACTAAGTAATTAGGGATGCGATGGAACGTACGTAATATTTACTGGGTTATTAATCATAACCCGAACATTGAACTGCTCAGTCGCTGCAATTGACTTTGGACTACCTAGTAACATATATTTGGTCTTGGATGCATTTAATATCAAGGAATTTCGTTGCGACCAATTTTGTCAGCAACCAACGAGCCGCGCAGTATTGTGATTTGCCCTATCTTCTCCGTTCTTTTTTTTATGTAAAAATATTAGTTATATAATTTAAGGGTCAATTAGTTTTTAAGTTTTTTATGTGTTTTTTTTTTTGTTATACATATTGTGTGGCATATCGATAAATGGCAATAAATTTCTTTCTTTCTTTCTTTCTTCTTTCTAATATGACACAGACGTGTACTGAGAAATTTATGTTTGAATTGTATAGTATTTTCAAGGTAATTTCTGACTATTAGAATACATGTTTTTGGATTTAAATCATAATTATGTTAATCTGCTCATCTTTGAAACCATTCGTTGTAGATTTAGTTTTGCATCGGATTACTAAATTTTACTAAACCAAAAAAACTAAGTGTTTAAAAAAATATCTTAGTCATTCTTAGCAATTACTATAAGTCTTGCACGGTCATTCACTTAAACGGTTAACTCATATATTATAACATGTTTATTAATTTTAATGGATAAAATAAAGTTATCACACTGGCACACATCAATACCATATTTACTCATTTCATTTAAAATCAAGTACTTTATTCTGTCTCTGAGAGACAAGAAGCACACCCCATTTTAAAGTTTTGTTAAATTATTATAGATGCCACGATGAAAACTTTCACGTAAACAACGCTTGTCTAAGTTGCATTTTGATAATTAAAACAAAACATAGCGTACGAAATGTTATCTTTATTTATATGAGAAAATTATTTTTCCGACAAAATTTATATTTTTTTCAAGTTTCAATAGTCCACGCTCTATTTAGTTTCCAATCTTTTATTTATCATTAGTTTTGTTTTGACTTAGGAGATTTCGTATTAACAATAGCTTTTAATAAATACTCAATTTAATTATTGCGTGATGCGTTTGTATTAAAGAAGTCTTACTATTGTAGAAAAATTCTGACCACAGCTAGAAAATACGCAGATAAAAAAAGAATCGTTGAACTAGTACCTACGACCTGTCGGTAGGTACGTGACTAAGTCAATCAAGTCATCTCACCAAAATAGACATTCACGTTCAATTCATGTCTTTTGCTTACTGTTACATAAATAATGTTGAACTTCATCATTCCAATTTGAGTTAACTAGCAATTTCCCAAGAACTAGCCCTATTTATTTTTCGATACTCAATGCCACGTTTCGCTAAATCAATTGGTGAATGAACCGCTTCTATCTCACCAATAAAGTTTGGAAATAAAGTTGGCAGACTTCAAGTAACTATATATTCGAGTCCGTGTTCTTTAGGATATACTTATAACAGCTGTTTTACTGGTCTTCTTATCGATGATATAGTAGGGATAGTACTGTAATACTTGTCTTGTTAAAGACGATCAAACTTCTGTTCCAGACGACTATACTACAGAACAAAATGGTATACATTTTTCTGATATCGATACCAAAGAGATCCTACTATTGTCCTAATAGCCTAATGTAGTTTCCACAAGGCTATCCTCTTCAAGCGTACAGTGAACAGGTACCTTCTAGGGAAGCGCGTTCCATCTTAGACCACATCTCAGCTCTGTTTTACAGCGTTAAACGGATGCGAGATCCAACGTCTCATATGCATGAAGCTCTGCATGGAAAGTGCCTCGAATGGGATATACGATTATATTCGGTGCCGCAAAGTTCCCCGGATCACACGTACTCAGATAATGGGATTATTTTGCCTAGTTATCGCTGCTTGAGTGTTGATGGTTGTTATCTATACTGGGATTACTGGATTGCTGTGATGTTCTTTTTAGATTATTTTACAATGTGTGTGTTTTTTTTTTTAATCTTTATTTTATTAACGAGGGTTTGATCAAACATGATCATGCCACCCTCATTGGCATGAATGGTACTCCTTCCGTAACTGCGGTCCTGGCAAGGGAATCAACTTTTTCATTGCCAGGAATACCCACGTGAGAAGGGATCCATTGTATCTTAATTGATTGATTACTATTGCAGGAACTATTCCAAAGCATTTTCAAAATGCTGTAGGCAATCGGTGTGCCTCGAAAATTCGAGGTACATCGAGCCAGGTGATATATAGCACTTTTAGAGTCTGTTAATATAACAAATTTACCATCTCCCAATGAATTAATATATTAAATAGCTTCTGCAATAGCAATCAGTTCAACGTGCATGATAGAAATAGAAAAATTAATGTGCAACTGAACGGAGCAGTTCAACTGAGGATCATAAATAGCTAGGCCGCATGAGTTGTCCAGTTTCGAGCCATCTGTGTAAATATGATAGAAATCTGAGTAATTGGAATTTAAATACTCTACCGCGAGTTGTTTTAACATTTGAGGCTGATATCTCATTTTTGGTTTATTAATACCCCTGATTTCCAGTTCCAACACATCCCAAAGATCCACATTGCTGACCCAAGTCTGTAAAGTAAACATATCCAACTGACTGCTAGAATGCATAGGTTTTTCCTTTAACAAATCATGAACTAAGGCTAACAAAGGAGTATTACGGCGGGCCCAATAACTGTTTTTACAAAGACTACTCAACTCATTTATGATATCAACTATATTATTATCATAAAAAGCTTTGCTTTTTAGCCAATACTTACCAGCTAAATAATATCTACGCACCTTTAGGGGAGGAAGAGATAACTCATTCTCCATAACATGTACAGGTAAATTAGCTTGGAGAAATTTTTGCGTTTGTAGTAGTGTATGGTCAGCAAATAAAATAAAACAACATTTTATTTTTAGTTTTTATTTTATATATATAAGGGATTTTAAATTAAACTATATGTGTTTCTCCTCTGAAAAAGATGAGACTTTATTTTAATATTTGCACATTTAACATACGTATAACTTTTACATTAACAATGTTACTAAAATGAAAAATTTACTAACCTGAAAAAGAAACGACATTTAAAGTTTAATTCTTTAGTTTGAGAAGTCAAAGGCTTGCCTCGACCATGTTTTAACACTGGAGCCATTTTGAATTAACAATATAAAGTTACGACGATGACGAAAAAGTTAACGATGGTTAAGTTTTTAAGTTGACGATGGTTACCTGTGCAAAAGTTAGCCTGGTACAAATGGTTGAATTGTTTTTTTTAAATCAACACATTCGCGTCGTTATGGCGGGCTGTAAGTCACACCGGAAAAGTATGGCATGACACTACCGCCTAGGTACTTCTTTTTTATGGGCTATCGGTAAATTCTAAAATTTTTGTGTTACAAATTGTTTGACTTCGCTATTTTTCCGACGAGTTCGACTAACGCCCACGCGACTAAGCCGCCGGTACCAGTGTTCACACCATCGTTTTTCTTTTTGTCATTGCGTACTAAGACCCCTGTAGAACCGCCATCCTGTTACAAATGACTCGAAATTTTGTGTCAATATCTCCCGGTCTATACGTAATAATTATAATTTTTGAATGAAATGTGTGCTTTATGTTGTAACGGTACCAAACGACTGCACGTGGCACCTGCGGACAGCGTAAACTGGTTTATTCTGGTTTTGTGCGTGTTTCCACTTTCCACTATCAAGTGACGATTTATTTATTTGTTTTGTTTCGTAATTATTATGGTCAAATATTAATTATGAAACAAATTATTATAGACACGATATTTTATTGTTTCACGGTAGTCGTCTTGTCGTTTGCTCTAGGACGTGAAATTGAATGATATATTTTTTTTATAAAGTCAAAACCATATTCTTTCAAATAAAAACTTGTTTTTATTGAAAACAAAAGTGTTGCTAGGAATAAGTATAAAATTAAATAGTAATGTTAGGATATCGAAACATTTTTGTATAGGCCAGAACGATATAGTGGAAACGCGCTCTAAGATCTGAGTAATATACACACCACTACATATGCAAAAATTTCTCCAAGCTAATTTACCTGTATAGCCGTTGATTTAATAAAACCACCTATAACTCGCATGCATTGATTTTGTATCTTATCCAGAATACTTAAATTAGTTTTACAGCTATTACCATATAGAACACACGCGTAGTCTAACTTACTTCGAATCATTGCAATATAAATGTGTCTTAACATAATTGGATGAATGCCCCAATCCGACCCAGCGATCACTTAGAAAAAATTTAACAACTTGAAGCATTTTTCTTTGACATATTTTATATGAGTGAACCAGCGCAAAGATCGGTCAAGCCACACCCCTAAATATTTTACGCTATCAACAGACTGTATTGGGATACCTTCAATGAAAAGATTAATAGACTCTCTACGCCAACCCCTTTTGAATATGCAAAATTTTGTTTTATGGATCGAAATGTCCAAACCAATAGCACACAATAGTTCGACTAATTTATCCAATGCTCTCTGTAAGTGAAATCTTCCATACTCCGCGCTACGGCAATTAATAAAAAGAACAAAATCGTCTGCGTACTGTGAAATAGACACATCACTACATAGTATAAAACAAAGTCGCTTTTTCTGTCCCTATGTCCCTATGTCCCTATTTCCCTATGTCCCTTTGTACGCTTAAATCTTTGAAAATACGCAACGGATTTTGATGCGGTTTTTTTTTAATAGATAGAGTGATTCAAGAGGAAGGTTTATATGTATAATAACATCCATCAAATAGTGGAGAAGTACTGTTATTTTTGAGGTTTCTAATGTGATGTCGTAAATAATTACATTTTTTCCGCTTACATTGCAAACGCAGGCTGAACCCTACAAGTTTTATCAAAATAATGTACTAAGTATTATACACATTAAAAAGGTCTACAGAAAAGTCCGTGATGGTATATGTCTATCTCTTATGGATAACCCACAATAACTTTTTTTTGTCATTTACTTTTTACGACAAATAATGGTTAATTTTCGAAGCGATTTAAACCAATACAGCATAAATCCTTAACCAATTAAATACCTTGAATACATTGTTCATTTAATATAGATCTATATGGCCCTTTACACCGTATGATTTAAGTGAATATTTTCGAAGATATTACAGTTTTAAAAATTGCGGGACGTAGCGTTTGCTGCGGTACCGGCCGGCCACCATTGCACCCGTGCGAAGCCGGGGCGGGTCGCTAGTTATTTATATTTTTACAAATATCTATGGTAACAATATTAAAAAGGAGTGGAGAAAGTCCTTGGGCTAGGCCGCAAGAGGTAGATCTTCGAACAGAAAAGTAATTAGATCTAATTTCCAAGCGTCTGTCCTTCAAAAAATTCCAAATATATCGACATATTTTGGGGCTAACTCCTAACTTTTGCATAATTCCAATCAAACTTAATACATCAACATTATTATATGCGTTATTTATATCTACAAATGTAGCGAGGCAAATATCATTTCGAGAAAAGCCCATTTGTATTCGCGAAACTAAGTTACTTAAATTATCAAGAGTAGAACGGCATCTGCGAAACCCAACAGTATTAGGAGAGAAAAAATTGTTTCTTTCGATATACCACTCTAAGCGTTTAAGAAGAATATTATGAAAAACTTTGCAGAGGCAAGAAATAAGCGATATAAGACGAAGGGAACTAGCACTTTGATCATTTCGACCGGGTTTTGGAATAGGTACAATCGCGATATCTCGCCATTGTGATGGTACAAAGCCAAAGGAATAAAAAACATTAAATAACTTCAGTAAAACTCGTTGTCCGTTTTCAGGTAAATGAGCCAGCATAGAGTATGAAATATTATCACTTCCTGGTGTTGAGTCCTTATGACGCATACAAGACTTGGAAATTTGGTTGTCCAAAATAGTCATGCCAGCGTCAAAAATAGGATCCTTAGGGACAGCCGAGTCGGGTGTCAAATTCTGTAAGAGATTATCGGCACTCTCTTTATCGACACAAGGGCGCGATGTGTTGATGCCTTTCAACCAGCTTATCTTATGCCACATTTCACCTAACTTAGACTGGCCATCAATAGAAGAGTAAAATTCGTGGCGTGACCGATTTTGCGCTTCCCGTATCAAGCGTTGAGATTCGCGGACTTTAGTTAGTAACTTTGCAAAATTATGTGGAGTCGGGTTGCGGCGAAAAGTGGAAAGAGCTAACCGTCGCTCTGCTACACACTTTGATAAGATTACATTCCAGTAAGGTTTCGGTTTGAAACTACTTGCTGGATTGTGACTTAGCTTAACAAATGGAATATACAAATCGGCAGCTAAATTAATAGAGTTAATAAAGTAATTATACAACGATTGAGGATCTTCATTAGAAAATACCCAGTGACCAAATTCTTTTTCTAAAAACAATGTATAAGACGACCAGTCCGCGTTTTTAAAATTACGGCGCAAAGTATAATGCCCTCGTGTGTTATCCCATTGCGAAGTTATTTTAATGATAAGATGATCGCTACCTAAATCACTTAAGATGGACCATTTCAACTTTAAAGCTATATCGGTAGAAGCCAGGGATATATCCGGCGAGGACTGTTGCAAATTATTATTAACAAGTTTTAAACGCGTGGGAGTGTTACAATTATTCAACGTAATGAGATTACTATCCAAAATAGCGTCCTGAATATTAATGCCACGCGTGTCTATTTTATTTGACCAGTTTGTATTATGTGCGTTAAAATCGCCTAATAACACACATTTCTTATCAAACGTACTAAAAAGAAGATCCCAATCTGATTTATTTGTATTTATCGAAGGGGGACAATATATGGACGCAACATATTTTATACCCTCACAATTAAATATCTCAATAGCTACAATTTCAATACCCGACCTTATATTAGTTAAGTCACATTTTAAAGTTGCTCTAACTGATCGGTGAACGATTAAAGCAACACCACCATACCCGTCACACCTATCTTTACGGAAAATATTGTAGCCACTTACTCTTAAATCACTCTCAGGCTCTAACCATGTCTCATTAACAGCAGCAATGTGAATCTTTTCTTGGTTCAGTAACTGTTCTAATGCATTAGCTTTTGGGCGAATACTCTGAGCATTCCATTGTATCATATTTAGCTTTATTTTGTTTTTAGTTACAGACATTTGTAATATTCAATAAATCAATAACATACTGTAAGATTGGCCAATCAGAAATATTTTCCACAATTACAAGCATTACCCATTCAATACAACTTCTAATCACACTTTGCACTTTAGTTTTAAATGTGGCTCCTTTCAGGAAGATTATGTCCTTTAACCTGCTTAAAAGCTCACTGAACTTAACGTCTTTCTTCTCCTTATTCTCTGTTGTATTCTTTACTTCTGATTCTTCTACTTTTGAGGACGTTTCGACATCCATAAACTCTTTAAAAATATTTGTCCTTTTTGGTGTATGAGAAAAGCTTCTACTCCTTCTGCTCTTCGATAGAAATGAGTCTTCGACGACATCCGCGTACGTTGACCTCCGACTTGGCGTTACCTGAATAGATTCAACAGGCAGAACATCAAATGTATTACCGTCGACGTATTCATTTATGGGGAAATAATCTTCATTATCAGCAGAGTGTGAGACCTTATTCTATAGGTACAATTATACTCCGCCATCAACTCTCTAAGCTTTCTTTCCTTTTGGTAAGACGGACAAGAACGAAACAAAGACATATGTTTTCCTCCACAATTAGCACACTTGAATGTTGATGTATCACAGTTAGGATGGTTCTCAGAACATTTTGGACATACTACTTTTGAGGACACACATTTGCTTTTAGTATGTCCAAGCTTCCAGCAGCGCGTACATTGTGATACGGGAAATATGTAAGGGTCTACTTTGATTCGCAATCCATCTACCGATATATAGGGTGGGCGATAAGAACCTTTAAAACAAATGCGAATGGATTCGCACGACTTCCATCCTGAACTCTCGCTACTACTTCGGCGGGAAAGTCTGTGAACGGAAAATATCTCGCCCGGTTCTGGACACGAAATATTTTTAATAATCTCTTCTTCTTTTAAATCCAAATCTAAATCTTTTATAACGCCATACGAAAAATTAACTTCCATAGCCCTTTGAATTCTCCACCCCATTTCTTGAAACTTTTTAGACTTTTCAAGTTTTTCCACCATCTTCCCGTTACACACGTCAACCCTAATTCTATAGGGGTTTATATATTTAACACTCTCAACATCCAAAATATCTTCACCGCTAAATAATTTAGCTAAAGTAAACTGCTTCGGTAACTGCTTCGGTAAAATTTCTTTTGAAGAAATATAAACTTGAAGTTTATCCTCCACAATATTAGTTTTGCATCTTTTTTCTTTTCTTTGAATTAAATTCCAATCATCCTCATCCCTCCCTCTTTTACTTGGTTTATGCTCAACAATAGTTTTCTTCGGCGTCTCAGAACAAACTTGTATGTCTTCTGAGGTATCGTCAAGTTCCTCGTGACAATTTGAGTGGTTTAGATTAGTAATATTAACGCTTTCGCGCTCAGAATGGATTAGATTATCAGTATCCATTATTTAATTCAAAGGCCGACGCTTGGCTGCCGCAGGTAGAAACCTAACGGTAACCGCGGTGAGCCGATACCGCACGCGATGACTCAGTACGTAACTTATTACGAAGTACGCGTTCACCTCGATCGAGTGACGAACCGAGACTCGATAATGTGTGTTAAATGTCTTAGTATAGGTACTACTAGTACAACACAAACAAATTTTTGTGTTACTGTCGGTACCATAGTTAAATTGCTGGCACTGCTAGCTGATTATGTTGTGAATTAGTATAGAATTTATAATTAGAATACATAGATGATTGTTTTCATCATAATTGTATTTATTTAGAAAGCATCAAATGTGATGATATTACCTTCTTGTTTGATGATTGATTAGGGCTATATCGTGGACGCTGTTGGCACGAAGTTTTGGGTGGAATTTGACAGTTAGGCCTTATATCTATAGTAGATTAACATTAACAGTAGATCCGTTTTATCTGTATTTTGTGTTGAACCAATATTTAGCGTATCATATTATTTGGAAGAGATAAGTCTGTTTGTCCAAAGTTAACGAGAAATTAGATTATTTCTGATGGAATTCGAGACGCAATAACTATGATCGTTCGAACACCGCCTTAGGCAATGTGAAATGAAGTTATTGTTTTTTTTCTATTACTAGAATTTCAAGGGCAAGAAATGGTCTTTGATGTGGATAAATATACGTATCGCTATGGAATGTTAACCTTGGGTTGCTCAGCATTAGTAATAGAGCAGAAAATGCAGTTGATTATGACGCTTTAACATTAAATTGGATAGAAATTTTTAAAATTTTGTTTTGAAATTCTTATAATAAAAATAACAGTGTCATGTATTAAAGTCTGATAATTTCAGTGATTTATAATTAAATATAGTAAGTGACAATAAATGGGACCCTAAAGTATTCTTCTAAATACGGCCCAAGTTAGAAGATAGAAACCTGAACATGAACAATTAAGGAGACAGCCAAATAAATATTTACTGAATTGGACTTCGCAAGTTTTGTGTGTCACCTTTTGATCTTCACTACATAGAATAAAACAAAGTCGCTTTCTCTGTCCCTATGTAATTTTGTATGCTTATGTATCTTTGTGTAATCTTTAAAACTACGCAATGGATTTTGATGCGTTTTTTTTTAATAGATAGAATCATTCAAGAAGAAGGTTTTAGCATATAATTTATTTGGGTTTAGACAAAGGGGGTGAAGCCGCGGGTGGTAAGCGAGTTGCCTACTAAAATATAGACAGATATTATATGCAGCATATTTTTATATATATTATATTAATAATCTAATCGAGGGTTGCAAGTTGTAGTCCTTTTAGTTGAATGTTATTTTATAAAATATCTATTTTCGAATTAATCACGACTTTTGCTTCGAACGAACCGACCCTACTGATTTAAATTATATTTTTTTAAGAATATTATTAAATGAAGATATTAGATAAGCAGACGAAGAAGCAGACTCCATTAGTTTCATTATTCCAATTTAGTTTTTATAAAAATGCTTAATATTCTCTCAAGTTTATATTCTAACATGTGGTCTATGGAAATTATATTTTTAAAATATTTCTGGTAGAATATAACACAAAGCGAATAAACTAGTAGTGTTAGTGAACACGAGCCTCTGAGGCTGATGGAAAATTAAAAATTAACACCGTTTCTACTTCCGTTCTATACAGCTTTACGTTAGAAGATTGTTAACTATGCGATTACCTTTATTTTTAACTGTGTCCCGCGGTTTTACCCGCAGTACTCCTCTCCTGTTGGTCTTAGCGTGATGATAAATAGCCTTCCTCGATAAATGGGCCATATAACACCGAAAGAATTTTTAAAATCAGACCAGTAGTTCCAGAGATTAGCGCGTTCAAACAAACAAACTCTTCAGCTTTATAATATTAGTATACATTTAACTTTTTTTATTTCTTTTTCAGAGCAAGCAAAGGAGCATACGGGCCACCTACAGCATGTTTACGGCTATCCATCAACGGGGCATAAGGATACATATCACTTACCTACTATTAATACAGGCTCAAATAATTACAGTATAAGTAAAAAAATAAATATTTTTGTTTAATTTATATCGCTAACCTTATTTAGATGAAACAGGAAAAACATTGTGCATATTCAGTAAATATTGAAAAACTAGTTAACTATAAACAAAAGATCGAGCATGATCCTTATCTCAAAAGTTGCATAACACGAAGAAAATCATAATGAATTAATCCAGCTCTTTATTCATAACTTAGTTCTAAGAATACTTAATAATACAAAAAGGTAAGCATCAGCTAAGTTTGTAGAAGACTTCCGTAATAAAGAAAAATAAATTGTATGCGAGCTTGAAAAATAATATCTACTTTTATTGAGAATTTCATGTCTGGTTGATCTCAATAAATTTCCCAGTTCCCTTATAAAATATTCTTATAATAATACAATGAATTTGAAAATTTCCTCAGTTTTAATTCAAATAATGAGAATGCAAATACCCTCTATTTTTCTATAATTATTAAAAATGCTTCCATTTTTAAAAGAAATGGTCGTGCGAAGTCGTTAAAATCTCATCAATATTATTGATTATTTTTCCGACCCAAATATCGACCAATAGAATTGCACCATTCGACGTCACGTGGTACAACCTACATGGTATTATACTGATAATTTTTTGAAAATTTTCTCTGGTCGTTGACGTCAAACTGACAGGTTGAATTCAATTGTGAAATTATTGGCCGACATTTGGGACGGAAAAATAATCTCCCGAATACCACACGAGCTTTAAAATTATCTGGCATTTTCCTCAAGGTTCCCTGCAAACAAATAAAGTCGTCAAGTTTTTCAGGAAAAATCACTCGCGCTTCGCGCTCGTGATTTTTTAACCTTGACTAAAAACTTGACTCCTTCATTTGTTTGCAACGAACCTATCGGAAAATACCCGATAATTTTGAAGCTCTTGTGGTATTATAAGTGAGAATGCAATTCTAGATAGTTCTGAAAGGTTTATTAAATTTATAGTTTACTTCTATTCATCATTATTGGTAGAGCCGTGAGGTCTCTTGTGGTTGTCAGTCTTGGGTTCAATCTCTACCAATGTAAGAGGAAAGATTTGTATGTAAGTATGTTTTAACGTATGGCTCAAAAAGTACTGCTCGGATTTTGATGAAACTTTACAGTAATAGGTTATACCACAGAATAATACCTACATAAGCTATAAAAATGATTGATTTTGCTCACGAAAGAAACCGCGCGGTACAGCTAGTTCAGAATAAAGAAAAGATACGATTAAAAATGTAGAGAATAATTATTAAATATTTTAATTCTGTAAGTAATTTTTTTGATCTCGTGTGAATTTTCACGATATTTCCGCTTGACTTTATTTAATAATTTACAAAATTTTCGATACAAGATAACTACATTATTCGCAAACTTAAAACCTTCCAGAGAAATCATTCCCATTTATAATATTAATACATTTAATAATAGATAAAGATATTATTTACTGATACCAGACGTATATTTCGCGTTACCCTTTTTCAATACTACCCGCACAAAGTGCTCGGGATATAAGCTCCTTATCCAAAATAATCCTTACGACATTTAAAATCGGTTCAGTAGTTTTCAATTCTCTATAGAGTAATAACCACTATTATTATTATAGCTTAATATTCGAACATTTGAGAAACTTATGTATAGGTACCGTAGGTATAATATTATATTGCCTCAAAATCATAATGTATGTTTAGAACATAATATAATTGTCCAACATTTATTAAGAACACATTTCAATTTAAAAATACTTCATAATATCTTTTACATTGATTGACTGTCATCTCGACCTTCTTGTATTCAAACATAGCTGTTTAAACTTACTAATACCTTACAAGAAATTCTTTAAACATCCTCTTAACAAAAAAGGAACAATAAATTATCAAAACATATCTCGACTTGAATTTATATTTTTGGTTTTATGGCATTCAAATGCTTTATAAATATAAATTTATAAAGAATAGAAAAAATTCGATCACGAGGCGGGACTCGAACCCGCATCCTTTCGCGCCATTCCGGGGCGGATGCCTGACCAACTCAGCCACTCGTGACCCGCCAGAGCAATCGAATTTATTCTATTCTTTCAGTTTTATGTGTCTGAAGGGACACACCGCGCGCCATCTATTGAGATGATTAACAACCATTTCAACCAATATGAAGCACTTTTCAGTGAATACAATATTGTAACGATGGAACACGACCTTTTTTGTTGAATTTATATTTTTGGTTTTATGGCATTCAAATTTATAAAGAATAGAAAATTTGGGGAAATGGTTGTTAATCATCTCAATAGATGGCGCGCGGTGTGTCCCTTCAGACACATAAAACTGAAAGAATAGAATAAATTCGATTGCTCTGGCGGGTCACGAGTGGCTGAGTTGGTCAGGCATCCGCCCCGGAATGGCGCGAAAGGATGCGGGTTCGAGTCCCGCCTCGTGATCGAATTTTTTCTATTCTTTATAAATTTATATCTCGACTTCTTCAAACAGCGCTATAATTGTAAAAGAAAATTCAATCGAGAACGTTCTAGAACTTTCTGGAACATCTATTCACCTTCACATATCCAAAATCTAGACAGCCAAACTCCAATAGGGGATTCACTCAAGGCACTCGAAACTTAGCGGCCGGTGCTTTTGACTAGTTCAACGATCCAGGGTCTGTTACCTATTGTTTGTTACGTAGAAAACTTTAGTGTTATCTGAATCCACTGTACTTCAAAAGTTAGTACTGGCTGTATTAATTATTCAAGGTCATTTTTATTTGCAAAGCAGCTTGGTAAACGACTTCAAGTAGGTTCATAATTTGTCGGATTCTTTTTATAATCATATAGTATTAAGTTTTGACATATTGTTTGATTTGATTGTTTGGTTTCCAGAAAGGACAAACAACATAACGGTCTGGTTTTAAACTGACTTAAAAAGGAGGACAATCTCACTTCGTTGGAAAATTCTTGTAGTAATTGTTTTAACCACCTTTTTGTTAGTCAGTAGTTATGGCATGAGCGTAAAACCAAGATGTCTTGAGTTCGATTCCCAGTAAAGACTTACAAAATAAAGGTCTGATAAAAATCAAAAGGCTTATCTCATACGTCTCTGTAAAGAAAATCGATGAAAGAATCAAATGTTAAACTATTTGTGTCCCAAACGTTCGGAAACCATGAACAGAACTAAAGACCACGCCTCACCATTTATTATTCTACGATAGCGTTCCTCCTCTAAGCTGTAAATAACTTCTAGTCTTAATATATACAGTAGATCGGTCTGTACGTTGTGCGAAATGTTTATGGAATAGGTGAAATACAATACAATTTATTAGGTTAAATCACTATCTATGATTCTTTTAGTTTCTGTTTTTAGTTAATGATTATACAGCTAGTTCATGAACGAGTAGATGAGTGAATGAATGAGTAGATGAACGATATTTTACTATAGAAAATGTTCATTTTTCTGTTTAACCTAATAAGTTTTAAGGACAGATGAAATTGGCATACAATTATAAGAATATTATCCTTCTAAAAATGAAATTAAGTCACTCAAAGTGTATAGAATTCTATAAAAATTATAGCTCAAATAGTGCTTAAGAACTAGACGAAACCGTATCAACATTAACTCGAACTCAGAAGAAACCAACTCACAAAGAAGCCACCACTTTAAGTCGACAACTGATCCACACAACATGTATCTAAACTTTACACAAACTAAAAGTAGTGTGGAAAGTTTAATAAGTTCAGTTTAAACCCACACTGCTAAGTGTCACCGGTTCACTGCAGTTTAAATTAGTTTTTATTTATAACTAGCTGCAGGCTACAAGGCCTTTATTTGAAAAACTTTTTGAAATTTTTAACAGACACTAGATGTGCCGCGCGGATGAACCCGTGGGCAAATCAAATATTTCTTTATAGCTCATGTATTATTACTAATACCCTATATTACTGTAAGGTTTTATCCGAATCTGTCTACTACTTTTTGTGCCAATTCCTTACAAACATACATACAAATATTTCCTCTGTATAAGGATATTAACTTAATCGAAGCTTAAGGCAGCATCGATTTGCTTTGATTAATATAAAATGTTTGACAGCTGGAAACAGAGTGGTTTGTTTAAAAAAAATATGTTTGTACTGTTTTCCTTATAGTTTTTACGTTACGTTTACGTTTATTTAGTTTTTCTCTCCATAAAAACATTCCGTGGGCTTTTATAAATACATTTGGTTGAGCCGTTCTCGAGATTTGCCCTCGGTAACATATTTGTCGATACAAATACAATTTATATATTATATCAACAAGTATATCTCTGAATATTATTAAAATGTGGTCTGAAAAATCTTACTTATAAACGTGAAAGTTTGTGAGGTTGGAGATATATTATATTTGTATGTTGTATGAAACAAAACTTATACTAGAATCACGACAACTCAATAGGTATATTGTATTATTATACAAGCTGACCCGGCAAAAGTTCTGCCAAGGCAGCCTTATCACTTGGTCATATAAAAATAGTTTACGTATATTCTCAGATATACTTACACAAAAATCATAAAAAGAGATGAATTCACTGTGACGAGATTTTAATATCTATAAATAAATTGAGCCAAGAGAAGCAGAACAATATTTCATTCTATTTTAATACGAAAATTACCGTTTCTAACCCAGCTCGTAAAGGGAAAATCGTAAAATAAAGTCGTTAACACGTTCGTGAATTAGTAAACTTAGTATATATATATATGCTTAGCGCAATTTAACTGCAAATATTTAGCACGCCTTACCGTGTTAAGTATAGCGTAAGAGCTTCAGATTTAATGTGCTTGAAATTTATATTACTATATCGGAGCTACGGTACTTCTTCCTAAAATAAATTATGGATAGAGACAGTGATAGAGCACACGCTATATGTACCATGACTACCATCATAATCACAGATCATAATATAGCGTGGCGACGCGTCGCCATGGCAGAAATCGTTTTATAAGAAAAACGTCGTTACAACTTTTGACACAGCTTTAGGTATAATTTTGAAGTATTATTGTTGGATAAGGATTTGATAAAGTTATTAAATAAAAAAAATACACTAAACATACAGTAAACACTTACCCTCTATTAATATAGAAATATGTTATTACTAGACTTGTTCTTGTTCAATCATAAGTGTACTCTGTTTAGAAGTAGTTTTACAGAGGAACATATTATGCTTTGCTTGATATCGTTGATCGTAATTACTAGTTAAAACATTCGCCAGCTCTTAGTCTACAAACAAACAAGCTAGCGTTTCCCTAATTAGCCTGTATTTTATTCCTGTTGAGGAAGTAATTTACATCATTCCGTATTTGACTTCCTAAGCTCACGTTTAGGAGCTTTTCGTTCACAAAATAGTCTTGTTACTTTGTACCTTTAGTTTAAGAACCCTTCTATTATCATATTAACTTTACATTTAAGTAGAGTGTAATAAAATAATGTAGACGTTACAAATTAAAGACTCAAACGGATTTAAAACGCTATTTATTCATTATATTATTCACCCGACGTTTTGCACACTTTGTAGCGAGCGTGGCCACGGGAAGACACGGTCTTTTATTTCTAAGTGTATACTGATATTATAATGCTGAAGTTTTTGTATGTTCGTTTGAACGCGCTAATCTCAGGAACTACTGATCCGATTTAAAAAATTCTTTCGGTGTTAGATAGCCCATTTATCGAGTAAGGCTAGGCTATATATCATCACGCTAAGACAAACAGGAGCGGAGTAATGTCGGTAAAACCGCGGGGAGTAATGCCGGTAAAGCAGCTAGTATTGTATAATACTCGCGTAAGATCAAACATAATATGAAAATACTATATTAATAGAGTAGTTAGTCAAACTATCTTTACCGCGTCCTTGGTATAGATAGCAAAATATAACCGATAGAACCTGATCTTGACTGAAAAGAAAAATTGCTCAGTGAAACAGAACTAGACGTTAAAAACATCTGTCCCATACCCCACAAGGGGTCACACAGGACACCTTCTTATGAGACAGATACACTAAGGGAAAACTCTCTGTTTCGTGTGTAGCTTTTAATAATTTAAGTTTATTATTTATTATTTTATTGTACTACAATAATGTTAGAACATCCTGTTATTGTTTTTACTGAAGTCATAGCACAGTATAATCGAAACAAGTAGTAACAAAACATTGAAATAAAGTAGTGCTATAATATGAGATAATCACCAAAATTTAACTTAAAATCAATCTTAATATTAACAGATTATTATAGACTGAAAACAAAAATAAATGACAATGCATCGCTATTCATAGAAGGCCAAAAAGCAATCAAGGCTCCTACTTGAAAACTACATACGTCAAAAAAATCTAATTACCCCACATTTCTGCGAACGAATCCCGCATTATAATTCTATCATCATAACATTAATGAGGCCTTTCCAAATTAGAAGCCAAGTAAGTTCGTGTAGAAATCCCTTTTTATTTCGTCCAAAAATATATTTTCACGTTCTTTAGATATTTTGTTACCTGAATATTCCCCATAATAAACCAGATTACATTTGATTGACAACCTAATTGCAGACTTTTGGAGTTTGCAAAATTGAAAACAGGAAAGTTGGCAGAATAATATTGCGAAATATTAAATGAGTTTCATAATTACGTAATTTTTCATGGTAATAAGCTTGATTGAAATGGTTTCATTAAAAACATTTCGGCTTATGATTTGTGGCTACTATATGCCTTTTTTAATTGGCTTTTTAGTGGAGTGGTTAGATTTGTTTTAGGTCGTCAGGTTCGAGTCCAAAATTGGTTTCAACTTACAATTCTGGCCATTTCTGTCCGTGTTTTAATATTCGTTTAATTTTTAAATTTCTTCTCAAAAATTGTGTAAGAACTAAATTTTATAGAACAACGAAATATTTACTAAACTAAAATCCTTTCCTTAAATTATATAGTTGCAAATTACTAATTTGTTACACATATTTTTCAATATCTTCAAACTAGGAACTTAGTCAGAGACAAGTTTCTTTAAAACCTTTTCTATTAAAAGAAACAAATACCACAAACGATTACAAACGATTTGATTTATTTTAATTCATTTCCTCTTAGTAACAATAGAAATAATTTCAACCAGAGTGTCGTACAAAATAATTGCGTCTACTAAAGGAAATTATGTAGTAATACGCACATGCTTTCACGATACCAGCTTTTTCCATTTACCCGACATTCCTAATGTATGAACATTAACTATGCATTCGAAGTATTTCTGACTTTGGAATATAATTTGATTAACGTACTTACTTAGTATTGTTATGAGTATGAATGAAAAGTTCTACGTAAATTATTTTACTTGCTATTGTGTTTAATAATATGTTTGAATACCTACTAACGAGATTATAAATAGATACTTCAATATTTTTGACGTGACAACGTCTTATAATTCGATAGAGCCGGCTGCACGCACAAAAAAACATGGCTCATGCGGCGTTACCTCGCTCTGAGGCGTTCCATGTGAGGCTTGAAGTGCAAGCAAGAGCGCGGAACGAGTGACAAAGAAGCGCAATCGGACGTTGTCACGTTCAACTATCGTCAGTAAACCGACTTTAAGACAACCAATTTTTTCCTCATATTTTTGAAGTAAAACTTCTTTAGGCGTGTTGAGAGTAAAATTTCAAGTTCGCTTCATGGCAATACCGTCACGTCATGGAGTAAGGAAACGATTTTGGTATCTTTGAATCTTGCCAAAGAAGTTTCACTTTTGACACGTGTACTCAGCACACACCCGCTTTTTTTTTGAAGTGAAAACTTCTTTAGCGGCGTTGGGTATAAAATCTTAAACTCGCGTCAGGACACGTGGCCTGATCGAAAAAGCGTAAGACGGATGTTTTTTTTTTTTTTTTTTTTGCCCTTATATTCCATGCGTAAGACGGATACTATTCCAAAATATCAAACATGCTGAACGTTAATAATCAAGTTTTCACTTCTGCCGGCACTCCCGGAGTGCAACCCGTCTTTTTTTTTTTATACTTTGATAGGTGGACGTTTGACCTCAGTCCCACCTGATGGAAAGTGGTGACGAGATCTAAGGTGGTAAGTCACGCCCGCCTAGAAAGTGCCTGTTAATTCGTCTCTTGATAATTCCCATATTATACTTTTCTGGAAAGATGGACGCCGGCAGAGAATTCCACTCTTTGGCAGCTCGCATTAAGAAAGAAGACGCAAAGCGTGCTGTGCGTGCAGTCGGCATTTCTACCAGATAAGGGTGGTATCCCGCCGTACGCCTGGACGTCCTTTGGAAAAAAGGCGAAGCTGGGATAAGGCCATGTAATTCAGTTGCACATTCCCCGAAATGGAGTCGATAGAAAACTGAGAGACTGGCGATTTTACAGCGATGACCAAGGCTCAGAAGCCGGTTTTCGAATAGCTGGTCGTTTCCTATAATTCGCTTGGCGCGGCGTTCCATAGCATCAAGAACTTCGAGGTGACATTTGGCGGTGCCTGCCCAGAGGTGGCAGCATTATTCCACACAAGATCGAACTTGAGCTTCATAAAGAGTTAGAAGCTGTTCAGATGTGAAATACTGCCGCACCTTAGCTAGTATGCCAAGTTTTTTAGCTTTTAATGATATAGTGGACTCGACAAATTATAGACATAATTGGTTGTCTGTAAAGTCGGTTTACTGACGATAGTTGAACGTGACAACGTCCGATTGTGCTTCTTTGTCGCTCGTTCCGCGCTCTCGCTTGCACTTCAAGCCTTACATGGAACGCCTCAGAGCGAGGTAACGCCGCATGAGTCATGTTTTTTCGTGCGTGCATCCGGCGCTATCGAATTATAAGACGTTGTCACGTCAAAAACTTACTAGAATAATTTAGTAGCAGTAAATATTTAAAACTTGTCCTCCTACCCGATTTTAAAAATATTCATCCCGTACAAACAGGTCAAAATATGTCCATCCATTCAATTTAACCCGCAAATTGAACGACGAACATTCAGTTTCGTAAATAAAATACAAATGAGCCGCCAGTAGACTATTAGGTTTTATGTCTCACAAATTTTATTATGGCCGTTTGTTTTATGTTTCAGCCTAGCCGGGTTGGTGAAGATTTTACGATGATATCTTATATCAAATCTGAATGGTGTGGAAAATTTTAATAATGTGCGCGTAGATGGTGTTTGAAGATTGGTAATTTTAATTGGTTAAATGTACTGTTATTTGAATGTTATCGTAGTTAGGATATCAAACTGTATGAATTACACGAGAATTACCATATTACTTTAATGATACCATAAGGAACAAGCAGCGAAAAAGAGAAGACCAAATAAAATGCTTAAGCCACAAAGCTGAACTTATTTATTATAGAAAAAATATTTATTATATTGTAAAACATTTTTAATGTATGTATGTCTAAATATGCACATTATATATGTATGTACGAATCTTATACCTGGGGATGCTGCTGCTGATAATAAAACTAAGCTGCTAAGTGCTGTGATTAATGCTTTAATATGGCTATAATGCGAGTTACACACGTACGCGGAACGCGACGTTTTTACGTGAACTAATGTAAATGAATGTGAAAATGATTTTATATACAAAAAATGATGATGTTGCGCTCTGTACGGTTGCACCGTACATAATAAAACATACGAAAAATGTATATTTTATTGTAATGATAACTACGGGAATTTTTAATTAATGTTTTTACCTTTTATTACGTTAAAATATAGTAAAAGGGTAGATACTATAGAGAGGAATAGTTGGGAAAGCTTGAAAAGCTTATTTTGAAACAGTAATTTATTATATTATAGGTACTCGAATGAACTTTTTATTCAGGATTTGGTTTATTTTAATAAAACATCCTTTAATTCATTAACTGAATGCGTACACAATAATAAAAAAGAGCACTCCAGTTAGAAGGATGCACTATAAAAAAGGAATAAATACAAAAGGAAATCCTACATTCCGGTGTACAACATACTAAAGTAAATTCATGAACGTGTTCAATAGTATAGCTTTCAAATCAACAATGAGCTTTAAGCCATTTAATAAGAGTACATGGATAGCTTCTAACGTTTTTATTATGTGTAAAAATACTTGATTATTTATACCTTTTCTTCTCAGAATAAACTACTTCTAGACCCTCGTCTATATAAATGAATAAATGATTAAGTTTGAGCAAGGAAAAGTGAGGAAAAATCGTATTTCTACTTTACTTATTGATTGGCGGTAATTGTTTCTTTTCTCTTACTCTTGTTATATTATCTACTAGACTAATATTATAAAGCTGTAGAGTTTGTTTGTTTGTTTTGGTTTTGTTTTGGTCCGATTTGAAAAATTCTTTCGTCGTTAGATATGCCCATTTATCGAGGAAGGCTATATATCATCACGCTAAGACCAACAGGAGCGGATAACTGCGGGTAAAACCGCGGGGCACAGCTAGTTGAATGATATTATTAGAATATGACAATACAGGATTTTATGTGATATGAACCTAGCTATTATCCATGCTTATTAAATATATCCATGGAAACAAAAATATTTTTATTAACCCGCCAGCACTCGCGCCTCAAGAAATTACATCAGCACTCGCGCGTAGAGCATTTTGCTCACGTTTATGAATGTCAATAAATGCATGTTTTACCAAAAAATATGAATAAAAAAACATTCTATTCAATAAAATACACATTATTTATTCTACAAAATATATATTCAAAGAGTTAACAATATTAATATTTTTTATTTTAATTAACAATCATAGAAACTAATTTGCCAGTCTTGTAAGGCAGTCTTACGGAAAAAATTAGACAAAAAAAACTTTTCAAAAAAAAACTTAACTAAATATAAATAACTAATCTTCGTCGTATACGCGAGCTTTACACATATCACATACTGTACGACTATGCTCGGTACATAAAAATTTTTGGCAGTAAATGCAGCTCTTTTTGGTCTTGCGATTTTTGCGTCCTGGGCAAACCGCGCAGATACCATTTGGTTTTTCTTCTTCTGGTAACTCAGATTCTGGTAAAAAACGTTTCAACACTTGCTGAAGAGGATATGAAATATTTTGGAAGGTGCTTCTTCTTTGGATATGTGGCTGTGTTAGTTGAAAAGCTAGTTGTTTCAAGTAGTCTCTGCGCGTGATGATTATACCCGTATTTTCTTTGTAAATGATTTGACTGTTGATTCCGGCTATGTTTAGGATCGTGAAAAATAATCTCAGCGGCCATCTACATGCCACTCTTGCCACAGAATACTCTTCTTTTAGTCGATCCACAACATCAACACCTCCTTTTGGTTTATTATAAAAGGTGATAATTTCTGGTTTCGCGGTAGTTCCAGTTGTTGGATCGATTCGGTCGTCGTTATGAAGTGTACTTATCATAAGAACATTTTTTTATTCTTCTTGTTTGGTACGTAAGACACCAGAACCTTGCTCTTATGAAAACCAAAGATACTACTAGGTTTTGGTCTAAAATAAAATAAAATTTGTTCATCCCTTCGATCACGATCCATCTATAATAAAAATTCATAATAGATTACTATTTCAGTAATGTAAAATCATAATATTACATAAAAGTAGCAGTAAAACAGTCGCTAAGATGAAAAAAAAATAAAGTCATGAGTAAAAAAAAGTACTTGCGTCGATACCCGCGCGATGAGCAATACGCCGCCTGATGGTACACGGCGCAACAAACCACCTCGTCCAAGTGACTGGCGCACACTTTCGAGAAGTGAACTGCATACAGGGGTGGGGGACGGAACAAAACTCAGCTACCAAATGAACGATGTACGTACGAATAATTTTGACAAAATGGCGGGTGTTTTAAATTTACTGTGAGCAAAATGCTCATAGCGCGAGTGCTCGCGGGTTAATATACTTTATATTGATGTGTTTAGGCGCAGACCTAGATATTTACTACCAAGAATACACATTTTATATTATCATACGCTGTTTTACTACCTTGTGTAACAATATTTTTATTATTCTGATACAATCTTCCAAAGTATCGTCTATACATATTTTTCGTTACAAAAATATAAGTTATATAAGAACGAGTATTTTTAATGTCGGATTCATTTACACCTTTTAGCCTTCTTATGAGTAAAAATAATTTTAAATATAATATCCAAGAAGTCAAATATATTAAATTCATTTTAAAAGGGCTTTATAAGCTTTTATATCTCTACAATAAACATATAATTCTAAAAAACCTATTTAAACTATAAATACATTAACCACATGTGATTAATATTTTATTTCAGAACGTTTAAGAGCGCCTTTGAGCGCGTCTGACTTTCTTTAACAAACTAAATAAGAGAAGTACTCATATGAAAGTTACATACGGCTAAATGTGTAACATTTTGTCTTTATCTTTTAAATAACTTGTCTTGTAAAACTATATAGTTTCCTTGTTGATGTTAGTGTACGTCAGTTAAGATACCTCTCAATATTTGAAGGTGCTCTCGATTTTTCTAAAATCCCATCTTAGGATTCTGATCAGGACCATCCGACCTCCGAAAACTATTATAAATTTTCAATACCTTCGTTTAGTTTTTGAGTAATCGGCTTACAGACAGACATTATTCCGGCGATTTAGAACCAACTCGTCAATACTTATACATGTTAATAAATAATAATTGTGTAACGTATCCAAAAATATTAATCTATACTTATAATATAATAAAGCTGAAGAGTTTGTTTGTTTGTTTGTTGGAACGCTAATCTCAGAAACTACTGGTCCGATTTGAAAAATTCATTCGTTGTTAGATAGCTCATTTATCGAGGGAGGTTATAGGCTATATTATATCATTACGCGACCAACAGGAGCGGAGCCGCGAAGCGCAGTTGGCAATTAATAACGGTATTAAAATAGAGGAGAATACAATGAACAAAATATATACTTAAAAAACTGATGTAGTGGTGTGTTAGGTTAGGTTAGGTTAGTGTGTTGCTTGAATATGTACACACTGAGTGAAAACTACAATGCCGAAGTATTATTTGTTGATGAAGATGAAAAGTAAAGAGAAATATTCACGTGAATGAAACCGCATGACATAGCTAGTATAGTACCTCAGTTTATATTTATGTACATTAATTGTAAGGATCCAATAAACAATGGAAATCATTAGTGAAACAAATTGCTTTTGTAATAAAGCGATGTTTACTAGACGGTACTAAATCGTAAACATTATTTGTTACACCTTATTTTGAAGAAATAATGATTATTTAGAAATTACGATTTTAGGTTTTCTTTTAAAGAAAAGATAATTTTACTCCTATTTATTTTTCATTGTTCGACTTACTAAAATGATTATAAAAATGATTATACTAAAAATTATTTAATAAATTGACTATATTAGTATTATAAAACTGAAGAGTTTGTTTGTTTGCTTGCACGCGCTATCTCTGGAACCACTGGTCCGATTTGAAATATAATTTAACTTATAGATAGTCCATTTATCGAGGCAGGCTCTATACGTCTATAATATCGTCAGAATAAGACCAACAGGAGCGTAGCAATGCAGGTAAAGCCGCGGGGCAGAGCTAGTGAAGTAGTATAATTAATAAATTCTTTGTAAATATTTTTTTTCCTAATTATATTCCTTTATACATATTATATTTTTGCTATGTATATTTGTATTAAAATAGATTTATATACCTTTAATTTAATAAAATAATTAATCGCATTTAAAATCCATGAAATAGTGTTTAATTTCGAACCATATAAGCGTATGCTATTTATCAGCAAGGTCAGTCGTGAACAAGAAAGAGCATTAGCGCATTTTCTAAGTCAATTTATACGTTACCTTGAACAACTCATAGCTGATTATTTGCTCACCTACTGTGTATTTGATTTACTTATTGTTATAATGTATATCTATATCGCGTGTTTCTTGAAATCAGAATCCTACTTATATTATAAATGCGAAAGTTTGTGAGGATGTGTACACACACATCCTCACAAACTTTCACATTGCGTGAAAGAGTAACAACGTGTTTGTTACTCTTTCACGCAAATACTACTGAACCGATTACAATGAAATTTAACACACATATAGAGGGCAACTTGGATTAACACATAAGATAGGATTTATCCCGAAAATCCCACGGGAACGGGAATTATGCGGGTTTTTCTTTTAAATACGCGGGCGAAGCCGCGGGCGGAAAGCTAATAATATTATAAATGTGAACGGTAAGGATGAATGGATATTTTGAAGAAGTTACTATTACACGAAAACAGCTCATCAGATAATAATGAATTTTAGTACAGAGATAGATAATAGTACGTATTCGTTAATACACAGGTAACTTTTTAATAGGGCGATAAATACGCGAGTTATATTTCTGTGCAAGATTTAAAGAGTAAATGAAGGTGTTTCTAGTCGGGAAGGGGCAGATGCATTTCTTCATTTTACATTTGAATGATAGTTCTTTACAAGCCTACTTCGTCGGTACAGAAATAAGTGAAGCATTCAATATGAAGCACCTACATTCATTTTATGTAATATTTTTACTTTACCGTTCCAGGAACTCGATTATTTTTTTGTAATTACATTATAATAACATAATTGGAACGTTACAAGTACAAGAAATATTACATACTTAAAGATTCAATATTTCGTTTTAGAACCTAAAAAAGATTAATACATTTTACTTTTAGTCGTGGTCAAGCTATAATTTGAATTTTATCAACATCCGATCTTGCGTTTAACATAATTGAAACACTATAAAACATGTTCACAGTTTTATAAAATAGTTCTCTTTATTAGGATTATTAGAGTAGGTATTAGGATTTCTATCGCGAAAATTTGTGATTATAGGCAAAAAAGATTATTGAGGGTACAATCAATATGTGGTTCTATTTTTCAAGCTTTGAAAGGAGGATGGCCACATATGACCTGAATGCGAACATTAATCATCGGTGTATCAAAAAATAGTAATTTATGCGTGCTTTTACTAACGGGGTCTAGCTTATTTTATTCGGGCCGGGAAAATGTTATGTATTAATAATAAATAAACTCAAATTCATAACATTGTTTGAACGCATCCAAACGTCTTTCATTTTTACCTGTGGTATGCGTTTCGTTTTCACAGCGCAGCGGGAGTTAATTAGCGATTACGTTTAAAAAAATACTAGAATAATAATATGTATTTCTTTGTTTTATTTCACCTATCATATTTTATAGCAAAAACAGTAAGAAATATATAATTTATAGATTTAAAAAATATTTTTTGCCATAAATACATTTAATAATATACTTGAAATATGTAAAACGGAACGTATTTTTTACCGGCATAATAGACACACAGGTTAGATGACACATGACTGATGACACGCGTAGCTGATGAACATGATTTTGTTTATTACTTAAGTCACTACAGTGTTGTATTGGCTTATATAACAATCAAATAAATAACATAGGCAACGTCGTCCACCCTTAGAATTTAGTTATGGCTGTAGGTATAACTCTAAACCATATTCATTATATACGTAGCCATAACCTCAAAAATGGCAAATTATGTAAAAATTCTAAGCTCCACCAGTTTCAAATAATATATTTGCAATGTGGGATTGCTAAGGGTGGTTAGGCGAACCATTTAAGCCCTATATTAATCATGGTCGCGACATTTCATAGTCAGGTCTTGGTATGTATGGGCAGTGGCCGATGTCCTTTTTGTGACATGACTACATAATAGGTACTAAGAGTACATCAGTGGATGCGCATTTGTAACTCCTTCAAGAAAAAACTACCGATTGGATTTTGATGGTTTTTTTTGGTATAGGATATATTTTAAAGGGAAATTTGATGGTTATTAGAGATTACACAATATGGTCCAGATTAAGACTAGCTTTTACCAGACATCAATAATTATTAACCCACGCAATGCAGATAGAATTGTGAATCTTGCTAGTAAAATTAAATCACCTAGTTTTATCTCGGAAACACATTTCAATAGCTCCGCTTCATCTCCCTGTACATCTTTCGTAATTCTTCCAACAGACCATAGTGAGGTGGAATCGATTTTGACGTCTTTAAGATCAGACTGCGCAGTGGGGTGGGATAAAATTTCAACTAGTTTGCTCAAGAGGCATAAGGTTCAATTAATACCTATCCTAACACATATTTTTAATCTTTGTATAAACTCTGGTTCATTCCCTACTTATTTAAAAAAATCTATTATTCACCCCATCTTCAAAAGCGGCAGTGGTAACTGTGTCGCCAATTATCGTCCAATAGCCGTCTTGCCTGTAATGTCTAAAATATTGGAACGAATAATAAATAAGCAGTTGATCAATTTCCTAGAACATAAAAATCTATTATCTCCAAATCAGTACGGCTTTAGACGTAATATGTCCACTTCGAAAGCGGTATTAGACATTACCAATTATATTATTAAGAATTTAGATCATAAAAATAAAGTCATCACTATCTTTTTGGACCTTGCCAAGGCGTTCGACACAGTTTCCACTCCCCTGCTTTTACAAAAGCTTGAAAAAATAGGCGTTAGAGGCCATTCACTTTCGATTTTTGAAAACTATTTAAGTCATAGAACACAGTGTGTCAACATTAATAATAACGTAAGCGATGAACTTCCAATATCACTCGGAGTCCCGCAAGGCAGTGTGATCGGTCCGACCCTGTTTTTGGTATACTTAAATGACCTTTGCCAATTGGATCTCCAGGATGGTAAAATATCTGCCTTCGCCGATGACACAGCCCTAACTTTTATAGGCGACTCATGGCCAGAGGTTTTTCGCAAAGCACAGGGTGGGTTTAATATAGTGTCAACATGGCTAGCTAAAAATCTCTTGACCTTGAACACCGATAAAACTAATTACTTGGCTTTTTCTCTTCGGCAAACATCTCAACCCCCCTAACTTTATGTCTATACGCTCACATTTGCAACAATCCGTTTGATCAGTACTGCAATTGCCCCAGACTCACTCGACAATCAAGCACTAAATATCTTGGTATAACTCTTGACTGCAATCTTTCCTTTTCTTTACATATAGAACAACTTCAAAATAGAGTCAGAAAATTGATCTATATCTTTAAAACTCTTCGCCATATTGCTGACGGTCAAATTTTGAGACAGGTCTACTATTCGTTATGCCAATCGGTTTTATGTTACTGTATATCATCTTGGGGTGGTGCGCCTAAGACTCATCTCCTAAAGCTTGAAAGAGCTCAGAGAGCTATTTTAAAAGTTGGTACTTTTAAAAAATACAGATTTCCGACAGCTGACCTGTACAAGAGCCTTAAAGTATTGACTGTAAGGCAACTCTTTATATAACATACTGTTCTTTCTCAACATTTGGTTAGGGAGCCAGGTGCAAATTTGGTTAACTATTTCCTCTCAAGAGATAATTCGTCAGACGCATGAGAGTATAGTATTATAAAGCCTCGTGAACGTCAGCTGGCGCTCGGTTGGGGGGGTGAGCGGTTGTAGCCTCCCACGCACATAGGAAAAAAAATACATTCATTCATTCATTTCCTCTCAGCTAAAAATTTGTCAAATTGTAGCTAACCCAATATCTCAACGAAAAAAAATAGTCAGCTGGTTACAACATGGTGTATTATACGTCAGCTGGTGTCTCGAACATGAAAGTTAAATTTAAAGAAAAATTTATTTTCCGTTATTTCCTCTCAAACAAAAATTTACCTGATGATAGCTTATATGTAACTGTGGATAAATATATATGTCAGCTGGCTGTATCTTGGTGGAAAAACCGTCAGCTGATACGGGAGGCTACAACCGCTCTTCCCCCCAACCGAGCTCCAGCTGACGTTCACGAGGCTTCATAATACTATACTTTGATGCATTTTACTAATTACCGCTTGAGAGGAACTTGGTCATAAAATCTGCTGCTGGCTCCCGGACCAATTCTGTGACTCCATTTCAAAATATTATGAAAAGGCGCAAGGATAGAATTTGCGAAGTTGATAAATGTAATTTCGTACACTCCAAAAGATTTAATTGTTTTCTGGCCCCTTCATTATACAATAAAATTAATAAAATATTACCTATTTATAAACTCCCCTACGGTACTTGCAAAACGCAAGTTACTAATTGGCTGCTAAACCTTAGTTATCAGGAGACCGAAAATTTAATTTGTACAATGACTTAATGAAAGTTTTACATTCATATTATATATTCTTTTATATGCATACACATCTACATCCACTCAAACACACACACACATTCACTTACACATACGCAGACACAAACATACTCAATACACACACACAGTACACACACACACTAACTTATGCCCACACATAATCACTCGACTCCTTTCATGTTCATAAGTTAAGATATCCATTAGTTAATTTCTTTTTATATTATTTATATCCGAACTTAAAAATCAATTTCGTTGACTAAGTTGTGATGACCACCTTGAGATGTTGTTTTTTTATATTATATAAATTATATGGGGAAGGAACTTATCTTTAATACAGATATCTTTAATACAGGTTACCTACTCGGTAACCTAGCAAAGATGCCAGTCTCGAACCGTTGATTGATATATACCTATCATTATACAATTACCACCTAATGTATTTAGCTCTAAGGTTAGGTTAAGTTTGATTGAATAAACGAATTTGAATTTGAATTAGTTAAAACCACACCAAAGCTCCGAAGAATTTCTATAACTGTGAAATAATTTAATAAAAAATTGAGGGTTCACGCTCTTATTCGCGAATGAATACGCGTAGTACGTAAGGGACTTACAAGTTGGTAATAAGGGAAAACTTTTAAATGTTCAGCCCGATTGAACGCAATGGTGAAAATGTACTTATTTAACTTTGCGAAGTATTAACGAGTTCTTATTTTGGATGGATGAATATTTATAAATGTTTAAAGAATTTTGTTTTACTAGATTTATTTTCATAAATCTTTAGGTTAAGTGCATGTTAATAAATATTAAAAATAAAAGTAGCTATGGAAATATGATACCTTCGACATACAATGAAACGAATTTGATAATTAATTTACCGTTTTTTGGGAACGTAATTAAAAATACTTTCGTCTATGTATTTGTTCCGGTATTTGAAGTTTAGTGCAAAGCTCTTCAAAGCTATAGTTGTGCTTACTAAACTGTTATACAATAGCTACGCTATTATAATGAATGATTTGTTCATTTTAATTTCATAATATCCCATGCAGAGCTGTTACCAAAAAATAATATATTACTTACTATTACAAAATTTTTGAAGATAAGAAAAACATACTACCTTAAAAACCGCATTCTTCGTCGTTGTTTAAATTTTCAAATATTACAGAACTTTAATACTATTTAACTAAAAGTTTAGAATTTATAAATATAAATTAATACTCTAAGTAACTATTATGAATGTTTAAATCAGCCGGCATTTGTCGAGTGTCAGTTTCCGCGTAAGTCCCTTGTGCCTATAAACACAGTTCATTCACCCGATGTATCGAAAGATATGAACTTTTATTGTTAACTAGCATTCCGCCCGCGGCTTCGCTCGCTTTTTCTTAATCCTAATAAATTACATACCTTCCTCTTGAATCACTCTGACTATTAAAAAATCCGCATCACATTCCTTTGTGTAGTACCTATTAAAGATTTTACCATACATAGGGACAGAAAAAGCGACTTTGTTTTATACTATGTAGTGATGATATTTCAAGTAACTATAGAAAGCCTTTATGGCAATTTGTATAGGATTGAGAAGGTTATGTTATAAAGCTGAATTGTTTGTTCGATTTAACGCGTAAATATAACTTAAACTTTGAAGGATCTTAAAAAGTAAAAAAAAAAAGACGGGTTGCACTCCGGGAGTGCCGGCAGAAGTGAAAACTTGATTATTAACGTTCAGCATGTTTGATATTTTGGAATGGTATCCGTCTTACGCATGGAATATAAGGGCTAAAAAAAAAAAAAAAAAAGTCCGTCTTACGCTTTTTCGATCAGGCCACGTGTCCTGACGCGAGTTTAAGATTTTATACCCAACGCCGCTAAAGAAGTTTTCACTTCAAAAAAAAAACATCCGTCTTACGCTTTTTCGATCAGGCCACGTGTCCTGACGCGAGTTTAAGATTTTATACCCAACGCCGCTAAAGAAGTTTTCACTTCAAAAAGACGGGTTACATTCCGGGAGTGCCGGCAGAAGTGAAAACTTGATTATTAACGTTGAGCATGTTTGATATCCATCCGTCTTACGCTTTTTCGATCAGGGTCACGTGTCCTGGCGCGAGTTTAAGATTTTATACCCAACGCCGCTAAAGAAGTTTTCACTTCAAAAAATAAGACAAAAAACATAATCACTAGTTCTTAGTTGATTTTCAAACTAGTTTTTAATTAATAAAAATATACATAATATTATATTAGTAGTCCATATTATATCAAAGAAGGCTATAGGCTATTTAACATCACCGACCAAATAGACAAGACACATCATTGAAAAATTTTACAAATTACGCGGGAAATACGTCTTCCACGTGACGCCTATTTATGAATATACCCACTTCACTATATCCAGGTAAGTCTATGCTAATAAACTCATGGCAACATTTGATTAATATTTACAAGTGGACATTATCTACTGAACATTTCAAATTACGAAATCCATTGACAAAAACATATTATTATACTTAAAATGTATGTTTTTATTTATAAAATTCATCTACCATAGAAACTTATTTTTTCAAATAAATTAAATATTCCTTCGTTTGCTGCATCAAGATCAAATTAATATATGTGTAATTAAGAAACTAAACAATTATGATCGCAGACATAATATAAGACCTATCGGAAAATAATACAACAATTGAGTTTTTATGGAGTTTTTTGGCAACATCGAGATATATGTACTACTAGAGAGGTTATTCCAAACAAAAACATTGCGCGCGGCCGATGTGGTGGGGTACGTGTGGAACGAGCGAGGCGTGGCTTCAAGTTCAAAGATTAAGCAATGCGTGCAGATGCGACACATTGTGCAATCTGTTTACTCGGTACTATCTGGTGGTACTGATACTAGGGAATTAATAAAAAGAGGATTTTATATTAAACTATGTATTTTAATTTCCTTTAAATAATATCAATTTAGTAAGCTTTTGTCGTTTTGTGTAGTAATCAATAGTTTTATCAGTTTTTGCTTCATGATGTAATCGAATTTTGGAGTATTGGTTTATAATAGCCCTAATTAAATGGATACGATGATTCAATGTTGATGGCTGATTCAGTGAATGTTGGGTTAAATTTGAAAATACTTCTTTCCCGATGAAATATTTCAGGGTGTTTGCCGTTATATAATTGTAATCATATTTAGAGGCCAGACCTTTCCTTTCATAGGCGGCTTGTGACAAAGGCGGCTTGTGTCAAAGGCCTCGGCGATGTCATTTAACAACATAATGTGTACTTTAGGCAAACTTGTAATAAGATCTATTTTACTTTCTTATTAGTCCATTTGACAAGGATATTGGTTAAGATACCTATTGGAATAATTTTATTATTATGTATGTACTTATTAAATCCGCGAATAAAAAAAAATTTTAGTCGCGAATATAGAAATTGGGTCGCATTTTTTTAATCCGCGAATAGTGAAAACGCGAATAAAGGAAGCGCGATTAAGGAACTTTTACTGTATTAGTTTCTGTGAATGTTGTGTTTATTTGTAATTGTTGTGCATAATAATTTATAAATCCTATTGGAACAACTGTTGATGAACCTTTTTTTAATAAATAAAAATAGGTACTTAAATAAATACATATTACTTAATATAACCTACCGTTTTACTTTGCGTAGTCGGGTAAAAGTATAAATATTTAGGTACTACACCACGGTAATCTTTCCTAGTATATATTGTATATTCATTATTCATAGTTAAAAAATCCAGTTGCATTTTTTTAACAGACTCATCGATAGTGTCACGTCTGTGCTGTTAGTCTATGAAAAATGGCGCGAAACGCAGAACGCGTGGTGATTTTTCGCAAAATGATAACAATATTAGTAAAATGCATGACTTACTCATAATAAGGAAACTTACTGGTGAAAAGTCACTCCTCGGGCTTTGTTTGTATTATAGGAACTGTTAAAACAATATCTTAGCACACACGAAGGCATTTTGAACAGAGCAATAACACGTGTTGACGCGGCAAGCGGGGAGCACAGTCCGGCACAGACTAATGAGACTCGTGACTTTTGACTCTAGCTCGTTGTAAAGAGAGTGTAGTAGCGATCGCCTCTCTAGTAGTACATATATCTCGATGTTTGGCAAGTCTTTTTTAGCAACTACGACTAAAATTCTAATCATATATAGGAGAAAATATAAAATAGATATAGCTCTTCATACAAAAGCATATAAAAACATATTGTCACCAAAAATATATAAGATCTATTGAGTTATACACTATTCAGGTAAAAGCATTTGCTGCCGAACTAAGCCAGCTTGTAATACAGCACGTAATTGTCAATGCATTTGTACATACCTACTCGAACCAAAATGCCATAACATAAAATACTGTATATTCCAAATTGAACCTTATTGTAACTTGTTAGAGTAAAAATTCCAAATGGGTAAAAACAACAAACGAAACAGCATTTTATGTCACCTTTGAGCAGTCTTCCATCGGCCCACTTTTCATGCTTTTACGCTCTATCTACTGTACTATTAAACAAATGTATATAAACAAATACATTTTTGTTCATTCATTTTTAGGACAACTCTTTATTTTTACAGTTACAGTATACAAAACTGTGATTCAATACAAATAATTTACCTTTTTATAAAATTGAAAACATTATCTGTAAGTCTAAACAATGGAATTTTTTCTTTAAGCGCTTTGATAAAAGGCATTTTAACCTGACAATTTTCTATGAAAACCTTTTTGCATAAATAAACTTCATGGAGATACGAATACAAGCAAATGAGAGCGGTTGTGAATTATTTCAATGTTTAGAATATGAGCTGCACTTGATATTAAAAATGGGACGATTATATTTTATAAGGTAGAACTTGTGGTCTTGACTCAACGGAAATTTAGATATTTAAACGATTAAAATAACAACTTAATTTACAACTTTTAATATTTATATAACATTAGTATTTTATACATAGTTTTATAAGAGAACAAAGAAATTTTATGCCGGTAAAAGATAATGCAATATGGCTTAAAACTTTTAATATTATTTCAGCTTGCTATAAAACCCATATATCTGAATTTACAAATAATCGAAATGGTAATAAACAAGGTAATTTGCAGATATGAAATGAACCAATTAATTAAAAATTGACCATAAAGTGTAATGTATTGGGTATTTTATTATGTAATTATCTCATGATGACAGTGATATATATTTATTTATAATTATACGTTTATAATAATACTAGCTGTTGCCCGCGACTTCGTCCGCGATTAGGTCGTTTTTCGTCATTCGTCGTTTAAAAAAAATACGTGACACTTTATTTTTGAATGTTCTTAATTATTGTCTCTTATAAAATTTAACTACTTACATTAAAATTGAACACTCTGATAAGAAAATCTTAAAATCTGAAGAAAACATGAATGAATGTGATTTAAATTCTACATTACTTAGTATCAAAATATAATAATCTAAATTAAATGTAGATTAACAGTTTGAGCACACCATTATAGAATATGTACTTAAGTATTAAATTACTTTAGTTAACATAGTAACTTTACTAAAAACACGATGACTTTCTTTCGCGCTCGGTACCACAAACTAAGCATGTTTGTGGTAAGTGGCCCGCGTCACTTGACCCCCCGCGAGTTCCCCTCCGTTGCTATGCGAAAATACATTCGTTGCTCTATTTTAGGAAAAATTTGTAATACTGTGGCCTGGGCGTTATAACACGTCCAGGGAGTTCCTGAGTGCCGATATCACCATCTTGAGGAAAAGCTTCTAATGTCGATTTAAAACTGCATACATACGAATTAACCTGTTCTAAAATTGTGAAATGAGTTCAGTTTTAAATTTGAGAAATATTGATTTCTTGTATTCCACTATTCGTTGTAGTCGAATACAAAATATATTTAAACAAACTTAGGTTAGCCTACAGGCAAAAGGGATCCTATCAAATGGTAAACTTGACCTTGTATCTTAAAAGTAAGCATGAACGGACCTTCTGATTATTATTGAGCACCAAAGGATCATTTGAAACGCGCTACTATAAGAGCGAATATTGTCTAATAACAGTTTACATTGCACAGTATGTTCCTCTAAAAGTAGTGATTTCAAAGGTTCCGGTGTATCTTCAAATGAAAGCCGACTCCTTACTACACTTTAAAGCATTACAAAAAGAACATACTACGCCTTTACAGAAGATGATCTGTAATCAATTGTGAGGTTATAAGCAAACCCACTTTTATATTTGTCAGACCACACCACCGAATTCGTAGATTGTTTACCTCAAGTCATTAAGACTATGACGAAATCTGTCTGCAGTAAGACGGGCCTCTCGCTATTCGTCCGTTTCCAGAGACCGAATAGTTTCAATTCTTAATCTTTCATTAAACAAACTTATTAATCGTTCTTGTCTCATATAATTGTAATATTCGCGTCCCTACTCTAGTCATTGCTTATGCTCATGTTCATCTTCAAGAGATCGAATAATATTATGATGCACCCTATCATTTGTCAAACGGTCTTCATATTGAGTAAAGTTTCAGATTCTCGAGATAAAATATGACTGTCGTGATCAGTAGTGAGACGTAATTCCCTCTCAGTGAGGGTTTCGGTCTCACGGGATAGTACAATATGCCGTTTGCGATCAACTGTGAGACGTCATTCCCTCTCAGTGAAGGTTTCGGTCTCACGGGATAGTTTGGTTGTCTCACGGGTTGGTTGTCACAGCGGTCTTAACACAAAACTGAACTATCGAATAAGTCTGTTGAACAGCGTGGCAAGAGCGATACAGTGACAACGCTGTCCCCACTTCGCGTCAGACCGCCCCGATCTGCCGTGAGGGCCTCACACGTGTTTATTGTTTTCGCAGAGATTTTTTATGATATGAGGACCGAATATGCTCCTCATAACATCACTTTTTGTGAACGAAACGACAGCGCGGTTTAATTTAATGCCAACACGATTAGAAAAAAGGATTATTATTAATTGTGAAAAAATATCATGATTTACACTATTAACACTCTTTTAACATAAAATATAAGTCTGTGAGTGTGTAAAAATAAATCCAGCTAATTACACATCAAACTTATGTTTATAATTAGGTATACGACATGAAAATATATTAATTACCAAGCAATAATAATACAGATAAATACTGAACATAAGTAGGTGTGGTAGGTATAATAGATATTAAGTAGTATTAGTTAAAATATACTTTGACTGTTAGTCAAAGTTTATTTTTACTAACAACATGTAAATGAAGAAGAAATAATAATTACCAACGAACTAACCTTTTCTATAATACTTAACACGGCACATTTTTCAAATTATCTTGCTCAACCCTGCTCAAAAATTTGAGGGTTTTGTTGGAACTTTAATATGTCAAAACTCATTACAATTGTGAATCTAAAGAATAACTAACATACTATTCAATTTTATTGAGCTGATGAATATCTTTTGCCTGGAAGAAATCACCGTCGCCTAATAAATATACTGTGTTTTCTTATAAAACCGTTACATAATTTATTTTATCTACTTAAATAATGAAAATGATATTATATTTATAAAATATAAAACATATTATGTAAAATGATTAAAAATAAATAAATGAAGCAACTACGATTCAAAGAAAACATCTTTTTCAGTGTTAAAATGCTCTTAGCAATCCTGGATGATGAACTGTATCATGTACTCTGATCCCAGTACGGTCGGTACCTCGATAGCCATAACGATAAATATTATAATCAGATAACCGCAAAGTCAAAATAAAAACATTACTTGTACAGTTGTGAGTGCAAAATTTACGTTTCATTTGGAATAACATTTTTTTCGGTACTAAAACGTAGTCGTTTGATATGTGGTTGGCTGCCCCTCCTCTCCTTCCTGAAAAATATTCTCCAAAATTTCCCGAGATACTTCCAATGATTGAACCATTGGACGTTGGACATTAACTTCAGTCAAAAATTGACGAAGCGGATGATTACTAATTTCCACTTAATCCTCGCTGCTACTATCTTTATCATCAAATCATCAATTTTCAAGTGGTGTTGTAAAAATATCAGCAGAAATCGTCTTCCAAAGGCGATATAATTTTATGAGCATTGAATCTGTAAATAACAAAATCAAAAGTTAACTGTAAATCTATAAAAAAAGCTACTTACAAATAAAATTTTATCAAAAACTACTGTTCCCCATGCACCTCAAAATAATAAAAGAATTCATCATTTTATTATTTCATTCTAAAAGTGTAATATAATACCTACCAACAAAAAACATGAATTGCTATCATTATAAAAAATAAATACCTTTAAGTAACAACTTACTTTTTGTGGGAACGCATGATGGTGAAAATTCACAAAACACGAAGATTGCATTTGATATTTTTGGTTTTATGGCATTCAATTGCTTTATAAATATCACTACATAGTATAAAAAAAGTCGCTTTCTCTGTCCCTATGTCCCTTTGTATGCTTCAATCTTTAAAACTTCGCAACGGATTTTGATGCGGTTTTTTTAATAGATAGACTGATTCAAGAGGAAGGTTTTAGTATATAATTTATTAGGTTTTAGACAAAGCGGACGAACCCGCGGGCGGTAAGCTAGTAAATTTATAAAATACGAAGATTTTTAAAATTGTAACTAATGAACGCAATCAATATTAGATTAACTGTAGATAATGGTGTCTAGTTTTACTTAAAATAATAAACATCTACCCTCACTTTAAAAAAATGTAGTATATTTATTATTTACACGAAATATACCATAAAGGGAAGGGAAAGAGTTAAATAAATAACATAATTATATTTAAATTATTAATTTCCAACTGTGTATTCAGTAGTGTTAACATCTAAATTGATTTGATTTTTACGAAATCTCATAGATGGCGCTGTTACAAAATTAACATTATACAACTTACATTCTTTAAACTATGTTTCTCTTCCCAAGTTACTTAAATGGCATAATTTTTATAGTGTCAATCTAGATATTGTCAAACAACATTTATATATGCGTCATTTGATTATTAATTTCCAATAGTTAACGTGTGTTTGATTTTTCTAACACTTCTTAGATGGCGCTGTTTCAAATTTGTCTTTATACTGCTAAGATTCATTTAACTGTTTCTCTGCCCAAATTACGTAAATGACATAGTTTTTATTTTGTAAAGCTAGATAATAGCATGGCTTACTCGAAACCAACATTTAAACATGGGTCTTTAGATTGTACGCTGTCGTAGTACACGGAATATGTAAGAAAAATAAAGGCTCACAGCTCCTCCCCCGAAGGTGATATCATGATAATATGTTTAAACTATCCTCACCCGACCTCTTAGGAATATTCATGCAAAATTTGAAGTAAATCTATGCAGTACTTTTCGAGATTAGCCCGGTCAAACATACAGACAAACAGACAAACAGACAAACAGACAAAAATTCTAAAAACTATATTTTTGGCTTCTATATCGATTATAGATCATGGATTATGTATTCTTTTAAAAAAATATTCAATGTACAGTTTTGACTTTCCTACGATTTTATTATATGTATAGATTAAAAAAATATTCAATGTACAGTTTTGACTTTCCTACGATTTTATTATATGTATAGATTTATAATCTATGAATCGTCTGAGTTTGCGTTTGCACTAGGTATATATGTTGAGTGTTTGTGTTCAACCAGATAAGAAACCAAATAGTTTTTATGTAGTATAAAGTGTGAATTTATTTCAAAGTATGTGGATGAACGAATTTTCATATCTTTCGCTAGATGATTTTTGGCGAGGCTGTTGTTATAATATTTTCAATTTACAGATAATCATCATATTTATAAAATAATTCGGTTGCTTAAGGTGTTTACAGGCACATTAATATTATTTAATAAATCTTAAAATATTGATTCTTTTTTCGTATAAGTGTGAAGTCCGGTGTCCCCTAGTGGGGTAAGGGGCAGATGCATTATGCATACATCTGTTTCACTGATCGATTTTCTTTAGGGACATGTAGGTGATCAGCCTTCTGTGTCTTGCCAGACCGAGACATTTTTTTTTCTTCGTCTCCACCGGGAATCGAACCCAGGACCCCTCGGTTCTACGCTCACGCGTCTACCACTGTACCAAGGAAGCGTTTTTCGTATAAACGAATATAGTAAATCCAGCAAGTTATAGAACAAATCACTATTAAAATCGCATTAGTGTCAAATTGATAAAAATCAAACAAAACGTTTTAATACGTAGGTAATTCATTATTTTTACCAATATAGTTCTTCCAACCCCAAATCGAATAGAATCACATAATTTATATCAAAGTCCCCTCGAAAAAATCAATCCAGAAACTTTTAAAGAACTTTTGATATTATCCACAAAGGTCTTCACATTAGGGCTTATTGAACCGCCTAAACCTTTTGACCGTAATATTTTTCTCGCCGGTTAATTTTGACCTAATTTCCGACCAATATAAAATGCATACATCAGCGTCTAAAACGATGACAAAGTCGAATTTTATAACCAATATTCTCATTTAACTATAAAGTTGATCGAACATTTTACTATTCTTTCATTATATCTTTTGAACAATAAATAAAAAATATATGTTTTGAATAAGGTTAGTTTTATATACGTTTTAGCTTTCTATTTTTATAGATTTGTTTATTCGTATTTAAATCGCAACTTTTATAGAGCTATACTTGAAGTATGTAGTTCTAACTACATATTATTATGACAAAAGGTCGTTTTATCGAGCACAACTTGAGCAAAACTACGAGCTAGTTTGACGATCATAACATAAACAAATATAGGAGTATAGACTCTGAAGGTTTGATATTGGCTTTATTTTAATATTGTTTAATTGGTTTTATTCGGCTAAATACGGCGTGAAGAAAAAATGAGAGCCTGTGAAAATACAATTAATTTAGACGAAGATCATTAAAAGAATTTGTTAATTTTGTCTTCTTATTATTAAATGTTTGCAAACTGGATAGCGCAATAAGATTAATAAATTTTAAATCTAAATGATTGAAAATTAACGAATATACACCATAAAATTATTAATTATAATTTAAGATTTCCAATTTTGTTGTGCAAATAAAATCCTATGTTTCCTTGAATAAATTGATGCAATTATTCATTTTTTTATCATATAAGGTATTCATGTCACTTTTAACAATACACCGGTGATTTTAAAAAATCGAGTCATCTATTTTAGTAATAATATTAGTCATGAATTTATTTTTCTTAAAACTTATATTTGCATCTGTAAATTACAAACAAATTGTATTTACGAAACTTTAGCGTTTGAATCAAGAAGCTTAACGGTTTTTTAGCTCAAAACATTTCTTTCTAAGACTTTCTTCGACTATGCAAAAATAATTAGAGTTTTTGGTCTTTCTTACTTTTAAGATAAGTTAAGCTCTGTCACAATTTTATATTGAATTAATGAAGCCTATAAGCTTCATTTGCATCAAATTATATTATAAATCATTAGTTTTCCATCAGATGAAAATCCGCGGAAGATTGCAAATTAATTTGAAACGAATAGATATTTTATCTGTTATCTAAGATAGTTTTAGTTCTAATTTTTATTGTCAGGTTACTTGTAATTTGCGATGCCTATATACTTATTATTTTAATGATAGTCAATAAACAAGTTAAGCTGTATAAAAGTTTTCATGTGAATTATCTTGAATTCATATTTCATTAAAATGCAAAAATATGTTGATATATTAGGTTTTAGTTGATGTACATCTCATCATATAAATGTAATCTTTTTAATAATTGATAAGGTATCTCTCATTATATCTCATGGCAAACAAAAATAACTCAGCAAAGGCGGTATCAAAATTGACATGTATTAGAAATTTATCAATGTAGGGCCTGAAAGAATAAATAATATTACAGCATTCCGGTTCATACGCCATAAATCTAAAACCTTTCAGTGCCGCCCAGCGATTTTATATAAATCAACGGTGTTTTCAAATTATTATTTTACGTAAAATTAAATTACTTGATTAACATAATATCATATTAACCAATACTATAGTCGATAGAAATATACCTAAAACTTTTTTTGAGTAGAAAAAATGCGAAAAATTTACGTCCCTAATATATAGAGCTGTATAGCCACTCGACTCTACATATATCAGTCTTTTATAAATAAATTTGAGATTTTTTTTTTAATTACTTAAACATACATATAGCTTCATTCTATAGCTATACGAGAACACTTAAGATTTACCTAATTCACTGCTCGTCTCAGCCTCTATAACTTGCGCGACCAGATCGCGCGCCCGTGTATGAAGCCGCGTGAAATGCACTCTCGACCTCCCATGTCGTATTAAAGTCCGAGCGTGTCTCAAATGTTTTACCTCACTCTTAAATTCGCACTGCACTAACGTCGCGAAGTATATAAGGACGAGCGTCCGCATTTTGACATCACGTCCGCTGCGTTCGGGCGCAGGACGGGCACTGAGCTTACAGTTCCAAGTTTTAAGTTTCGAAGTAACTTTTTTTTTTAATTTTGAACGTTTTTAAATTCACCAGTTAAGGCACACATTTTTGAACTGTAAAAGAGTACTTTCGCGCCATTTCTAATCAGGTTAAGAGATTCATAAATTCGCATTATGAAGATCGTAATTGAAAAAGTTTCAGCGTGTATGTTTCGCGCGTATACGGAGATGTTTTACAAAATTTCCATGTAAATTGCTCTGTAAGTCTAAATTTTCTTTACTGATACAGCAATAGAAGTGCTTAGATATAATTTAATGATAATATGTGTGAGAATATGAGGAGAGTGTCGATCCTTACTAAGATGGAGCCTTATCTCAGTAGTAATAAATATTTATTGGTAATTAACTACGACTTTGTTGATTCATGAATAATAATTTAGTTTATTATTCTCCTTATTTATAATATGAAAATATAAATAGGTAAAAATAGATTATAGAGATTTTTTTGAATAAATAAGATTAACGAACTCTATGATCAAATAATCGAGAGATGTAGAGTCTTATACATGTATTATTATTGGATTTTATTCTAACGTTAAGTTGTTACATATTAAAATAACATCCCTATTTCCTCATGATATATTTCTTTAATGAAGCCAAAAACAAATAGGAAAACCTAATACGGAAAGTGGGATAAATAAGGAATATATCGTAGGCTTTTAGCGTTAATTGAAACTTGGGTTGCTTGTTTGGACTTTTTAAGCAAAATAACCTACAAACGTTAACTAGGACACCGTTTACAATTTATTATTTTGTGTGTAACTGTGGTCTCTTTATTAAAAGCTAGCTGACCCGGCAAAATTTGTAATTCTTCATAATTGCTTTTCTTTGAATTCGTTCAATATATTTTAGTTATTGTTCGTAGGGTCGAAGTAAATTCGAAAGCAAAGTTCGTACAAAATAAGTTAACAATATAAGTTAATGTTATGTCGGAGGAGCGAGATGTACTACCACAAGCATTCAGCTTAAAAGGATGTCTCAATGACTGTAAAAAATTGTAAACATATTTGTCACTGAGTAAATATTTTTGATTTTATTATATTTTGGCAATAAGCAGCGGGGGTTCAGTGGTGAGAATTCGGACTTCGAATCAATAAGTCCGGGGTTCGAGACCAGCGCACAGGAAATAAATTGATTATTCAATTTATCTGTAACATCGCCACTGTAATAAAAACTTCGATGACATGTGTCACCCATCAACCCACACTTGGCCAGCGTGGTGGATCATGGCCTGTACCTTCATAGGAGGCCCGTGTCCTAGCAGTGGGAACGTATATGTGCTGATGATGATGATGATTTGACAATAATATAAATTGGAAACGTTTTCTACATATCTACGTGTAAATAATAAAGATATTCTGTTTAGCCCTAAGACACCTTCTTACTTAAAGGATAACTTCGATTATTTAAGCTCTAGTCATACTCTCTCTCTTCGTTCTTCCAACTTGTTATTGCTCAGCACCCCTTTCCATCATTCTAAATTTTTTAACAATTCTTTCACAGTCCGGGCTATTCAACTATGGAATACTTTACCAGAAAGTATTAGACGTGCTCAAACGCTCAGCTCTTTTAAAGTTTTGCTAAAAGATCACTACTTTTCCTTGCTATAGTTTTTTTTATTATCATCCTTTTTTTTCCTTACTTTATGTTTTGCTTGCTGACGTCATCAAATATTGTTTTTTATAAATTTATTGTCTTTGTGCTATAGTATATGTATATTTATGTATTCTATTTATATAATATGTATATTATATATCATATGTAACTATGTATATGTGTATTTTATTTATTTGTAGTATAATTTATGCATTTATGTATATATAGTAGGTATATTTGATACTTAAATAATTTTATTTATTTATTAGGTATAATTATTATCATTATTTTTTTTTTTCTCTTCTTTTTGCACTATCCCATTAACATCATACATTTCCTTTCCCATCAGGTTGCCTGGTAGAGATTGCTGCTTAGCAATAAGGCCGCCTCTTGTACAAACTATGCCTTCCTTTTGTATTTTAATGTTATTTTTGTCCTAATTTTGTTTGTGCAATAAAGTGTTATAAATAAATCAATAAATAAATAAATATTCTGTATATTAACACGTTATATATTTCAGCATAAAAATTATTCTATGACTAAGTTAATCGTACCCTTGACGTCGAGAGCCTAACAAATGACTACAGCAGTAAATCATAATGTTTGATACAGAGAAGTCTAAGCTAGGTTAGGGTAATTACTAAAAATGAGTACCATTTGTCATAGAAAGCAAACGACATAATTAATCTTTTTTGTATTCGGGAAGCACATACTATGCTTATAGCTATTTTATGTGATTTTATACCTTGTGGCTACAACTCTACTTACTGCACCGTGGAAAGGCTAATAATATGAATAACTGGCTGTGCTCCGCGGTTTTATCCGTATTGCTCCGCTCTTATTGGTCCTAGTGAGATGATAAAGAGCCTATCCTTCCTCGATAAACGGAATATGTAACAATGAAATATTTTTTTTAAATCTGACCCGTTGTTCCTGATATTATTAGCTCGTTCAAAACAAACAGACAAACTCTTGCGCTTTATAATATTAGTATGGATTAAAAAAAACACATATGCAGAGTTATTTTAATAGAATCAATTATTATTTATCTCTCCATTTAATGGAATAGGGTAAAACTAATGAATGATAAGTTATCTTTTGTGCGAAAGTTGGATTGTTATGAATATGTTAGAATAGTTTACGGACATTAATGATTTGTTATACGTGAGGGTTTTCACCCTTTTATTGATATGTATTTTATATACTTATAACTCATTATACACATTACACTGGCTACTTACTTGGATTGGATAAAATGTTCACTACGTCATTGTATAAAATTTATTTCTTCTTGAAATATTGTTGATAACCTTTACCTAATTATAATGTAATGATAATACAGACTAATATACAGTAATCTCCTGTAAAATCTAAACGTAATAATGTCTCCCTCAAATCCCCTCTTGTATTGACGAAATTGCTACGGCATCTACGAGTTACTACGTCGTAGCAACATGTGCTACGATATAATTTTTCCTGCTGGATATTACAAATTTTGACAACATATTATTTGTTCCACATTCTACAGAAATATATAAACTATAAAAGTTCACTAAAGTATTCATAATTCAGAAATTAAATAATAAAAACATACTGTTATGTTATCGAGATTCATTCTAGGAATAAAAATCGTTCAACCGTAATTACTGAAAGTAGGTACAACCGAGATATCATTTATTTCGAGAAATGATTCTTGTATCTACTTATAAGGTACAAATAATACAATCAAACATTATAAAATCCAAAATGATTTATTTAACAGTACTTATTCGAATTATACTACAAAAATGTTTAAGTGTTAGAAAATAATACTTACCACACATTTACTCATTATAATATTATTTCACAGCCATTGTTTAAGTTGTTAATATGTTATAGTACTAAGTTTAACATTAGATGGCGCCACGCGCTCATTGAATGGCGCTATTGAAATTCTTTCTGCAAATTGTATAAGTGTTTTGTTGTCTTCATTAAAACGATCTTTGTGCACAATAATTTGTTTTATTTCCATTCACCTTGGTTAGAGAATTGTACATGGTCCTTTCTTGCTGGATATAAGCAAAGAGTTGACAGTGCACTAGTACACCTCGTTTGCTAAGTGGAGCACACAATCTGGAGCGAAGAGCGACCCCTGGTAACCTGGAAGATCCAAGGCACGGGAGGCTTTAACTGAGCGGGAGGAGCACCCCCCGAGTCATCGAGCTGCCTACGTGAGGGAACAGTACATCAGAGCGGATCACCTCTTCGCACAGGATCGGTGTCAGTTGTCATCTGTCATCACTCATATATGACAAGAAGCCAGCCTAGGTGACGTATGAAGTTTGGCAGACTGGAGTCTGTCATTGAAGATCATTGACATTTGCTGTCATTGAAGATTATTGACATTTGCTGTCAAATGTCATCTGGAACACGATTGTGACGTTTTAAGTGTCAGTAAAAAAAAAAAAGGAACAAAAAAAACTTGAACTTGAACTTTGAACTCTATATTGTTGGTCAATTTAACTTAGAAAAAGTGAATCATTTGAAAACTTATATTCGTTTACGTGTTTGCATAAACTTAGAATAGTCGTAAAAAAGTGGAGTGACGGGAAACCTATGCCCAATTTATCACAAAGGTTATATGTGTGAAGCAATAATTTTGGATTGTAAGAAAATATTGTTAGAAACACGTGAGTAGGTAAATTTAAGGTTATCCGCACGTATTGTTGTTTACGTATTTAATTGTTATATTTAATATTATTGTTGCAGTGTTATTAAAATGGCTGAAAACTATTTTAAATTGCAAGACGATCTTGCATCTAAAATTGTTAAGGGTAAAACTAATTTAAAGAAATCTCCGAAAGAACGTCTGACTCTGTCCTATTTAGAAACACGCTTAGAAAATTTAGAATCTCAATGGAATGAATTTCATAATACTCATAGAAAAATTGTATATGAAATGAAAAGAGAAGACTACCAACGAACAGAGTACAATAAAAGTGAAGTGTATGATACAGTTGAGGAGGAATATTTAAATTATAAAACATTATTAAAAGAACAAATAAGCGAGTTTAAGGTAAAATGTAATAATTTAAGTGTTAGTTCAAATTGTCAGGAACCAAGGAAGGTGTTTGTAAAATTGCCTGAAATTGCCTTGCCTTCATTTTCAGGGCAATATTCTGATTGGACTAATTATAAAGATCTATTTTTATCTCTTATACATAATAATTCATCGCTCGATGATGTTCAGCGACTACATTACTTGAAGGGTTCACTTACTGGCGAGGCTGCAAACCTTGTAAAATCTATCTGTGTCACAGCAGACAATTATAAAACTTGTTGGGATAGGTTGATGCTTAGGTATGACAACAAAAGGCTTATGGCAAATTCTATTATCAGAAAATTAATGAATCAAAAATCTTTGTCGCAGGAATCTGCCATGGCTATTCGACAGTTGTTGGACACTACTAGAGAGTGCTTACAATCTTTACAAAACATAGGAGTTGACTGCAGTTCATGGGATTTAATTCTCATTTATGTAATTTGCCAGAAACTCGATCCGGAATCTAGAAGTAAATGGGAGTCTAAGGTTAGTGAAACTTGTGAAGGGTTGCCTAAGTACAAGCAGTTGGAGGATTTTCTTGAAACTAGATTTAGGTCACTGGAGTATAAAGTGCCTGACAAAGGCCAAAATGTCGTACAGAATGCTTCAAAATTCTCTATGGGAACAACTATAGCGACTAGTGTATGCTTGTTCTGTTCTGAAAAACATAAGTTGGCTCATTGTAAGGCGTTTGCAAACGAAACTGTTGATGTGAGACGGCAGTTTGTGCAGACTCAACGATTATGCTTCAACTGTTTCAGTTCTGAACACTCTGCTTATGCATGTACAGTGTCCACTACATGCCGTGTATGTAAGAAACGTCATCATTCATTGTTACACCCTAAATTAACACAGGGCAGTAAGATGAATTCACATATGGAGACAGGTAAGGTTGTAGCTGTCGTGACTGAAGCTGCATCACCATCATCAGAAATAGATTCAGATTGCAACGAATCTTCTGATATAGTCACAAGTTGTGTTGCCACCTTTAGCAATACCGTGTTACTGGCTACTGCTTTGGTGAATGTCAGATCACAAAATTCAGATGGTTCAGCTACCATTTTGAGATCTTTGTTAGATCAAGGTTCACAGGCAACATTTATCACTGAATCGGCTGTTCAGTTGTTGGGCATTAAGAAGCTTAAGGAAACAATAAAAATCTCTGGTGTAGGTAACAGCAAATCAATTATATCTAAGGCATCAGTGAATATATGTCTTACATCATGTTATGATTCCAAATTTACATTGAATGTTAAGGCCCATGTTTTGGATAAGTTGACAACCTTGTTGCCAAACAATAAAATTGAGGTAATGGATATTTCTCAACTAAATTTGCCTAAATTAGAGCTAGCTGACCCTTCATTTAATATTCCAGGTGGCATTGATTTACTTCTAGGTGCAGAGGTTTATTGCAAAATCTTAATGCAAGGTTTACATCATGGTGTAGGTGGTAATTTTATAGCACAAAACACTAAATTTGGCTGGATTTTATCTGGATTTATTGATAATTCCAATACAAACCAGCAAACTGAGAAGGGGGTTAATTGTCATACCATAACAACTAGTGAGCATAATGATGATGCTTTACTCAAGTTGTTTTGGGAACTAGAATCTGAACCCACACAACACATTAAGATGATGACTGAAGAAGAAAAGGCATGTGAAGAGCTATTTGCAGCTACCACAAACCGAGATGAAACAGGAAGGTATATAGTCAAACTTCCATTTAAGGATCATGACCCTGCTTCTAAGTATGGTGAAAGTGAAATCATTGCATATAGGCGTTTTTTAATGCTTGAGAAACGATTGTCTAATAACCCTGGCTTAAAGGAGGAGTATTGCAAGGTAATAAAGGAATACTTGGATATGGGTCACATGGAGTTATGTAAAAAGGGGGAGAAACAGGGTGCCATATACTTACCCCATCACGCGGTAATTCGAGAAGATAAAGACACTTCAAAGGTCAGGGTTGTATTTGACGCCTCATGCAAGGGATCAAATGGGGCATCCCTTAATAGTGATCTTATGGTAGGTCCTAATTTACAACCGGAATTGAGACATTTAGTAATGAGATGGCGCTGCTTCCCCATATCATTAGTTGCAGACATAGTTAAAATGTATCGCCAGGTTAAGGTGACGGACGAAGACGCTGATTACCAGCGTATTCTCTGGCGCGTGAACCCTGATGATCCGATTCAACATTTCCGGTTGCTACGGGTCACCTTTGGAACTTCATCGGCGCCTTACTTAGCCGTTCGTGCACTACAACAGGTAGCCCGAGATGAAGGGTCCAATTTCCCGGCGGCGGCGGAACGAGTTTTTACTGATTTTTTTGTCGACGATTTAATGACTGGTTGTCATACAGTGGAGGAGGGAATGCAAATTTATACGCAAATGACTAAATTGCTCAAGTGTGCAGGATTTCCTCTTCAAAAATGGTCCAGTAATAGTAAGGAACTTTTAAAGAATATCGGGAAGAGTGACGCTCCAAACCTCGAGATCAAGATTGACGAAATTACTAAGATTTTAGGAATAGCATGGAACAGAGAAATGGATAATTTTCATTTTAAGGTGAAGTTACCAACCCTGGGTAATAATTTGGTGACGAAACGACGAGTTATATCCGATATTGCTAAATTATTCGATCCTTTAGGCTGGATAGCACCGGTTGTAACGAAGGCTAAAATCTTTATTCAAAGGCTATGGCTGTCAGGTATAGATTGGGATACTCAATTGAGTCCCCAGTTACTAGAGGAATGGTTAAGTTTTAGAGAGGACTTAATCAATCTGGAGTCTTTCGTAATTCCTCGTTGGATGCAACTCAATAAGGGTGACTTGGTTTTGGAACTCCATGGCTTTTCAGATGCTTCCAACTTGGCGTATGCAGCCGTCGTTTATGCTAGAGTTGTTGATAAAAATAGAAATATTCATGTTCATCTCGTTACGTCTAAAACTCGTGTAGCACCGATAAAGCAGATTTCAATACCCCGCCTGGAATTGTGTGGGGCAGTCTTACTATCAAAATTGCTACACGAAGTAAGCAATGTATTGAATGTTTCAAAGAATAACATTCATGCTTGGACAGACTCAACCATTGTACTCGCATGGCTTAGTAGCCATCCAAGTAGATGGAAAACATTTGTTGCAAATAGGGTTTCTGATATTTTAACTTCAATGGACGGCAATCAATGGTCTCATGTTTCCAGCGAAGACAATCCTGCAGATAGCGCGTCGCGGGGTCTTCTGTCTAGTGAATTGGTTTGTAATGATCTCTGGAAAAAGGGACCCGATTATTTACACAAGTTTGAGATAAAATACAATAAAACCATTTTAAAGGATACTCACCTTGAAGAAAAACCATCAAACCGGAAGTGCAACCTAGTTGTTGCTGACGATGATGATGCTGAAGAATTGCTTTCAAAGTTTTCTTCACTGAAAAAACTTACCCGGGTGATTGCATTCTGTCGAAGAACACTGCGTTGGAGAAAATCTGAGAAGAAGAATACACATCTAGTAAATAGGTTATCAGCGAGTGAAATAAAGGAGTCATTACGTACCTGCATAAAAATGTGCCAAAGAAAATATTTTACCGAGGAAATTCGGAGTTTGTCGTCTTCGCAGATGGTCCATCGGAAGAGCACGCTCATTTCGCTGGATCCGTATCTCGATGATCATCAAATTTTGAGAGTTGGTGGTCGTCTCAATAATTCTGTTTTCAATGAGGATATGAAACATCCAATCATAATTCCCCATAAATCGCATTTCACAAAATTACTTATTGACGAAGCTCATGTAAGCACATTGCACGGAGGTCCGCAGATAATGCTTAATTATTTGCGGTCCATGTATTGGATTATTGGTGCCAAGGGATTGGTTCGCCAGTTTGTAAGAAGATGTGTAACTTGCACGCGATATTCAAATCAAAATAATCAGCCAATGATGGGTCAATTACCGACAGTCAGAGTAACATCACATCGCCCATTCAGCAAAACGGGAGTGGATTATGCCGGTCCAATAGCCATAAGAGCTACAAAGGGAAGGGGTCATCATGCAACAAAGGGTTACATTTGTGTGTTCGTTTGCATGTCAACAAAGGCGGTACACTTAGAAGTGGTCAGTGACATGACGGCAGAGGCTTTCATAGCAGCCTTTAAAAGACTAGTTGCTAGGCGCGGGCATGTCACAGAAATGTGGAGCGACAATGGCACAACATTTGTGGGTGCAGCTCGACAACTCACTGAGTTATTCGACATCGAGAGCTCGATTGTTGCCACCGAAATCGCCGACTGGTTAGCGTCAAATGGAACGGATTGGCATTTCATTCCGCCTCATTCACCAAATTTCGGAGGATTGTGGGAGGCGGCTGTAAAGTCAATTAAATTCCATTTGGCCAGAATTGTGGGAAATGCCACACTTACATTCGAAGAGATGTCCACCACTCTCGCTCAAATTGAGGCATGCCTCAATTCAAGGCCTATTTCGCAGCTCACAAGTGACCCACAAGATCCCTGTCCGCTGACGCCAGGTCACTTTTTAGTAGGTGAGCCTCTTGTGTTGGTTCCAGACGACAATTATGAGAAGGCAAATGTCACTAATTTGAAGCGATGGCATCTCACACAAAGAATGACACAAACCTTCTGGCGCAGATGGACTGAGGAATACCTCACCCAACTGCAACAACGCTACAAATGGAGATGTCGTATTCCGGAACCGAATGTGGGAGATTTAGTTCTAATAAAGGAAGACGGATTACCTCCCGCTCGATGGCTGTATGGAGTGATCGTAGAGAAGCATCCTGGGCATGATGGGGTTACACGCGTTTGCAGCCTCAAATGTAAGGGCCACATTATCAAACGTCCTCTGTCCAAACTAATATTTATTCCAAATTCAGAGTGATTATATACAATTGTAACTTACCTTTCATATTCGTGATTTGCCTTAAGTACTAAGTGAAAATAAACGCTGCACATTTTTTTTTGCATTAACAAATTTAAATCTAAAAGACAAATTAACTGTAACAAAATCATATTAAATAATTAAACGTAATAAATTATAGCAACAACAAAGTATTGAAATATTTTAGGCATTTATGAAATACTAGTATGTATTATGGTTTAAATTAAAATTGGCTTACTAAGTGATGCTATAGCAATGCTAAAAAATAAATTTATGTTTCTTTATAGATGTATAATAATATTGTGTTACTGGTAAAGGGTTTAATGTATTACAACACATGTATTTTAATTGTCAATCAACATTAAGTTTTGTTTTATGGACTAGGTCCATGGGGGGCGGTATGTTTAAGTTGTTAATATGTTATAGTACTAAGTTTAACATTAGATGGCGCCACGCGCTCATTGAATGGCGCTATTGAAATTCTTTCTGCAAATTGTATAAGTGTTTTGTTGTCTTCATTAAAACGATCTTTGTGCACAATAATTTGTTTTATTTCCATTCACCTTGGTTAGAGAATTGTACAGCCATCGTTAAGATTTATTCGTATAAGTGTATTTATAGTCGCGACAAATTAGCCGTAAGAAAATACTGTGTTCGTGGAAATCTACTTAAATTCTAATTTACTTATTTAAAATATAATGTTACTATATTTTCACTCATCCCTAATGGACCCTACTTATATACATATATTTGGACCACAGGAGAGGTTTTCTATTGATGTATTATATAAGCAAGAATAAATAAATTATATCATTTTGAATCGTAATTGTTATTTTTCGCACTATTTTCATCACTACATTGACACAGATTCTATGAGAGCTTCATCCATACTTAAGCACGAAATGCTCAAATTCAAACTCTAATTAAGTAGATCTCCTATGATACTGTCGAACTTTTTTTAGATAATATAACGGTTTCTTAAAATTATACTCTGTCAATTGTAGCATTGGTTAAGGGAATGAGCAGATAAATTGAAAAATCTGTATAATTTTTGCATGCTCATACTAGAATGTTGGATATTTCGTTTAAAGTCCCACCTTAACAGCAACTGCAAAATAATATCAACAGATTCGTTTAAAAAGTAAAATAAAAAGGTAATATTATTATACATAAACCCATAAACGCGTCAAGAACTAGGCTAACATGTTTCCAAGGAATTCTGCGGTTTTGTTCAGGCACAGAATAACTTTAGCTTCCTTCAAGGTTTCGTGGCTTAAAGAAATATTTATTGCTGCCTCTTCATACGTGAAAATGTTCGCGATAAAACTTTAAATATATTGAAGGTATTGAGGCTTTTTGCTTTCTTTTTAACCTGGAATAGGGTACTGAATTTTCATTGTGATGTTATTACGAAAATTACAGTCTACTTTTCTGGAATATGGTATGTTATGTTGTTATTATGAAAATAAACATAAGTAATTTAAAAGGACGAAAAATTATTGATTAAGAATTATGCAATAAATATTAATAATTGTTTAAGTTGTTAATAACAAATTCTCTAGAAATTTTCTAATAATACGTTTGTGCTATTTTTCTTTTGCATGAGTGGAACTCGATTCATTTATAATATTTAGGCCAACGTTAAGACACTTAATAGCAAGAGTGGTCACGGGGAGGCTTATTTTTTATATTTATTTAAATCTAACAAAACAAAACACATAAAAATATACTGTGAAGTGAAGTCCCATTTCCCCTAGTGGGGTAAGGGGCAGATGCATTCATCTGTTTCACTGATCGATTTTCTTTAGGGACAAGTAGGTGATCATCCTGCCAGACCGAGACATTTTTTTTTCTTCGTCTACACCGGGAATCGAACCCAGTACCCCTCGGTTCTACGCTCACGCGTCAAACACTGTACCAAGGAGGCGGTCAAAAAACGAACTGTAACAATAGTATAATACTGTCGTTTGCAAAATACGCAAGTAAAATTCCTTGTTTATTTGGACATTTGTTCAGTTTGATACAACCGGGTGTTTCTTAATTATTTCGTTCCCATGACGAGCCCGGTCTATGAATAATTATGCTAATTGTCTTCAACTAGGTAAAACTTGTATTAGGTCGACAAATGTACATATTTTAATATAAATTATGTATTTTAATGTTAGTAAACTTGTACCATATTGGCCCATTTCATAAACTGTATACGCACTAATGTTGCTTGATATAAAATATAATATATAATTTCATTATTAAGATATATACAAGATGTTTATAAAAACAAAGAGTTAAAATTCATTATTAGTAGAAGCTAATTAATTACATTTCCCACAGCCCGTGGCCCTAATAGAAAACCAGATTTACTTTAAAACTACATTTATCTAATAATTAAAACGAAAATTTTACACACATGTCTGCTCGATGCAGACCGGAGTTAAGGAATCATTATACAATATTAATGTTGTTAGCACACTACACAAAAGTAATGTTTAAATTCGAACTAGCAGTTCCAGGGATTAGCGCATTCAAATAAACTCTTCAGATTCATTTAAACTCATAAAAAAATCAAAATGTGTGTTCACTTTTAAAGATTCTAAAAGCGTTTTTGATGCGTTTTAACGTTATCTTTATAGCGATGCTGTGTGAATAAAATCGTTTGCGTGCTAAAGCCACAATAAAGATGCTTTGCCTAACTTTGAAAGTAGCTGCCAATTACTGTAGATAGAGATTATTCTATTTTATATTGTAGTAGTGGTAAAATTATTTACAATCCTGTTAATATAATAGTTTTGTACTATAAATTTAATATCCAATCCCTACTTAATATTATAAATGCGAAAGTAACTCTGTCTGTCTGTCTGTTACGCTTTCCCGCTTAAACTCTCAACCGATTTTGATGAAATTTGCCACAGACAATCTTTAGACCCTGAGCAAGATATGTTCTTATACCGGCTACCTTTTATCAAAACACGCGGTTGAAGCCGCGGGCGGAAGCTAGTAACTTATATTTTCTTTAAAATAAATAGCCTTATATTTTTGCAGCATAAATCAAACCTTATATCTCTTTAAAAAAATTGTCTAAGTTTAAAATAATATCATTTTCGGAGTTTAAAATATCATCATTATAAATTTCATCAGAATATATTTAAAGCCTGAAGACGCCATAAACTTACAAATATACTTTCGGAGTACATACTTCATTTTGTAAAAAAAACATCACATACCTAGTTTTGTGTCGTTCATCTTTTCGAAAGTTAAGCTGACTCGTATTCTTTGCAAGTTTTCCGTTGATTTATTATGAAAACATTTATCCAACCATTGTTTTTAATCTATTACTGTGTATTTTGGTGAAACTAAAACAATTTATTTTTCCATTTGATAGTGATGTTTCGTGTTATTGCATAACGAGTATTTCAGTTTAAAATTGCATAAACTGATTCAGTTTAAATTGTTTGATGGAAATTTATTTGGTCAATACACAATTATGTTATTAACAATATGAATGAATAGAGGTTTTATGAGTTTAAATTCAAGAAAATTCAGACAACAAAGTGGAGTTATTTATACTATTTTTGTTCTATTTTATTGCACTTTTACTACGCTTCAAATGAATTTGTAGTATTTTAACGAAGTAAAATTACAAAAAAGTAAAGATTTTCTAATATACATAGAATTAATTAGTATACAATATGATGATATAGAGCGGAAACTCCTGACACGCGGTTGAAGCCGCGGGCGGAAGCTAGTAACTTATATTTTCTTTAAAATAAATAGTCTTATATTTTTGCAGCATAAATCAAACCTTATTTCTCTTTAATTGCATTTTATTAGCTTAATAGGAGTGTTCCAATCACAAATTATTAGTTTAACTAGCTGTCCCGGCGAACTTTGTACCGCCCTGTCAATGAATGTTGTGTTACCTTTTAGCTGAACTAATTTAGGCTTTGATGAACGTAATACAATGATACAAAATAAATATTTATATGGATTGATATGTAATAGTATTTTAATTTATTACTTCAAACACGTCTCAGAGAAAAATGATTGAATTTTAATAAGTTGTGCAGCATGGATTAACTCTTTTCATTCTTTAACTGTTATCGACCACGCCATCGTTTCGTTTCACTTTAGTTGTGATAATAATTTTACCATTATCATTGGGCGATCGACGCTGATACAGTGGGTAACCATCGTTGCCTGTGATGGTCTCTGCCATCAATTTTGGTGTTTGGTGGTTGATGGTGTCACACGGTCCATGAATCATATTCGTGATAACAATGTTATGTCGGTCTAGATCGGTTTCAGGATTAGCAATCCCCACACACTCGTATATTTTATCTGCCCGAATCCTTTCGACTAACCAAATTAAAATGTGTGCATGCTGCAAGCCAGATTGTTGTCATTCGATTGAATACATCCATCATTGAATAATCCCAAAGATGTGTTCCATTAATGTAACTCATCAGTGATCGGATTTTTTGCTTGAAAACATGTGTGGTGATGTCGTGCCGATCACTTGATATTTGTCCGGGAAGCAGCAGTTGAATAATTTCCATCCATTTCGGATTACATATAAATGTAATGAATAAATCTGGCTGACCATAATGACGAACATATTATTATGTCATTGCATCTTGCGCATATTCACTTGGGCTACCTGTGTATGTCGCCGGTAAAATAATCAATAGACCAACATTTCTGCATCTTCTTCTGTGCTAATTGCATCGCATAAATGGATGTAATCTTCAATACGCAATTTAGCTTGTTTATAGCAATATTGTTGACGCAGTCGACGAAATCGCAACAAATAATTGTCAGAATTTTTACATTTTTATAGAATTTTTTTAATAATTAATCCAACTAACCTTCTTGGTTAGTTTCCCCACCAAAAATACCTTATTAATTTCTGAAAACACAAACATTTGAGGAATTTTTATGTATCTGCTTTTATTGCACTTTTTAATAATTGATTTTAAAATAAATACAAACAATATTTATTCACCCTTTTTACTTCTTAATTATTTTACACATAATACATTTTTGAACGCATGAATGTCAAACATTATTTTCCGTATTTGACAGAATTGACAACTAATGATTGACATGTACGAAAATCAAAATTTTGGGAAAATATTTATTCGTCTAGTTTTTGTTGTTTTTATGATTTATTCTGCTATTCTGGACGGAGACAAATCCAACGAATCTAAAACCATGAAAATTGGTTCAGCAGAACTCGAGTTATAAGTGTTGGAACATACAGGACTTTCTTTTATATATATAGATGTAAATGAAAGAAATAAATAATTCTTAATTTGAATTTGAAATATATGCAATGTACATGTAAAGCGTGTCTTAATGATTGTTTAGTACGTTGATATTGCATCAGATGAAAGCATTAATATTAAAAGCGTAGGTAGCATATCAGTAAATTATTACTGTTATTATAACACTATTGCTACAAACTATCAAAGAGTGATAATTTTCAAACTTTTAGATTAGTTTTGCACGTATTTGCTTCACTACACTTTTTAGGGTTTTATCCTCAATGGCCAGTTAAACAATTACAGAATGCAGTAAAAAGGTCAGCGTCAGGTTTTGTAGAAGCATGTCGATCCCCAGCCACTTAAATACTTAGTAAGGGATGTTCGAGATTACTTTTGGGACTCCTGGATAGAACGTATCAACTGTTTTACTGTTTTAAGATCCTCTGACTATGTTTAAAAACTATGTTGATTTTATATTTTTATACGTTTTAGAATTAAAGGCTCTATAATGGAATTAAAATGCATTTAAACCTGTTAAGTATAAATATAATTCAGAAATATTTTGGTTACAAAAATCTTTTGTCAGATATTCGATGGAACAAAGAGACCCTAGATAGAGAACAATGTATTATTTTAGATTGCATAAAGGTCGATGATAAAATAATTTAATATTTTGTATTTAAGCTCCACTATTTACAAAATTTAATCAAATCTGTGTCTTATCTCTCTATGATAATGATAATTATATTCCCTGTAGTTTCTTCTTATATTCACCACGAATTTTAGGTTTCTCCATCCTCCAAGATATCAATAGAGTTCATCTTCTAATGAGCAACAGAGACAGAAAGATAGAGAAACCTGAATGAGAAAATAGGATGGATAACTTGGAACTTGGAAGTCAAATGTCGCTTAGGCACGTACGAACCTCTGGCAAATTTGTTGAATAATATTCAATGATTGATATTGGAATGTAATTTTGTGCATTGCGTTTGCAATTGGAATTTTTGTACAGAGACTGGTTATGGGAATGTGTTTCTCATACTTTAGTGAGATCGCCGAATGGTTCGTTCGAGCAGAATGCTCGAACGAACCATTCACTTTCACCCGTGTTGGTCTGTACGTATCGAAATGAATATAGGCGTCACTAGAAAGTATGTAACAAAGTCGCCTTTGATGCAGTTTTTAAGATATTGCATAGCTTCTATCGCGGGCTTTGAGCGCGGGGACCGAATCCAGAAATTACGTAACGAAAAAACCTCACGCTCCCCACTCCGACGGGCGCGGAGGTGTGGCTTGAAGGCACGCTATGCAATAGCTTTACCGCGGCAGTCCCCGAGTGCCACATGTCTTTTTTGACGTGACAACGTCTTATAATTCGATAGAGCCGGCTGCACGCACGAAAAAACATGACTCATGCGGCGTTACCTCACTCTGAGGCGTTCCATGAAAGCTTGACGAGCAAGCGAGAGCGCGGAACGAGCGACAAAGAAGCACAATCGGACGTTGTCCCGTTCAACTATCGTCAGTAAACCGACTTTACAGACAACCAATTTTTTTTAATAGATAAATTGTGATAATAATATAATATATTATAAGGATTCAAGAGGAAATAAACCTTTGCGAAATAAAAATTTGATAAAAAAAAGTTGTAAAGTGAGCGCATAAAACTATATTTGCATAAAGACACGTCCATTTCAAAAAGGTAAATGAAAATATATACTTTGATCTATTATAAAAGGTTTTTGATATCTCTCTTGTAAAATTTATTGATAAATTGGTGCTGCGAAATGGAATGATATTTGATTTATTTGCGTTTTTATTATTTTTATAAACACTTTTTACATTATTCATGTTGATTTACTTTTGAAGTGTTTTATTTTCTTCTTATAAAATATAAAACAATGCAATTAATTTTTTACAAACTCCTTTCCTTTGTAAAGAACTAAATAAAAGAACTTATTAATTTACACCAGCAGAGAAAAATAAGAGGTCTTTAGAGAGCTTTGAGAATTGTTAGACTTATATAATATAATCTAGATAAGCTAATATTATTACAAGGAAGAGGAAATACCTGATATTATATACCTTTTTTTGGTTTCTCTGTATCAAAGTATATTTCTTTTTAGATTTAGGGCTGATTTTTCAATCCTTGGTTAAAACTTATTCATCGAATAACGTATTAAACTACCATTTCAAAAATGTATTCTAATTGTCCGTATATGACAGTTTACAGGTGACATTTTAAAATGTTCGTGTAATACTTTATTGGACAGATAAAGTCTTTTAACCAAGGTTTGAAAAATCGGCCCTTAGATAACAATAGTTTATTTTTTCGTGGCTTGTTAAGAATATCTGAGGTTATAATTGAATAAAATCTTCATCTAAAAGCTTTTACAATAATAGTTATAATTCTTTAAAAAAGTTAATTTTTTGAAAATAATTTACGTTTTCTTTCATATTATTATTCAATACATTCTATATAAATCAGGCATAAAGTAAGCATCATACACAGATACACATATTTTCATTTAAATTATTTTGATGTACAGCATAAAATATAAAATATTACATACAGAAAGAACAATGTATGTTATGAAACAAACGGTATAATATCGCTATTCTTGCCACGAATCAGGCTCATGAAATTCACCAAAATAATACATAATATATTTATTCATTGATGTTTCTAAATATAATACTTTTACTGAACGATACAAGGTTTTTTCTGCACGATTGATGTTATATCTCTTTACATAAATAAAAGGGTGTGAGAAATCGTTTTAATTAAAGGAGAGTGTGTTTAAGGCCCAATTTATTATGGTCAAGTACGCCGTTTATGTAAGAATCTAGTGGTTAATTTACTACGTGCACTTTGCAATAAAAAATACGTTTTTTTTCATATTGAGTTGTATGTTTAAATTGCACATTTAGCTATTAGTTATAAGATATTGGTGCGTTGTTGTTGTAGAAAGGTATTGCTAGCTGCTTACGTTCATAATAGGGTGTGAGTGAGAAATATTATGTCCTATTTCTGTATTGGCTACTCCTATAGTAGTAAGTTTATGAACAGTTTTTACAACCACTTTGAATTTGTTAAATTACTAATGACCTTTTGATTTCGTCTTGGGAATCTATATAAATTATGAGAGCATGAATCGAGAGCCATTAGGCCCATATTATTACATGCATGCTTTATATCTTACGGTACATTTAAATGAAACGAGCGAATGCTCATTCTCACCCCAATATGTCAAATTATTTTAGTGTAAACAGGCGTAGAGCATTTTTTCGTTGCTCTTAGTGCGTTCGAAAAGATTCTAGGCAATGTTTAAATACTGAGCAACACCGAATACGAGTTTTAGTTTACACTAAAAGATCACAAAATCACGCTCTTGCTCTAGCTCTATGTTCGTTTGATGTAAATGCACCGTTACATTATCAACATTTCCCTGAATTTACAAGAAAATATTCCCTTCTTACAAAGAGGAGGCTCCTCGAAATATATTTAAAAATCTTACACGCACGTTACGAACCTCGCTACATGTTGCTATAATCAAGGATAATCCCACTTAAATGAAGCTCCGGGACCGCGTGAGAGCGAGCAAAGCCGGGATAAGATGTAGTATTGTTAACGTTTTGAAGGTTCTATCCAATTATGTTAACAGATGGGTAGATATATGGCCTTGATACAGGTATTGGGATATATTTGTGGGATTTCTTTCCTTGAACAGTATTTATTTGATATGTGAATTTCCTTATTTATCGTTATTCTGAAACCTAGAGTTTACCTCTGATATATATTTTTTAAACTAGTAAAAAAAAACATTAAAATTAATTTGAACAGTGTTTCACTTGATGCAAAATCCTAATATATTCGTTATCGTATGTACCGGTCTTAATGGCTAATCGAATGTAAACTTCAAAATTATAGTCGCTCTTCTTCACTGACTACTAAGACACAACTTTACAAAGTTTAGGAAAATCTGAAAAATGTGCTTCGTGTTCCTAAATATTTTTCTGAATTCGGTGACAAAGTGAAAGGAAAAGTAAAAGAGCTATTTATGTTATAATTACTCGTATGACGTATCTGATTGTCGGTCAGTTTTTAAAATAAAAATTAAAACATAAATCTTCAAAGGTAAGTAAGCTTTATACATCAACCATCATGGCCGTTTAAGAGCAATAAAGAGATTCAAAACGCATACATACAATAAAATCCACATATTATATTATTACTCGTAGACAAGTACAATCTGAATTATTGCAGACGCGTCCGCAACAAGGGGCCTAATTGATTCGTCCCAATGACCGACCTGGGCCGGAAGTGACCATGTCCCAGTTGATTATTTGTTTATGTACTAAGCTAGCAGTTTATTGAACAGATGTTTTATTTGTAAGGTAAAGTATTTTAAAATAATGTAGTAAAAACGAATAGCAATATTTTTCCATGAAAATATAATGTAACGGACGTGACGTCGCCTGTCACCCCCGTCAAGCCAAGCCGCCATGTTGACCTCCCCTCCAGCCAGCCGCCATGCCTACCAGCCAGCCACGCGGAGGGGATGAGCCTATATATATGATAGCTAGCCATAATTAAGCATTGATTTTCTTGTTGAAATTTGCAAAATAAATAAGTGTGTCGTTACGCTGCAATTTTATTTTCTCCATTTCTTCACAAATTAGAAGTGGTATGAAACGACATCGGCCACAAGTTTATCGACCTCCTGACGACTCAATGTCGGAGGAAGATGAGGGTACTTCTTCACCGCCTGCACGGAAGCTGCTCAAGAATCTGCTGGAAAATAAAGGCTTTACGCAACCTGGAAGATGACCCCCAAGCTCCAAATAAGTCAAAAGTCCATCGTGCTGCATCTTTAATCCCGGAATTTGACCCTGATAGTGAGGAATGCACGGTACAAGCATGGATTCGTAAAATTGACCAAATTGGGGAAATAAATGGATGGGACGATACAACTAAATCATTTTACCTACAAGATAAGCTGCGAGGTCAAGCAAAGAAGTGGTATAATCGTCTAGAGAACTACGATTACACGTGGGAACAATGGAAGGATATGCTATTGCGAGCATTTCCTCGATATCGCGATTATGGAAATATGCTTGAAGAATTACTACAAAGGAAGAAGCAACCTACAGAGACGATGACAAAATACTATCAAGATAAAATCGCCATGTGCTTCCGATGCAAGTTATCCGATAGCGCCAGCGTTTCCTGTATCATTCGTGGTCTGCCACTATCGCTACAACCTAACGCTCGAGCCTTCCAATGCCACACGCCAGGAGAGCTTTACGAAGGATTTTTATGTGCACTTGATGACTACCGTACTTTACCTATCGACTCAAGGTTTCATAAAAATTTGGTGAGTAGGCCATCTCACCTGGATAAAAAGTCAATGCCACCCAATGTCGAAACAGACCCGTGTCCGAGATGCAAGAAAACTGGTCATTTACTGCGTGATTGCTCCCTATCTGACATACGTACATGTTATAAATGTGGAAATAAGGGACACATTGCTTCACGTTGTTCTACAATTGCCACGGAAAATAGAAGATCTATCTCAACCGACAACATAAAAGAAGTAAATGTACTACGCCCTTATAATGAAATATACAAAAAGGTCGTTAAAGTCAATGGCATCCACGTGAAAGCATACATTGATACCGGCAGTCAAGTCAACGTTTTAAACGATCAAGTATCGAACGCATTGTCATTGGATGTCAAACCGACGAGTGTCATTTTAAAAGGATTCTCCGGTGGACTCTCAACGAGTCGTGGAGAAGTCGAATTTCAATTAGAAATTGACGGTATAACCATGAAATGCCACGCCTACTTGTCTAGCATCAAAATGGCCGATGTTAATCTTTTAATCGGTCAGCCTGTCATCAACAGCGAAGGTATGACATTGACAGTTAGCAAAGGCCTAGTCAAATTTAATCGTACTCAAGATCCCAATCCCATTTGCGATATTGAGGCTATCGAAGACCATGATCGCTTTAAAGTCGTCACAGTCAACGAAGAGAGACTTCCACCTGGCTCTTCCATCATTCAAGTGCGGGTTCTCGGAAATAAGGTCGGCAACGATGTGGTTACACCGCCTCGGCATCATGAGCTGCAGGGAGTGGCCTACTCTCTTCCATCCACCCTGCTCACTGGTGAAGACGGGTACATCAAAGTCATCAACATGGGCTGCGAGGCTATCGTGTGGCCGCCGGGAGAGGTCCTAACCAGGGCTGAAAGCTGCCAGGAGTCTCCTCTACAGCCAGATAGCCAGGTACTTGCCCTTACTGCTTGCCATAGATTTGCCAATCATAATTCTAATAATATAGGTCAACTCTCAACTACTGACTTATGTATAGGTGGTGTAAAATTAAACGACATAAAAATAGGTCCGTTAAATAATAAGCAACGTTCAGATCTTATCAGTTTATTAGTACAATATAAACATTGTTTTGCTAATGGTACAAAAGATCTAGGGTGCACAGATTTAGTACAAATGAAAATAAAGCTTACTAGTGATCAGCCTATTTACCGCCAGCCTTATCGATTATCGCATAGCGAACAAGCAGTAGTTCAGTCTAAAGTAAGTGAATTATTAGATGCCGGCATTATCAAAGAGTCCGAATCTAGTTATGCATCTCCGGTCATTTTAGTAAAAAAGAAAAACTGTGACAGTAGGATGTGTGTTGATTACCGTGCCTTAAATGCTATTACCGTAAAAGATAGATTTCCATTGCCAAACATAGACGATCAGGTTTCGAAATTAGCGGGCCACAAATATTTTACGAGTTTAGATATGGCTCAAGGCTATCATCAATTACGTGTTAGTAATGAAGATACACACAAAACTGCATTCATAACACCTCAGGGTCATTTCGAGTACACTCGTATTCCATTCGGTTTAGCGAACGCGCCATCTGTTTTTATGCGGTTGATAAATAAAATAGTTGAATCTGTAGGTAGAACTGAAAATAATAATGTAAAAAACAAACATGGTAAACGTGAAATTTTGGCATTTCTGGACGATTTACTCTTACCCTCGAATGACGTTTTGTCAGGCTTAGACATTTTGCAAGCGGTACTTGTCAAACTTGAAGTAGAAAATTTAAAATTAAACATGAGTAAGTGTTCGTTCTTGAAAAATGAAATAACGTATTTAGGTCATAAAATATCGGCTAAGGGTATTCAACCGGGCGATTCAAAGTTATTACCGGTGTCTCGTTTTCCAACACCGACCAATGTTCATAGTGTGCGTCAATTTATCGGGTTGTGTAGTTATTTTCGTAAGTTTATTTACAATTTTGCTGTCATTGCCCGCCCTTTAACCGATTTAACTAAAAAGAAAGCTTCGTGGATATGGAGTAGTGATCAAAACAATAGTTTCGAACAATTAAAAAAGTGTTTGTGTTCCGAGCCTGTGTTAGCTTTGTACGATCCTGTGCTTTCTACGGAAATACATACTGACGCGTGTAAATTAGGAATAGCCGGTATACTTCTACAAAAACAGATTGATGGTACGTTGCGACCCGTTTTATATTTTAGTAGAGTGACAAGTAAAGAGGAAAGCATGTATCATAGTTATGAACTTGAAACTCTTGCCGTTGTAGAATCCTTGCGTCGTTTTCGCGTATATGTAGTAGGAAAAAAGGTTAAGATTGTTACTGATTGTACAGCAGTCCGCGCTACGCTTACTAAACGCGACATTATACCACGTATCGCAAGGTGGTGGCTTTCTATACAAGATTACGATATAAGCGTAGAATATAGACCGGGGGAACGAATGAAACATGTAGATGCGTTAAGTAGACATCCGGTAGATACTATGAACGTGAATCGTCTAGAAGTAGCGGATTGGTTTTATACGGTGCAATGTCAGGATGATAAGTTGAGCGCGATCGTTAGTCAATTAAAAAATAATACCGGTGGAGCAGAAATAAAAAATAATTACGAAATTATCGATAATAGGCTTTATCGTAAAACTTTGAACGGCAATAGGCTAGTGGTTCCGAATTCAGCTAGGTGGAAGATAATGCAAATGCATCATGATGACATCGGTCATGTAGGATTAAATCGCGCTACCGAATTAATTAAAAATGAATTTTGGTTTCCTAAAATGTCGCGATTTATCAAAAAATATGTGAATGCATGTCTTCATTGTGCATACGGCAAAGGCGGTTACGGCAGAATAGAAGGTAAACTCCATCCAATTCCTAAGCCCTCAGAACCTATGAGGATGGTTCATATTGATCACATAGGCCCTTTCACTAGGACAAAGAAGGGATATCAATATATGCTCGTTATGACAGACGGTTTTTCTAAGTTCGTAATAGCTGAGCCTACGCGTACAGTCAACTCGATCGAAACTATACGAGTTCTGCGAAAAATATTTAGCTTATTTTCCTTCCCTGATCACATAGTCACCGATCACGGAAAAGCGTTCACAAGTAGGAACTTTAAGAAATTTTCGAACGATAAACAATTTAGACATACTCTCAATGCTATTGCTTGTCCACGCGCTAACGGTCAGGTAGAACGTACAAATAGGACAATATTTATAGATGCATTACGCGCCACAGACCCCAGCGAAGCCTCTATTAACTGGGTTAATTCTTTGCCCGATATAATTTGGGGAATTAACAACACAGTTAATAACACAACCGGTTATAAGCCTTATGATTTGATGTTCGCTCGGGCGGGTAGATCAGTGTGTGACGTTTCGGTACCTGGGCGTGTTTCTGAACCAATAGAGACGCGTCGTAAGAAAGCAACAGATAGGATACTAAAAGCGAGCGCTAGAATGAAACGTAACTTTGATAGGAAACGAAAATCCGCTCACATATATAAGAAAGGTGATTTTGTGCTATGGCGTCAAGCGCCCACTTGTACAGCATCTAAAGTTAACACTAAACTTGACGACTTGTATTCCGGTCCTTATGTCGTAACGAAAGTATTGGGCAATGATAGGTACCAAATTAGAAGTGTAAAGGGTTTACGTGGGTATAAGAGTTTTAGTGGGTTAGTAGCTGCAGATTCGTTGAGGCCCTATAAAAGTATTGTTACGGTTTCTGATAGTGCTAGTAGTTCAGATGAGCAAATGGAAACCGAAGATCTTATTGATTTATTAGAGAGCTAATTATTGTTGTTGTTCCCGTGGGAACAACTGTTTCAGGATGGCCGAGTGTAACGGACGTGACGTCGCCTGTCACCCCCGTCAAGCCAAGCCGCCATGTTGACCTCCCCTCCAGCCAGCCGCCATGCCTACCAGCCAGCCACGCGGAGGGGATGAGCCTATATATATGATAGCTAGCCATAATTAAGCATTGATTTTCTTGTTGAAATTTGCAAAATAAATAAGTGTGTCGTTACGCTGCAATTTTATTTTCTCCATTTCTTCACAATAAGGAAGAACGTACATATTACGTACTCGGTACTCATAATTGCAAAGTTGACTTACCTATATATTTTTAACACACATAAAATATTATGTAATAGTATTTTAAGGTTTCATTGGCGTGGTGCCCGATTAGAACTAATAGATTAAACTTAAATCAAAAGTAATAATTAAGTAATATGTAATGACGTGTTATTTAAATATTAGATTAGGAATTCACATCTAAATGTTAAACACAATTGTTTTTAATATGTATTGCCTTGCTTTTTAACTTAAAGTCTACCAATTTCCGTAACTGACCGTTTGCTCAAAATTGTGCTACGCAAAGCAAATACCGTGCTAAGAATCAGATTTCGGAGTGCCACCTGAATTTCGCGCTCTGCGGTTTGCACGAACCACAGGCTTAACATTGCTGAGCGAGATTTCTCGAATTTTCACCGAGAACGGATTTTAATTATCGGTAGCTTTACGCTAAAGTGCTTTGCTAAATTCTAGAAGGTTCTACGCTCATTAGCCGATGCGCTAATGTAAACGGAATAGCAAGATTGATTAGGAATTTTTGTGGTTCAAGATTTACGAATTCTAGATACATTGTAGTTTACCACATAACCGATAACAATGTAATACGATGTTGATTTTTAGTGTATTTTTAAAGCGTTTAAATGCTTTATAAATAATAACTTAAAAAAAGGAAAAATTCGATCTGCCTGAAGACGCGGGTTCGAATCCCGCCTCGTGACCACATTCTTTCAATCCTTCAAAATTTATATAATACTAGAGGTCCGCCCCGGCTTCGCCCGTGGTACATATTTCGCAATAAAAGGTAGCCTAGGTCCTTTCTCGGGTATCAAAATATCTCCATACCAAATTTCATGCAAATTGGTTCAGTAGTTTAGGCGTGATTGAGTAACAGACAGACAGACAGAGTTACTTTCGCATTTATAATATTAGTATGGATAACAGGATGTCGTAGTGTCAATAGTTTGGAGGAGAACAATACTTATTTTTAGGTAGTCATCCATCACCTGATTGCTTGGTTTTTTGTTTTGAAGCTGAAGTTAAGCAATGCGTTATCCCTTCAAAAGTTTTTTTTACTCTACTTCACACAAATTGGCCTATTTGTCAAGTAAATCGATAAATTATGTGCATAGAAAACATACCTCACATATTAATATAGGTCTATATTATGCTCTACTGCCCTCAAGTAAGTCGTTGCGAATAGCATCTACTTATTAATTGCTATTTTCTTTGAATTAATTAAGGTGATTTTGTTAATGAATAAGAAAATATAATAATTTTTTGATATGAACAATAGCATAATTCAGCTATTCGCGCCTAAGGTGAGGGGTGAGGGGGTCCGCGTTTAGTATGGAATCAACGTGCTCGAAACTAAAAATCGTAAGCGCCATTCACATTTTTATCAAAAAGTGAATGAAAATATTTAGTACTAGCTTACCGCCCGCGGCTTCGCCCGCGCAGTCAAAGAAAAACCCGCATAGTTCCCGTTCCCGTGGGATTTCCGGGATAAAACATATCCTATGTCCTTTCTCGGGTATCAAAATATCTCTATACCAAATTTCATGCAAATTGGTTCAGTAGTTAAGGCGTGATTAAGTAACAGACAGACAGACAGAGTTACTTTCGCATTTATAATATGAGTATGGATTTTCTAAATCTAAAACAGTCACGAAATCGAGAAGGTAAATACCTATGTATTTGTGATTTTATACGAATTATTATCGTAAAAATAATACGGTTGTAATGAGCATATTTTATATGATATTTTAGAGGTAACTTCAGGATTTTTTTTTATCGAGCAAAATTTTTCCAATCGTGTTTTGGAAACTGTCATCCCATCACACATACGTTCTGTAATACACATTAGAAATTTCAGTGCGAAAAAACTTCAATATTTTCAATTATAGCTCATAGATAACAGTCCATTTTGCAGTTTTCACCTACTAAGGGCCCTTAATAATATGTTTTCAGAAACCCTGCCGTCGTTGTCTCAGCCATTGGACGTCCACTGCTGGACATAGGCCTCCCCCAAAGACTTCCAGAACGGCCGATCACCAGCGGCCTGCATCCGTCATGGAAGGCATAATATTTTAAAATTATTCTTACTGTGAATAAAATTTCCAATTTATTTTACTCTATAACCTACGAAAAACCGTTCTATTTTTAATCCATTCCGAACAAAAGAATCGAATTTCAGCACCTTCGAGCTAATTCAGTCACAATTATATTTAATAGCAAAGGGACCCTTGGCCATTTGACGTGACCTCATTCTATTGTCTGAGGTCCATCAGTTCCAACCGTGACGTCATTAATGTCCAGGCAGATAGCCTATGATGATATGTGTTTTTATAGTACGCTAGGGTTTTGTGTTTTCATGATATTTGGAATTATTATAATCGTTTTTTTTTTTGTTTTAAATATTCAGAATATTTTAATTTTTATGTGTGTGTGGCCACCTAAACTTAACATTTGACATTTAACTTATTAAGTGTCATATCTTTTGAACCGACATTCCTAAAAAAAACCAAAAGAAAGGTTCTCTTCTCGTAGACTTTTTTCTTCAAAGTCGAAAGTTGTGTAGTACATATACATAGGTAATATTATTAACTGCACAAGTAAGATAAATGAAGCCAATCGAGGAAGTACGGAAAATTGTTAATATTTTCTATTCGCGACTGTCCTTGATGTGCTCTACCGTACTTTCCTGCGATAGGAAACGTCGGCTTCTGTACGCGATTGTATCTCTATTTTATTGGACAGGACTAAAAAGGCCACGCAAATACGTACATAACTTCTATCGAGTTTTATATAATTTTATTCTAAACATTTAAAAGCATTTGAAGTATGCAATTGCAAAGAAAAATATTTTAGTTAACAATAAATGTACATCTTCACCATAGTATCTGTGGTACTAGTGTTTGGCCAAAAAAAGTAATTTCGAGGTATGCAGTAATATCATGAGTGTGTTTGTATGGAAACTTGCACTTAAATATTGTCTAATTTGCTGTTCGCTAATCCCTGTTGAGATTTTCTAGTTAAATTTTGACCTTACAGCATTTTCATTTAAAATTTTCCTGGAATGGAAACATGGTACAATGCTGTAATATTTATCTACAAATACATGTTCTAATTTTCAACACATGCTACAAAAAATACTTTTTAACTGTGCTACTTATAAATGTGAAAGTTTGTCAGGATGGATGTATGTTTGTTACTCTTTAACAAAATACTATTACTCCCGTGGCATATTATCTTAAAGCAGTATTATTTCCAGTGTGGAAAAAAGTTATATAAGTACCTATATGTATAATATGTAGATCGTCTAGCGCTGTCACAGGTTGGGTTTGGAATATAAGCTTCTTGGGTTTGGATGAAACTTTACAATAATATAGGTAATACTGTTAAATACTATAAACATTTAAAATTTTTCAGAATAACAGAGGAGCTATAGAGATACTTGATTTTGCCCGCGCCTTCGTCTGCGGTTGAAACCGCGCCGCACAGCTAGTACCTGTAGCTACAACATACATAAAGAGAAAGCTTTCCAAGCGTACCACGGTCGACAATCTAGTATACTAGACAATAAGTTAGGAAGCCTAACATCTGCTGCATACAGACTATAAACACAGCTATAAACACAGAACAGTAAAACCATATAGAAGTGCGATAATGTCATAATTAGTATGAAAACCAGTGTCGCCAAACCCACACATTTAAACCGATAGTTATACAGTACACTACAAGTAAACTATGCCTTTGATTGGACAGCTTAATTTGAGTAAAAACTGACTTAGGTTATAAATTCAGCATTTCAATATGTACCCTAACGCACCATGTTACGGTTTATTTTAGTATAACATCCCTAGGTATATTAGCTGTTTTGTTTCTCATTGCACAGAAATTCCAAATTCGAAAACATTCAGCTACTCCACAACAGAGGGCGTTAGTTTTCGATAAATATAACTTTGGACCTCAACACATAGAGATAAGGTTGAAATTTGTGTCACTCAACATTAATGACATTAACTTGATATCTGATGCTATGTCCTGAGGGATGTCAGCCTTGTTATCGATAATTCACAAATAAATATTTTTTGTGTATTTTTTTTTTCTTTCTTTTATATGAGTATAGTATAATGTGTCACATTTTGGAGTATGTTTATTACTACTAAGTACGTCTTTTTATATTATTATTATTAAATAAAAAACGGAATAGAATAGTATTAATCTATATTTACAAAATACAAACAGAAAATATGCATTATTTTAAATCTTGGAACTGCCGTAGGTTTGCTGTATCGGTGGCCTTTGTTAGACCGCTTAGTGCTGTTCGGCATCCAGTTAACTCGTCACGTTGCATTTATCCATTTCTCTTTTAAATTAGCCTCTTTGGGAAATCTATAAATAAATTGGACAAATGAAAGCTAAGGAAAAATAAAATAAAATTTAATATTTATAATGTTTGTCTTTTCTAAAGTATCGATACTGTCGATATGCGCCACAAGCATCACTAAAGCGACATTCGTTTGTTTATTGCAATAATATTCCAGAAAGTCTTGTTTGCTGTTCAATCTATAATAGTACTAATTTCTTACGGATTAAGGTTCATTTTGACTAGATATTTGTATACAATTTTGACAAATTACGACAAGCGAAGTTATAACATAAAATATAATTAAAATAAATAAAAATAAGACTTACCGATGGTATGAAATGCCTCCATTGCTGATATTATTTCGTCTGCTATCATTTTTGCACTCTAATACCGAACAACACGTCTTAATTAATGAATAAATATGGAAAAAAGGTTTGACAGCTGACAACCGACTCGAATATTTTTCTGCGCACAACTGAGAGCAAGTTAGGTGATCTTACCTTATCAGTGACACGTGGGCCACGCCCACATCACACTTCTATCTACTTTACTGTTCTGTGGCTATAAAGTAGTACTAGATGTCATGACAGTGAAGCTTGATGTATCCATTAATTATATTGCATGATTTAGACAAGCTGTGACAATCTTGCAAAGATGGCGATTAAATATTCATTTTGTTTGTAATAAACATACTTAATACAGTGTTTGTAACCACTGATCTCCAATGTAAAGGCCTTGACTGATTTTTCCCATATCTTTTTGTATGTAAATAGGTATTTATGTTCCTACTTAGAAGGTACTAATTAGGATAAATAATTGTAGATATGAAATAATGAGCTAGTGATAAGTTAGTAGATAGAGTTTGAAATACGAATAAGATTAAACACTATTATTATAACTTTTAATACCACGTTTTTGCCATCTCTCTCTCACGTAAAATTGTGTAATTCTTTGCTCTTATCCAAAAAATTCAACAAATTAAGCTTTTTTTCAACGCTTGAGGGATTACATATTTTAAATTTTTTTTATTTTATAATCTGACCTTGGTTTTTCGAGCGACAATTCAAAATATTATTTTTTATCAAACTGCTTTCTATTTCCTTTAATAATCCCTACTTATACTCAATCACAGATAATATACATGGCAGTAGAATATAATGTTTGTGTTTTATTTATAATTATATTATGGTATAAGCTAATCTTAGACCTTGCTGTGAACCTTCAAGAAAGGTTAATGTAAAGTATTAGAAATAAAGCTTGTAGATAACGTATAAGGGTTTGTAACTTTTTCATAATTAGTTTACTTTTAATTTAGTTTAGTTTTCTTTGTTTAATTTTTGACGTGACAACGTCTTATAATTCGATAGAGCCGGTTGCACGCACGAAAAAACATGACTCATGCGGCGTTACCTCGCTCTGAGGCGTTCCATGTAAGGCTTGAAGTGCAAGCGAGAGCGCGGAACGAGCGACAAAGAAGCACAATCGGACGTTGTCACGTTCAACTATCGTCAGTAAACCGACTTTACAGACAACCAATTTTTTCGTTAAATAATTTATTCCAAATATTTACATTATTATACAATAGTTCTAATATTGGAATGATGTAAATTCTGCACTGTCCTCCTTCTTATTATTTATAAAATATGTGTTATATATATAACGGAACGTCGGAAGGCTCGGCGGTATGATCTCCGTTATCAGACATAGCGGTGGTTTAGTAGTGATGGGAACACCGAAATAAACTCACTATTTTCTCAAACGCCAATCAGATAGTTTATTAAAGTTTACAGTACTTCACAATTTTGCGTAACAATCAAGATGGAAACAGATTAAGAGCCAATAGGTTAGTACGCGTGCGCCTCTGTGCACAACTGACAGTAGAATGCCAGCTGTCACCATCGTGCCAACCCACTACCCTATTCGGGACTACCCGCTCTTATTTTTATCATGTCATGTGTCAACCTTACTTCACAATATTTTCATTACTGGCAACACAACGTAATACTTTGACATTGACAATCAAAACAAACAGTTTAACTACGTGAAATCAACTATGCTAGATAATTATTATTTAGTACAGTAATTATCGGCGCGCCGTCATATACTTATCTATTGTCTTATTTCCTTAACAGCTTTGCTTAGTTTAGGACTAAACATTAGAATATCTTTGTGTGAAAAAAGCATATTTATTATAATTGTAATAATATTACATTAATACATATTTCTTATATCATGAATTTCATACTCCAATAGGTACATTCTAAGTCCAAAAATGTATTTCCTCTCAGTTGACTTTTTCCTCCACACAGATCAATACAGTCATAGTCGCAGCTACTAACCGATTTTTTGTAACAAAATATCGTGATACGTTTTATTGTATACGATAAAACTGTCGACATAAAACGCGCGGGGTGAAATATTCTATCGGCCTGTGCAATTTTATTCTGCGTACAAATTGTTTCAGAGAAAATGTATGCGAACTTAGATACTGCAGTGGGTAAGTCAATGATGGGATTATAGTTGCGTCGGTTCTTATAGTTTCTGCTAGAGCTAAAATTATAAGATTAAATATTATGTGAGTCGTTTGCCTCGGCTTAAACAATTTAAATAAGGCAGGAAAATTACAATATATGTAAAGTACATGTTATGAAAAATAAATATCATTCAATTCGGTTACTGTATTTGACAAACATCAACATTCTTAAATGTATATTTTTTAAATATGTGTTCCGTGTTTTTGTATTGTTTGTTTTATCAAACATGGAAATACATGTTTATTACTAAATACACATACCTGTGTGCTTAAACAGCCCAATAAAAATGATAAAAGTAAACTATTTACAAAACGAAATGATTTTTAAATAAAATATTTAATTTTATTTTCGTTTTTCGTTTTTTGTTATATTTCTTACACTGCAATGTATAGCTTTTAATTTTTAGAATTGAAAAAAATACTTCTGTAACATTGGAAGAGACTAGTTTCCCACAATACAGGGGATCCTAGTGTGGGGACTAGTGTATCTCTATTAAGTGCCCGTTATTATAATATGCAATTTTTACTGTATTCTAAACTGATTGTACACTGTGTTTTGAAACAAATAAACGATTTTTATTTTTTATTTTATTTTTTTAAAACCAACTTGTCTTAGAGAAATATTCGACGTTATTTATAACAAAAATGTATTTTTGGATATTCTATTTCTCCCACTTCAATATAAGCATTATACATATTATACGTGTTGCTTTCTCAAGTGATAGGTATACATAATTAATACCTCCTTACGTATTCAATGTACTCAGTATTCGAACTTGGGACCCGAGTAATTTCATTTTGTTTCTATTTCCAAACTTCCCGTCCCAAGAGGATAAGACGATATATTTTTACATACGTGACATTTACTTAAATTATAAAAGGTATGGGCAGAAGATATTTGAGAGAAGGTAAGGACCTATCGAAGGTAAAACTCGTTTAAACTCAAAAGTTTACTATTTATAAAAACTTTTCCAAGTATTTATGAAAAACTACGACCGGTTCGGAAGGTCGCTTCTACTTAGAAAAATCGTCAACAAACTTAATAGGTACTCAAGGTATGTTCAATATATCAATTATTAAAGTTGTTACCTATCACTTATTTTAGCCAACAACCTCTCAATTATAAATTAAATAAGTGAACCTTAAAAACAAATAACTCAATCAAAACTATACTCATAGAAAACAATAACAAAGGAAGCAATAAAAAATGAATTAGAAAATATTTTTCAATGACTGATTATATCCACGACTTTAGTTTCTATGTTAACAATGAAATGGTTTAAAGTATAAACATTATTATTTAACAGTGAATGTCTAACAATACTCAATCATTCTTCAATTAGCGACGAAGATATTCATTTCATGAAATTGGACGACTTCGTTCAATTACTCAAACAATACGCAATTAATTTTACTTTTTACGGCGATAATATCGTTTACACTACTTTGAATACCTAGTGGTTGATACGTGAAGTTAGAACCAAGCAGTACTAGATTCAATCTCCAGTACGGATTCAGAGAAAAGCAACAATTATAACTCGCGGTCCGCCCCGACTTCGCCCGTAGTACATGTTTATGCTTTCTTTCCATTAAAACCATCCTCGTACTTCAAGGAATATTAGAAAAAAAATAACGAAATCGGTTCAGTTACAAAATACTTATACTTAATAAGCAGCTGTTATTTTCTTTTTCATGCCTTTCTTGCCTGCAACATTTTCAATTTTTAATTTTACACACCCGTCTATTACAAAGAATTTCAATAATTACTCATCGTCCACTACTCTTCATTCATTACTGCTCAATAATAATTACAGCAAAGAAAAGAAGCAATGGACATTAAAAATATCAGTTCAATATTGTTTTCATCAGTTGATGATCACAGCTCGTGCACTTTTAAAATCGAGCAAGCTCGTCGTTAAGTTTTTATCAGTGAGAGCAATTATTATTCCAGTTTTTTGGCCAGACTATTTGGTAACATTTCACACTAGGAATAAAAATAAATGAAGTAAAATCGTAGAATATGGGAAATCCGCAATCAAATCGAAAAGCCGAGAGACTTATATTATTATCAGAATCGATATTTCTTTTTGCATATTTTATAATGTCACGGGATAGACGAGATTTCAATCGTATTTTAGGTATTCAATATTTATTGAGCTGCTAGTTCATCTCCAGCATCTCAATTATTAATTACTAATTAGCATTAAAAATACTAATATGGTTAAAAATAATTTGATTTAAATTTAAAATGTTGAATTTAGGTGATTTTTTTCGGTAATTAAAATATTGAAATCTAAAGACACACATTTCTATCAAGCAAATCGCAAAATATAAGCAAAATGATGTTACTGAAAAGTATAAACTTTTAGCAACACTTTGAACTGTAATAGTGTTATCAAGGATTTCCTCTATAAAAACTATTAGTGCACAAAACCTTTTTAAACTAAAATACGTTGATGGAATTTCAAATGCGTTAAATAAAGCCGATTACAGAGATACAAATTCGACACATTGTTTCGAGTTAAGGCTGATGTCATACCAGTAGCTAAGAATTGTAATCATTATGTAGTATGTATGTTTTTAAGAATCTATTTGTAGGTATACCAGCATTAGAATAAATTACAGTAAAGTGAATTAAATAAATAAAATAAATAAATGCAATACACATGAGTAAAACAACATAGTAATACTTACATTATATTTATTGGAACGAAGTTCCTTATCGCGCGTTGTGAAAGGGGGCTAGACGGAAAAAATTCTTACGAAAAGTTGTCACGACACTTTTTGCTAGAGTTGTAAGCCGTGCGGCGTGCGCGTGGTTCTCTGTCTGTCTCTCGCTAACTTAACACTTCGTTCCATCCGGATGTCCCTTGACATCGCTCAAGTTTTTTTGAAGTGAAAACTTCTTTAGCGGCGTTGGGTATAAAATCTTAAACTCGCGTCAGGACACGTGACCTGATCGAAAAAGCGTAAGACGGATGGATATCAAACATGCTCAACGTTAATAATCAAGTTTTCACTTCTGCCGGCACTCCCGGAGTGCAACCCGTCTTTTTTTAACTAACGTTTTCATAATTATTAAAATAGGTGGTATATTACGCTAATTATTGTCCCTGTATTTTTTAATTTTAATTAATACTTGTTTCAGCTCCTTTCAATACTAAAATTATTAAATGGTAGAGCAATTATATTTAGCTTACACTCTTACGTAAGGCTGAGTTTTTGAAATCCAATGAAAAACACTCAGTGTTATAAAATTTTAATCTTTAAAACTATTTTAGATTTTTCCTACTGATATAACATATGTTTTAATCTGCTAAAAGTGATCAATATTAATTTTACTTTTGTATTATTTTACTACAATTAATAAATGTCCATGCGTAATCAGATATCGAAGATTAGGGAAGTCTACGCTTGTGAATTTGGGGGAAAATTATCTATCTGTGAACGTACATTAATAATTATGGGATCATCGATTTTAATGACTGATAATGATTTTAAAAAGATATCCACATAACTTTCTTGAGCGTATGTCTTTCTTTTGGCGGGTTCTGTGAAAAGAAATAAACACAGGCATGGGTAAAGGAAACTTTTCATGCTATTTTATTAATTTTAAATTTTCTGTTACTCATCGGTATTATAACTTTTTCTATAGAAATCATTTAAGATACATCTTAAACTTAGTTGTGTTATATTTTATCCATCGTAAATATTGTTTCTCACTGTTAGAAATAAGTCGAATAGTTGTTTTAGATTATCCATTACAAATATATTTCTCTCTACAATATGAAAAGATTAAAACCCATCGTCAAATATTCAGACGTCAATTCTCATAACCAAATTGTGCTGACCCAAAAATATACAGGTAAAATTCGATTCATTGAAAGATGCGATGTGTATGGGTCATTATATTCATTCTATATTAAAATGTTCCTTCGCAATCTAGAAACCTCGTTATTCGCAAATAAGGGTTATAGCTTGAATTGATTTTTAACCGATGTGAAAAAAAGATGCTGAAAAAATTGTTGTATCACTTTTACCTCATTTTAATTTAACGGTAACATAGGTAAGTACTCTTATTTACAACGTAAAATAATGATTCACAATTTTATGTTTGTCTGTAAGTCCATACATTTCACAAAAATTGGTTGTCTGTAAAGTCGGTTTACTGACGGTAGTTGAACGTGACAACGCGAACGTCCGATTGTGCTTCTTTGTCGCTCGTTCCGCGCTCTCGCTTGCACTTCAAGCCTTACATGGAACGCCTCAGAGCGAGGTAACGCCGCATGTTTCATGTTTTTTCGTGCGTGCAGCCGGCTCAATCGAATTATAAGACGTTGTCACGTCAAAAATATTTAATACTTTAACAGCCGTACAAATAAACGAGTTATAACATTTTATGAAAAGAATAAACTAAGAATAAGGAAAAATCATACAAATAAACACGTAATAAATGAAACCTAGTGTAACGTCGTAATAAGTATTCATACTAATGCTATTTCGTCCTTATTCCGGCTACCACCCTAGTATAAGTCTGATATAACCGAGTTATAAACCTATCTTTTAGTACATTCTGCTGTGTTTTACAAGTTTTTAGAAGCAATTTTCAATCTAAATTTGAGATATAATGAGAGTAGCAATGAAAGTAATACGAGAAGTAGAAAAAGTTGAGCAAATCAATAATTTCATTAAGTAGTATTAAGTATTGAAATGGAAAACTTTGTATGAAATGTCAAAACATACGAAATTATGAAAAACCCTTTTGATATTAATTATAATGATTTATTTATTTACGGCATGCGCCAAACCATACATACATAAAACTTATTTCTAAACTTATCACAATAATATAAACTTTCGTTGAAAATATAAATCTTCTAAGCCTGGAGTTGTATGTTTTGAGTACCAGTTATTTGGCAACTCCCTATCTCAAGGTGGGTTTATCTTCTGTTCTCCAGATATTGGATAGCGTTCTCTTTCATTTGCTTGCATATTAAATGATATATTTAAATTATTTCCAATAAATATTTCAAAAATAAATAAACAGAACATCGTATGATGAAACTTCACAACAAATTCGACGAAGTCAAACGAGCGTCAAAATGACAGCACCAAGGCATAACCGTAGACAATTTCAATGTTTTTCATAATTTTGTGAATGAATTGCTACGTTGCCGCTTCGCGCCTATTGCATAGCGTGAGCATAGTTACATCGACGTTATTCCAAATTTATTTGTAAGAAATTATGACATCCTTATTCTTTATTTATTCTAATCATATATATTCATTGCATAAGGTTTGAATAAGCAAGTTTTTATTTGTACGGCTGTAAGTGTATAACTATATTTTTTCAAATAATTAAGAGTTTCAATATTGCAGTTGAAGAAAAATTTAAGCTTCACTTTCACCAAAACAGTTCAAAAACTAGCTTTTAAATTATACTAACTTCCCATAAATTATACTAAGCTATATTCATTTCACTATATGAAAATATGATGAAAGACCAAACAAATATGAAACACATCAATCTATGGCAAAAAGAGAAATAGAACCTTTCCGCTAGACTGATCTAACATGGGTCTACGGATAATTCGAAGATTTTATACATATAACTTGCCTAGGATCCGATGCAAATTAGGTTTACCCTCTATCATTAATCTATAAATAAAATGAATATTTTTACTATATGAAAAGTCTCCTTAGAAATAATTTGTTAAAAAAAATATATTTTAATACCTTACTCATAGGTAGGTATATGTTTTATTTATAAATGAAATATTTAAAATATGTTTTTAAGCGTTTGCCGAACCACGATCGTTCATAAGAATAACTGCTCTATGTTTGAACTTTAAAGGTTTTTTACCGAGCGCTTTTATACATTTTCATACTTTAACTCTAAAATGTATATAATTATTCATACCACGGCAATAAAAAAAAGTATCGGCTATCAAAACGTATAAACAATCAAAATAAACGTGAAATAAGCTTTACTGTGGGTTTCTTAGTTTGAAAAATAAGAAGACCACAAAAATTCGCAGATCTTGATCGAAACAGCACTAATATCGATCGATATAACTATAGTCTTTTTCACCTAAGATGATTCCTGTGACATATCGATTGTTGATACGTGTAGAGATTGCCTTTACTGAAATCGTATCAATTGTTTCCGATAATCGATAATATTTTATATGGAAATGAAATCGATTTGAATAAAGGACCAAAATTAGTTATTTCGGCATTTCGCCAACAATTAACTAAGGAATCTTAGCAAACAACAACGACAAAAAGTGAACAATAACAATCTATACTAATAAGTTGTAAGCAAATACTACAATTTGATTGTGCTGGAATATCACAGAAAATGTACTTTTTAATGTCGAAGGAGTCTAGAGATAAATGGGCGTGTAAAAAATGCGTTTCCCGTCTACAATCTAATGATCAAGAACTAACAAATAATATAACAATGCGCAAAGAACAGTACAAACATACAATTACAGCCACAATTCAGCAAGATATAGATGAACCTAAAGAATCTCAAATTGTAGATTCTCACATACTAACTGACTCATCGGATGAACTTTTCTGCTCTCCTTTAAAATTAACCCAACCTCAAAACAAAATTATAAACAATAATCAACCTACAATAGAGGACATAAACAAGCTAATAAGTCAGTTAAAAAATGACCTTAGAAATATGGAAACCACTCTGTCGGGCATAAAAGCAGATAACATTGAACTTCGTCAACAGCTTAGTAATATGAACACTGAAATAAATACGCTGAAGTCATTTCATTTATTATCGAAAATTCATTCAATAACACCTTGTTACGACAAACAAATCAGCTCTTTTTCCAGTATGTCCGTACCATCCTCTCCTGTTACACAACCAATAATCGTGCGCCCTCCTACTATCAATATACAATACCTCAAACAACAAATGGAACAATTACAGCAAAAGCAAGACCTTACAAATAAAGAAATTGAGTTACTCACTAAACGATTGGAGATAATCTCAAGAAGTTTACTGACTACAACCATAGATAGATGCGATAAACTGAAAAGTTCTACAAATTTATCAGAGAGAAAGAAAATTCTTATTTATGGCGCACAACGATGTTCTGGTTTGGCTGCAGCTCTTTCTCGTTCTAGATACAATACAACATATGAAACGTATCGTGTATATGGTGAAACGCGACCAAACTCCCGCAGTATAGATATTGTACAAAACTGTCAAAACGTCAAACTATCATCACAAGACAAATTAGTACTATGCCTAGGTGAAAATGACAATAATCCAAATGCTGTTCTTTCTTGTTTACGCACTATTTTGCAAAAGTTTGATCAAAATTGTATTATAATCTTAAACGTTAATAAAAATAACTTTCTAAATACATTTAAATTAAATGACAGTATTAAAAAGTTATGTAGGTGGTACAAACATTGTAAATATGTCCATTGCGGTAATGTTCTTCTTGATATCTGTAAATCTGTAAACTATTGTATTGATTCTTATGACTACGATGAACAATTTGTCAATCCGTCTAATCTCAAAAAAATTATGTTTAATAACAGACACACAAATGAATCGTATTTGCGTAATATTCCTAAAAAGGGAACGCTTCCTTATTTTTGGACCCGGTATCAACATCATGACAAAAATAACAATTATAATAATTCTGATAATTCCACAATTCAAGAAAGTACATTTTTTCGTATCTAAAACGCAAGAACTAAATAAATTAAATTCAACATTTAAAATCCTTCATCAAAATATAGCCAGCATCTCATCTAAAAAAGAAATTTTGGAATTAACTTTAAGAGATCTGGAGGATATAGATTGTTATCCGGATGTTATATGCTTAAGGCGTTACCCGGCAATTTCGACTATGTTCAACCTCTATAAAGTCTGGTACAACATAAAGCACAATACCGAAAAAAATATATAAAATAGGATGGTCTTTGATCTTTAATTGCTCGCGAGGACTTTTTTCCAAAGTTAATAGATTTCTAGAAAAAAAATGTGCCGTGGTCATCGATTTTTCCGCAAATACTCTATAAACTTCGTAACCTGCTGACTTAGAGCTCTGAAAATTTTATGTTTAATAAATTATCAGTTACACAACAATCCCTGACGAGGATTTTTTGTTTCACTGATTGGTATCTTTTTAAATACAAAATGCGAGGAAAAAAGAAGGTGCAGCGGGAGAGGTTTGAGATCCGTCAAGTATGGTCAAGGTTATTAGCGCATGTATAAGCCTTAACAGAAACGTTTTTAAAAAAAGGCCATGAAAATTTTATCAAAATCAATAATTTTATAATGGCAGCTTGTTTTTGCAGAGACAAACAACGTGGTGGCTCGTGTATATTAATTAAAAAGAATATATTTTAAAGAGTTGCATTTTGTCAAAGAATATGCATCACAAAACATATTTGAAGTATGCAGTGTAGAACTACCTAAGATTAGAACAATAATTATTTGTGTTTATAGAACACCATTATCGGACCCTTTTCTTTTTTTAAATACTCTGGATAAACTCTTACATGATTTTATTAAAAAATTTAACTCTAAAACAAAAATAATTCTAGCTGGGGATATTAATATAAATACGCTTAAGAAAGGTAAAATAAGTGACGACTTTAAATTCTTATGCCACAATTATAATTTTACAATGCATATAAACGTTCCCACTCGCAATACCGCATGTATTGATCATATCATAAGTAACATATCTGACGCTTCGGGATCAGTGCTACCTCTTCACCTTTCTGACCACGAGACTGCACAGCTATTATCTTTTCCCATAAAAAATGTTAAATTGTCAAGACCCCAATATATTTATAAAAGAGATTATAGTGATGCTAATGTTAAAAAATTTAGAGAATGCTTGCGGAATCTTTCATGGTTTGATGTGTACGATGAATTAAACTTTAACAAATCATTTAATATATTTCATGACCTAATGTGTCTTTTTTATGATCTATGTTTTCCAAACGTAAAAATTAAATTAAAACTATGTAATAGGATTGACAATAACTGGATAAGTAAAGGAATTCGAAAGAGTTGTAAAACAAAGAGACTTCTTAGATATAAATATTATCAAAATAAAGACGTAGTTAATAAACTTAAGTACATAAAATACTCTAATGTATTAAAAAGGTGTATATTTAAATCCAAAAGACACAGTAACATTAAATTCATAAATAAATGTGAAAATAAGAGTAAAGCAGTATGGAATGTTATAAAAAACGAGATCTATAATTTAAAAGAAAAAGATATTATACATGTTATTAAATCTGACGAAAAATATTTAAAAGAACCTATACAAATAGCTAATGCATTTAATAATTATTATATAAATTTCACTAAAAATACTATTTCTGCCCTAACACAAACTTCATTCTTAAATAAAAATTCTATGTTTTTAGCTCCAATGTCTGTAGATGAAGTAAAAACTATAATTTTATCATTAAAAAACACAAGCTCAGTAGGCTACGATAATATTAACACAAAAATAATAAAAGCATGTAGCATGGAGATAGTTAATGTTTTAACACATCTTGTGAACGCCTCATTTTCTGAAGGAATTTTTCCTGAAAGACTGAAAAAATCTATTATCAAACCATTATTCAAAAAAGGGAGCAAAGAAGATATTAATAACTATCGTCCAATTACATTAATACCCATCATCTCAAAGATTTTTGAAAAATGTATGTACAAACGTTTAATAAGCTTCTGTGATAAATTTAACATTATAAGACAGGAACAATTTGCATTTCAAAAAGATAAATCCACGGTTCTCGCTTTACATTCCCTAATCAATACAATTCTACATAGTATAAATAAAAATAAAATAACTACAGGACTTTTCTTTGACTTAACAAAAGCATTTGATTTTGTATCTCACGAATGTTTACTGAAAAAATTAGAAAATTATGGTATAAGAGGTCCAGCTTTTAATTGGTTAGCCTCTTATCTATATAACAGACAGCAATGTGTTATGATTTCTAACATTAATAAAATGAGTGAAGTTGAAACTTATAACTCGGAATACAAATATTCAAAATGTGGCGTTCCACAGGGCAGCATTCTAGGCCCTATCCTTTTCATTCTATATATTAATGATATTCTGAATGTAACAAATCATAAGGTTATTTTATATGCTGACGATATATCAATAATTGTGACATCTGAAAAGAAAAATAATACGCTAAAGGATCATGTTAATGAGATTAATGTAACTGTTGACAAAATTATAGAATGGCTGAATTTTAATAATCTAAAAATTAATTTAAGTAAATCAATGTATGTACAATTTAATAAATATTCTATTGACATTCCGAAATTAGTAGCAACAGATGACCTAAAATTTCTTGGACTTAATATCAATCAACGTTTAGATTGGAAATCACACGTTGAATTAGTTTGTGAAAAAATTAATAAATTTGTTTACGCTCTTAGAAAAATTAAAATTGTCACAAATATAAACACGGCTGTTACATTTTACCACGCCTGTGTAGAATCAGTACTTCATTATGGACTTATTTTTTGGGGTAATAGCACGGATGTACAAAGGGTGTTTATTGCACAGAAGAAATGCATAAGAGCCATATGTAGCAGAGCTCCCGATGAATTCTGTAGACCAATGTTTAAAAAACTTGGTCTATTGCCGCTTCCGTCACTCTACATTTACGATGTTTGTGTGTTTGTTTCAAAAAATCTGCATCTTTTCAAAAAGGCTTCTTATGTAAATGATCGTAGTCGTAGGGATCCTAATAAACTTATTTTAGATGAAAATCCTCGACTAAAGTTGTATAACAAAAATTGTATTTTTATGTGTATTAAAATTTATAATCACGTACCTAATAAATTTAAAAATAATAATGGCAAATTATGTAAAAAAGCACTAGGAGAATGGCTAACTAATCGGTCCTTCTACAGTATTAAAGAATTTTTTGATGACGAGAAATAAAATTATAATTAACAAGCTAATTTATATGATATAAGTAATAATTTTGTAATTAACATTTGATAATTTAATTGGACCCATTGTTTTATATACAATTATAAAATTTGCATGCTGTTTTTTAATGACGGCTAAACATGTTGTACCTACTATAAGTAAAAATGTAACATCTAAAAATACCATGTTTAACGTAAATAAAGAATTATGAATTATGAATTATGAATTATGAATATTATACAGCTGAAGAGTTTGTTTGTTTGTTTGTTTGTTTGTTTGTTTGAACGCACTAATCTCGGGAACTACTGGTCCGATTTGAAAAATTCTTTCGGTATTAGATAGCCCATTTATCGAGAAAGGTTATAGGCTATATTTCATCACGGGCAACAGGAGTGGAGCCACGGGAGTGAAACCGCGCGGAGCAGCTAGTTAGTAATAATTATAACAGAATACCACATAAAGTATCAATATAAAAATGCAACTTGTATACAAAGCTGACGGACTCGTACAGACGATTGACGCGATTGACAATCGATCACAAGATGGGCGCCGATTATATTATGATTTTCCAACTCTATAATTTTTCAACGTTCCATTTCATGTACACGAATTGCGTAGGTATTATTTTTCTGTGTTATTTTATTTTATTTTTCTTTATATTAAACTAAACAATACTGTTTTTGTTTTAGAAGCTTAAGATGTTTCATTTTTATATTTTTGGTAATAATGCCGCCTTAAAATAAAAATATTATGCATTAAAATTATTTTTGGTTTTTAAACATAAAATACGTAATTCGGAACACAATGAAGTGTCACAGGAATCATCATAGGTGAAAAGGACTATAGGTAATACAAAGATTATATTTCCCAGTTCAGGCGTAATGCGATTTATTTTTTTATGCAGCTGACGCAGTCCATGTCCACCAGCCAGTACCTTTTATTGAAACTTATCCGACCTCCTTGGTTCCAATATTTATGTTCCTAATTCAAAACTGATTACTCGGAATTTTATTGAAAAGCCTTCCCGATCGCACTTATGAGGAATCTTTTGAGATCGAAGGAAGATGCTTTTATTCCGTCACACTAAGTTTCAAAGAACTTTCAAAAGGTTCTAAATTCAACGCGTTTTATGATTACTTTTCGTCCATTTTTCCTTCGCGGTTGATGCAGTTATTAAATTTTGTTAAGAGATACTTAATTAAATAATAAAAGGTTCGAAGATAATTTTAGATTTCTTTCATAATGCCTTAATTGTTAGAAATAACATAGGTACTACATTATAAACATTAATAATCGATGGCGTTGACAATCGAAGTTAAGCGTTCTAATTGAATAATTAATAACCAGCTTCTTATTCATTTTTAATAAACAGTTATAATTTTTATTTTTAATCAATACTTAGTTGTTTGATTTTTACCTGTGGTATTAAATAAACTTTATTTCTCTAAATATAACATCAAATGCCAAAGATCAACAGCATAGGTGTATACTGTATATTATGCTTTCTATTAAAAGCCCCTTTTATCTCTCCCGGTTCTCTATTTTCTGGTGTCATCTTAAAAATCTGTGTCACTTGTCGACACTGGGCTTTTAGCTCAGTTTAATGAAAAGCTGTGAAACTTTTGGAACATCGACATTTTTAAATCCGTTTTAATTATTTTTCCTGGTATTATGTGTATCAAAGTTGAGAAGTCAAGTAACGTAAAAGTCAATAAATATTGTTATAACAAAAACAATTCGAAATATGTTAATGCAACAAATATATTAAAAAGCAACATTTTGTGGGCGCAAATCTATGGATCAATCTATGGATGTTACTTGACGCTTAATAAATCACCCTTATGAAAAATTTTACAAAGTGGCTTATTATAACAATAATCTCTATTATACGTATTATATCTGAATATAAGGAAAAAAACATCAAAAAATTAATCACTCAATATTAATCACTTTAAACAAAAATACCAAGATAAAGAACGCAATTATAATAACACGAGTCACGGTATCTCGCGATCCCATTATGAAACATCGTTATAATTCGAATAAAAATGCAAATAATCCAAGGAAATCTCACCGTTTGGCGAAGGGTGTTTGTAATGAGTTCGGGGATAAGATAGAGAAATACGCGGACGTGATTCTAACAAAATGGTTATTATATCTAGGATGATAAGAGCTATTATATTAGTATTATGTTCTTAGGCGACTAAAGAAGGAGAAGCAATCATTGTCATCAGCTTATATTATGCACATTACATGAAGACAGATTTCCTATGTGTTTTGGCCACATGAATATTTTTTATTCTTTGACATGCCGTTTTCTTTATGTGAAAACAAAGCTAAACGTAGACTATAGGGCAGTTTAATTTAATAAATCTGTACATTGACATAATATTTTTTTTACATAATTATAGTACCCACAACCGAACCACCTCTTATTAGTAGCCACATAAATCTGATAATAAATAAAGACGCATCCTTGTTCAAAGAAAATGCTATGCAAAATGTATTCCCATTCCTACCCAATGCATGTCAATTCCTTAATTCACAAAGAAATCGTGTTACTCAAATTGTTCAAAGATCGTTTCAGTGAAAACCTCCTCTCACTTGAATCAAAGATGACCCGACCGTTGATGATTCGGGGATTTCTGACCCGATAATGGTTTCGGCTTAATCAAGTCAGGACCCCGAATTCTGAGAAGAATTGAACCGTGACGCTTGGTCATGAAGTCGAATATATGATCTCGGGCCATTTATTTTTAAGTATTATTCGTGAAATACGATCGCCATTCGCGCTTCGCCGGATTGCCGCTTAGATGCTAACGGTCTTTGTGTTTCGGTTCGGCTCCTCGTAAATATCGGTTATAGGTTGGAAATATGCTCTAGATACGGACGGGTTTTTGGATATTCAGTTACATTCAATTGGAATGGAACTTTGGGTATTTTTCTATTGTACTCGCGTGTTGCTGTGGATTCGATGGTGCGTTAGATCATTTTATTGAACAAGGTTCCTTCCATCATAATATAGACCCCAGACTCATAATATAGCTTTCGCTGTGTTTCTTACTGTAGATATTGCTTACTGTAGAATGTTTTAAATGAAGTTTTGTATGTTCTATAAATGTAAGAATTTACATGTTTACAAGAGTTATGAAATAAATTTTACATGTATAAATTGTAATGTATTCTGTTATACCGATGCAAAACTGAATATTTTAGCTTAAGTTGAATATAAAATATGAAGGAGTGAAAAATAAAGCCGCTACACGATAAATATCACCCAAAAGGATCAGTGGTGTTGTGATTTAGTATGTACTACAGCATTACTAGAATACAGTTTGCGAATCTATTGTTTATGTAGTCTTTATTTCATAAATACAAGTTTTATTAAACTAGTGCTAATATAAGCAGCCGGGTTTTATAACTTTATTCATTTAATGAATGTTTTTATCACACAATAACATATATTTTCTGCTAGGCTATATTTACAACAAAAATCGCTTTCCGCGGTCTGTGTGTATGTATGCTTAGATTTTAAAAAATACGCAATAAATTTTGATGGGGTTTTCTTTAATAGATAGAGTGGTTCTTGACGAAGGTTTTAATAGGTATATAATTTGTTATCGTTTTCTACAAAGCGGGCGAAACCACGGATGGAAAGCTAGTTACAAAATATGCCACTCAACTTTAAAACACTTCAAAATTCCTAACCTGACAAGTTAATGCTATTTGAAACCGGTAGATCTCGTGTTCGGTTCTCAACTTCCCTAACTTCGAAGGACCATAAAAACACACATTGGATCGCGGTAACAGCCATAAATCAACCTTCAACGAGTTACAAAGCCTTGGATCCCTTTTATCTTCCTGTTGTGTGGAGAATGTGAAGTATATGGCAACTTCGACTCATGTATCATACACATGAACTCTCTATAGAGAGACTATGGTACGTGCTTTTCCTTGTTTACGCAGGAATTATAAAAATTAGATATATTTTTTCACGGATTTCGAAACATTGTTTACGTATAGGATTAAAAACATCTGTTAGTAATACGAACTATTTTTTATGTCTGAATTTCATTAAAAGTATTAATTGTTCTGAATGCAGTTAAAAATTATATTGGAAATAACACTTAGCTATCGAATCTTCATCTATATCAACTCATAATTTTGCACGTGCTTCTACTTTTGAACCTGCCTTATATAATATTATACGGTAAACTGAAGCCTTATTCAATCTTGGAACCTCCATGGTTGTTCGCACATAATTATGTATATATTTGAAATAAACTCTAAAAATAATAAGCTGTGATACATATTCTGTATCAATGAGGCTTTTTTACACTTGAACAAATACCTACTATAAGTGTAATATATAAATTATTTTCCATAAAAACTGAAACGGAAAAAGCATATTGTGAAGTTGTTAATAATAATAATCAATCTCTATCGAATAAAGTCTACAAGCAAAATAAAGATAAATAATTAAAATAACGCTGTAATAAACCGAGACTTCATGTTGTATCTTTCTAAATGACCAATCTTTTAATGAATTCGTGTTGATAAGCATTTTGTCAGGTTCAAACTACAACTTTGTTCATAATGCACCGATATTAAAATTGATAAAGTCCAGAAACTACAGAGAAGAATATAAACCATTAATAATTACATTATCAATATTTTCCCCTAAGAAACTAAAGTTTCGATCGGTTTTTGATATGCCATTTATAAGTTACACTTTACACCATTTTAAGTCGATTTTTAGCTCGGAGGAGGGTTGGATGTTTTTGTTAAAAAAAAACAAAATGGCGGGTTTTGTTGTTTTAACTCTACATTTTACGTCAAAAGTTTCCCCGCAGTATTTAAAATGACTAATTTCTTTACCAATTTACACTGTCACCTTCCAACCCATATAAACGCAACCAGTCTGACACAAATTATAAAAATCCCCACATTGATACCATGACTCTGTATTTCTGGTTAAACTCACTATAATATGACGAGATTAGGTCGCTACGTGACGAAAGGACTTGTCACACTTTTGATTAATGTCCTCCATTCTTTCAGAAACGTGCGACGTTATCTGTCACCTTCTATCGCTTTTTAATGAAATCCTTGGCTGAAATTTTACGGAGATTATTTTTCCGACCCAAATATCGACCAATAGAATTGCACCATTCGACGTCACGTGGTACAACCTACATGGTATTATACTGATAATTTTTTGAAAATTTTCTCTGGTCGTTGACGTCAAACTGACAGGTTCAATTCAATTGTGAAATTATTGGCCGACATTTGGGACGGAAAAATAATCTCCCGAATACCACACGAGCTTCAAAATTATCTGGCATTTCCCTCAAGGTTCCCTGCAAACAAATAAAGTCGTCAAGTTTTTCAGGAAAAATCACTCGCGCTTCGCGCTCGTGATTTTTTAACCTTGACTAAAAACTTGACTCCTTCATTTGTTTGCAACGAACCTATCGGAAAATACCCGATAATTTTGAAGCTCTTGTGGTATTATAAGTGATTATTTAGTTGTGGGCGTAGAGATAGGCTTTGTAAGTGTTTGAAAAATGAGTTTAATGGTTATTTTTACGCACGATTTTAGGAAATAATAAAGTCATCTTTCTGATTAGATACGCTAAATACTTTAATATATTTACTTGCACTGCACATTACTAAACTGTATAAGACGATATTAAATACTCTCACTCACGTACGAAAGTCAAATAAGATAACAGATATAGTTTAACATATTCTACACCATTCTAACAACGTAAAATTCGCAATTAATTCGAAAAATTGCAACGTTTTTATAACATTCAACTTTTAAAATTTTAATGATGTTAAAATACACATTTTACACATAGATATTGTATGTATTTAACAAGCTGGAATTAACCACGATCAATTTAATCATTATAAAACGATAAAGTAGTATTGAAGAAACAAAAAAACCGGCGTGAAATATAACTAAGGTAAAATGACTCTACAACAGGTGTCTACAAAAAGTTAATCTTTAATTTCCGCCTAAACTCCGGTACTCTATATTTCTATAAAATTATGATTTACTCAGAGCCTTTCTTAATTAAGACAAATCCAACGACACCTCCCAAACCCATTTACTTTACAGAATATGCTAAAGCCAAATAACATGTACCTACGTAAGGTATTTATATATTTTGTGTTGATACACGTATATGATATAAAATATGATAGCTATATGTGTTCGAAAAATAACTTAGTGTTCTATCAAATGAACTCTAGTAATGCAAACAACGAAGAAAACTTAGAAAACAAAACATTATAACTACAACCAATTTCTTAAAATATATCTCCACGACACGTTAGAGTTAGACCAATAAATACATAAATAAACCTCATAGTAACATGAACAACGTTATTTTTCATTACGACTAAATTCAATTGAAACCTCCCTATTATAAAAATAATAATGCACTAAAAATAATTTTCTGTATCAACATTGCTTCATAAAACTCGCTATATGTTGAAAGCATTTTATGTGAAAGCCTCTTTAGAGGACATTTCAAACTAAATTACTATTAAATCACTAGAGGCAAACTATTCAAATGAATGAAATAAGTGTCCGTTGAAACTAAAACCTAATTAAATACTATGGAATAATTTTGTATTCGTTGATGATAGAATTTTCAAAATTACAAGTTGTACCTGAGAATCTATAGGCACTAAGTTATTAATACTGTTAAGTCTACATAAGACAGAAAGAAAAATACAAAGACAATGAAATATTTCTACTTAACATTAGTAGATTCGATACCAAAAAGCTTCAAAGTAACAATTATTGAAATTTTCATCCATTTGTCCATTTGTTCCGGTTTCTGGCTACTGCTTTTAATGCACTCTAAGATAACTGATATTGTAAGGAAAGTATCTGCTTTGAGAATAGTAAAAGAAATAAATACAGTTTTATAAACTATGCGTTTTAAAAAAATAAACACATAATATTATTGTATTGTCACCGATGCTTGATAAGTGTAAGTTTGAATTTAATCTGTCTGTTTAAAGTGGGTCAAATTCGAGTCTTCACAGAAACTTACAAACATACACGTGAAGGTAATAAAAGGGTGTTAATATAATCTTACACAAACAAAGTCGCATCCCTGATCAAGTTCATAACCTTTATAATTAAATCATAGCCAAAATTGCGCATAAATGTCGTATAAAGCATCTAATCCCACGTCGCCATAAACAACTTGTTGTGAGATCAATTTAAGGTTATTTTATGACCAATTACGGTTCCTGGGATAATCCCCTAACTTAGGTCACATTATGTGCTAATAAATATACAGTTTCCTTAAGACTAGTTAGAAGTTTGTGGCAACTACGCAACAATAAATAAACTAAAATAATTGAATGAATAAATGATTAAATTTCTTTTGATTTGTTGGTAGACTCGTTTAGAATTCGTTATCTATTTTTGATAACGGTAGTATAGTTTCTTAATTTGTTGCCCATGTTATTTTTTGTTTGTATTGAGAACATTCGAAAAGAACCCCGTATTGTAGGAAAAAAGCCACTTAATATCTTATTCAATTAACGATTTGATGGAAGAGTAAGTTGGTGATATCTTGATTAATATTATTTTAAATCAATTATTACTTGAGAATCAGATTATCCAGTATTTGCACGTTTTATGGAGCTGTCCTGAATAGACTACAGGGTGCACTACACATCATTTATTATAACACGAATTCGTAGTCAGATTTCACAGTAATTCGTTAACTTATGATACAATAAATGACTTCATTTTGTGGACTTCTTGTAACCAATAAAATGAATGTACCTTTACACCTACTCTCATATTAAACAGTACCGAGTAAAACTCCTACATTAGACAGGACTAATGAATAACCTCAGATACCGGTACGTCTCCATTGTTATCTAGAGTGCCTGACAAATAGCAGTAGGATTTATTTTGACAAATCACTCAGTGGGATTGAAGGCACCGATTTGTAACGAGGGTCTTGAATTGATTCCGATTATTGTCATTAGTTAGACCCGAATGTTTTTGGCTCTGGTAACAGGCCCATTTTATCTGGCTTAATTATGACGTATTGTTTTAACTCAAGGCCAATGTTTGTGTACTACTAGCGTTTAGCTACTAGGTATTATGTATTCTGTGGTACTACTCTTTATATTTCAAATTCTTAGCATCAGTAAAATCAATAAGTAAAAGGAACGAAATCTTATCAGTTAGCAAACGAGCTGATGGTTCGCCTGAATTCAATTGAATTCAAAACACCTTGTGATTCGCGATTCGATTCACAATCGCGTAGCTCCACTAAGATTTTTTTTTTTTTTTTTTAAACTTTATTTTATTAACGAGGGTTTGATCAAACATGATCATGCCACCCTCATTGGCATTACAAAAAACAACTATCTACGCTTAATACCAAGGTTAACAATTTTGTAAATAAATCTAGCTTCCTTAGAAGAAGGAAGCGCCAAAAAAACATTAACATTGCCCAACAATCTAAGGTTCAACTCAGCAGCAGATCTCTCAGCCTCGTTCCGGACACACTCCACCATAATATGGTAAACATCCTCCACTATGTTACACACACTGCAATTGGGGGATGACGATTTACCCATCAGGTATGTAAACATATTTAGTGGGATATGTCCAGAACGAAGTCTGAGAGCAATTACAATTTCAGATCTACTTAAATTGGAACTGGTAAACCAAGGATATTGCCAAATGTGCCGCTGAATGGTTTTATACCAAATCGCTTTCGATAACGATCTCTCGTCGAAATGCTCCTTCCACATCTGACCACAAAAATCTCGCAAACAATAAAAATAATCGGTGTGTAATGGCAGGCACGTGAATGGTACTTCTTCCGTAACTGCGGTCCTGGCAAGGGAATCAACTTTTTCATTGCCAGGAATACCCACGTGAGAAGGGATCCATTGTATCTTAATTGATTGATTACTATTGCAGGAACTATTCCATAGCATTTTCAAAATGCTGTAGGCAATCGGTGTGCCTCGAAAATTCGAGGTACATCGAGCCAGGTGATATATAGCACTTTTAGAGTCTGTTAATATAACAAATTTACCATCTCCCAATGAATTAATATATGAAATAGCTTCTGCAATAGCAATCAGTTCAACGTGCATGATAGAAATTGAAAAATTAATGTGCAACTGAACGGAGCAGTTCAACTGAGGATCATAAATAGCTAGGCCGCATGAGTTGCCCAGTTTCGAGCCATCTGTGTAAATATGATAGAAATCTGAGTAATTGGAATTTAAATACTCTACCGCGAGTTGTTTTAACATTTGAGGCTGATATCTCATTTTTGGTTTATTAATACCCCTGATTTCCAGTTCCAACACATCCCAAAGATCCACATTGCTGACCCAAGTTTGTAAAGTAAACATATCCAACTGACTGCTAGAATGCATAGGTTTTTCCTTTAACAAATCATGAACTAAGGCTAACAAAGGAGTATTACGGCGGGCCCAATAACCGTTTTTACAAAGACTACTCAACTCATTTATGATATCAACTATATTATTATCATAAAAAGCTTTGCTTTTTAGCCAATACTTACCAGCTAAATAATATCTACGCACCTTTAGGGGAGGAAGAGATAACTCATTCTCCATAACATGTATAGCCGTTGATTTAATAAAACCACCTATAACTCGCATGCATTGATTTTGTATCTTATCCAGAATACTTAAATTAGTTTTACAGCTATTACCATATAGAACACACGCGTAGTCTAACTTACTTCGAATCATTGCAATATAAATGTGTCTTAACATAATTGGATGAATGCCCCAATCCGACCCAGCGATCACTTTGAAAAAATTTAACAACTTGAAGCATTTTTCTTTGACATATTTTATATGAGTGAACCAGCGCAAAGATCGGTCAAGCCACACCCCTAAATATTTTACGCTATCAACAGACTGTATTGGGATACCTTTAATGAAAAGATTAATAGACTCTCTACTCCAACCCCTTTTGAATATGCAAAATTTTGTTTTATGGGTCGAAATGTCCAAACCAATAGCACACAATAGTTCGACTAATTTATCCAATGCTCTCTGTAAGTGAAATCTTCCATACTCCGCGCTACGGCAATTAATAAAAAGAACAAAATCGTCTGCGTACTGTGAAATAGACACATTATTTATATTTTTACAAATATCTATGGTAACAATATTAAAAAGGAGTGGAGAAAGAGGGTCTCCTTGGGCTAGGCCGCAAGAGGTAGATCTTCGAACAGAAAAGTAATTAGATCTAATTTCCAAGCGTCTGTCCTTCAAAAAATTCCAAATATATCGACATATTTTGGGGCTAACTCCTAACTTTTGCATAATTCCAATCAAACTTAATACATCGACATTATTATATGCGTTATTTATATCTACAAATGTAGCGAGGCAAATATCATTTCGAGAAAAGCCCATTTGTATTCGCGAAACTAAGTTACTTAAATTATCAAGAGTAGAACGGCATCTGCGAAACCCAACAGTATTAGGAGAGAAAAAATTGTTTCTTTCGATATACCACTCTAAGCGTTTAAGAAGAATATTATGAAAAACTTTGCAGAGGCAAGAAATAAGCGATATAGGACGAAGGGAACTAGCACTTTGATCATTTCGACCGGGTTTTGGAATAGGTACAATCGTGATATCTCGCCATTGTAATGGTACAAAGCCAAAGGAATAAAAAACATTAAATAACTTCAGTAAAACTCGTTGTCCGTTTTCAGGTAAATGAGCCAGCATAGAGTATGAAATATTATCACTACCTGGTGTCGAGTCCTTATGACGCATACAAGACTTTAATTCCTGCATGGAAATTTGGTTGTCCAAAATAGTCATGCCAGCGTCAAAAATAGGATCCTTAGGGACGGCCGAGTCGGGTGTCAAATTCTGTAAGAGATTATCGGCACTCTCTTTATCGACACAAGGGCGCGATGTGTTGATGCCTTTCAACCAGCTTATCTTATGCCACATTTCACCTAACTTAGACTGGCCATCAATAGAAGAGTAAAATTCGTGGCGTGACCGATTTTGCGCTTCCCGTATCAAGCGTTGAGATTCGCGGACTTTAGTTTGTAACTTTGCAAAATTATGTGGAGTCGGGTTGCGGCGAAAAGTGGAAAGAGCTAACCGTCGCTCTGCTACACACTTTGATAAGATTACATTCCAGTAAGGTTTCGGTTTGAAACTACTTGCTGGATTGTGACTTAGCTTAACAAATGGAATATACAAATCGGCAGCTAAATTAATAGAGTTAATAAAGTTATTATACAACGATTGAGGATCTTCATTAGAAAATACCCAGTGATCAAATTCTTTTTCTAAAAACAATGTATAAGACGACCAGTCCGCGTTTTTAAAATTACGGCGCAAAGTATAATGCCCTCGTGTGTTATCCCATTGCGAAGTTATTTTAATGATAAGATGATCGCTACCTAAATTTTCACTTAAGATGGACCATTTCAACTTTAAAGCTATATCGGTAGAAGCCAGGGATATATCCGGCGAGGACTGTTGCAAATTATTATTAACAAGTTTTAAACGCGTGGGAGTGTTACAATTATTCAACGTAATGAGATTACTATCCAAAATAGCGTCCTGAATATTAATGCCACGCGTGTCTATTTTATTTGACCAGTTTGTATTATGTGCGTTAAAATCGCCTAATAACACACATTTCTTATCAAAATTACTAAAAAGAAGATCCCAATCTGATTTATTTGTATTTATCGAAGGGGGACAATATATGGACGCAACATATTTTATACCCTCACAATTAAATATCTCAATAGCTACAATTTCAATACCCGACCTTATATTAGTTAAGTCACATTTTAAAGTTGCTCTAACTGACCGGTGAACGATTAAAGCCACACCACCATACCCGTCACACCTATCTTTACGGAAAATATTGTAGCCACTTACTCTTAAATCACTCTCAGGCTCTAACCATGTCTCATTAACAGCAGCAATGTGAATCTTTTCTTGGTTCAGTAACTGTTCTAAAGCCTTAGCTTTTGGGCGAATACTCTGAGCATTCCATTGTATCATATTAAGCTTTATTTTGTTTTTAGTTACAGACATTTGTAATATTCAATAAATCAATAACATACTGTAAGATTGGCCAATCAGAAATATTTTCCACAATTACAAGCATTACCCATTCAATACAACTTCTAATCACACTTTGCACTTTAGTTTTAAATGTGGCTCCTTTCAGGAAGATCATGTCCTTTAACCTGCTTAAAAGCTCACTGAACTTAACGTCTTTCTTCTCCTTATTCTCTGTTGTATTCTTTACTTCTGATTCTTCTACTTTTGAGGACGTTTCAACATCCATAAACTCTTTAAAAATATTTGTCCTTTTTGGTGTATGAGAAAAGCTTCTACTCCTTCTGCTCTTCGATAGAAATGAGTCTTTGACGACATCCGCGTACGTTGACCTTCGACTTGGCGTTACCTGAATAGATTCAACAGGCAGAACATCAAATGAATTACCGTCGACGTATTCATTTATGGGGAAATAATCTTCATTATCAGCAGAGTGTGAGACCTTATTTTTAGTAGAATCTGACGGAACGTAGAGAGAAAGTGCTCTTCTATAGGTACAATTATACTCCGCCATCAACTCTCTAAGCTTTCTTTCCTTTTGGTAAGACGGACAAGAACGAAACAAAGACATATGTTTTCCTCCACAATTAGCACACTTGAATGTTGATGTATCACAGTTAGGATGGTTCTCAGAACATTTTGGACATACTACTTTTGAGGACACACATTTGCTTTTAGTATGTCCAAGCTTCCAGCAGCGCGTACATTGTGATACGGGAAATACGTAAGGGTCTACTTTGATTCGCAATCCATCTACCGATATATAGGGTGGGCGGTAAGAACCTTTAAAACAAATGCGAATGGATTCGCACGACTTCCATCCTGAACTCTCGCTACTACTTCGGCGGGAAAGTCTGTGAACGGAAAATATCTCGCCCGGTTCTGGACACGAAATATTTTTAATAATCTCTTCTTCTTTTAAATCCAAATCTACATCTTTTATAACGCCATACGAAAAATTAACTTCCATAGCCCTTTGAATTCTCCACCCCATTTCTTGAAACTTTTTAGACTTTTCAAGTTTTTCCACCATCTTCCCGTTACACACGTCAACCCTAATTCTATAGGGGTTTATATATTTAACACTCTCAACATCCAAAATATCTTCACCGCTAAATAATTTAGCTAAAGTAAACTGCTTCGGTAAAATTTCTTTTGAAGAAATATAAACTTGAAGTTTATCCTCCACAATCTTAGTTTTGCATCTTTTTTCTTTTCTTTGAATTAAATTCCAATCATCCTCATCCCTCCCTCTTTTACTTGGTTTATGCTCAAAAATAGTTTTCTTCGGCGTCTCAGAACAAACTTGTATGTCTTCTGAGGTATCGTCAAGTTCCTCGTGACAATTTGAGTGGTTTACATTAGTAATATTAACGCTTTCGCGCTCAGAATGGATTAGATTATCAGTATCCATTATTTAATTCAAAGGCCGACGCGCGGCTGCCGCAGGTAGAAACCTAACGGTAACCGCGGTGAGCCGATACCGCACGCGATGACTCAGTACGCAACTTATTACGAAGTACGCGTTCACCTCGATCGAGTGACGAACCGAGACTGGCTCCACTAAGATAATTGTGAGGCGCTGGATCACAAATATCTATATATACTAGGTACCTACATAGATTATCGACAATAAACTATATATTTTATCTTTCGGTATATGTACGTATTGTTTCCAAAAAGCCTATGCTATGTATGCAATGTACATGGTTATTTACTTTGAAACGAAATGGTGGTCATTTTTTCAATAATAATGCTTAATGCGCATTTTAATTTAAAATCATCTTCAAAAATAGTAGACAGAGCTAATTTCCACTTAAAACGGATACTTACTAAACAAAACTTTTCAAAACTTTATTGATCAGAACCTCAACATTGCACAAGTTTCTCTTATTCTAAGTCTTGATACAAATGGTCCTTCGAGAAATATTTGAAATTTACTATAAATAAGAAGCGAATCGTCGTTTAACAATTTTTTTTCTAAATATTATGGAATACCTAGATCTTTAAAAGATATAATATGTTATCAGAATTTTAAAGTCCTAAGTTCCAAGATTTTATTCGAAGTTCATAATCGAATGAGATCAACATACTTTCGCTTACACTTTACAGAGAAAATTGTAAAAACCCGTTCATTATGTGCTCAATTTGCTCATTTTCTTTAATTAGTTACAAATGAAAAGCCCTTAAAATGTTAAGGATTAATGAATTCAAACCAACTGGCCTAATTCATTTAACCTTATAAGCAATATATAAGGCAATATATTATACAATAACCTTCACAGCGTTAAAGTAATATTTTTCTCAAAACGTAGCGTCGAGACCATGCCTTTAAAAGAGTACTTGCCTTTTGCTTTTAATTACTGCATTAACTTAATGAAAATGCTATTTTAATTTCGGACCATGTACAAGATGTTGGAAATAATTAATTAAATTACTACGCTTATAATGTACTGAATACTGGAAGTATACGTACTTCAACCTTTAGACTCTAATTAATCAAGTTTTAGCATTTTATGATATGCTACTTCAAAATAATGAAAAGAAAATAATGTAATTTGATTTGTTAGAATTGCGGTTTACCAACATTTAGTCCTCACAAAAAAATGCATGAATGGAATGAAAATATTTATTCTGGTATGCTTGCTATAAACTGCTCAACTGTATTTGAAATACTGTTTGACATCAAACTGCGCAAAGTAGTAGATACACGACGGTAAAGTAGTAAGGCTATTTTTATATCAAGATTAATCAACATAATTCATTACCCCATAAAACATAATTAGGCCTGCAAAAAATCAATTAGCTGAAAGTAACTAACATCAACTACACGTGGTGAAATGACACAAGAAACACTCCACTACCAAAAGCACTTTATATAATCACCTCTGTGTGAACGCTCTATAATATGTCAATCGTCCGGACAGATGTCTGTCACGTGCTCTAGTTTATCTATGAAAATATGAAATAGAAAACTGTGATTCACAAAAACAAGAGAACTTTTGGACTTTGTTAATTCTGGATTGAATGAGGGACAAACATTCAGTTAAGCTTAATTACAATAAAGTAGAAAGATACTACTATTACTACTAACTGTATAATAAATACCTACATTCGTTATGTATTATAGTGAAAATAAGATAACTCTGTAGGCGTAGTTTCGACACATTAGTCGGTAATTATCGACAATTAATTTATAGTCCCGTCTTCAGCAATGAAAATGATGTCGCTTAATACCTCTCCCTAATTTGATGGAAGTATACAATGGATACATATTTGTTTATAATTTTTATTCTTCACAAAACTTTCCGTAATGCGTCAAAATATTTATATAATAATAGCCTTGTAGTAATGCATTTTTATCTAAATTAATAACATCATTATTTCAATTCCGTAGATATATGAAAAATAAATAAAATATAGATTTCATGGATTTGGAAAATCATTTCTTTGCAACACATTCGAATATTGTCAAAACATTCTTTGACATTGTCAATCGTTATGATACCGACGTTTGATCTCGACAAGATTTCGAAGGCCCTTCTCCCATTACGCTACCGCTATCCTCCACGTCCGCGACTAGTTTAATTGGTCGCTTTTGCGTCGCGTTTCGCGCGTATCTCATCGGTAGAAAGATAAAAAATTCTTATCATCATGTTGTAGTTCTCGTGCGGCTATAAAAACTCTACAATTTATGTTTCTTTCAATATATGGATGAATCCAGTACCTACTTCCTACTTTTACGTCGTCACTGGAATCGCTCGACATAGCGTCCGTCTACAAAAACGAGGCACAATAATGATGAATTTAGTCATTTTTCAGTCGCATAATATGCAAGCATCGGGTAGCGAGCAAATATCTAACTAGTATTCTACTCGAGTATCGTATTCTAGAAGTATCGTAATGGGAGAAGGGCCTTACGGTTTGTGTGGGTTTGTAGATACGGTTGATAATGTCGGAAAAATTATAGATTATTATAATTTTATAATAAAAAGATATTTCACACTTACGATGCTACATGATTTAACGCAATATTGTTTTCTCTTATTTAATGTTATTGCAATTAAAATAAAATAAACAAATAATGTTTTATTTTTAAGATGGTTTCAAAATTTTATTGAAAATGTTAAGAAGCCTCTTATATTATATTAAATAAATATTAAAATATGTAGTGTACCGCTGTCTGCATTTATTCAGCCTAAACTATTGCATTCATATTCGATTAATTTATTTCTGAACTTCTAGGATAATAAAATTATACAGATGAATATAAATAAAAAACGATCGAATTAAGAAAAAAATTTATTAGAAAAATTTAATTTAACAGTTTATAATAGCGTAGTTGAAAATTTGGCTCAAAACCATCATCTCTCATCAACATAATTCTAGTAACTTGTTCATATGTAAATTATAAAATTTATAGATAAATAAATATTTATATTTAACACATAAATAATTACCCGTGAACCGCTAAATCAATTGCATATATTCATCCTTTGCTTATTAACTTTAATAAAATATACAATGATGCACATAATATAATATATGTAATAATACAAGCTAAAAATACAAGTGATACAAATTATCCGTTCCGTCCTTAGTTTTAGTTCCGTCCGTTTCTATAAGGTCTTAAAGATTTCTCGAAAGGCTTCGAATTGAGCAGAATTATCTTGTAGAGCTTTTAGAGTCTTTTGATTAGAATTTTATTGCACTTCACAAATAACAAAATATTACTAAACTAAAAGTAAGAGCTTCAACTATATAAAAACATAACGCAGATTGATATTTTCTTAGGATATTTGTTATCCCATAGATTTATAGGATTTTTAAGAACATAATTAAAAATTATCCTCTTGAAAACACAAAATTTATATATTTTATTTTGATAGAAATATTATTTCGATTGATTGATGTCAAATGTCAAAAAAGTAAATAAGGAGATTGCCATACATGGAATTTTGGATTCCATGAATATGTAATAAATAGAACATTAATTAAACGATTGATATAAAAAAATATCGAATTTGATTAAAATTAAATTAACTGCCATGTTTTTTGTGCATAACATGTGCTTTTTTCATATGCAATTGTATTTGTAATAATGCGAAAAATTTATGTAACTAATTTTAATTTACTATATATTCCCTAATATCAAGGTAAATTTCTTGGAAAAACAACACTAAATTTTTTAGGTCCATACTATAGTTACTGAACATCGTTAGTTACCGACCGATTTCGGTCGAGATCGATGTCGATTAATGTGTCGAGACTACACCTACTGGGCTAATTTAATGTATTAAATATTAATTTTAACGTCGACAGGCACATCAAGTTGTTGGCATTTTATAGAGATCCAATTTGAATTAGGTCCAATTAAAGGACGTAATGAAAAATACTTTTAACTATTAGGAAATACAGGCATCCGCATCACTTATAAACGTATATACATAGATATAGTTAATTGCTAACAATTCGTCAAAGTTACCTTAGCACCCAGACAAAGACTCTTTTCCTTTGTCTTATCTAACTACTCACAAAACCAACTCTTTACAAATTCAAGTACAACTACTACACACTACTATAAGTCGTCACCCAGCACTTAAGGTTAAAGTTAAAATTATGTCAAATAAGCTATTTAGATTAACTAGCTGTGCCCTGCGGTTTTACACGCAGTGCTCCACTTATGTTGGTCTTAGCGTGATGATATATAGCCTATAGCCTTCCTCGATAAATAGGCTATCTAACACTGAAAGAATTTTTCAAATCGGACCAGTGGTTCCTGAGATTAGCGCGTTCAAACAAACAAACAAACTCTTCAGCTTTATATTATTAGTATAGATTAAAGAAGAATTTTTGGCTCCAATTTTATGTTATTTACTAACCAATTTTAAAATTGAAATTAAATTTCGTATCTACATTGAACATATTAAATTCATTTTACGCATTAGAAAAGCTACCGACACCATGTATTCAAACATTTTATACAAACATAATGTTCGAAATATCTTAAAAATAAACCAAAACAAGCTAACATGGAATAGGTGGCAGTAAATATTTGCTTCTGTAATGGGTTCCTAATACTATACAGAATGTCAAGCGTTGCTCCTTTTAATCTAATGTTAAAGTTTATTTTATGTGAAAAATATTACCTTTTTCTTACGTGTACGACCTTTAAACTATAGCTTTATGTGAAACAGCTTATGCATTTTTATATTCATGCATTATTATTCGTACTTTTCTTAACGGTTTTTAGTATCTATACTAATATTATAAAGCTGAACAGTTTGTTTGTTTGAATGAGCTAATCTCAGGAACCACTGGTCCGATTTGCAAAACTGTTTCGGTGTTGGATAGCCCATTTATCGAGGAAGGCTATAGGCTATAATATTATGTCATCACGCTAAGATCAACAGAAGCGGAGCCACGCGGGTGAAACTGCGGAGAGCAGCTAGTGTTTTAATAATATTCAATTTAGAACATCGTTTCAATCGAGACGATTTAAAAAGAAACATCTTATAAGAGACTTGTTTAATTAAATTTCCATTACCAGTTTTGTACCAAAATACTTTAGTCTTATCTTAATAGCATCATAATCACGCTAAAGCATTACCAAATCACATTTTCCGTAGCGTATGAATAGATAATATGTGGCTGGATTCCGCCTTCCTTACACTTCCCTTATTAAAACATAATGAACCTTTGAGGTGTAGGTAATAAGGCATTTTTATCAAATTTGCCTTTACCTGCTTCTCTTGTACGATATTACATACGCGTATATAATGCTTGATTAAAATCTCCGAAAAAGTTTGATGTAGAATTTATTAGATTTTGTTGCCGTACACGTGTACGAGGTGTTTTTGTAGGAGTAATTTTGAGTTGATTTTAATTATAAGGTAATATAACATCTTATGCCCCTGTCGAGGTTTTTATAATATAACTCTATAGCAAAACTTTATAACTATAAATTGTAAAAAAGTATCTACCATAATAACTATAAATTGCTGCACAGTTTTGAAAATTACTACTCTAATAAATGCGATGTGATGGTTTGTCTTTCTTTAATGTCGCAACAGAGCGAGCAACAATCATTTCCAGATTTGATTTTTTGTATCAAATGGATTTATTAGAAGGCTAAAACATTGTCATATACTTTTAACGTGGTGGAGCACCTCGTATCCATGGGAATTTCCTTTGACTACGTGTGCGAAACCGCACATATAAAGCTAGTTTATAAAATATGCCAAAAGTAACCATGTCTCAACTATCTATCTTTACAAGAAAGCTAGTTTACATGCACCTCGATCCACCACTTACTGTTTCTCAGAAAGATCCTTTGGGATTAACTGTGGAAGCCTTTTCTTGTTCTCGAAAGTAATTGTTAGCCACAAATAAATACAATACATTGAATCATGAATACAATACATTGATTACTAAAACCTGCATTGCTCCTAGAAGAAATTAATTGGTGTTTAATTTGAATTCAGGTAGAGATTAAGTTGAGTCTAAATATCTTTCAGTTGTGATGGCCATTTCTAACATAATAAGTATATGAATTTAAATATCGACAAAAAAACACGTACAAGTATTATTACTCTCCATTTTTTATATTAGTTTTGTAATGGATAAACTCAAAAGTGTTTAATCGATATTGAAAACATTTCACCTTTACACCTCTAAATTATTCCCGTGAACCTGAACAGTGAAAAAACAGTTATATTTTTAGATATATCCATTATCCATATCCAATCCCCTCCATTACAATCCAAGCCTGTCTCCCTGCGATCAGCTACTTTTATAAATTTAAACATTACATAAAAAATCATATACATTCACAGATAAATTTGGATAGCCATCAGCAAACAATTTATGGTCCAACCGGTTAAGCGCAATCGGATGATGTAAGCTAATTGCAGGGACCAGCGATATATTATGTATTTTGATCATCATTTTGATGTTTAATACTCGTACATTCACATTTGTATGACGGTTTCATAGGGAAGCATATATTTGATGTCTGTATGGTAAGCTGTAAATTTTAAATAAAATACATCAAAAAGTGGGTACAAAGTGCTTCTTAAACTAAACATAAAGTAAATCAAAACAACAAAAATTATTGTGACATAATTATAGGAGGAGGAGGAGGATATATAGGAGTTGAAGATGATAGACATAAAGAAAAAAATTACTATTATATTCAATAATGTATAAACTATGAAAAGATAACTTTAAAACTAATAAAATTCTATTTTATGCATCAACTCAACCAAGAACGATCCAACTATACAAACAAAAAACCTCCACAAATTAACAACCCAAAACCTCAACCATACTTATATACCACAGTATAACAAAATAGAGCACATCCACATCAAATAAAGATATATTTTCCTATTCAGTATGTCAATGGGCGCAGAAAGTGAAGCTTGAGACGTGTAGTTCCGCTGAAAGCCCGGAAGGAACCGTTCAGAGGGAGGCTTTAGCTATCTCATTATTAAGGCTTGTTCCACATGGAGAGCAAATAGAAATAAATAAAAAGATCTATGCAATGTACATTTATTATTTAGACTGGTTTTTTATGTGGGAAAAGATAAAACTGAGATAGAAATTGCAATTTCATTTTATGAATAAAAAATATTGGTATATTCTTCATTAGACCTTTAAGTAGTAAGTTAAGTAGTGCAGGTAAAATGATAATAAGAAAGATTAAACAAAAAGTCTACAACATAAAACGTTTTACGTTGTACCTAACGTGTTGTAACTAAAAACACATATTGTGTGTGTAAGCCCCTACAGCACTTTAATGCACGAAGGACCCTATAAAATTAAACTAGCTGATGCCTACTCCCTATGACCAATAAAATACTTTTTTATTGTTCTGAGCCTCCAACTATATCCGTTTAAAATGACCGGAAAGGTGAACACACGGTGACTGCATCTGAAAATATAAAATAATAATAAGATTATTTAATTGTCAAATCTAAATAAATAATCACATTCTAATAGGCTAATTTAGTTAATCACCAATGTCTTATGTCTGAGACTTAAAATATAATAATATTTAAACATATTACGTAAAATGTGAAGAGAAAAAGCTGAGTGAATTAACGGTCTCACAAACAGGTAAATAATAATATACAGGTAAATACATTCAGTAATTTTATTATAAATAATTTAAATAAATTCTCCCTTCTATTATCTCTACAATAGAGCTGTCTAAATTAGGCTACAAAATATTGACTCATTTTTTATTTCAATGAGCAAAATATATTCGATAGTTTCACACCGACCTAAGTAAATACATTTTACCAATAGTTATTCACCAATGTATTTGATTCAATATCCCTGACATTCAATTGGGTTGTGGTTTCATGCAATCACCGCATATAATTATATCCACATAATCTAATTTAGTACTGACTGACGTTAATTAAATCTTATTGTGGTTTTCGAGTGCACCACGATTGGCAAAGGAAATAGGGAGTAACACAAATCACAATGCAGTTAATTATACATACTTAGTTTATATACAATCAAAAAACAAACAGGTTAAAAGGAGGATAGAGAAAAAAAAAGGAAAGGAAGATAAAAAATAAATAAAAGGTAGAGAGATTTGGGAAGATTTATATAAACATGTTTACAACGAGTAATTTTTAAAACTTCATAATGAAATAAGAAATAGGCTATTGCTCATTTAATTTTAAAATGAGAAAACATAGCCTATTTCTCAATAATGCAAAAATTATTTAGACCGAAGTTTTTTTTGTAGAATCTCATTAACAATATTATTAAATAACAATTTACTTAAGTTTACAAATCGGAATGTGAAAATGCTGAGTGTCACCATGTTACCTTTAAATTACATTTGATTGAGTACATTTTGCAATTAAACGCTTTCAAACATAGAAAATAACAATCAAACAGACAGAGAACAAGAGACTAAATTATCTCCCCTTTTTTAATACCAGTCCTATAAATTCCGTTTCACGCAGATCCGAACCCGTACATTTCCAAGTTAATTAATCAAAGACATGCACTCAACGTGACGCGGAACGTCACCGATGTGCCGAATTATTCGACCCAAAATCCGGCTTATCGGACCTTTTGTGACATATCCTATACCTCTGTGAGTTCAATCATTCCACATGTAAGTATAGCCTGATTAATTCTCAGTACTCGGGAACTTATAATCATTCCTCGTCTAATTTCTGGGAATATCGAAAGTTGGGGGGCGGTGTTTCTATTCAGACGGTGTATATTGATAAAATAGTTAATTAATAAATTATTATTTTATGAATTCTAAGTTCTGAGTTTCCTTGTAGTGTAAAAGGTATTTCACGTATTTTTTATTTGTCGATTTTGTTTGTAGGTGAGTAGGTATTCACACAGTAGTTACTTATTCATAGACAAAAAAGTTAAAAGTGTTTAGTTTATCTCAAAAAGAAGAAAATAATAATAAATCCTCTCACTTCTCCTATTGTGCTCGTAGTTAGGTAAACAAAATTGAATATTACGGCCTAGCACTTAGTTACAATCATAATACGTTATGGTACGGGAGCTATTAACGTTTTAAAAAAAGTCATTTTAGTATAGTTGGGTTTTTGATATACTGTTTCTCTTGCTATTTCGGTTAGAGTCCGGGCTGTCTGGCTGGCGGTAGTGGTTGCGTTTATTAGTGCGCACAGGAAAATATCCGTAATTTAAAGTCATTTATTAACGCGTAATTTTTAATCTTTTGCCTTTAGATAGATCCATCAGACATAATTTTTTTATTGCAAGACGTTTTTTTCGTTGTTAAATAGGTGCCATACGCAATTTTTTATTTCAAAATAATTAAAATGTCATCGAAATAAGTGAATTACATCAATATGAGTCCGCTTAAAAGGTAAGTAATAACTTTATTACTTATATTATATTATCCTTTTTTAATACTTATATTGAATAATTAGTAAACTAATATTTTTAAAAGATGGTTTCATATTTATTACACTTTTGGGTATTAATATGAATTTGATGATATTTGGTTTTTATCAAGTTTACATAAACGTGCTATTTGAGGTTCGTTGGGAAAAGGAGGCACCATGGTAGATTGTTGCTAAAAAATTGTAAATAATAAAATGAATATTATACATAGTATATCCTTCACGGGGACTCATGTTGATGGAATTTCACTTATTTCGATGACATTTTAATGATTTTGAAATAAAAAATTGCGTCTGGCACCTATTTAACAACGAAAAAAACGTCTTGCAATAAAAAAATTATGTCTGATGGATCTATTTAAAGGCAAAAGATTAAAAATTACGCGTTAATAAATGACTTTAAATTACGGATATTTTCCTGTGCAGATAAGATGCGCACTAATAAACGCAACCACTGCGGCCAGCCAGACAGCCCGGACTCTAACCGAAATAGGAAGAGAAACAGTATATCAAAGAACCAACTATACTAAAATTCTCTCTTGTCAACGTTGGTAGCTCCTATACGATTAGAAGCAAAATACGTCAGGTACATTTGTACGCTGATTTTCCATATGATTTCTCCCCCGATAAAGGAAAAACTTATTATTACGCCAAATAAAATTTATTTTTCCTTTTATTGTTAGTCACTCCTTAGCCGTGAGACCGGCTTACGCTATATTTACCTTCGGCAATAAAAACATACGCCTTACAAAAATGATTGGCAATGTTCCAGATCTGCGTAATAATTCCAGGCATTACTCAGAATCAGGCGATTAAAATAACAATAATTTAAGAGGTTATAAATGCGATGTGATTAGATTTATCCACGTGGAGGCGGAGTATTATTAAATTTCAAACATTTTATACCTCTGGTAATAATTTTATAAGTTGATTACAGTTTGTGTTGAAAACAGTAAAATAAGAAATAACCTTTTATTATTGAAATTGAGAATAACGTGTAAATTTAATATTAACATTAGCTGCAATATTATGTTAATAGTGCTTTTGTACCAGAACTATTGTTATTAGGTTACTCTGTTCAACAAAATTTATATCGGTATTAGGTATCTAATATTGGTTAGCCGTTGTACGTAGCAGGCTTAATTAATATAATATTAACTTTAGAGTTTGTGATTGTTCAATTTAAATTTCAATTCATATTATAATGGGGAATCATCATTACCTGGCTTTTGTATAGAAATTTCATCGTTTTAACAATCGACAGCAATTCTTTTTATTATTATAATATCGAACACGTGAAAGTGAGAAATGAATAAATGAATGAAAACTCTTTTTAATAGAGTTTTTATAAAAGGTAAATAATTTTCTAAATTCAATTAAATTTTAATTATATTATATTTGGTTTGGAAATGGTGCAGGTTCAGAAAGCCTCTTACGATATTAAATTGTGAAATAGGCTTCCTATTAATATTAAGCGTGTACCACACACATTTGCTACGTATCTTCTGTAATATTCTCGAATAATAGTATCTATTGTAACATAGAGATAAAGGCCTCTATATAATATAATATTATTATATAATCATGATAAGATTCTGGAGCTTGTGACATATTATTTAGGTCTGAAATAAGCCTTTTCATTAGTTCGTTTAATTTATATAAAGGTGCTTTGTTCTAATTGCAGGAGGGTGTTTTATTGATATGCAAACCACTATAAAAAAAAGTTTTGTCTAAACATTATTATTATTCAAATAGAAGCATCCATATTAATTATAATTGACTAACACAAATCCATTTTAGGTTTTTATGTCAACATTTTCAAAATTTTCTTCCAAATCGGTACCGTTGTTTATTCATCAAAGTGTAAAAGACACTCGCATTAATAATTTAATATTAGTAACAATTATAAATATTCATATTTTTATTGGCATAATATGACTCCTGAATGTTTTCCTTCGAACTTATACATGCCATAGAATTATTTCCATGATTTGATTAAACCATGAAACTTCGTAAATTAGTAGGTACGAATTTGACAAACATTTTCACTTTTCACTCCATCCTTATTTACTCATCGAGTTACAAATTCGTCGAATGTTCAAATCGAATCAATAATCAAATAAATTGAACATTCTCCCTTCCATTTCCTTATAATTTCTTCTCTCGATGCCTTTGTGAAATCATTTATTATTCGTAATCAAACATATAACTTTTAAATGAGAAGAAATTTGAAATTCGTCAAAAAGAAAAATTTGAAGACACTTGACTTAAAACCGTTATTTATTTATAAATGTAAAATAAAATATCAAAATCAACAAGATGCGAAAAAAGCGGTGTAATGTAAAACAGACTGACTAACCACCAATGAAAAATCTTTTGGATTATTTTCCATTTGCTACAAGCAATCAAAATGATTAGTAGGTAGGTACATAATTATTTATTAGATATAGATGAAATTGTCATCATTTGAATTGAAACATCATCAGTTATTGAATATAGGTATTAATTTAATTTTCCTTCCTCATGCATAACACAATATTATTCGTGCTCATCCAAAGTTGTGACGTCATAAACCATAATAATGTCTAGATTATCATAGAATGTTGCTTATAAACTGAATATTCAATAGCATAATAGTTAGTAGATACTAAAACGTTAAGATATTGTACATACATATGTAAATCATAAACATATAGATAAGAAGCATTTCTAAACATATGAACCGTTATGTTTAAAATGTGAAATGAAAATGAAGAATATGCAATTAGGTATGCATCCATACTAATATTATAAATGCGAAAGTAACTCTGTCTGTCTGTCTGTTACTCAATCACGCCTAAACTACTGAACCAATTTTCATGAAATTTGGTATGGAGATATTTTGATACCCGAGAAAGGACATAGGCTACTTTTTATCCCGGGAAAATGACGCAATCCCGGAAATCCCACGGGAACGGGAACTATGCGGGTTTTTCTTTGACTGCGCGGGCGAAGCCGCGGGCGGAAACCTAGTATTAAAATAACTCCGTTTTTTTCCGTTTTAGGATTTCTTAGGTTTTTACGAATCGAAAAATAATACAGATAATTTAAGACTACAACACATTGGCACAATTGTTTATTTATTGGCACAATTATTGAGATGCTGGGTACTATTATATTATATTCTGTGATGTTGGTTCCTCACGATGTTTTCCTTCATCCATTAAAGCGGTGATGTGTATAATATACAGATAAACTGAAAAACCTATTTAATCTCCCAGTCAAAATCTTCAAATAAAGTCCTAAAATAACTGTAAAGCTATATTTAATGTTTATAAAAACAAGCACCCAATTAACAATAAGTGGTCGATTAGTACAGTTAACGTTATCGCCGTTGAGTCAGCCAGTTACTTAATCTCTGGCTATTATCCTGTCTTGTTTTCCCTTCACCTGGAGCCTGTTTGAGATAACAGTTTGTTTGGCCCTGTTAAGGTTAAGGTTAACTAATGATATACCATTTACACTATGTAATATGTGTTTGAAAATTCAAAAGTCTAAAAATATTTGCACTTTCAATTAGCGGTAATTACTGGTCAATGCGATCAGGGATCATTACCAATTTGTACTTCCGTACTAATGTTATAAATCCGAAAGCGTGTTTGCTTGTCTCTATTTTACTTCCTATCGAAGCGATTTCATGATATGCTTCTAGTGTCTGGGGATAGTTAGATGTCTAGAGAGAGGCTAATGCTATTTTTTACCGCAACAAAACATCTTATTCCCCTGGAATGCACATTTGAATAACACAGAAATTTACATATTACAATTTTAACATGTATGACATACCTACAGTTAAATTTCGAGGGCCACATAGTGCATACAGAAAGCTAGTAAATAATAAAAACAAACAACAATATAGTGAAAAGCACCAAAAATACTACCTAAAATAAAGTGTCTAAATTCAATCTTCACACTGTAGAGACTCACCTGCGTTCAACGGCATGTTTCTGGATGAAATACACATTCGACAAATCTGCAGTGCTATAGGTAAACTTTAAAGTATCTATGATTGTGGAAAGAAAACTCTATAGTCTATAATATGTATAATGTTATAAACTAAATAATATGAATAAATATACGGTAATACAATAAAACTTTCTCTCTAATTATAATTATTATATAGATAGTAATCTATTTAGTAACTACTTTTGGGCTTTAAACATTACACAGTACACACATCGTTTTGCGGAGTTCATTAAAATTGTATGTATATAAATAAACTTGACACAAAATTTACTTAACTAACGTAGTCTTATTCCCCAGTGAAGCCAAGTACAATTATTTTATGTACCTACAAGCTAGAAACCCAGAAATTAAATGTAATCTTTAAACATTTTAACTGAGACGAGCACAAACATTTCTCTACATTCTCACTGGATTTTTTCCCTTACTATAATATTCATGAAGAAGTTTCTTGAAACGCAAATAAAATTCATAATGTATTTTTAGCGAATCAACTCGTTGTGTAATTATATTTCCACGGAAGAGATTTTTAATAAGTGCACAACTTTATAAAAGTCAAGTGTCAGACGATATCATATAACATACACTCGTTGACGCCCATGACTTTGTTTGATTTTATTTTATAGGTTTTTGTTACTTTACCATTAACTGTATTTATTTTACAACCATAAGAGTCTTTTAGTAACCATCCAATAAGGCTTTGTTCACTGACACTAAAAAAACATCCATATTTTTTTATAACTTTTAAAATAATATTTAAAATAAAATATAAGTTTGTCAATTCTTTAATTTCATGAAACATTCAAAAAGTTTACTTGGCTTATAACTAGATGGCGCTATTAAAAAATCCTATAGATTTCCAAAAAAAAAACATCACATAAAAATGAAATACACGTTGTGCTCATACTTGTTCTCTAAACTCGTGCAATAAAAACTTCCATCCACGGATGTCAACTGGTTAAATAGTAATTGTTGGAATTTTCTGAACGGTCGTGGAGGCACTACCGAACGATCGACGTGACTTGTTTCCAATGTTATTTACGATACGTGAAAGTATACGTATTATAGTTAATACGTATGAGAAATACTTTCACGCAGTTTCAGAAATTACACGTCTCACTAGACGAGTGAGCTGATGTAAACATATTTTGGTGTATAAAATCTTACTGGATCTGTGTTAGAACTAAGAATGTGAGCTAGTTGTTTCGTTAATAAATTAATAAGTAAATAAATAACTATATCTTCAATAGCTGTATTTTATCGCAATAACTTTGTACTCGTAACGTTATACTCACAACATTATCACTTTTAAATTGTATATTATTAGCAGCATATTATGTAGATGTTTTTACAATAAGTGTGCAAAAACATTATGATTTTTTTGTTAAATAAATGAATAAATTTAACAATGCACACTGCATTGTTAATTTTTTTGACAAACAGCCACGTCACAATATTCCAAATTTACCATACCTATTCACAAAACCAATAAAATTCATAAACCAACATAATAAAAAGCAATTTTATAAGACAATGGACACTCGGACGCAATACTAGCGGAAATAAAGAGTTCGTTAAATTGAAACTTTTACAATGAATAAAAGGGTTTCATGTGACATCCGGGCGGGCTTTTATTGGACACTCGTTATATGTACATAGTTCAATTGTTTTCTTAAATGTTTACTTAATGTTAACTTGCATATTTTTTCATTAAAACTAGAGGAGTCTTGCAAATTGTGTTTAATGGATGACATTTTAACTTTCGTCAGATATCTTATAAGCAGACTATCAGTCTGTGCTCCACGGTTTCACCCGCATTGCTCCTCTCCTGTTAGCCTTAGCGTGATGATAAATAGCCTTCCTCGATAAATGGGCTATCTAACACCGAAATAATTTTTCAAATCGGACCAGTAGTTCCTGAGATTAGCGCGTTAAAACAAACAAACAAACTCTTCAGCTTTATAATATTATAGTATAGTATAATAGATAGCCAAGACACACATTACAGTGAACTGGGTCGTCTAATACCTAGAAGTCAGAGTTTACAATGTTAATAACTTCTCAACTATTCAATCTTCTCATCAAACTATGAGATGAAAAGCACTGGATTTGTTGACACATTTAATAACTATAACATTTCTATAAATTTGCAGTGTCATAATTTAAATTAATATATGTAATAAGATTTAAAATATAGTCTTGCTTACACATAATATTATAAATGCAAAAGTGGGTTTGTATGTTTGTTTTTATTCTACATACGCAACGTAACGGAGTGATTTTATGGCCAGTATGATTGTTATCTGGAAATAGTTAGGAGACTAAAGAGTGATATATTCTACTTATTTTGTCTATATGGCAAAACAGAGGGTAAAAAGCTAGTAAGTATATTATAAAGTTAATCAGAAACCTCCCTTGATAATCTACTATATAAAAATAAGTCGGGTTTTCCTTCCTGACGCTATAACTCCAGAACGCACCAACCGATTTCCACGGTTTTGCATTCGTTGGAAAGGTCTCGGGCTCCGTGAGGTTTATAGCAAAGACAAGGTGTCTCTGGTGGCGAAACGGAGTTCGCCCGGTTTGCTAGTCGGAAATATAAACATTAGGCATTTCTTGAGCTCAGCGCGCTCAAACAAACAAACTTTATAAAACTAGTATAGTCTATTGAGAATCTACAACAATATAATAAAATATATAAACTTAACTGCAGCACTTAACCGTCGAAGTGCAAGTTATGATTAGCAATCTATTGAATACCTATTAACTAAGTTTAACTAACTTTGGCAGCTTTCCAAGTTAACGTTAGACTAGACGTTGTTAAAGACCAGTCTCCAACTATCTTTGAATACTTTGTATTTACAAGACAATGAAAGATATATTAAAGAAGTGGAATATTGAATAATTTTAATTTTCTATGAAATTTTACCAAAGAGTGCAAGATTCTGTAGACTTCGAGCGAAGTCGCAGGCGGAAACCTTGTTTTTTTCGCGGGTAGGCGCACAAAAGAAAATAACGTATTTTTGCTGTCTCTGTAATTTGAAATCAAATTTTTATTTATTTTTAAAAGTTTTTCCTAATCTAAATGTGCTAACTTAATGCCTTTACCTGCCAGTGTACTCTCCTTAAATAAATTTCACTTGTCTGACACTTAAATTTCACTATCACTAAAAATCACCACACAATGGATTCTGTTCAACACTCCATGATGGAAATGACTGCTACTTTTAATAAGAAAATGGCCGAGTTTCAACGTGATCTGCAGAATATTAGTAGCAATAATTCACAACCTGCTTCTGGCAGCCCAACGTCCAAATTGGCTGCGGAATTCAATGCATTCCAGTCTTTTGTGCTGGCATCTCTTCAGACTTTGCAATCTCAAATTGCATTTCTTTCAACCCAATACAATAACTTGGAGATGCGGAGCCGTAGAAAGATATTGTTGTTCCATGGTGTGCCGGAAGAAAGTAAGGAGAATACCACCAAAGTGATTATTAAAACCTTGTCGGACCATCTAAAAAATCTTGACTTAAATATTGATGATATATCGCGTTGTCACCGATTAGGTCGCTTGAATAAAGACAAGCCAAGACCGATAGTCATTAAATTCAAGGATGTTGTTAAGAAAAACAGTATTTGGTACGCTAAAACTGAACTTAAGGGCAGTGGATTCACACTGTCTGAGTTTTTAACCAAAGACAGGCATGATATCTTTGTGGCTGCTAGAGCTCGCTTTGGGATAACAAACTGCTGGACCAAGGATGGGAACATTGTGGTACAACTTGCTGATGGTTCTAAGCGAAGAGTTATGGTGATGGCGGATCTGGATTCAATTCCTTCCAGTCGTGCAAGTCCCTCCACTGGTGCGTCTGCTTCCGCGTCTAACAAGGAGACCAAATTGGCGTCGAATGTTAGACCAAAAAGATTTGGCCGAGTAAAGTAATGTTGTTACTAATTTTTATGTGTATTCAAAATTTTGTTAGCTTCAATTTTCTATCTTCAATGACTACTTATTTCAGTTACATATAATATGTTAAAATCACTTTTTTTATCTCAGTTGCATTACTTTAATTATTGTTTCTAACTGTTTTGTTTTAACAATTTAATATTAACTTTAATGTAGGTAGTACTTGTTTATTTTCATTACATCACTCGAGATTTGACGTTACCGTAATTCGTTGTAATTACACTGACATATTGTTATGACTTTAATGACAACTGAATGTTAGACGTCAAATGTCAACGCTTTTGTGTTCTTCATGAAATATTGTGTTTGGTTACTTGCCTTTTGGTATCAAATTGTAGCAATTTTTTAAAGTAGGTATCTTTTGTTTTACGAAACTGGTGGTATTGGCATGTTTAACTGGAAACGCTTCTTTTTTTATTTTTTAACATTTTGTACTAATTTGTGTGTTTATATATATATTGTAAGAAATAAAACGGGAGGCCGGTTTAAATATTAGTTTGAATGAAATAAAAATAAGAATGTACTGCGATTCTACACAGCTACCTAATTGATGTAGGTAGTTGATAACAAATCGCAGCAAGTCAACGACTATTAGCAATGTGAGGGTAGTTGGGTCGAACGTCGTATAAACAACGTCCGAGCCCCTAGGCACGATTCTTACGAATGCGCCACGAGTCAAAGGAACGCGGCAATTTATAGTATGCGACAGCTAAGCATGTTCGGACAGGAAACAGTGACAACTATATTGACAACTACTCATCCACAAAAATATTAAATCAAAAGTTACGTCTAACACGGCCATACTGACAATCGTACGTCCTCGTACGCCTTTTCTCGTATTAAAACACTACGGTAGTTCATCTCGGGGTTACACAACCATCCTGCCTCGGCCACACTGACCTGACAGAACAATAACCACATCCACATGACATAGGCACTCCGTTCGCGTATCTTGGTATATCTACGCTCGTTCGACTAGTGAAATACATCACTACGATACGTCAGCGACTAGACAATACCTCAACGCCAGGGTTCGACTAGCGATTTGGATCACTACACACAATTCCTTCGATGAACTACATTCCCGTTACAATAATTAATCCACGTAACAAAATTTTACTTTACACAATGCACGAAAAAACACAAACGCCAGTATGCCGTTACAAAACTACGTAAACTAAAACACATTTAAAAAGTATGGGCTTGAATTCTATCCCGCTTCTGATGTAAGAAATAAAACGGGAGGCCGGTTTAAATATTAGTTTGAATGAAATAAAAATAAGAATGTACTGCGATTCTACACAGCTACCTAATTGATGTAGGTAGTTGATAACAAATCGCAGCAAGTCAACGACTATTAGCAATGTGAGGGTAGTTGGGTCGAACGTCGTATAAACAACGTCCGAGCCCCTAGGCACGATTCTTACGAATGCGCCACGAGTCAAAGGAACGCGGCAATTTATAGTATGCGACAGCTAAGCATGTTCGGACAGGAAACAGTGACAACTATATTGACAACTACTCATCCACAAAAATATTAAATCAAAAGTTACGTCTAACAATATATATATTATTTTTTTTTTATTCATAATATATTTTATTTTATTTATTATATATAATATTTAAATTTATTATTTATAAGATGTCTTTAGACTGTAGCACTTCTAGTGACACATTCATTTCTGCTTCATCGATCGATGAGCAATCTGGGGAAGACAGCTTTCACAGTGCAACATCTCCTTTAAATGTCCCTTCTCTTTTCGACAATGGTCTTAAAAACTTTAATGTTGTTCACATCAATGCTCAAAGCATCCCGGCTCATTTTCCCGAACTATTAGCTTCTTTTGATTGTAATTCTCTTCATGCCATTTTAATTTCGGAATCCTGGTTAAAACCTTGCTTACCTTCTTTATCTTATAGTCTCCCAGGATTCCAATTAATTCGCAATGACCGCATTGGTAGGACCGGGGGCGGGGTAGCTATCTATTTGCGTACGCATATTCCCTTTTCCATAATTAGTAGCTCTCCTCAACCTCCACCTGCCGATGCGGCTGAGCACCTTTTACTTGAGGTATCCTTATCCAACGAAAAAATTCTTCTTGGTGTTTTCTACTCTCCCAATTTAACTGTTAACTATTTTTCGTCTTTTGACCACCTTCTTGATATTTATACCCCTGCCTATAAACACATAATATTTATGGGCGATTTCAACACCTGCCTTCTCAAGGGTGATCTGCGTAGCAAAAAGTTAATGTCCATTGTTGATTCCTTTAACCTAAAAATCCTTCCTCTTAGCGCTACCCATTCCCTTCCAAATTGTACTCCTTCCCTTCTTGACCTCATCATAGTTTCCTCTCCTGAACTTGTCGCTAAGCATGGCCAGTGCTCTGCTGATTTGTTCTCCTTCCACGATTTAATCTTCCTTTCCTATAAATTGAAAACTCCCAAAGCTAAGCCTAAAATCCTTATGCGGCGCAATTTTGGTAAAATCGATACAGATCGTCTTCGTGATGATGCCGCTGAAACAGATTGGTCAGTTATTTATTCTGCACGCTCCATTGACGAGAAGGTTGCGTTATTTAACTCTCTAATTCTGAACCTATTTGACAAACATGCTCCTTTGCGTCCAGTTAAGGTGAAGCATTTACCCGCGCCGTGGATGTCGGATGAGCTTAAATCACTTTTGGAAAAAAAGGCCCGTGCGAAAACGAAATTAAAAATGCTTGATTCTGATTCTAACAGAGCTAAGTACCAGAGCATACGGAATCGCTGCAATACATTATGTAGGGATGCACAACGACGCCACATTTCTTCTTCGATTGAAAACGGTGACCCATCTAATATGTGGAAATTTCTTAAATCTCTCGGTATTGGCAAGGCTGCGCAAAGTTCCCTCCCAGACACAGTCTCTATTGATGAACTAAATTCCCATTTTTCCAATCCTCTCTTGGATTTTGACACTAATTCAAAAGCGCGCACCTTAAGCTCTCTCAATACATCACCGCCTCTTGACTATCTTCCGTTTGTCTTAAGTCAATTTTCCGATTGTGGTGTTAAGAAGAGCATATTGTCTATTACTTCTAAGGCTGTCGGTAGTGATTGCATTGGTCGGAGCATGATTATCCCTATCCTGTCCATAATTAATCCTATTATCACACACATCCTCAACTTTTCTATTTCCTCGGGTACATTTCCAGCAAATTGGAAAGATGCTCACATTTTGCCTCTCCCTAAGACCTCAAAGCCTCTATCTCCTTCAGACTTTCGTCCTATTGCCATACTGCCTTTTCTGTCGAAAGTCTTAGAAAAACTAGTGCATGAACAGCTAAGTCGCTTCCTTAATTCCAACAATCTCCTAAATCCTTATCAATCTGGTTTCCGCCGAGGCCATAGCACGACCACTGCTCTTATTAAAATCACTGATGACATACGCCTGGGTTTAGACAATAAGCAGCTAACAATCCTTTCGTTGCTCGACTTTAGCAATGCATTTAACACCGTTGATCATGAGGTATTGCTGGCTATGCTTCGCTCTATTAACATATCTCCAACGGTAATTGATTGGTTTCGTAGTTACTTGCAGGGACGACGGCAGCGTGTTCTAGTGGAGAACCTAACCTCTTCCTGGAGCAACGTACATGCCGGGGTTCCGCAAGGTGGCGTGTTGTCTCCTCTCTTATTCTCAATCTTTATAAATTCTATCTCCAATAACATTACTTCTCCCTATCATATGTATGCAGACGATTTCCAGTTATACTCGCACGTGTCACTCCCTGAACTTACTGAAGCGATTTTTCGTACAAATACTGATCTCGCAGCCATCGTCAATTGGAGCAAGGAACATGGCTTAAAGGTAAATCCCAGTAAAACTAAAATTATCATTATTGGTAGTAAGCCGCTTTTGAGTAAAATTAAATGGGATTGCTTGCCGGATGTTGTGGTTGATGGTACTCGCATTCCATTCAGCAAAACTGTTAAAAGTCTTGGTTTGCATCTTGATCAGCACTTATCTTGGTCGGAGCATATCAAGCAAATACGAAAGAAAGTTTTTGCTGCTGCGTCCTCATTGCGCCGTTTACGCAACTTTCTGCCGATCTCCGCCAAAATTGCGTTAGCCCAATCCCTTCTGCTTCCTTTCCTTGACTACGCCGACTCCTCATTTCCTGATCTTTTTGAGTACCAGCTAGACATCCTTGAGAGGCTGCAAAATTTTTGTATCAGATTTATTTTCGGCTTGCGTAAATTTGATCATGTCTCGGAATACCGCAAAAAACTCAATTGGCTTCCCATCCGTCTTCGCCGGGATGCGCACATCCTTCAGCTTCTGTACTGTGTGCTGTTTGACCCTAAAACGCCTAGTTATCTAAAAAATCAATTTAATTATCTTGGTACTAATAACTTAATCTCTCTTCGCTCATCCAACCTTCTAATTCTTTCCACACCAGCTCATCGCACTAATTTTTACGGCTCTTCATTCACTGTTCGCGCTATACAGCTTTGGAACGCTCTGCCGGAATCCATCAGACGTGCAAATACTATCAATAGCTTCAAAGAGCTCGTTAAAAATCATTTCTTGTCATTATAATGTGTTGCTTATCTTTTGCCTAAATTATTTATTAAATGATCAGTATATTATTATAATACGTACGTCTTCGTACCGTATTAGTATGTATGTAGTGTATATAGTGTATGTAGTGTAGTGTATGTAGTTTATGTATTTTTATAAGTATATTGTATGTGTATTTGTGAAATATGTATTATTAATAGTAATTAATATATTTTATATTGTTATAGCACTGATATATAACTAAGTATGTATTACTTATTCATATTCTTATTATTTATTTTGTGCCATCGCGTTCTCGTTCAACATTCCGTGCCAACAGGGTTGCCTGGAAGAGATTGCTTTTAAGCAATAAGGCCGCCTTTTTGTATGTATGTGCCTTTATGTTTCTTTTTTTTAATTATTGTATTTTGTTTTTCCATGCTTGGTGTATATGTACAATAAAGTATCAAATAAATAAATAAATAAAATAAATTTTAATAGTGTATTTAAAACATATACCTATCAATAATTTTATACATCAACAATTTTATTTTAAAGTACATTTGAGTTTTTATACAACTTGCCTTTTAAGAAAACAAGATCACAGACTTCCTCGCCTTTAAAAGTGGCAAATAACTTTAAATAACAATTCTAAGCAGATGGCTTATAAGTAAAAGATTTTTCTCTTCATCTCGAAAACTTTAGACATAACAATCAAATAAATTCAATATAGAATTTGCATTTGTAATTTAAAAACTGTACCTATTTAATTAAAATAGTATACGGTAACTATTAACAATGTTTAAAAATGTTTATTAAATGTTTCTGTAACTCGTCTCTTTTAAAAAACAAAAATCTGCAATGTTGCATGTTGAAATTATTATTTACTGAGATCAAGAATCTGTGAAATATATGAAAACTTAATCTAGCTTTAGAATCGAATTAATAGCTATCGTTTTAGTTATTAATTTTAATGACTTAACATAATATTTCAAAGGTATTTCTTATTCATTCGCGAAACATTAAAAACAAGAATGAATCATCTTCAAAAACATTAAACACTAAGCGAAAACAGGAAATACAGAAAGTGTCATTTCACACACAAGTATTGTTCAATGATCGCTTATTCATTAGTTACCGGTAAATTGAGTCAGTCCTTACTCATATTACAAAAACACATGTAGGTACGACGGCCATTTTTAAATATGGTGAAAAGTCTGCTCCATTTTAATTTAAATTTATTTGTATTATTTGAGGTTGAAATTACTATACCAACGGTCTATGGTAATTGGTAATGCATATTTTTGTGTGAACCGTATAAAATAAGTAAAGAGTTTTATTCATTTGATCCTCTTCTCCGTGTAATATTTTTGGTTTGTAATTATATTAGAGTTTGTAAAAAGAATAGGTAATTTAGAATTTCGTAGATTTAAAAATATTATTTTTAGAAATTCTCTATTAGAATATTAGAAAAACTATTAGTTTATATTTCAAAAAAAAAAATTAGCAATATACTTACTAAAGATCTGTAATTAGCTAAAAAGACTGTGAATTGGAAGTAATAAAACAGCAATAAAAACTTAGTTAATTACGCAGTCGGAACGTTTAAAATATCAAAGTCCAGTAAAATTAACTTTATAGATTTACAACGTTTGCCCCAAAAACTCTTTTGGATTCTTAATATTAATACATTTATTATGTTACCTAGGATAAAAATGTTGATATAGGTATTTTATATAATTGTATAAAAAAACGGATTAGCTAAAAGAGTTTTATTCATTTGATCCTCTTCTCCGTGTAATATTTTTGGTTTGTAATTATATTAGAGTTTGTAAAAAGAATAGGTAATTTAGAATTTCGTAGATTTAAAAATATTATTTTGAGAAATTCTCTATTAGAATATTAGAAAAACTATTAGTTTATATTTCAAAAAAAAAAATAGCAATATACTTACTAAAGATCTGTAATTAGCTAAAAAGACTGTGAATTGGAAGTAATAAAACAGCAATAAAAACTTAGTTAATTACGCAGTCGGAACGTTTAAAATATCAAAGTCCAGTAAAATTAACTTTATAGATTTACAACGTTTGCCCCAAAAACTCTTTTGGATTCTTAATATTAATACATTTATTATGTTACCTAGGATAAAAATGTTGATATAGGTATTTTATATAATTGTATAAAAAAACGGATTAGCTAAAAGTATACTAAGATACTCGTTATAAGAACAAAGTGTGAACACGACCATTTATCGTAACAATCGATGATGCCGTGGTTGCAAAAACTGCATCGCACGAACTTTTAGTTTGGCGAATGGCAGGTGATTCCTAAAGGTGTATGCACGAGTGACCACTTTGTCACATTCTGGGAATATTTTTTGTAAGTAGCCCGAATAATGCGTAGCTAACTTAGATACTTTTTATTTTAAAGACAAAAGATTTGATTTTTATTTTCATTCCAAAATACTCTACCGCTTCTAAAATTACACTACCTACCATATAAGATAACTCTTTCTTTTTATTTTTGGCAACTTTGGTATATGATACACCATATTACTATGATACAGGTCAACTCAATAAGCAAGTACAACTAGCTATAAAGTATAGGTATATACTATACCTATAACCTATAGTTACTTACCTATTTATAATAGAGGTAAATAACTATCATATAAATCTTTTACCCCACAAAAATGTCCACCATACTCGTTATAAGAACAAAGTGTGAACACGACCATTTATCGTAACAATCGATGATGCCGTGGTTGCAAAAACTGCATCGCACGAACTTTTAGTTTGGCGAATGGCAGGTGATTCCTAAAGGTGTATGCACGAGTGACCACTTTGTCACATTCTGGGAATATTTTTTGTATACGATGTAGAATGTTTGTAGCGTTTTTTGTCACTGTGCATTTACATCTAACGAGCGAATGCTTATTCTAACCCCACTATGTATTATTTCAGAGTAAACAGGCGTAGAGCATTCTTTCGTTATTCGTTCGAAAATATTATTATATAATGATATATGCAATGTTCTAATACTGAACAACACTGAATACGAGTTTTCGTTTACACTAAAAGATCACAAAACTATGCTCTTGCTCTAGCTCTAGCTCAGGCTCTAGCTCTATGTTCGTCTGATGTATTTACAATATTTCTACACATACACAATATTTCTATGTATGGACGTCTATTGCACGTAGTAAATTAATACCTTTATGAATTTAAAGTTTTTAAATTGCCGATTCAGTGAAAAATATTTTAAAGTCATTGGCTTTTATGATTATAATTTTTACCACACAATATTATGTATTTTTATTTTGCAGAGTCAGTTCATACTCTTTTAAATATATTATTATGAAACTCATGAATTAATTTTGAACTTACAACTTAAATTAAATATTATTTATTGTAAAGGGGTCGCAAGACCTTTTACCTAACATTCGACCTTTTAGCACGACGTAAAAATTAATATTATTGTTGTAGATGTAAGGCATAAATTTATAATAATATGCTTATGCAAGAGTTCAGCTAAAATTTTCAGCTTCCTTCAATTTGTTTTATGGAGAAGTAAAAATAAATAGCCGTTTGTAAATCAACGTCCCTACAATTAAATAAGCTGTCAGCTTTTTCATTCTCTGATGTAACCTTGCAGTGCAAATCCATTCATAAATATATATATAATGTCGAATTTAGCAAAGCGTTCAATTTCCGCTTATTATAAAAAAGGATATTAAATGGAATATTTGAACGAGCATTCCGTTTTATGCAATTCGGAAATGAATGAATTAAGTATTGCAATGTATTACATAATTTATGTATTTCATTTGTCCCGGTGGAGTCTTGTATGATTTTCATGAAATTTTTATTCGATATGATGTTTAAAGCAGTCATGCGATTGGTCCGGGGAACAATGAGATTAAAGCTATAGTCATTTATTTATGAGTGTCGTATTTCTGGGGTGTGATTGAAGACTACATTATTGTTTTTACTGGTTTACCAGTACATCTAATTGTAATTAGTTATTGTGTGTTAACCAAATTAGTTCTTACATATTGATATACATAATAGTACATCGACGACTGAGGCAGACAAGCTACTTTAACAAAGCTATTTCAACAATTTGTAACTCTAACATCTCTAATTACTATGCTCCAAAATCATAAGAACAGAAGAACTTTGCGTCAGCTACATAAACAGCAGCGTTTAATTTAATATTTTCAATACAAAAAAAGAATCGAAAATTTCGAATAACTGTGAAGCAATCTTTAGCGAGCGAAATAATTCTCTACTTCATATCGAAATTGCTCTAAAGTTTGTCTCTGGTCCGGAACACGATTGCAAATAGGGGAAATTTAAATCGCAAAGAACATTTCTACGAATGTAGTATTTTTATGAATTTGCTTACTACTGTGTATGAATATTAAGAGCATTTGAGTTTGTTTAATTGCTTGAATTTATCGCAAGTGCAATTTGTAAGAGGAAAACATGTTTTATCAATCTAAGTATGCTGCAATTTATTATGTTATTCCATTTCCATAATATCTAAATTGTATTAAATCTGGTCTTGTCAGGCGAAACTTTGTATAGTGTAGTGACCAGAGCTCATCATACTTCTATTTAATTAATATTACATTGAAAGCTTCTAATATAACGTTCATCTATAATTACAGTTTCTCCACACAATCCATCCATACTAATATTATAAATGCGAAAGTAACTCTGTCTGTCTGTCTGTTACTCAATCACGCCTTAACTACTGAACCAATTTGCATGAAATTTGGTATAGAGATATTTTGATATCCGAGAAAGGACATAGGCTACTTTTTACCCCGGGGAAATAGGATAGGTTTTATCCCGGAAATCCCACGGGAACGGGAACTATGCGGGTTTTTCTTTGACTGAGCGGGCGAAGCTGCGGGTGGAAAGCTAGTTTTCTATAAAACTATAAACTCAACCTACACTCAAAAATGATTTACCTCTGAACGTTTAATGTTTAATGTCTCATATATTTTAAGTTATTAAAAAATCTTCAAGTAGACCTTATAACTATAACATTCCCTTTATAATCTAGTTTATAACTTTCAAAATCAAACCTCGCCAACTCACTTATCCGACATCAAACAAGAAATTAGTTTTTTGAGCAAAATTAATGAGGATCATCCTTCGATAATTCGGTAAACTTTATCGAATTATTTATGGAAAAATCTTTATATCTAAAAGTTACATTGGCTTTGCGATTTAATGGAAAAAGTTGATGGAATCATTTGTAAATGTCGATTTTTTTGACATCTCAAGGTCCGAAGTATAGGAGAGTAGAGGCGTAGATAATTTGACAGGAACTTGATTTTAATGCTGTTTTTTATGGTGAAATTCAGTCCAGAAGGTTCTAGAAAATGATACCTTTCTCGAATTGAATTTGTTTAATCAGTTGAGTAAAGAAAAAATTATATTGAAAAATTTCAAACACATGTGTACCTATAGAGATTGTTACTAATAAGGTTTTACTGACAAGTACTGAAACTTACATTCCTTTATTCCTGCATTTACTTAGCTCCCGTATTATTATTTTTTGCCAGATGACAGATTTTCCAAAGATGGAAGACAACGTCTAAAATATTTTTAAGCTATTGCATAGCTTCTATCGCGGGCCTTGAGCGCGGGGACCGAATCGAGAAATTCCGTAACGAAAAAACCTCACGCTCTCCACTCCGACGGGCTCGGAGGTGTGGCTTGAAGGCATGCTATGCAATAGCTTTACCGCGGCAGTCCCCGAGTGCCACACGTCTTTTTTTTATTGTATTTTAGAATTTTAGCTCTCCGTATTTTTTATGAGAGAGGTGAGACACCGTCTTCAAAATGTATTTTGCAATTTATTTAACTTCTTCTAAACATAACATTATGCAGATACAATTTCCTTCCTAACTTTGCTTACAAACACATTTGCATACAGCCAATCTCTATAAAAACCAAATCACACCCCACAAATTACAAAAACACCCACTCATACTAAAATCCGTACACAAATCTTTATTTAACCGCCCAATAATATTTTACACGGATTAGGCACGTTTCCGGCGTATCCCCTTATAAAACATGCATTTAATTGTAAATTCGCACTCCATTGGCTCGTGACGTAATCGCGGTTACCTTTTTTACGGTCAACCGAGAATTAAATAAAAATTGAGGGTTTTATGAAACCCGACAACGTATTATATCTTACTTGTATGTGAGGTTTTGTTTGAATAAAACTGTGTGTTTACTTCTTTTTCCTGTAAACAATACTGGAGCTTAATAAATAGGTAGTATTAAATAGTAAAAAAATATATGTACCTAACTTAAAAAACAAACACGCTTTAATAAAATAAGCTCGTGAAATTATTGTATTGTTACCGATCCTTTTATAAGTGTAAGTGTATGTCTGTATAAAGTGGGTTAAAGCACAGATAAAGCAAGTCTAAGGGTAACCTTATGTAAATACACACATAATATAAACATTAAACATACGGGTAAAGCTAATAAAAGAGATCACCAACGCACTTTGTTTTCTAAGTTAAGCCATATCACATAATCATTTTCATTATTAAATTATTTTCATTCATTTCATTTCATAATCACAAAACGGTTGCACATAATATTTAACGATGCCCAATACAATAGAATTCCAAAGTTCCGTGGAACAACGTCCTTGTTATTATTGTTATTGTCGATTCCACTGCGGAAATGTCGACGAAATTGAACAGTAATGTAATTTGGGGATAAGCGCTGAACCTTACGTTCTGAAGTACTTCTATAAGAACTGACTGTTGAAGGTACTGTAAGAATTTGTAGTGTTCTTAGTTCATTGTTCCTAGGGAATCGCGTAGAATAACCAGATCTTTGGTTATGGAAGTAATGTAACTGCCCACATCCCTTCCCATCCCCTACCCATCCTCTCCTTCCCTATCCTCATTCCCTCCCATCCTCGCCCCTTCTACCTAACTCCTTCCAAATCCCTTTGAGGATAGCAACACATCCACTTCCCAGTGGAGTGGATGCTTATGGGCGGCGTGTATCGCTTAACACCAGGTGACGCGTCTGCTCGTTTGCTATCCTATAGCATAAAAAAAAAGTATTCTACATAGTATATGACGCAAGAAGGGCCCCAAAGGCTATTTTTAAAAAGAGTGACGTCAGCAATTCTGACGTCACTATCATCAGAGCAGGCGCTCATACTCGAAGTAGAACGCCCGTAGGTATTTTACTGCCTTTTTAATCCACGTGGAAATTATAGAGAGAGCTCCGAACGCTCCGACGGCCGGCGCGTGAATGTGCTCTGTGCCGTCGGGCGCTCGCATTTAAAGCAAACCATGACTCACAAGAATTAGTTTGAGTGTTGCCACTCGAATTTTTACAATGAATTTTTATCATTTTTAACAAACATTAATTATTTCGTTAATTTAGTTATTTCATTACATTAATCAACCACTTATTTAAAAAGATCAAAGTAAATTTTAGCTAGTTATAATTATTTAGTAGTTTGAGGGTAGTCGTATAACGTCGTTGCGCCGACATATATTATTTGGAAGTCCCAGTAATTTTATAAAATTGAGACGTGTTGCATGTATATTATGGAAAATCAAGTGCGAATATATTATAACATTTATAATATATCACAAGCTATATTATGCAGCATCTAGTTTTCGTAGTCAAGAAGAGCATTTTAATGACATTATTTTGTACTCTAACTCTTGGAATATACTGGCTCTACTTGCGTACTACCATTAGTACGCAAGTAGAGCAGAATCTTCAACCATCGTAATCACCATTGATTACGATGGTTGAAGATTCTGTAAGCAAATCTTCGTTATAATGAAAATATAAATTCATTCAAAATCATATTATCGAATCATTGTATTTCACACCATTTATACTTTTACATAGATAGATTTTGACTTTTTGATGAAAATCGTCAGGAATAACTTCGTAGTTTCCACCTTTCATTATTATTGTATTAAATTAGAGCAGGGGTTCCCAACCTTTTTTTGTCTACTGCCCACTTTAAGAATAAATTATTTTTTAACGCCCCCCTTTTTAAACATACTTAAAAAACGCTAAGTACTTATAACTGATTATTGAAACGCAACTTTATAGTAGAGTATCTTTTATTGAAAATAAAACAAACATAATCAATTCTTATATAAAAACTAATGTAAAGGTTGAATCTGATGCTGTTCAATAAGTTTGTTGATATCAGGTTCCAATTTACTCAAAAACAGCCGCAAGTCGCCACGTTCGGTAACACGCAAACGATTTCTCTTTTTAGTAAGCAGCGTTGCCACAGCACTAAATCCACGTTCACACAAATATGACGATGGGAATGCTATCAAGAATCGTTGAACAATTGACCACAATCCAGGGTACAATTGTGGGATCGGTTTTTGTAGCCAAAATTCTTGATATCCATTTTTAAACTTGATTTTTGTTTCTTCGTTTGTTGTCAATTCTATAAGTTCTTCTTCCAGCTGAGGTGACATTGCTGTGTTGACATTTGAAAACGGATCCAACACCCAGTCTGGTATTTCCAAGTTTAAAATGTCCTGGTATCGTTCGGTGAAGTCAATGTGGAGGTTTTCCAAATGTTGGCAGTAGGCAAACAAGTCGTCGTTACTGCAAAATACTGATAAATTCGGAAAATTGTGAAACTCACGTCTGCCCATATTCTTTTTGTGCAGAAGCAGTTTGGCTGCGAAAGCAGCAACGACATTTTTTGTTTTAATTAAATTTAGTTCATCGCCTTGCAGTTGGAGGTTCATGTCGTTGAACAGTTTATACAGGTCTGTCATGTAAGCTATATCATTCTTTGATGTTATGAGATTGTTGCGCAGTTCTGTATCTTTAGTTTCCAAGAACTCTATCACAGAGTCAAACAGGTTGTAAAATCGAATCAGACAATTGCCTCTTGACAGCCAACGAACTTCAGTATGAAGCAACAAACGGTTGAAATCTTCGTCATTAGTAGCACAAAGCTGATGAAATAATCTATCATTCAAAGAGCTGCTACGGATTTTATTGACTGCTTTGATGACATATTGCAGTGATTGAAATAGTCGTTCACTTAAGTTTCTAGCAACCAAATGTTGTCTATGAATAACGCAATGTATAGCAAGGACATCTGGAATTTTATTCTTTAAGTACGCTATGAAGCCTTTATGGCGCCCTGTCATAGCCGGAGCGCCATCCGTAGCAACTGATATAATATTTTTCAAAGGAATCTCTTTCTCTTCACAAAACTTTTCCAATGTATTGAATATGGTTTCGCCTTCTGTATCTGTCTCCAAATTTCTGGCAAACAATAGTTCTTCACGTATTTTCTCATCTTTAATAAACCTCCCGTAAGATAGCAACAACGCTTCATTAGTTGGTAAAGTGGACTCATCGAGCTGAATTGAGAATTGACTAGTCCTCAGATGATTGCACAATGATTCTTCAATGTTTTCAGCCATTTCATCAATTCGTCTTTGCACAGAATTATTACTCAAAGGAATTTTTCGGATAATATCTGCGGCCGGTTTATGAAGCACAGTAGTTATTACTTCCTTTATTGCTGGCAAAATTAACTCTTCAAAATTAACTTCCGATGTTGTGTGGTTTGCCTTTTTGAGCAATTAACAAAGAGATATTGTACGAAGCTCGAAGTCCGTCGTCATCTTGCTTAGCAGCCGCCGAAAATAGTTTTGATACACTTGGCTGAGTATTATGCTTCTTCTCTAGGTCTTGAAAATATGCTACATTCTTGTCTTTCTTATCTGGATGCATTTTATTCAAATGATCTTGCAGTCTTGAAGGCTTCATTGCTTCGTTCGAAAATGTTTTTAGACATAGAAGACACAAAGGCGACGACGGGTTTGTGGGATTTTCAATAAATCCGAATTTAATATATTCCGCAGAGTATTGCCGTCTCTTCTTTTTTACTTCCGACATTGTTTTGTTTTGAGAAATACGTAAGTGTTGAAATCAAGTACTGCTTATCTATTATGCGCGAAACCGCAAATGAAAATAAAATAAATTTACGTCGTTTATATAGGATTGCATAAGCAGCACGCACCAACAGGAATAAGACATCAAACGTGCATAAACTCGTTTATCTCATTCGACGCCCAATCGTACTCGACAAGCAAGAACAAGTATTATAGAACCAGCCGATTGATACAGGAATGTACAAATCGGATTATTTAACAAAAACTTGTTAAAACATGATTGCCCGCGGTCTATTATATCGAACCGATTTTGAGCTATATCTTAATTAATATTAGTTGATGTTCACAAGATGTCGACTCTCGAAGTCGAGAGCTCAGTCGGTTTCTAAGAGTCTTCCTAGCTAGGTAGATGAAATTATAAATCGACCCCAAAGCCCTACACAACGCCCCCTTTTTTTTCTGGGTCTCTTACCGCCCCCCTTTAGGCCTGCAGCGCCCACAAGGGGGCGTTATCGCCCACGTTGGGAAAGACTGAATTAGAGTATTAACTCGATAGTATTAATCGATATTATATACGAATAGTAACTTATAATTAAAGGTGCCGTCGCCTAGAACTTTATTAATAAGAAACTCAATTTAGAAAGAGAAGATTACCGAATAATCGCCAGAAAGTCACACAATTATCACTCATTAGCGCCCAAACCTGGTATTCTACTAATTTTACTTATTTAATACTAGCTGCATTCCGCGGTTTCACTCGCGTGGCTCCGTTCCTGTTGGTCTTAGTGTGATGACATAATAGCCTATAGCCTTCCTCGATGAATGGGCTATCTAACACCGAAGAATTTTTCAAACAAACGAACAAAAAAACTCTTCAGCTTTATAATATTATTATTAGTAATTATTAAATTAGTATTAGTGTAGATTAATAGCACAGATAATATAATACAATGTTAATAGTGTGTCATTGAAATTTAATCGAATTGCAACAATCATTGACCAATTTACTATGCTCTTCAATTATTACAATCATCTCTCGATTGTTCAGTAAATTCGTAAATAACGTTGTAGGTATTTTGACGACATAAATGATTTCATAATGTCAACCTTACTATTGGCATAATATTGAACATACTAACCTCGCAGTCGGGTCCACACAGAGCGATAAGCCTCGCCAAGCAATTACTGCACAAATCGATGAATGAATGAATTAAGGTGGATCCTTCTATTTATGAATTTCTTCATTCGTCAATCACAAACTTACAGGCTGCACATGGAACACCCGCTAATGATAAAGACCAACAATCAAATTAAATTTGAACTTACCAAACGCCTGACAGAATTACATCCCACTATATTAACAATGAACCCTAAATCGCTTAAACCGATTAACAGCCCGAAACTACGGAACCAGGCGCCAGAAACAATTCTGATATTACTTAACAAGGGTTCAGAATTAATTTATATGTGGCGCCTTAGGGTGTTTGTAAAAGGTCAGTTAATTTTTTCACGCCTGTGAAGTGCTGAAATCTAAACAGAACATGATGTATATAATATAATTGTTTGTCGTATGGTAGCTCCCAAACGGATTAACCGGTTTGAATGCGATTATGCGAACAGCGATAGAACAGATGCAGTCGTAATATTATTCAATCAAAAATAAGTGTCACGATGTCCTCTATAGGCTACTTATGTATAATTAAATTTAGATTTATTACAATATTCAATTTGATGATTAAATGATGAGGTCACCTAATCAATATAGGTATCTTAACCCTTAGCAGGTATCGTGGGTCAAATTTGACCCAGAAGCGAACATTTTCGGTTATAATTCTTTAAATATTTATGCAACGACTGTGCGCTTCTACGTATTCTCATTGCGTCGCTAGCTGCGGCGGGGGGGTGGACGTGCAGCACTGTGACTATCTTAGGAGCGGAGGTGAGTAGCCTTCTGGGTCACGTTTGACCCACGATACCAAATAAGTAACTTTTTTCACTGAGTGTAATTACTTACTTTTTTGGTTTTAGTGTTTATTTGTACTACAATGGAGGGCTTTTTGAACGACAGACAAATCGAGGAGTTGATGGACGACTTAAGTGATGATTTGGAATTGGAAAATGAAAGGACACCAAATGTAAACCAACTTTGTGACGACGAAATCATCTCAACTCAATTCTCTGAAAACAGTGTATTTGGAGTAAGTTCTGACGACAGTGAAAACGAAGAGGAGAATACGAGAATAATAGAAAATACGAGAGATGAGAGCGAAGAAGATGAGGATGATGGTTGATGGTAGAAGTCATTTTGGTTTTGGTTGTCATTTTTTTTATTTTATGCTGATTTCATAAGCAATTTATTTTTTTGTTATTATAAAGACATGAGAAGTGCCATAAATATATTTTAGTTAAAGTTTTTCTTATATTTCAATTTTTTTTTTATGTTTTAAGTTCACACTAACCAAAAAGTGTCAAAAAATAAGGTTAGTTACAAATGCGTGTAAAACATGATTTTTTTTTATATTCTAAAATAAAACAAAGTTAATTTTGTAAAAAAATATTTTTTTTATTTCATAACTAACCATATTTTATACAAATAATAAAAAATCTACGTTCTACAACAGATTATTTGGTATGGGTAAAATTTGACCCACGATACCGGTAGTGTTGCCAAAAAAGGCGATACCAGCTAAGGGTTAATTTTCAAAATAATTTAGTTCTTTCTCCTACTGTGACTTATACCATTTTTCTAACTGTGAGCAAAAACAGTAAGCAAATGGCACCATACTTTTCATAAACTTCGCCTAAAATATGAAAACCACTTGAGCCTTTATACTACCATAATTGTGGACGAAAATGGAGAGGCATTTTCATCGTAAACCTCTTGAAATTTATGCAGATTTCGATTTGAAAGGTTAAAATATTGACGGGTCAATTCAACCTCAGGCAAGCTCCAGATGCGAAATTCAAGTTTGCGACGATCTTTAGGGAAATATGGTTCCGATGCAAAGAACTGGGTTGGAATTTATTGGAGAAAATTCCGTTCATCTATAATGTAGCTGCAGCTTTAATAGCATTTGAAAATAAATCTTTTGATGAATATGTGCGGGGAACTGATATTTAAAGTAAGGAATAGAAATTTAATGTCCTCCATATTTATATGTATATTTCTTATTTCATTTTTTGTACATTTCAACATGCTTAACATAAAAATAACACAGAAATAAGTACACTTCACGTTAATTTTGTTGATCTTTTCTCAGCTTAATTTTTTCTTTAAAACCTCTGCGACATACTCTCCTCAGAAATACTACTAAAGATCCTCTCTCATCATGACTAACCTTAGTTACTTCTACATATCACCAAACAAATATCCCATATTTCATAAAAATATACAGGGTTGAAAATTAGATCGCCATTACTCTGGAAAATATGGCTCATTGTGCTGGAAACCGCTAATTAATTTCACGCTGAAAGGTGTTTTGTTTCCGTAAGAGGTCAATTAGAAGCTATACAATTGAGCTCGGTAGCTCTTATTTTATTTGCGGTCAGCGGCATTCGTTTTGATTTAATCGTAAATAGTATTGGATATTTGGGTCATGCTTTTTAATGTAATCGTTCGTAATTGGTGTAACAACAATTTGGAATAGAACACCCTGTATTGCTGATTAGCATACTACAATGTTATTGTGATTTGTTAAAAAAATATTAACGTTGATGTTTACAGGGTGAATTGTTTATGGTACTTTTCGTATAGAGCGCAGGAAAATTAATAAATCTTGAAGATAGAACATTTTATTTACAGGAAACATTTATTTTGAAAGAGAAAAAAAAAACATTTAAAAATTTTCGATAATTCACTTACCTCGTCCGGAATCGAACTAGTTAAAATTTGAAATAAATAAAAACTACTTCATTCTTAAAAATCTCCCCGTTGCAACCAGAAAGAAAGACAATCAACCACAGTTTCGTATCTATAGTATCAACATAGGATTTAAGCATATCTATGTTGAATTATAATTATCCGCCTCAGACTAATAAATCCTATCACTTTAGGTGGGTCGTCAAATTCATATCAACACTGGAAGTTTCCCATATAAACAAAATAATATCGCCAAACTTTATGAGAGACTATAAATAGTGAAGGAATAGAGTTATTGTATATTCCCGTTATAGGCTTAATGGAAATTGCTTTGACAATGTATTGAATTACATGCTTCGATTTTGAGACTAAATCACAGAATACATAATAGTAGCTAAACGCTACAGAACGGACACTCTCCGCCTCCCGCCAAAATTAAACACTTACCTCCCCCGCACGATCAGTCTAAAAATGGTCCATATTTTTCTACAGGGACGATACGCAACGAAGATTGACAACATTAATCAAATTGACTTAAAGTAATTTTATTATTTTGGATTTGTGATTATCGTTTTTCGTAGAAAATGGTTAGATATTGTGCTGTTTACGGATGTATTTCATCAGAAAAACGCGAATTTTTTTTTACGCTAGTCAAAAATGTGCCAACCATAAAGCGTTAACACACACATTTGCAGTCTCTACAGTGTGACTGTCAAATCGATGATTTTGTATGGAGTGTCCGGGGTGTGACTAAATATACTGACGTTAAAGGCGCACCCTGTAATCACTGTGTGAAGAATGATCCTTTTATTATTTTATATTTTTGTGTGTGTGACCTCTTGATCTTGTTTGTAACTTGTGTATTGACTTAATATTTTGGTGAAACAATTGAAGGGCTAAGAAGGATGTACAATTGTACACACATAAAATTAAAACTGTCTAACCTATGACACTATGATTACACCACAGGCTTTACCTGATTACTGGCATATCATAAACATATAAAATCTAAGACATGTGCCATGAGCCTCTTATGAAGTTTGTATCCCTGTTTTTATGAATAAAAAACATCCTGATAATAGTGAAAGATTAATGATAAAATCTATCGTAAGTACAAATTGTTCTAAAACGTGTCTTTCTGTCGAGATAAATCCAAATTCGACAATAAAATAAAATGTTATCTGTTTACCTATTTAATTTTTTTATAATGTTATGTTATACATGGCTGTAAAAAATAGCTTGTTGTTAATGTTTACCACAGGGACTTCAACTATGTACATATTATATTCATGTTGAATTTATATTTTTGGTTTTATGGCATTCAAATGCTTTATAAATATAAATTTATAAAGAATAGAAAAAATTCGATCACGAGGCGGGACACGAACCCGCATCCTTTCGCGCCATTCCGGGGCGGATGCCTGACCAATTCAGCCACTCGTGACCCGCCAGAGCAATCGAATTTATTCTATTCTTTCAGTTTTATGTGTCTGGAGGGACACACCGCGCGCCATCTATTGAGATGATTAACAACCATTTCAACCAATATGAAGCACTTTTCAGTGAATACAATATTGTAAAGAATAGAAAAAATTCGATCACGAGGCGGGAATTTTTTCTATTCTTTATAAATTTATATTTATAAAGCATTTGAATGCCATAAAACCAAAAATATAAATTCAACAAAAAAGGTCGTGTTCCATCGTTACAATATTGTATTCACTGAAAAGTGCTTCATATTGGTTGAAATGGTTGTTAATCATCTCAATAGATGGCGCGCGGTGTGTCCCTCCAGACACATAAAACTGAAAGAATAGAATAAATTCGATTGCTCTGGCGGGTCACGAGTGGCTGAATTGGTCAGGCATCCGCCCCGGAATGGCGCGAAAGGATGCGGGTCCCGCCTCGTGATCGAATTTTTTCTATTCTTTATAAATTTATATTATATTCATTCCAAATTCTATAAGTAATGTAGCTGACAGATAGACGTTTTAATATAAATACAGATTACTAAATACAAATAGTTACTACAAATCATAGTATAAATTATTATCTTCGAACAAAGATACATCGCGCCGTTTGTATGTGCTGTTTGTTGTATGTTTTCTTTATATTATACTATATAGAAATACGTATTATTATAAGTACCGATGTGTCACCCATGCAATTTGTTTTTATAAAAGTATGTATGTTATTTTTTTTTATTATTACAGATTACAGATATTATTGCATGCGATACATTGCTATTAATTCAAGCGACATTTTGCAATTTTGCACCCATGACTCAACTCCTGACAGTACTGACACAATATACAGATACATACAGTAAGGAAACTTCATACAAAACGTTCGAAATGGCACACGCACACAAGCAAGCGTGTTTACGAGAATCATAAGGGTATTCAGGGGGATCGATAGTAGCGGGTGACACATCCACAGATTTTGAATGACAAAGATAACATAGTATAGAAAAGTGATGTCAATGACTTCACGTTAAATAAATATCGATTGTTTCAGTTTGTAGCCTAACTATATTTTTGGCTTCGGTATCTATTGTCCCAAGTATTCTTTTAAAAAAATATTCAATCTACAGTTTTGACTTTCCTACGATTTTATTATATGTATAGATATTAAAATAACCATTACATAAATATGCCTTTATTCGAAAAAAAAAAATACAAATTATTTACTGAAAAATACGTTCGTCTACTACGACTAATTCGGAATTTATTGTTAAATTGTATAGTGTAAAATATTCTCACTCTTATGAACAGTTTTTTTAAGTACCTAACTAATTATGTTTAATTCGTTGTAAATTAATTCAGCCACTTTACAGTTTATGTGTTCTCTCTTAAAGCAGCAACGAAAATGTTATCCATTTTCTCGACACATTGAACAAAATCATCTGGTGGTATAATTGGTATAGTTGAATTCAAGCAGCCGAATACTGCGCAATTAGTACGTGGCATTTTTAAAATGATCGCCGAAATCAACTTATCTACAAGCACGTGTTCAAATTAAACTGAAATAATATATTTCACCAAAATGTTAAAACATAAATACATAAAAGATATGTAGATATGTATTATAATTATTGTATTTTTATCGATACGTGACGTCACCACTTTGTCAAGCACTAAGCCTGTCAAACTATTTTCTTTTTCATCCTAAAACAAAAAGGTGGATGTTCTATGCTCGTATAATAATTATTTTAATTTATTTTTGCATATTTTGTGTTTTTTAATTTAATTTATCGTTTTAAAAATAATTTAGTAGGTAGGTATACCTACATACAAGTATTGTAAATTCTGGTTTAAAATAATTATTGAATATATGTATAATACAAATATCAAGCATTATAAATAATTTAGGTACATTAAATAACCTTCGGCGTGGACGCCGAAGGTTATTTGATGTTATGGATAACAAAACAAGATTTCGAAATATAGCACTGATAAAAACGTATTTACTTTTACAAGGTGTACCTATTAATTCGGATTGTTTCTTTTTGTAAATTCATATTTATACTACACCATTTTTGTATTTTAACGAGTTTTAATCTCAAAATTACCACAAAATCGACTGTGGAAAAAAAAGCAAACATAAATATACAGGCCGAATTGATAACCTCCTCCTTTATTTTTGAAGTCGGTTAAATATCAAAAAGGTAACAGCCCTATAGCTATAACAGTGCTAACGTCATAATTTCATCGCAGGGGCTTAGTTTCCTAACTGTATGTACGTATATATCTGTCAACTGTGGTACTGAGGTAACCAGTGCATGAAATAGTGTGAGAGCTGCTGTACTATTTAATAATTATTATGGTCGTAATTGAAACAAATATTAATTTTTTGTACTGAATTATAATTAACTTAATAAACATTAAAAACATATTATATATACACTATGCAGTTGTGATAATAATATAAACTTATGGTTACCTAAACGGTGAAGTCACTAATGTGCCACCGAAGTCAACATAGCACTGATTTTCTGAACCACATCGAGATAACATCAGTATAAGACACTTTAGTCTCGAATTAATTTAATCAATAGTTACATTTAATTTTAATTTAATTTAAGCAATAGTTAAATCATCAAAAATATAAACAATAGTTTGCAATATTGATAAGGATTACTTAAAAAAGTATGATAACATAAGCTTTAATTTCGACGTTTTCATAGTCCAATTTGATGAAAGATCGGATGATGTTCAAGGCGGGCTACTGGAGAGATTATTATTGATATAAATATCTTCCTAATAACTTCCCTTTCAAAATAAATCAACCATTAATCAATACATGTAATAAAATTGTAGAAAAGTAGTGTCTGTACAATTGAAATATGTAAAAAAAATTAGCATGTGTTATTATTTAATCGTGCCCGAATCCAAAACTGTTGTTGCTGTTAAAAAATTTTTGTCTGTTTGTCTGTATGTTTGAACACGCTAATCTCAGAAACGGCTTATCCGATTTAGATGCGGTTTTCACAAATATATTGTGGTAAGCTTCATTTAACATTTAGTGTTTATTTCATGTTAATCGGTTAATAAATAAAAAAGTTATGACCATATTTTAAGTAATCACGGCGAACATTTGCTAAGGCATTCTATTGATACACTGTACAGTGTACGATAAAAACACATAAATAACTTTATTACGTAAGTTATACGCTACAGTTATTCCTTGACAAGTCCAGATTGTCATATCGAAAGTCCCCAAGGGGGGGCGGGGTAAGCTGAGGGTGCAGTAGGGGGGGAGGAGTTCAAAGGACCTTTATTTAGATTTTTGCTCAGCCTAAAACCTGCACAAATTGCTAAGTCTAAAACCTGCACAAATTGCATTATAGTTACTTCTAGGTAAATTTTCTACATAAAATTTCCTTTAAATTATGTCGTAGGTATTATATTTTTAACCCCCGACGCAAGAAGAGGGGTCGTGTTATGACCGCTATGTGTGTTTGTGTGTCTCTCTGTGCCACCGTAGCCCGCTAACGAGTAATAAGAATTAGATGCGGTACTTGTGAGGGGGAATATTTTCCGACGCTGGTTCTTAGATATAGTTTATCAAAATCTGTTCATCCATTTATTATATGTATATAGGGGTAAAAGTGGGAATGAAAAAAAACGAATGTTGTAATTTATACCTAAGTGACAAATCAAATGAAAGTACACGACCTGTCAGAACAATTAGTCAAATTTATCAAAATCGGTTCATCCATTTATTTGATATAGGGGTAAAAATGAGAATTAAAAAATGAATTTTATCAAATTTTCCCAAGTGACATATCTAATGAAAGGCATGACGTGTAAAGTACAATTAGGTTTATTTTATCAAAATTGGTTCATCCATTTATTGGATATAGGTATAAAAGTGTGAATAAAAAAATGCATTTTGTCAAATATACATAAGTGACATATCAAATGAAAGGGCATGACGTGTGAAGTATAATCAGGCATATTTAATCAAAATCGGTTCATCCATTTATTATATATAGTGTTAGACATAACTTTTGATTTAAAATTTTTGTGGATGAATAGTTGTCAATGTAGTTGTCATTATTTCATGTCTGAACATGCTTAGCTGTCGAATACTATAAAAAGCCGCTTTCCTTTGACTCGTGGCGCATTCGTAGGAATCGTGCCTAGGGGCTCGGACGTAGTTTTTACGACGTTTGACCCAACTACCCTCACTTTGTAAATAGTCGTTGGCTAGCTGCGATTTTTTATCAACTACCTGCATCAATTAGGTAGCTGAGTAGAATCGCAGTACATTCATATTACATTCAAACTAATATTTAACCCGGCCTCGCGTGTAATTTCTCACAATAGGGTTAAAAGTGGGAATTTAAAAAACGAATGTTGTCAAATATACCCAAGTGACATATCAAATGAAAGTGCATAACGTGTGAAAGTACAATTAGTCATATTTTTATCCAATTCGGTTTATCCATTTATTGGATTATAGCAGTAAAAGTGGGAATGAATAATCGAATGTGGTCAAATAATACACTCAAGCGGCATATCAAATGATAGGGCATGACGTGTGAATTACAATTAGTCTGGTTTTATCAAAATCGGTTCATCCGTTTATTACATATAGTGCACCTAAGGGGTGATAGTGGAAATAAATAATCCAAATGAAGCATCAAAGGATATGACGTGTACATATTATGGTCTAAGATCCGAACATAAGCCGATCTGCAACGGCGTGATAATAGAATGAGACCAATTTTATAATAAATTTAGTGTATTAAAAAATGTATTAAAAATGGGTTGACTGGGAAAATCCTGGACAGGATATTTTTTAATTAATTATTAAAAAATCTTTTATTTTCATTTTTTATTAATTGCAGTATCGAGATAATTTAAAACAATTTTGTAATAAAACAGTGCTGACATAATTTTTTTTTCATCATCCTATCAAGTGAAAGTAACTGGTACCGACATACCTGTTTATACCTGCCAACCTAGCCGTTTGTCCCGGTAAATATTAGAAAACGACTATGACTGCACATTCTGTAGGTTTCATACTTTAAGTCTATTATAATTTTTTTTTTTTTATTATCTCGATACTGCAATTAATTATAAAAAATGTTTTTTGAAGTGAAAACTTCTTTAGCGGCGTTGAGCACTTTTTCTGTAATGGGTATAAAATCTTAAACTCGCGTCAGGACACGTGACCTGATCGAAAAAGCGTAAGACGGATGGAGAGAACTCAACGTTAATAATCAAGTTTTCACTTCTGCCGGCACTCCCGGAGTGCAACCCGTCTTTTTTTTTTAATTCATTAAAAATGTCCTGTCCAGGATTTTCCCAGTCAACCCATTTTTAATACATTTTTTAATACACTAAATTTATTATAAAATTGGTCTCATTCTATTATCACGCCGTTGCAGATCGGCTTATGTTAGGATCTTAGACCATTTACTAGGGGTGAAAGGGAAAAGTTGAAAGTCTGTGAAAGTAGAAGGATATGGGAGCGGGAGGATAGCCATATCCTGGAAATTTTGAACTCTTTTGTACCTAAGTTTTTTAGTTCAGTTTAGAAATAAATTTTACTAACAGTTCTTTTGTGTTATTATTTAATTTATTTTATTTCTTAACTGTAAAATAATCTGCAAGTGCTTATTATTTAATTGTTTATGGTAGTACGTGTTTACTCAATAATTGTGTGTTAAGTAGTTTACTATGCAGTCACTATTCCACGCGGACGAAGTCGCGGGCACAGCTAGTCACAAATATATTTCTACCATAATATTCTGTAAGAATACATCAAAATTCATTTCATTTAATATTACATTTCGATACTATCATCATTCACAATAAGAACCATATTTATCTGGTGAAAGAATTTCTATAATGGAACGCCCACTCCACGTTGAGCGAACTTATTACACGATTATCGTATTTACTCTCATCTGCCGTTCATTTTATTATAATTAAACTCCAACCAAGCTAAGTGTATTGTTCAAAAATTCTACTCGTAAATCACAGCGATAACGCATATAAGCATTATCACGCTTTAATTTTAATTATATCATACAATGGAGCATGGAACATGATACAAGAGCAATTAAATTCGCGCCTAGTACCGTTATTATGTTACCGTCCCTAATTACTCTAGCATTTATTTAGTAAATCATGTTATCATGCGTAAACTTGAATATTACGAAAATCAGTTACATGTAAATTAATTATGTTGAGCACAATACGAGGGTGATACCCAAATGTTGATAGGCTTATAATTTGATCAATACCACGGAGTTTCAACCGCACTCTAGTTTGTGTTTGATTAAAACTTAACCGAGTTTAATTCATTTCGTGATTATCTTTGATGACAGAAAATAGTATAGTTAGCTTTTATTGTTAGTTTTCCTGTCAGTTTCGAGTACAAAGCAATTTTACATTATTACAACTTCAATTATTTGCATTTCAAAATTTTCAATCTACTGAACTAGTGGGTGAAAAATAGATTTCAGCAATACTTATCATAATTCATATAGAGACAGTTTGTGTAGCCAATGGCCAATGACCCTGTTTTAGTTATGTCGACAATTACAAAATTATCAGACAACTAGAATAGAAATAATTTAATTATTTATGCGAATTTAAACTTTATTCAATATTTGAAAAATAAACATCATCATAAATTGAAAGCCAACTGAATATTAATAACAAATCATTGACCATTTTTCATAAGCAGCTCTTTGTCTACAAAAATAAATGTTTTATCTATAGCAATATTTACGTACGTGCTATTGTACGATTGGCTAATAAAAATTAACGAGACTAGGATATTGTAAATATAAATAATATGTGTGTGAATAAATCTATGCAATTTGATTGTATTTGCGTGCGTTTTCAATTTGTGCCTGTGAATGCGATATTTCACATAAATTTGAACTTTAAAGCATGCGAATTTAGGGATATTTTTGCTTAATGTATGTGTAAATGATCTTTTTATAGATAATTTACACATACATTTTATTTAAAAGAAATTTTTCACTGTTATTTTCTGTAGATTAAACCAAAACTTTTATTTGATATTTTGGATAATGATGACATAGAACAGTCTTTCCCAACGTGGGCGATAACGCCCCCTTGTGGGCGCTGCAGGCCTAAAGGGGGGCGGTAAGAGACCCAGAAAAAAAAGGGGGCGTTGTGTAGGGCTTTGGGGTCGATTTATAATTTCATCTACCTAGCTAGGAAGACTCTTAGAAACCGACTGAGCTCTCGACTTCGAGAGTCGACATCTTGTGAACATCAACTAATATTAATTAAGATATAGCTCAAAATCAGTTCGATATAATAGACCGCGGGCAATCATGTTTTAACAAGTTTTTGTTAAATAATCCGATTTGTACATTCCTGTATCAATCGGCTGGTTCTATAATACTTGTTCTTGCTTGTCGAGTACGATTGGGCGTCGAATGAGATAAACGAGTTTATGCACGTTTGATGTCTTATTCCTGTTGGTGCGTGCTGCTTATGCAATCCTATATAAACGACGTAAATTTATTTTATTTTCATTTGCGGTTTCGCGCATAATAGATAAGCAGTACTTGATTTCAACACTTACGTATTTCTCAAAACAAAACAATGTCGGAAGTAAAAAAGAAGAGACGGCAATACTCTGCGGAATATATTAAATTCGGATTTATTGAAAATCCCACAAACCCGTCGTCGCCTTTGTGTCTTCTATGTCTAAAAACATTTTCGAACGAAGCAATGAAGCCTTCAAGACTGCAAGATCATTTGAATAAAATGCATCCAGATAAGAAAGACAAGAATGTAGCATATTTTCAAGACCTAGAGAAGAAGCATAATACTCAGCCAAGTGTATCAAAACTATTTTCGGCGGCTGCTAAGCAAGATGACGACGGACTTCGAGCTTCGTACAATATCTCTTTGTTAATTGCTCAAAAAGGCAAACCACACAACATCGGAAGTTAATTTTGAAGAGTTAATTTTGCCAGCAATAAAGGAAGTAATAACTACTGTGCTTCATAAACCGGCCGCAGATATTATCCGAAAAATTCCTTTGAGTAATAATTCTGTGCAAAGACGAATTGATGAAATGGCTGAAAACATTGAAGAATCATTGTGCAATCATCTGAGGACTAGTCAATTCTCAATTCAGCTCGATGAGTCCACTTTACCAACTAATGAAGCGTTGTTGCTATCTTACGGGAGGTTTATTAAAGATGAGAAAATACGTGAAGAACTATTGTTTGCCAGAAATTTGGAGACAGATACAGAAGGCGAAACCATATTCAATACATTGGAAAAGTTTTGTGAAGAGAAAGAGATTCCTTTGAAAAATATTATATCAGTTGCTACGGATGGCGCTCCGGCTATGACAGGGCGCCATAAAGGCTTCATAGCGTACTTAAAGAATAAAATTCCAGATGTCCTTGCTATACATTGCGTTATTCATAGACAACATTTGGTTGCTAGAAACTTAAGTGAACGACTATTTCAATCACTGCAATATGTCATCAAAGCAGTCAATAAAATCCGTAGCAGCTCTTTGAATGATAGATTATTTCATCAGCTTTGTGCTACTAATGACGAAGATTTCAACCGTTTGTTGCTTCATACTGAAGTTCGTTGGCTGTCAAGAGGCAATTGTCTGATTCGATTTTACAACCTGTTTGACTCTGTGATAGAGTTCTTGGAAACTAAAGATACAGAACTGCGCAACAATCTCATAACATCAAAGAATGATATAGCTTACATGACAGACCTGTATAAACTGTTCAACGACATGAACCTCCAACTGCAAGGCGATGAACTAAATTTAATTAAAACAAAAAATGTCGTTGCTGCTTTCGCAGCCAAACTGCTTCTGCACAAAAAGAATATGGGCAGACGTGAGTTTCACAATTTTCCGAATTTATCAGTATTTTGCAGTAACGACGACTTGTTTGCCTACTGCCAACATTTGGAAAACCTCCACATTGACTTCACCGAACGATACCAGGACATTTTAAACTTGGAAATACCAGACTGGGTGTTGGATCCGTTTTCAAATGTCAACACAGCAATGTCACCTCAGCTGGAAGAAGAACTTATAGAATTGACAACAAACGAAGAAACAAAAATCAAGTTTAAAAATGGATATCAAGAATTTTGGCTACAAAAACCGATCCCACAATTGTACCCTGGATTGTGGTCAATTGTTCAACGATTCTTGATAGCATTCCCATCGTCATATTTGTGTGAACGTGGATTTAGTGCTGTGGCAACGCTGCTTACTAAAAAGAGAAATCGTTTGCGTGTTACCGAACGTGGCGACTTGCGGCTGTTTTTGAGTAAATTGGAACCTGATATCAACAAACTTATTGAACAGCATCAGATTCAACCTTCACATTAGTTTTTATATAAGAATTGATTATGTTTGTTTTATTTTCAATAAAAGATACTCTACTATAAAGTTGCGTTTCAATAATCAGTTATAAGTACTTAGCGTTTTTTAAGTATGTTTAAAAAGGGGGGCGTTAAAAAATAATTTATTCTTAAAGTGGGCAGTAGACAAAAAAAGGTTGGGAACCCCTGTTTTAAGCAAATATATACCTACAGGTGTCAGATAAAGTATACCTAAGGCGACAATTCGTTTCTTCATTCAACGATTCTACTTAAGTTATAATTAATTCTTATTTATTCATTAATTAGCTGTAGATCCAATATCTTCTCTTTTAGTAATCTATAACATAAAAATGAATCGCAAAATGTGTTGGTAAGCACAAACGCATAACTCAAGAACGGCTGAATCGATTTCGTCAATTTTGACGTGACAACGTCTTATAATTCGATAGAGCCGCCTGCACGCACGAAAAAACATGACTCATGCGGCGTTACCTCGCTCTGAGGCGTTCCGTGTAAGGCTTGAAGTGCGAGCGAGAGCGCGGAACGAACGACAAAGAAGCACAATCGGACGTTGTCACGTTCAACTATCGTCAGTAAACCGACTTTACAGACAACCAATTTTTTTTTTGACGTGACAACGTCTTATAATTCGATACAGCCGTCTGCACGCACGAAAAAACATGACTCATGCGGCGTTACCTCGCGCTCGCTCTGAGGCGTTCCATGTGAGGCTTGAAGTGCAAGCGAGAGCGCGGAACGAGCGACAAAGAAGCACAATCGTTGTCACGTTCAACTATCGTCAGTAAACCGACTTTACAGACAACCAATTTTTTATAATATTCCTTGAAGTACGAGGATGGTTCTTATGGAGAGAAAACGTAAACATGTACCACGGGCGAGGCTGGGGCGGACTGCTAGTATGTAATACAAATTACAGAGACCATAGCGAGCGTTTCACCGCTCGTGACAAACGATCCTTACCAATCAACTACACAATTCTTATGGAAATGTTAACGCCATAATTACGGCTTAATCTATTAGCATCTTTGTCGACTTATTATTAACACTTAGAGCAATTACCAGCAATTATTTCATTGATTGTGGTTATTAGTTACCATAAGCGTAAATCATAAAATACCATCTGGAATACCTATACTTATCTATTTACAAATTAATGTAGAAATATGGAAATAGTATATTTGTTTGTTTGTATTTTCTGCTTATTATATTGTAGTCATTTATTTGCGGACGCTGGCTGTAACAATTTATAGATTCAGTATCAGATAATTTCAGTGTAATCAACTTTCTAATCAACAATTATGCAAAAGTTTATATTCTAGAAAGAATGACTTGGTAAGGTAGAAACCTTACCAAGTGAAATTATATTAAAAATAGTTATTCAATTTTCTTTGTATCAATATTCTTATACTAAGTGTGAGAATAATTAGTTACTTACTTTTTATAGAACTATAAATTAGTTGCTTTACAACTTAGACCATTAAAACACTTTACAAGCTATGAAGAAAATATTTAATTAAAAATTTGGTTGTCTGTAAAGTCGGTTTACTGACGACTAGCGGTCCGCCCCGGCTTCGCCCGTGGTACATATTTCGCAATAAAAAGTAGCCTATGTTCTTTCTCAGGGTCTAAAGATTATCTGTGCCAAATTTCATCAAAATCGGTCCAGTAGTTTATGCGTGAAAACCATACATACATACATACATACATACATACATACAAAACTTTCCTCTTTATAATATTAGTATAGATAGTTGAACGTGACAACGTCCGATTTTGCTTCTTTGTCGCTCGTTCCGCGCTCTCGCTTGCATTTCAAGCCTTACATGGAACGCCTCAGAGCGAGGTAACGCCGCATGAGTCATGTTTTTTCGTGCGTGCAGCCGGCTCTATCGAATTATAAGACGTTGTCACGTCAAAAATTGAGATAATAATGGAATTGACAAGATTATCATACTTTATTTACATTCAATACAGATACATAGATATTACAATATATTATAATCATTCAGAGTAAGTAGCCTAGCGAAGCAATTGCTGCGCGAAGCAGTTCGGCCTGCGTGGACTTGGCTCGGAGGAAGAAAGCAGCTGCACACGCGCTTCGCTAAGCTGCTCGCTCTGTGTGAACCCGCCTAATAAATACTTTGACATTACTGCTTCAAATATATTTATTCCAAACAGTCAACCATAATCGCCCAAAGTGCTTGATTATCAACTCAAAACTTCAACGCCTGCCACAATTTATTCGCCAACATTACTGACAAAACCACGCTTAGGAGTTAACACGCAATTTTCAAAAGTTGTCGTCAACAATTTGAACATTTGACAAAGGACATTAGCCCCTGGGGAGGCGACCTATAGAAGTATTTATTCCAGCGTGGGAAAGTGATGGCGCTATATGATCTATATAGCGCTATCGCTATTCCACACTGGATATAATATTGCTCAGACATGGTACGAGGACTGACAAGTGAGATAAATAATTTCCTGCCAAACCGATAGCATTTGTACAAAGTTGATAATCTAATGTTCGCGGAACTTGGCCTGTTTATTAGAAATTAATCTTGAGATGACTTAAATCGGTTAATATAAAGATAGATACATACTGCGCAATGGTATTATTGTTGTACCATTTGTTAAAATTTCTTTTATTGGTGCTTGAAAGTTTGAAGTGACAACCTTTCTTTAATCTTGCTCGCCAGCATCGTCCTTTTTAGGAATCCGAACCTTAAAAAACGGAACCCTTACCGGGTATTCAGATAAATCTCATCTAATCTATACTAATATTATAAAGCTGAACAGTTTGTTTGTTTAAAAGCGCTAATCTCAGATCCGATTTGAAAAAATTTTTCGGTGTTAGATAGCCCATTTAACGAGGAAGGCTATATAATATCATCACGCTAAGACCAACAGGAGCGAAGCAATACGGGGGAAACCGCGGAGCACAGCTAGTATAATATAACTCGAAGCCTCAGTCCCAGCCCGACTCCCATATTATTGAATATCAACCAAATGGAATTGAATTCACTGAATTGAATATTTAACGAAATCTGTAGTTAAATTAACAATCTTTTTAGACCACAAAAATATTAATAAGAATCCTAATTGAAATAAATACAGAAATCTAAAAACTAATCAACGCCACGCCTTTATTTTGTTCTGCATATTAAATACAAAAAGTGCGTCGAGTTGCACGCTCAATTTAATGCATAGAGTATATATAGATACAGAGACAAATTTGTTTTATGATATGAAAGTTAAAAATTCATCAATTTAACGCTTACTTAACCCAGGTAACGTCGACGGCTTCAAAAAGTGCTATTTTTTTCTAAATTTGCAATATTTTTATTGATGCTCCACTCCTATAATTAATCGTTGTGTTTTATTATTATAACGTAAGTGTATAATATATTGTATTGTTTAGAAATAAGGTAAGACAAAAACATTAGGAAATATTTTGTAATTCATTGTTGAAGTCAGTTAAAAAGTAAGTCAATTACATGCACCTGTTTCAAGTTTGTTAAGGGTAATACAAAAAATATCTACAGGAGGAATTGCAAACCTTCTAGCATTTTGGGCATATCATTTAAAAGAGGTCCTATCTATGTAATTTTTATAGTGTACTGAATGTTTTATATAAATTGGTTATACTCGTATTCAAAATTTTGACTTTCTTTGAAAGGGGCACGGTAAGAAAGAGGCACAGAAAACTGATCATAGTAATAACTAAAAATCAAACTGTTATTTACAAATGAGTAACTTTCGTTTGCTAAATAGTTCACCTTTATTCTGACTCTGCATAGAGTATAATATAATTCAGAGATATTATCTGTACTTTAATTAATCTGTGCGTAAACCAATTTCCGCCAGACCGTGTTGTTTTTATTCGACATCCGCGGTCACGCCAGCCGTCTGTATCGATTAAATATCCATCGATATCGAAGAAAATCGATATTTTATTTACTTAACTGAAATCGGTTGTTTGACATGCACCTGTATCTAATTGCTATGCGTAATGTATGTGAATGGAAAAGTCGTATCGAAAATATGAAACGTCTAAAATATAATGACAAAGAAATAGGTTATGTAGAGTCAGATAATGTTGTAATTTGTAAATAACCAATCACGTGTTATCTCCAATTAGAAAACACTGTTTTTATCTATTATAAGCAAACATAGTTTTATTTAAAACAAACAGCAGAAAATCATAAACACCTAGAATTTGTTTCGTATTAAATCTCATAAGAATATGAAAGTGAAATTCATGTACATTAATGCAGAACTAGCTTTATGCAAGCGACTTCGCCCGCGTTAGGCCGGGTTTCCACCTGCAAGTAGACTTGCAAGCTGCTGTCAGACAGAATGTCGGACATTTCTTGCGGAAGTTTTCTTGCAGATGGAAATACGGCCTTAGGTTAAAAGTTGATAGAGTTTCATATAAACTAATACGCCTTTTCATCCCCATAAAGAGGTACTTTATAAACACATGAAGCTATTTTATTATTAAAATGGTATCGTGGTAAATAGTAAAACAATGTCACGACGATTCAAAAGTATTACTGGAAGAAGTCTAATTGAAGAAATAAATGTTTGAGTTTGAGTTTAGTGCTCACTAGAAAAACGATGAGGTGCTGTATACGAGTACAATCTAGCATTTCCAGAGTAAAGCTATTTACCTAATCACTAATTCATGAAATTGAGGTAAGTGCATTCGTGATACAGGGCTTGTTAACATTAGGCACAAAGCGCATATCGTAAACTAATTTAGCAGTACTAATTGACTAACAATATACCCAGAGGCTTATACCACTTATACCACTAGAAAGCTGAAAACTAATATGGCAGTACGGATTCACTGAATTATCTAATAATAAAGATTTAGTGTGAAAATACAAAATTCGTACTATACCATATACTTACCATTTTGCTGGCTAAAGCTTATGCTACATAAATTATAGTAACAGTGTGTTTACATTTTCTCTCCATTAGAACCATCCTCGTTCTTCAAGGAATATTATAAAAAAAAGAATTAACGAAATCGGTTCAGCCGTTCTCGAGTATTGCGCTTCATTTTTATTATAGGTACTTACGTATGTGTTTATTAATTATCCAAAAAAAATTGGTTGTCTGTAAAGTCGGTTTACTGACAATAGTTGAACGTGACAACGTCCGATTGTGCTTCTTTGTCGCTCGTTCCGCGCTCTCGCTTGCACTTTAAGCCTTACATGGAACGCCTCAGAGCGAGGTAACGCCGCATGAGTCATGTTTTTTCATGCGTGCAGCCGGCTCCATCGAATTATAAGACGTTGTCACGTCAAAACCAGATGGTTTATGCCTGCTATTAACTTCAACATGTCAAAAGGGCATTTTTATGAATGTATTCAAAATTATGTAGGTCGTAGATATCAGTAGTCTATCACATTGGCAAGTTGTATCAATATCTCTACATTCATGAAAAGGTAAAACTAAAACTAACTTTAATATTCCATATGCTTACCAAAGAAAACATTTTATCCCGGGAAAACAGAGTGTTCCCAAAGGAACAGATTAGGTGTAATTCTATCAAAAGGAAGCAAAGCCGGGTGTAAGACCATGGATATCAATTACGCTGGGCTGTATGAAGAAACATTACCTTGTAAGTATAGCATTGTTTATTACTAACGGTCTTCTTATCACATAATATATTTAAATCTAAGAAAGATAAAAATATATATACAAGTGGAAAATAAAAATAAGGAACTTCTCTCTCTGTTTTCCTTTTTATACTAGCTTCCGCCCGCGGCTTCGCCCGCTTTGTATAGAACTTAATAAATTATACACTCCTTCCTCGAGAAATACTCTATCAAAAAGCGATTCTGTCTTCACTACTTAGTGATTATTGTTATATTTATACAAAAAAGGCACGCACTGCAACGAGCATGCTCTTAAAAGTTTCTCCAATTTTAAAACCAAACATCGGCGGTTATTAGAAAATTCATAATAATTATATTAAGGTAAAAAATATAAAGTTTTTACTATTATAACAGAAACCTATTGAATTGTTTATATCCGATTTCTTACTCATACTGTAAAATTGATTCGCACGAACGGACTCAATTTAAACATGTTTTATTGCAAAATCCACGTATTTTAGAGAATCAATGTAAACTTTATCAATTTTAAAATACATAAAATAAGAATATGAAAGGGGCATCATTAGTTGAGAGTAAAATTTCAAGGTCGCGTAATGGCAATACCGTCACACCATGGAGTAAGGCGACGATTTTGGTATCTTTAAATCTTGCCAAATAAGTTTCACTTCTGACACGTGTGCTCGGCACACACGTAGCTTTTTAGAGACATATAGATATTACAGACTAGTGATTGCCTCTACTCGCCCAACTCTGCCCATTGTGAAGACGGCCCGTAACACATTTACACATCACAGGTAAAATGCTTCGTGCATTCATCGTATAAAATAATGGAATATTATAATTGTAAGTTTAATTGAATTAACATTGTATTGGATAATATTTTAATGAATTGGAATAATATTGTAATTATTATATTTGCTTACCAATTAAGTGGTGATTTCAGATTTGTGTTGGATAATTTAATTATAACACTTGTAGGAATATATCTGTTCAGTGCAGATAAATATTTTGAATTGGAATTTAAATTAAAAATTGTGTCTGCCAATAGCTTCAATTTTAATTATTACTAGCTCTCCCAGCAGGCAGCAGACATATTGCACTATTGCCCCATTTTAGTATTTTCTCTCCATAAGAACGTTATGCCTCAACAACAACGTTGAAAAAAATTTGCCGTATTGTAGAGCCGTTCTCGAGTTTTTCGCTTAGCGATTAATTTTATTTTTTTAAATAAAATGTATGAGCGCAAGATTTGTGTGGGAAATAAAAAAATATATTATCATCCCCTGCTAAATTAGATCTCATTAAAATAATTGTCACCTGCGCTCCACATTTAACAAATCTGCATTGTTACACGGAAACAATGTTTTAATATTAATCACCATGGTACTTGGAGAGACTGTCTGAACCCTCTTCAATTTGTATGATTGCTACGTATTAATTTGATTAATTCACAGATTATATTATAATTATTATCGTTCTTCATCATCACTACATTGTATAAATTAATAATCATAGTCGCTTTCTCTGCCCCTATGTCCCTATGTATGCTTAACTGTTTAAAACTACGCAACGGATTTTGATGCGGTTTTTTTAGGAGATACCTAGAGTGATTCTGAGGAAGGTTTTATTTATTTTTATTTATTTATTTTACTCTTTAATACAACTAAACAGACTTACATACTAGAACATACAAAAATAAAAGCAAGGAGCAGTTTAGTGTATTTGGCGGCCTTATCACTTAGTAGTTTTAGTATATTATTTATTAGGTTTAGAGCAATGCGGACGAAGCCGCGGGAGCAAGGTAGTTGTTGATATATCATGAAACATGTAGTGTTGATACAGACATTTTTCTCTTGAAAAATATAACTCTAAATATATTTTATTTTATTCAAAAACATTGTTATATTATTTAAATTAGTAAGCGAGTTATCTCCATAAAATTTACAAGGCTTTACATTTCTTTAGAACTCTTTTCCGAGATATTAAGAAACTTATTTAAGTTATAAAAACGTCTTTTATTTTCCTCTTTCTTGGGAACAAGGGAAATTGTTCTAAATCCTGATATGCATCAAAAATATGAAAACCTTTGCAGACTTTTTCTTTGTTTCAATTTGTTTTTTAGTATTTCCTATTCCTATTTTTATAAGAATTTTAACAACAAAAATTACTACATTAGAGTGGATAAAAAAATTGGTTGTCTGTAAAGTCGGTTTACTGACGATAGTCGAACGTGACAACGTCCGATTGTGCTTCTTTGTCGCTCGTTCCGCGCTCTCGCTTGCACTTCAAGCCTTACATGGAACGCCTCAGAGCGAGGTAACGCCGCATGAGTCATGTTTTTCACCGACTTCAAAAACAGAAAACTAAAAAGGTTTGATGTCGGTGCACGGGCTTAATACTAAGTGCTTAGTGTTTGGCACCGACTTCAAACCTATTTAATAAATAGCACATATAAATAATATGTAGTAAATAATAATATCAAATCTTTTTTTTATTTTTTAATTTTCTGTTTTTGAAGTCGGTTGTTTTTAACGCAGTTATTTTTATTATAAACTGAAATAGTTGTTATGTTTTTGTTACAGTTTATTTTAAAAGTATTATAGTTTTTTATTAATTTAATTAGTTTAAAATTGTTATTAATAGACATTGAAAACTAGTATCATTGTAACAATTGTGATAATAACCCGTCTGTTACGTGATCAGTCCTGAACTACTGAATAGATAGAGATAAGATTTTTATCTAAAACCGCTTTCGTGCGTAAACTTCTTTCTAATACAAATCTCTATTACATATTAAAATCGGTGTTCGGTTACTCCAGACATTAAAATAAATAAATAATAAATAAATATTTTCAGGACAATTTTCACACACGGCACGATCTGATCCCATACTAAGCTTTCGCTTGTGTTGTGTGTTATGGAAACCAGATGGCTGATAAACATACATATATATTTTTTTAATAAATACTTATATAGATAATTAACACCCAGACACAGAGCAAACATCTATGTTCATCACACAAATATTTGCCCCGGGTGGGAATCGAACCCACGAGGCCTGCCTTCCAAGCCAGAGGGGCTTGGAAGGCAGGGCCACTACCAACCAACTACCAAGCCAACCGGTCAGTCTCAGTCAGAAATAGATTATATCGTTTTATTTAATTAGTTTTCTAAACGATTGACGTGGGTTCGTTTGGCTTGGTTTTAACAACAAGAGAGTTGTGAAACTGTATCAAAACTATGCGGGTCGGGTCGATGCGTTTCACGGACCGGGGGACAGATTTCCCATTCAAATTTCAATATTTGAACAAGCGAAAAGTATTGAAAATATTTTCCAATTTTCCTTCGACGATGTACGCACCAAATTGATGGTACGTTAAAATTAATAGCAGCCAGTGCTTCGGTTTACCCGAAAAGACATGTATCGGAAATGAATTAAATATAGTGCATCTTTTTAACGATACATTTTTGATAGAATATAATAAAAGGAGCACGTTACGTCTTAGTTAATGTTATAAATACCATAAAGTATCAGAGAGGGTTAATTTTAAGATGCCCTGTAGGAATAACTTATATCTTCATACTGTATTTGAATTTTAATTAAGTCAATGTTTCTAATAATTGATAATGTCGATGGAGTACAAAACACTTCAAGGAAATCAAGTCTCAAAGAAAACCACCTATATCTCTCCGGTGACTCCACGTATTAAGAATGGAGTTATTACTTTTTGCAATATTAAGCATGTGTTGCCTCATTAATAATGTATTTTCATACGAATACTAGCACAGGGTTTTGATTTGGTTCCTTTGATTTTCGTCTAATATGAAAAAGAATGAAAAACATTGTAATTATAGAAATAGTCAAATGTTGAAGAATTTCAATTAAAAAATATTTTTAAATTATAGTAAGAAGCCAATGATGTTAATAAGTAAATATTACATTGTTATATACGAAGAAATAGTCTTTATTTAACTTTTAATATCGATATTTTTAAAAATAATGTACCATTATAAAACAATCTTAAGCGCTCACATTGGCTATTTTTTGCTCTATGTTAACAATACTTATGCTATTTTGAAAATTATTTCACCATTACATAACTACATTATCCCAAGAGTACCTATCTTTTTATTTACTACCAAGCAAAGACACAGTCGGATCTCACTGTTAATTCATTTGTATATAATTTTGCACTGACCTCAACCAATAATAAAATCTGCTCTAATTAATGCTCTAATAAATTAACAACCGGTGACATAATGTATGGTAATGTAAAGCCTCACTATCAAACCAGGAACCGCAAAAGTCACGGATATTTTACGTGATTAATAAAAAATTAACTTAATTGACATTTTGTTTAAAATGGCGGCGCATTTGGTCATTTTATTTGACATGACTGTCAACACAGTTCACAATATGGAAATGGGATCATCTTCAATTGTTATACAATTATTTTTTGGGTACAATCTATTTAAATAAAACAAATTTTCCTGTTTTCTGATTAAATGGTTTTTGAGTTTAAGCCCTTTATACTATTACTAGCTTTCCGCCCGCGGCTTCGTTCGCTTTGTCTAAAACCTAATAAATTATATATACTAAAACCTTCCTCTTGAATCACTCTATCTATTAAAAAAACCGCATCGAAATCCGTTGCCTAGTTTTAAAGATTTAAGCATACATAGGGACATAGAGACAGAGGAAGCCACTTTGTTTTATGCTATGAAGTGATATTATTTATATATAATGTATTAAGAAACAAATACTGAACTTATTGCTTGAAATTAATTACACCTACTGATTTCAATGAAAAATCAATACTCAAACAACAATACGAAAACGTACATCTATCTGTCAATTCATTCACAAAAACTTGACCAACTTATTAGGTACTCTACCAGATTGCTAATTTTCTTATTTTGAAAAATCAATCAAAATAACTCTGGTTAAATTATATATTATCGATACTTATTCTCGTTAATAAAATACTAAATAAATAATATCATAATACAGTATACACTAACATTGGTAAATATATACGCTTGCAAAAACTAATAAGAGTCATTCAGATTATGTACACATCTTTCATCAAAGTCAACGATTAATCACATAATTAGGTGTGTTATTATAAACTAGATACATTATAGTGTTCCCTAACGATATACAAACAAATATTTCTTTTAGTTTTCTGATAGTATCTATTTATATTATGTTAATAGTTGTAGCGTTTGTTCTTTTCAAACAAAAACGGAATATATACTCTGTCTGTGTGACTTTTGCGATGAGTATAAATTTATATTGCTTTATTAACTGCATAATTTTTACTTATAATGTTTGAATATTATAATAACTTAAATAAGAGCGGCCTAAGCATTCAAAAATCATTGCTCCCAGCCAACCACAGGATACAGTGATGCACTCTAAGGCACATTTTAATATTCAAAGATCGACATTGCTGTTGTTTAATAAAAAAGCCATAAACATAAACATCAAAAAAATGGCGCTTATAAAATAAGTGATTTAAATACCACTCGTAAATAATATCAAATTTTCTAGTGTAGAATAGCTATTAAATTATATATGATACACGCGAGAGGGCGAGTTAAATATTAGTTTGAAATGTAATAAGAATGTACTGCGATTCTACACAGCTACCTAATTGATTAACAAATCGCAGCAAGTCAACGACTATTAGCAAAGTGAAGGTAGTTGGGTCAAACGTCGTATAAACAACGTCCGAGCCCCTAGGCACGATCCGTACGATTGCGCCACGAGTCAAAGGAAAGCGGCAATTTATAGTATTCGACAGCTAAGCATGTTCTGACAGGTGACAGTGACAGCTATATTGACAACTATTCATCCACAAAAATATTAAATCAAAAGTTACGTCTAACACGGCCATACTGACAAACGTACGTCCTCGTACGCCTTTTTTCGTATTACAATACAACGGTAGTTCATCTCGGGATTTCAAAAACACACTGCCTCGGCCACACTGACCATACTTTTCTACGCACTCGTTAGTAAAACAGCGACTAGACAATACCTCAACGCTCAAATCCGACTAGCGAGTCAACTCACTACGGACATACAGACGGCGACTTGACGGTATATCTACGCTCGTACGACTAGTGAAATACATCACTACGATACGTCAGCGACTAGACAATACCTCAAAGCTCAAATCCGACTAGCGAGACAACTCACTACGGACATACAGACGGCGACTTGACGGTATATCTACGCTCGTACGACTAGTGAAATACATCACTACGATACGTCAGCGACTAGACAATACCTCAACGCCAGGGTTCGACTAGCGATTTGAATCACTACGAGCCAATAACACTCATCGTCAAAAAAATTCGGCACATGCTTCGGGACACCACTCGCCACGCCAGGGCACCATATTATGCTGTGCCGCGGCTTGAGTCTTCTTTCCGTAGTCACCACAACGAGTTTCAACTCGTATCGACCACTAGGCAGGATGTTCATTACTTCGTAGGGCCCTCGCATCCCTGAATCTAATTTACCTGTGAACTGAGAGGTTTTTATTACAAACACTGGACCGCAGCCCAGATAGCACACACAATTTCTTCGATGGACTACATTCCCGTTACAATAATCCACGTAACAATCTTTTACTTTACACAACGCACGAAGAAAAAAAAAAACACAGATGCCAGTTACAAAACTACGTAAACTTAAACACATTAAAAAATAGTGGGCTTGAATTCTATCCCAATTCTGATAATAGAAATTACACGCGAGAGGGCGAGTTAAATATTAGTTTGAAATGTAATAAGAATGTACTGCGATTCTACACAGCTACCTAATTGATTAACAAATCGCAGCAAGTCAACGACTATTAGCAAAGTGAAGGTAGTTGGGTCAAACGTCGTATAAACAACGTCCGAGCCCCTAGGCACGATCCGTACGATTGCGCCACGAGTCAAAGGAAAGCGGCAATTTATAGTATTCGACAGCTAAGCATGTTCTGACAGGTGACAGTGACAGCTATATTGACAACTATTCATCCACAAAAATATTAAATCAAAAGTTACGTCTAACAAATGAATATAAAAATATTCTTTAAGTAACTGCGCAATTGAAATCACGAGTACATCACATAATCATAATTTACATCTTTTACCGACTTCCATAAGGATGTATTTATAATAAAACGTATACTTATTGAAATAATGACTTAAAATTTGTTTCGAGCTCTTTTTTTATTTTTTGGTGGTCTTTCAGATTTAATGTTTTATATTTCGTTCAAAAGCTTTCCCAGAAGTCAAATTAAATGAATGAGTTTTGAGTTTGAATTTATTAATCTTATTTAACTAATTTATGAATGACACACTCAAAACCTGAAAATAAAGAGTTATTTTAATAAAACTTGTTCATTAGTTTTGAATGAAGGCTAAATAAACGGACATACCAGTTTATTTTTTATACAAAATATCTGACAAAAGAAAATACGAATAACTATGACCACGTAAAAGTTTAGGTTCTTTTATGAAAGATAAACTACATATGTAAATTCTTATCTACTGAACGTCTAGTATGTGTAATGCCCACATTTTATTTGAAATATTATCTACCGGATGCATTTATCGACAAATTTGAACACATTACTCTTTTTATAGTTATTTTCCGTCTCAGTAAAGCCATTAGAATTTCATTGAACAATAATAATTAAGTGTGTAATAAAAAATATATTAGTTGTATTATCAATGTAGCTAACCATTACCGAATGATGTCAGAGCGTTAATGTACAAAATAGTTTCTATTTCTAGAACTTTTTATGTACAATATACCATTTGAATGTGAAAAGAATAATATATTTATCATCAGCATACATCACTGCTCTAATCTTCTTCTTCTTCTTCTTCTCTTAAATAATGGCTCCACCCAATAAAAAGGGACTTCAACCACTGTCCAGTATATATGGGAGAGACAGGACTCAAATTTCAGTCAGTTAGACTTGTGCGGATTTGACATTTAACATTTGGTACTGAGTGGGAAAATGCAGAAATTTTGATCAACTTGGAGCGGCTAGAACAAACACATAAGACAATACAGGTTATATTATATTACAGACAACAGGAAACACTAATATGATTTATAAATATAATAAGGGGTTAATACTTTAGTTTATTATAGGAAATAAATTTAGATAGAATTTCAACATATTTGGAAGGCACTAAGGACAACAGACATTTAAAATTTGTGGGACGAGGGATTTCGGGAGGGAGGACATCCAGTAATGAAGAACGAAGCTTGTTACATTCAAAGAACAGGTGGTCAGTAGTACCTTCGTCCAATCCACACTCACAAATAGAGTGATCTCGTACTCTGATTTTCGCCAGATGGACAGGAGTACACGCATGGCCGAAGCGAAGCCGACAGATAGTGGATGTTACTGGTTTGTCGAATTTACGAAAGCAGAAAAACCACGGTTTGTGTGGAATAGTAGGCTGAATGTCCCAATAAAATATACCTTTTGTGCGGCTGGACTCTTGCCAAAGATTCAACCACTTCCTATCTAAACGTGATTTTGATAGTGGAACAAGGTCTTGACTGTAATTACTAAAGTGAGTATTGCAACCCACTTGCGTAGCAGACTTAGCCAAAGAGTCAGCCATCTCGTTACCCCCTATACTAATATGACCTGGTATATAAGTGATTTAAACGTGGAGACCCTTATTGAGGCAATTTAAAAGAGCCACACGGATTCTTAAAATCAAGGGGTGACAAGATCTGGATCGAAAGGGATTAGATAGGAGAGCCTGGAGGCAGCTTAATGAGTCAGAAAATATAACAGCTTTATTAAGGTTGTGAGAGCTAATGAAAGTGAGGGCTTCGAGAATGCCTGTAGCTTCACCAGTATAAACAGTAGATAAAGGGGGGCACTTTAACTGGAGAATAATGCTGGATTGAGGGTACCAAACAGCGACTCCTACACATGACATATCGGACATTTTCGAGGCATCGGTAAAAAAAAGGTGCCAATTGGGCCATTTATTGGCTACAATTTCATTAAATGTAGCATTTGCATTAATTGTATGTTTAGTTACGCCACAATTTAAAAGTATAGGTGGATTGTACGTAAGGGACTGGAAGTTAACAGAGAAGAGAGGATATAGTTCAAACTGAACAGTAGGGTCAGGCAGACGGGAGAATCTTATGAAGCTTTTCAGTAAACAAGGAAAATTAGCAGAGGGACGGAGATTTTGACTAGTGGAGATTTGAAGGAGATTATGGAGCTTGGGCCAAAGGATATGGGAAGAGTTATAGATAGATTTAAAAAAATATTTATCACACAGATACTGTCTGCGAAGAGCTAGGGGAGGGTCAACACACTCAACCTGCAGGGCGTTAACCGGGGTAGATTTCATTGCTCCGGTAATCAAGCGTAGACAGGGAGATTGCACTTTGTCTAGTTTATTCAGTGCCGTCTTATTACATGGATCGAGTATGAAAGACGCATAGTCTAAGTGACTACGCACCACGGCATTATAAATAAGTTTCTGACAGTATGGGTGGGCCCCCCACCACACTCCTGCCAGAGAACGTAATATATTAATCCCTTTTTCGCATTTTTGACTGATGTAGTTAACATGAGGGGAACCAGATAACCTAGAATCTAATATAACGCCCAGATACTTAACTTTATTGGTGACTGGAATTGGCTCATCGCCAAGTATTAAGGTTGGTGCGGGAATGTGACGCTTTTTAGTGAAAACTACAACACAACATTTTGGTACAGACACAGACATACCATACTCTGATAGCCAGTCACGAAGATACGACAAAGCTGAATTAAGGCGCGAGGTGATTTCATCCATGTCATGGGAATGAGCAAATAGGGTTATGTCGTCTGCATATTGAAGTATGTCACAGAAAGATGTGACTGTCGTATCCAAGTTGAAAGTGTAGATCGCATATAGGAGAGGACTTAATACCGATCCTTGAGGGAGCCCCTTCCAGGTAAGCCTAGTGGAAGAAATATGAGAGTTATGGCGCACTTGGATGGATCTTGACATTAAAAGATTGCAGATAAATCGTATCATCCTCACTGGGATACTCAGCTGTAACAATTTGTTTCTGAGTAACGGAAGAAGTACGTTATCGTAAGCTGACGCTATATCTAAAAAGACGCCTACCAAATACTGTTTTCTTTCAAAGGCCGATGATGCCGAAAATGCCTAAACAATCCAGTACACTCAAGTCTATTTTTAACCATGTGTTCAGCTATCTTAGACAGACACGAAGAAAGAGCGATTGGTCGATAGGAGTCGGCACAAGAGGCTTGTTTGCCTGGTTTTAGTATAGGAATTATGAGATGTGATTTCCAAGAGTCAGGGATGTAACCGAATTCATAAAATAAATTTACTAAGTTTAAAAAGTACTGTTTGGTTATGGGACCGGATTGGCGTATGAAAGAATAAGGAATGCCATCTAATCCGGGAGAGGAGTCTAAGAGGCCGCTGAGGGCTACATTTAGCTCTTCCAGGGAGAATATGGCTTCCATATTGTTATCAGGAGACGAGACGAGCGGACCAGTGGCCATAGGGAAAGAATCTAAAGAAGGGACAAAGGGAGGGGAGAACTTATCAGCGAACTCTTCAAGCCACACTGAGGAGTCATTGGAATCTATGTCGTTACAAGAAAGAGAGCCACGAAATTTACGTATGTTCTTCCAAATAACTGTTGCAGGTGTTCTAGGCGACAGACTCTCGCAAAATGTTTGCCAGCCTGCTTTCTTTTTCTTTTTAAGAAAAAGCTTGGTACGCGCGGCTATTCTTTTATAATATATAAAATTGTCAACGGACATGGAAGCATTATACTGAATTTCGGCCTCTCTCCTTGAGTTGACAGAAGCTGAGCATTCATCGTCCCACCATGGCGGAGAGACTTTGCGAGAACCAGAGTTAGAAACGGATTTAAGAGGGATATTATTCGCTGCTGCGTTTTTAATACAATCCACAAAGTCAGAATAAGTACGTAGATCATTATCAAGAGAAACGGAAGGAAGGGACTCAACCAGATTGTCAAGACCAGTAGCATAATCCTGCCAGTTTGCTTTACAAAGTCTATACATGAGTAGGGGTGGGAAAGGGGAAGTCAATGGGATAACAGACTGGGAAAGAGAAGAAAGAAGAGGAAAGTGGTCGCTACCATGAGTACTAGAAAGAGTTAAATTGGTGAGGGATGGAGCCAAGGAGGAAGAACAAATACATAGATCAACTACAGAGGAGAGACTCTGATTAGGAAGGACTCTCCTGGTGGGAGATCCATCGTTAATTACACAGAGGTCAAGGTCATCAAGCAGATCCATTAGCAGGTGCCCAAATGTATTGCAAACAGAAGATCCCCAAGAAGTGTGCTGAGCATTAAAATCGCCCAATACTAAAAGAGGAGACGGTACGGAGGAAAGTATAAGTGAAAGATCAGGTATAATAGAAGGATGAGGATGAGAAATGTAGACAGAAATAATAGAGACATTATTGCATCTTGCAGCCACAGCGTTAATACGCTGATCATGCATAGGCAATAGAATACGAGAGAAATTTAAACAATGTTTAAGTAAAAGTGCTGTTCCAGCATACCCATCGGCTCTGTCATCTCGCAGACAGAAAAAGCCAGGAATCCGAAAGTGACTTCCGGGAACTAGCCATGTCTCCGAGATGGCAAAAGCTATAGGGTTGTGGGTTGAAATAAGGTCAAGTACTTCATGACATTTCGGACGAATGCTTTGAGCGTTCCACTGGAGGATTGTGAGGGCCATTACTGTTAAATAGAGAGATGAGATTTATAAGTCTATGGGCAACGTTGGTCGGTATTGAATCTGTTTTTTTAAGAAAAGTTTCTAAGGCTGAAACATAAAGCTAAGTACAACCGGGGGGTCAGGGTTTTGGGATAAGGCACAACCATTCGGTTGAGTAGAGGGTAATTCCTGAGTTATTTGGCGGTGTGCAGCTACATCATATGTTTTACCTAGTGGTGCAAGAGTGCGAGGGGGTATAGAATAGGTCTTTTTATATGAAGTTTTATTAAGAGGACGAGTTTGACGAACACTATTGGATTGTTTCATAGAAGGGATGGGGAAAACAGGTGATTGTTGTGATCTGGGCGCAAAAACGAAACTGGCTGTTTCTGAAAAGGGTCTGTACACTGAAGGGGTAAGCTTAGAGGCTTCCTCGAATGAGATACCTTCTGTGGCCATCAAAAGTTTAATTGACTTTTGCCGGCTGTGTTCCGGGCAATTTTTGTCAATGGCGAAGTGAGTGCCATTGCAATGGACACATAGTGCTTGAGATTCTTGAATGGGACAGGAGTCACCCGAGTGGTTTTGTGTACATTTGTAGCACCTCTCTTTTGAGCGGCACTGGTCGCGGATATGCCCAAAGCGACAGCACTTGTGGCACTGGATGGTTGGGTAATGGTAACAATGGTACAGGAAGTGAAGTGTACCTACAATAGATTTTTGATGGCATTGCTTGACCTAAGAAAGTTAGAACCACCGTTTGGGATGGAACCCAAGTTGTAATTCCATCAAGGCTAGCTTTTTTGTTAAGTCTACGTGCTTTAAGTATGCGACCGTGCCTGTTAGGGAATTCTGCACACTCCACCAAATCATCCATGGTCCATTCTATCGGTATTCCTTTTACAATACCCATGCGGGTGATATGATAGGTAGGAATGAATGCCTTAAATTTAGCTTCGGCCAAAGCAGGTAAAGATAAAAAATTATTAGCATCCTCAGCTGATGCAAACTCAACCGATATCCTGTTGCGGCCAACAGATTTTACTCCGTCTCTTAAAATATTAGGTACTTTTTGGCTATATAAGAAAGATCCAAATTTGATCGGACGGATGGACAGGCCGGCAGAAGGATCGTTTTCTACGCGAGATACGTGGACAATATATGGTCCAACTTCATCACCACTATATCTTATAGGATTATTTAAAATAGGATCAACAAATATAGACGGATTAACAGGTGAAATGGGATCAGATGGAACAAAGCGTTTGATTGGAGATTCATCTGTAGACTCAGGTGACGGACACCTTTGCCTCTTATTCTGAGAGATGTCCAATTCCATGCTTCTTTCCTGGACGTCCGGGGGCTTAGGATCGGGTGGATCAGGGCCCATATTAGTGAATTGTTAGTACACTTACCACTACAACCACAACTAAACACTTAAATACGAACACAAAACAGCTCAAAGTGAATATATTATTGTTAAAATAGCCAAAACACTAAATTAATAACCCAAACACGTGTGACAGAAATCACGCCAAATGTCAAAGTCCCACTGCTCTAATCTATAATTTAATATTATTAAGCTGAAGAGTTTGTTTGTTTGAACGCGCTAATCTGGGGAACTACTGGTCCGATTTCAAAAGTTATTTCGGTGTTAGATAGCCCATTTACCGAGGAAGGCTAGGCTATATATCATCTCGCTAAGACCAACAGGAGCGGAGCACTGAGGGTAAAACTAGCAAATGTAAGTACATATATTCTCAGACTATACTCAGTGGCGGGGTTTCAGGATGGTAGAATCCCTAACAGAGACTCTTAAATACCTACAAACAATTATTTATTCAATTAGACTTCTTTTATTCACCATTTATAACAGCAAACATCATCTTAAGCATCAGCTGATTGTTCCCACTTTAAGAAGAGATATCCTGTGTTCTTTCTATTGAAAGAGAAACAGACAGCAGATAATAATGACGATAACTACTATTTTATAAATATGATTTGCTCCATATAATGAGATAGCGATTAGGTCATTCACTGTCTCTATTATCTTTGATTAAGGCTATTGAAGATAAAATCGATAAATAAAAACACAAAGATAATATGTCTCTGCAAATAATACTTTTATATCTATAACAAAGAATGAATTATTAACATTTACTATGGTAATGTTTATTTTTTTTTACACCATATGAAAGTAGAGATTTCAATGAACAAAAAGCTCCCCAAGTTTTTGAAAAAAGCTGATATTTTGACGGGTGACTTTTCGATTGAAAATTAGGTTGTTTTTTTGGTATTAATTCAAAATAAGGCGAAAAAATAAATATTTTCAATCAAATAAGTTACAGTGTATTTGGGACATAATAAAGTAAGTTTCCACCAAATTTCGTAGAAAAAAAATAAATTTTGAAGTAGATAAAAATAAAAGACCAAAAACTTGGCTTTTTGAATTTTTCACCTAAATTTTGAAGTTATGTGAAAAAATTGTGAATACAAAAGTTGTAGAACTTTTTATTACCTATAACTTTGTAATTGAACTTTTTTCCGTAGGACTTGTAGTTTTGTCGGAAATCGAGAGAAACCATTTTTTTCTCTTAAAAGCTCCCCCCCTCCCACTTCCCGAACTCGGATTGACCGTAATTTATTTTTCCTTTTATTTTCATCATATTCCCCTCCTTTTCTAATGGGTTTCATCCGACTGCGATTTTTTTTGTTTCAAAAATTATCTACTCTAGTCTATAATTGACGCGCGCCATTTATATTTCGTTCCATTACGGGTCAAGAAAGTTATTTATAAACAAGTCTAGTCTTGAAATTATATTTTGAGTACAATTTTGCATATCATTCATCAAACTGAATAGTAGGTAGTACCCTGTATAATGCGAACAAAGTCACGATCTCTGACTAGTATGCATGTTCAGTACAATCGCCTTTGATTGCAATAGATCTGTTTCTACTTACTACATCCGCTACATTGTCTCATTGATAATGCTTGTGTTATTGTTCAACGTTTTGTGAACTGCTTTCTGTTTCAGAACGAATCGGACAATAAATGTAACAGATATTTTTTTGCAAATGAATATTTTCGAACAGTTTGTAAAAATAATATAAATGTAAAAATCTGCCTGTATGTTATGCTTAAAATATATAACTAACTTAAGCATCGATTTGTACGATGTGTAGATTAAAAATTATGTTGGGCAAGCTATATTATTTGAAAAAGGTGTTGAAAGTTTTTAACCCTAATATTATACAGTAATTTATTACCAAGAGATGAAACCACAAGGGACAGAGACATTATAATCGTTCATTTGGATGCTTTCGCTTGAAAAGATTTGTTTCCTGCTGGTATAAAGATGAATTGTGGCCTTACCCTTCTGCCATAATCCACGCTGACCAAATGCAGTGTCATCAAACTTGCTGATTCTAAACATGCTGATTTTATGACATGTTTGGTACAAAGACAATTTGCGGAGTCGAGAAATGACATAGGATAGGTTACTATCACACTCCCACGAGTACGGGATCTATGTGGGTTTGGCTTTATCTACGCGGGCAAACCGCGGGAGGAAAGCTAGTATACTTACTAGTTAATAATATTTATAACAGATAAACATCTCTGCATTACAAATATATTCGAAGAGATTCGCAACAATGAAGTGCTTGAGAAAAACGGGGTCAAAAGGAATAAATAATATAATGTAAATAAATAATATCCATACAATTGTTTATTGATATTAATCTCTTTTTACATTTATTGATATACCACTTCCCCGCGTCTGTTTGTACTTGCAATATTATACTTATTCTTTCATTACATATTGATTATTGCACGCCTCATAAGCGAAGCGTTGAGGTGGGTACTACTGTCACTTCGCGCAAAACATCTGATTTTTCAAACTTAAAATGTCTTTATGTATCATACATTGCACTTGTAAGATAATACATACACACACATATTAAGAAAAAACACTATTTTTAACATTCATGATATTTTTGATGTCATTTTTGTTATTTAAACTAGTTAAAAACAGTTTAAAAAAGTTCTGTCTTGGACGTCCGTGTGTCTGTATGTGCGGAGGATTTTCTTGTTAACACGATAGCGACCGAAATACTTTACTAATCGAGTCTTTTTTTTTCTCTTACGCTTGAGTATGCTCAGGAATAGAACCCTTTCATTTTTCAGGGTCTGATTCGATGTGGTTTAATTGTTATTAAATAAACAAAAATAATAATTAATAAATAATTATTAAAAAAAAATTATGAGGCGTGCACTTTTGGATTTTCCAAATTATTTAGATTAGAGGTGATTTTAGTAAGAAATTTCACTCGTGTTATTCATTAAACTGCATTATAGGATTAGTAATACTTGGTGTTGTTAGTTCTTGTGTGTAGTTATTGTCGTTAGCAGTGCATAACCGATGTTCCCAAAACTAAAAAGGTTCTTAATTCTAAGCATATTAATTTTTTGTATATATAAAATAGGGATGTATTTATACAGATAGTGCCAACACTACGAAAACAACGATTAAATTATTTCATGGAAATTGTGAAAGTCGATCCAAAATTTATTATTTTTGAAGTGAAAACTTCTTTAGCGGCGTTGAGCACTTTTTCTGTAATGGGTATAAAATCTTAAACTCGCGTCAGGACACGTGACCTGATCGAAAAAGCGTAAGACGGATGGAGAGAACTCAACGTTAATAATCAAGTTTTCACTTCTGCCGGCACTCCCGGAGTGCAACCCGTTTTTTTTGCACATGAATTTATTTTCGCTTAGATCTTAAAATACATTCAGAATCCACAGAAAGTAGAAATAAATGGATTCACAAACCATTGCACTAATTCTTTAAAAACTATTCCAATCTCGAAACTCTTATTTCATTATAATTTTATTAAAACTTTTCTCTTACATTATTTTATGTAAAATAGTTTGAGAACAAAAATATACATGACCCATAAGTCTTAGAATTGAAACCGGGCATCGAACCCTGAACATCGTGTCAAGTAAACCTATGAGAAACCGTGACGTCATAAGGTGAACAAACGCACTTGCACGAATTGGTGTTTTTATATTATCCGATACAATTTTAGTGTCGGATCCGATATCGCACCGATCACACGACTTATAAACTAGGTAACTTATAAGTTATAATCTTGTCAATTCTTTTTTAACGTACATTCTTGAAATTTATTACAATGTTAATAACCGATAGTTAATGAGTTATCACATTATAATAATGAGTTTTAGAAAGACAGTAATTATACATACCTGACATTACCATAATATTATCTTTGTCATGTGACACAGCGCTAGAAATGATACTACCTCATGGAATTTAAGAGCTACCTACATCTGATAGGTATTCTCGAATTCTTAGAGCCTTATGTTTTCTTGTAAGCTGTAATGATGCAGTGCTATTTTATATCATATTCATATCGTGAATACGAAAGCTCATGTACTCCTTGTTCTATAATGCAAAAACACATGTACTTATTATGTATAGCCAATTTTAAGCAAAATATAGGCAAGTACACACTACTATACGATACGATACGACACTAGAAAGATTTTGAAATATCCCAGTATATGAGATTGGTGATTTTCGAAATACAATAAAGCTTCAATTAATGCATAAAGTAAAATAATCCGGACGATATGACGACCTTCTACCAATAAATCACAATAAATCATCGTATCGGATATTGTAAAAGGCGCAATACGCCAAATTACATTTTGGCGGCAAATATTTGTCATTCTAATCACGTTTTAAAGCTGTGTTACGAAGTCTACCATTACAATGTACGATGCTTTGACGATGATATTTTTGTTAAATGACCCCCAAATATGTTACTCTTTGTGATAAAATATTATGATTTCAGACAAGTACTATATTTCCTTTTCTATTATTGTGTATTTTTATAATGAACCAACTTCAAGAAAAGTATGCCTTATACTGGAGACTTTTTTGTTCTTTTGTTATTATATTAAACCGAATATTAAAATGTACACGTTTTATAATCATAGGTTCAAACGGCTTTTTCAATGGATGATATAATATTCAAAAATTTCTGATGCAATTGTAATATTTCGGAACCCAATATCTTGCTAGCGGTTAAACCCGCATCATTCTACATTCCACAAATGCAACCCATATCAGTTGCTGGAAATAATTACAGTTAAATAATTAAAATTATTTCTTATTTGTTAGCCCAAAAAAGGAAACAAAAATTACACTAAATAGATAATATAATTAAAACATATCTATCTATACTAATATTATAAAGCTGAATAGTTTGTTTGTTTGTTTCAACGCGCTAATCTCAGGAACTACTCCGATTTGAAAAATTATTTCGGTGTTAGATAGCCAATTTATCGAGGAAGGCTATAGGCTATATACATAGAAATCTAAATAACAAGCTATATATCATCACGCTTAGACCAACAGGAGCGGGTGAAACCGCGGAGCACAGCTAGTTTATTATAAGAGAAAATATATTTAAGAATTTACATCTCATAACATCTCAAAGTATGTACTTAAATTCAATGAGTCGTTAATTTATCCAAAACGCGTAGGAAGATATTTTGATGAATAATTTATATTTAAAAAGAAAACTTCGCGGCCCGCGTTCTTTGACTATGGGCTGTAGAAATTAAAAAGTTACTTTATGACATCAATGTTTTTTAATGAAAACTGCGAATTTTTACCATCTGTTTGAATGACTTATATTTTTCACCAAGTCAATATTTAATTACAAAGGTCATACTAGAAAAATAATTTGGAAAATCCAAAAGTGCACGCCTCATAATTTTTTTTAATAATTATTTATTAATTATTATTTTTGTTTATTTAATAACAATTAAACCACATCGAATCAGACCCTGAAAAATGAAAGGGTTCTATTCCTGAGCATACTCAAGCGTAAGAGAAAAAAAAAGACTCGATTAGTAAAGTATTTCGGTCGCTATCGTGTTAACAAGAAAATCCTCCGCACATACAGACACACGGACGTCCAAGACAGAACTTTTTTAAACTGTTTTTTAACTAGTTTAAATAACAAAAATGACATCAAAAATATCATGAATGTTAAAAATAGTGTTTTTTCTTAATATGTGTGTGTATGTATTATCTTACAAGTGCAATGTATGATACATAAAGACATTTTAAGTTTGAAAAATCAGATGTTTTGCGCGAAGTGTACAGTACAGACAGTAGTACCACAGTATTACCATATTTCCTACAGTATGGCGACGAATGTACTTGTGCAGAGAAACGGAGGGGAACTGGCGGGGGGTCGGGCGACGCGGGCCGCTTAATGCAATCACGCTGAGTTTGCATTAACTATCGCGAAAGGACGACACAGTCGTATTTTTTGTGTAATAATTTTATTATACATAGGTACTTACATATTCTATTATGGCGCGCAAAAACTGTTCCGTTTACGGATGTAAATCTACATTGAAATCCCAGAAGGAAACAATATTTCAGAAAGATTGTATTAATTGTATCTGTTGAATTAAAATCAAAGCTATGTATATTGTATATGTTGTCCTCATTATTTTCTAATCAGATTGTACATCCCAATGCGAATGCATTACTTAGTTAAATGTTATAATATACAATTAAGAACATCCAAAAATAGTGTCCACGTAAATATTTAGCAGTGCAATATCTGTAATTATATATTTATGAACAAATAATTACATCAGATTTAATAATCGCAATTATTTTGAATGTACATATGAATAAATGATTTCATCATAATATTAATAATCAAAATTGTTTTATTTCCCATTTGTTGCAACCCTAGCGTATTTTCGTGTGGCAGCGTAAGTACCTACGCTGGCGGCGGCATCGCGCGACATCAAAGGCGATTCCTTACTGTAGGAAATAATATTGTAATACTGTGGTAGTACCCACCTCAACGCTTCGCTTATGAGGCGTGCAATAGTATTTTATTTCATTTGTAATATATAATTGCAGTAGGAAGGTAATAAATCTTATATAATTTATGCGATTTTCTACTTTCTAAAGATGCCAACATCTTCCCTTCAACATCTCAATATTAGGTATGTTACTCGTATAACAATTAGTTTAAATCGTTTAAATTTCTACTGTAAACAAATCAATTTAATTAGTCAGAAAATTCTCAAATTCCAATATTTCTCTACAATAGTTTGATTAAAAAAAAGTCCAAAACCCAAAAATAATATGTTGAAAATTGAAATATGTGGAAGCAAAAAATTCATCAATGTAATAAATCACGTAACATCAAAAGAATCTCAAATATGCTTAAATCTGACCTATTCTTGACAAATGACCTTGAACTCGATATATAGATGTAATAAAGCAGAATTAATTCATGTTCGATATCAGTCTGGCATATTAATATAATATATTTTATATAATAAGATCAGTAAAAATCTACGTGTATACCTATGTGTGAATCTTGAATCAACTCTAGCAGTCATTGTTCATTTACTTAACGTATGTATTCTCATATATACATAAATCTCATTCCATCTTCACAAAATTATAATAATATTACCAGCTTCCCGCCCGCGGCTTCGTCCGTGTTTTCAAATAAATAGTTCAGAGTTCCTGTTCCCGAGGGATTTCCGTGATAAAACCTACCCTATGTGTTAATCCAAGTTAGCTTTTAGGTATAGGTAATATGTTTGCTAAATTTCATTGTAATCGGTTCAGTAGAATTTGCGTGAAAGAGTAACAAACATACATACATACATACACATACACATACTCACATACATCCTCACAAACTTTCGCATTTATAATATTAGTAAGAAGTAGCATAGGATAGAAGGAAACGTATCGTACGAAATGTGGAAATATATAAGCGTAGGTACTTACATTTCACTCACTAAAGTTACTAAAGAAATGTGATTGTTATCAAGGATTGATAACGATTCTATTAACATATATCAAAGAGTTAAAAAAATGTGTGCGTGTACTCACGTAAGAAGTGAAACTTCTTTATGACCTTATTTTTCAAAAAATAATTTACTATGTGCAACTTTACAGAAATACGTCGAATCACGCGTGGTAGGGATAAGAAAAAGATGGCGCGTAACGGAAAAATGTCACGCGTAACAAAAAAATGTTACTCTAATTTTTTTTCCAACCCCGATAAAGAAGTTTCACTTCGATAAATTATAGTTCTTCAATATGTGTACTTATTAAAATAATAATCCTTGATAGGTTTTTGACTCCTATACACAAAGGATTGCGTGTTAAAAACTTCTTTTCGAACGAAACAAAATTGACCTAAATTTTAACGAACCATTAACATATTAAAGTATATGATTTCTAGAATTGTATCGAATAGAATCAGTAATCGAATGATAAATAAAATCGATTAACATTTAATAGCATTTATAGTTAGAACATCGTTAAACACGGATGTTCCTTTACAGGAAATGTTGATTATAGTAATGGTACATCTGCGTATAATAAATTAATAATATAACATGACGTTTGATTATAGAGCAGCATAATAAAACTGTTTCTTATTGTATTTATGGGAAATTATAGATAGATAAAAAATAACTATGTACTTCCATGTTTATCATCTTGCTCATCTATACTAATATTATAAAGCTGAAGAGTTTGTTTGTTTGTTTGAACGCGCTAATCTCGGAAACTACTGGTCCGATTTGAAAAATTCTTTCGGTTTTAGATAGCCCATTTATCGAGGAAGGTTATAGGCTATATATCATCACGCTACGACCAACAGGAGTGGAGCCACGGGGGTGAAACCGCGCGGAGCAGCTAGTCTTAAATATGATGGAATCCAAAGAACATATTAATATAATCATAACCTATAAAAAAATTTTCAAGTTTAGTATCGACAATCGCAACATCCAGAGTTAATAATAACGGCACCTGAAAGTTTTTTTTTTCTTTGAGCGTAACATAACACATAATTATGTAGAGCTAACTTGGGATAAAATAAAAACAAAGAAAAGAATAATAGTCATGTATACAAGTGACCTTCAATTTTCCTTACCGAAGCAAAAGAGTTTCATGTACATTAAAAAAAATTAATAGACCATAACCGTGGTATGATAATAATATAATATTACTAGCTTTCCGCCCGCGGCTTCACCCGCTTTGTCTAAAACGTAATAGAAAACCTTCCTCTTGAATCACTATTTATTAAAAACTAGCAGTCCGCCCCGGCTTCGCCCGTGGTACATATTTACGTTTTCTCTACGTAAGAACCATCCTCGTACTTCAAGGAATATAATAAAAAAAGAATTATCGGAATCGGTTAAGCCGTTCTCGAGTTATGCGCTTACCAACACATTTTGCGATTCATTTTTATATATATAAAAGATATGCTTCAAAATCCGTTGTGCAGTTTTAAAGATCTAACCATACATACATACAGACAGACCGAGGCGACTTTGCTTTATACCTTTACGCTGAGGTTCGACCACTCCCTTATTTTTTTTTTTTCTAATTTGCATTAAAATAAACTGCATACCTGTCCTTATTTATTGCAGCTATATCCGAGGATTTGTCAGCGGATGACTCTTTTTCCTTCTAACAAAGGATTTAATATTAAATCTTTCCTGTTCATATTACATAATTATTTTGTGACCTTATGAAAAACTGAAGTTTGTTTGAACGCGCTTTCTCTGGAACTACTGAACCGACAAAATATATGTAACCGTTAAATATGTAGGTGAGCCCTGAGTGCTCAATGCTTTATACGTACCACGGGCGAAACCGCGGCGGACCGCTAGTAAAAAATATAGGTAAATACAGAAAAAAAAAAGACGTGTGGCACTCGGGGACTGCCGCGGTAAAGCTATTGCATAGCGTGCCTTCAAGCCACACCTCCGCGCCCGTCGGAGTGGGGAGCGTGAGGTTTTTCGTTACGGGATTTCTGGATTCGGTCCCCGCGCTCAAGGCCCACGATAGAAGCTATGCAATAGCTTAAAAGAAACTAAATCTTCCCGCGTATAATTATATCACATATGTAACTTAATGAGTATTAATTTAGAATCCGGTCTAACGTTTGATGTATTAAGCCGTTAATCCCAGGATAATCAAGTCAGCTTCCGGGAATATTGTGGAATTGCTTTACAGGGAATTTCGTGAATTAATCATTATATTAATAATTTGCATCAAGGCATTGTCACTACACTTATGAATCACTACATAGTATAAAACAAAGTCGCTTTCCCTGTCCCTATGTCCCTATGTCCTTATGTCCCTATGTCCCTTTGTACGCTTAAATCTTTGAAACTACGCAACGGATTTTGATGCGGTTTTTTTTAATAGATAGAGTGATTCAAGAGGAAGGTTTATATGTATAATAACATCCATTAAATAGTGGAGAAGTACTGTTATTTTTGAGGTTTCTAATGTGTTGTCGTAAAAAATTACATTTTTTCCGCTTACATTGCAAACGCAGGCTGAACCCTACGAGTTTTATGAAAATAATGTACTAACTATTATACACATTGAAAAGGTCTACAGAAAAGTCCGCGATGGTATATGTCTATCTTTTATGGATAACCCACAATAACTTTTTTTTGTCATTTACTTTTTACGACAAATAATGGCTAATTTTCGATGCGATTTTAACCAATACAGCATTAATCCTTAACCAATTAAATACCTTGAATACATTGTTCATTTTATATAGATCTATATGGCCCTTTACACCGTATGATTTAAGTGAATATTTTCGAAGATATTACAGATTTAAAAATTGCGGGACGTAGCGTTTGCGGCGGTACCGGCCGGCCGCCCGGCTATCTGTTTTATACCCGTGCGAAGTCGGAGCGGGCCGCTATGTTTTTATATACAACGTTCACAGTTTTTCTATAGTGTATTTAGTATCAGCATTGCACCCGTGCGAAGCCGGGGCGGGTCACTAGTATTATTATAAACTAGCTGCTCCGGCAGATGCTGTTCTGCCCTATTGCCCCGTTTCTTTTTAAGCTATTGCATAGCTTCTATCGCGGGCCTTGAGCGCGGGGACCGAATCGAGAAATTCCGTAACGAAAAAACCTCACGCTCCCCACTCCGACTGGCTCGGAGGTGTGGCTTGAAGGCATGCTATGCAATAGCTTTACCGCGGCAGTCCCCGAGTGCCACACGTCTTTTTTGTTTTTTCTCCATAAGAACCTTCTTTGGGTTAACAAAAACGTAAAAAATGCAAATTTGTCGAGCCGTCTCTATATTTACACTTAGCAACACATATTTTGGGGATTTTTTTTATTATTTAAATACAAAAGCACTGTTTCTGTATCGAAAACTTTCGTAATAAGACCCCCATTTTATGCAAAGATGTATCACAATGTTGATATTAATTTTTATCAATAGGCTGATTTAATATTAAAAAAATATATAAATCGTTTCATTGATATATCACGGACGTATGATGATGACATAGTTTTAATTTGCGTATGTATAATGAGACGACTTTACAAGGTTTTCTGGCCAAATTAAAATGTGATGAATATTTGTGACGCAAATTACAACTAATGATTTAGCACATCAATACTACCTGCTTGCTTATGCATATTTTCCTAAAATTAAAAAGCGATTTGTTATCTTTAATGATGCGTGAAAACATGTACTTTAAAAAACTCAAAATGTTTAACACGTTTGTCAATGATAACAGAGGAAAATACCACAGTTTCCGTATCGGTCGAGTGACGTAGCATTTTCTATTGTTCGGTTCAATTCAAGCAACTCGGTCCCAATATGTATTCGAACTACGTTTCTGCCATTACGCGTGAACGCTAAACGCATACCAACCAAGCAAAACACTGCAGATAAAATTATTTATTTATTACTCTAACATAAAATTAATCCGATACACTAATCGGTTCCAAATCACTGACTTCATTTGTTTCGTAAGGAGTTGTGTTGAGTGTGACGACTTCAATGTAAGGGGTCGTGACTTCAACCTCTTCAACATTTGTTGTTTGTTTTTCTTCTTCTTCGGGTACATTGGTAGTAGCTTCTGCAATACTAGTGGTAGGTTGTTCTGAAGTCACCTCTTGAGATGGTGCAGTTGTTTCTACTTGTGTAGTCGCCTCGGGAACATCAGGTTGAGTAGGTGGGACAGTGGTCACCTCTGGAACTTTTTCAGGAGCAGCAGGAGTCACAGTTGCGCTCTCAACTGGTTTCACGAATGGTTCTTCAACTACAACTATAGGAACTACTCTGTCTTCATAAACTCCTTCCTTCTTACCCTCATTGGGTGTAGTTACAACTAAATAAGCGTCACTATATAACTTCGCAGATACATCGTTGGTATTCACATTGTTTGGCAAAGTAGCTGTGTATAAAAATTCACTAGCAATATCACGATCGTCATCCACAGTTTTCTTGTTTCCTTGTAGATATATGTACTTGCCTTTAATTTTCACGCTTAGGTCTTCACTCTTGTAATTCTTGACTTTGACTATGACATTTGTGTAATCCTTGCCAGCTTCTATTTGAGGTCCAATATCAGAGAAGTTAGGGAACATTTCAATTATGGGTTTAAAAATACTGAATAAGGGGAAAGTAGAATAAATAGAACTCTTGTCCGCATTTTGATCTATAATCGCTGTGATAGAGCTATGTACTGGTTTGTCAGCGGGAAAAGCGATGGCTATTGAAAATAGCGAAAACAAAACGATTGATCGCGCCGGGAGCATTTTGAAAGAAACGTGCGCTTGTGTATATTATGTAAAAAAACTGGCTGTCGCGAGATCGTCGGAGGTTATATACAAGGAGGGGTATTGCGAGGCGATCGAAAACCGGCCCCCATTACGGTAGATTTTTGATACAGATGCTGCAAGGTGAATTTTTTAACCTTCAACGAGTAGAGTACTGTTTTGGTGTATTGAACTTTTGGTTCCTCTGAAGTACTTTATTATTGTGTTATCGGTGAAATAACTTTTAATAAACGGCATGGAACCGTTATTTAGGAATTGCGCGGTATATTGCTTTTTATTGCATACATGATAAAGATCGATAAGTATTACGCCTTTCATTACTGTTATTATTGCATGTATCTTTTTTGTAACTGTATATTATTTTATTCTGTCAGTTTTTAGAGATAGGAATTCTTACTTAACTTGATTGGGAATGTGACACAATCTTAATCGGAGCTATATGTAGTTTAAATGATAGTTTGGAAGTTTGCAATGTCACCTTGTTAATGCAATGGGTGGTCCGTATGGTGATGACCCTCTGTTTTCAACACATGCTTATTTTTAGTATTTTTTATTCGTGCGCAAAAGTCATATGACTAAGTTTTTATTAATCTAATCAACATATTTTATTGGGCATCCAATTTGATGAATAATGTGCAGCGGTGTTATTAAAAGATACTGTTAAATGAATGTGATTCTAATACTCCAGTCTAATAGTGTTGGTTTTAGTAAGCCCTCACCCTCGTATGCTTACAAATCTAAATTTCCTAATGCAATTTGCATGCCCTTCTTTCCTCGATCCCTGATAGCCTTGATTGCAGTTAGCTTAACCGCAGATCCACTACTGCTCCATAATATAATGCAGTTATTATGAAGCCTTTAAAATTACTTCGTGTTTTTATAAACCCTTATAAGCAAAATTTATAGGACAATACCTCAGTTCTGGGTCGTAACAAAACCATTACAATCACTCTAATTGAATAAGCGGCTTACGATTACACTAATGTTTCCTCTCATTTTACAATTTTTCATGACCCATTTACATGACATAAACTTTTGTTATGCAAATGCAATGTATTTGTACTAATTGTTTCACTGATTGGTTTACGAAGGTTACCACAATGTTCTCATATGACTTCAAATACTAATTTTAGGTAACGTTTTTTTTTATGAAGAAGGCAAATGAGCAAATTCCTTACCTGGTGGCCAGGTAAGTATTATATCATAATAGTCGTCTTTAACAGAAGGTATTGCTTACCAGAAAATACACGCGACAGGATGTAAAATAGCTGATGCTATTTATGTATTTTTAAGGTATAAAAAATATCTCTCATTTTAGATTTTTTTTTATTTTTTACATTTCTCCGCCACTTCTGCTTTTACTTCTGCTATTACTTATGCTTTTATATAACTATTTTTTTTTACTGCTTTTTCATTTAAAATTACTTCTTGACACTGAGATATTTTAAATCTCCGTTCAGAATGGTTTTAAAAGAAGACGTCGACACAGCTATGCAGAAAGTCTATATGAAAATGATCCCTTCCATACCCCACAGGGACACTATATTAATACTAAACGCAAACGTCATGTTGAGAGAACCTTAAATTTAAATGCTAGTATATTTTCCGAATGGTCACGTATCTCCTGCACGTGACATTTCTGCCATCATCTCGACTTAGTTCGTTTTATCTTCGGTTTTTCACTAATTGAAGGCCTAACACAATATTGACTCTTAATACCATGGTCGTAGAGTTGAGATTCCTTGTTTTTTTTTTAGCCAACTTACCTTTATCACTCTGAAATGTATTTAAATTGTATTTGAATATTTTTATACCTACAATTAGATTTAGATTTTTAAAACATTTATATGCACCCACTTCTCCTGTAGCGTTATTTAAATACGCTTAATTTAAACATTAAATTAGAGCAAGTTTAACTAGTGAAGTTAGACCATTTTATTTAGTGAAATCTAATTTCCTAAAATACTATTCCATCTAGAAGTACATAGTAAGAATACAAAGTGTATCTTATATTTTACAAATATACTACATGTTATATTAAAATGATATGCTCTAATGTATTGGATAATTTATAGGTATTTTGTTAACACAATAATTTCACTTTTTTCTACAAAGGCAGTATGTAAATTTCATTGAAGGTTATTTTAATCACTGTTACATGAATATGGCTAAGCTGCGAGAAATGCGATAAACTCCATGCAGTCTGGAACACGATACGGTAATGCCCTTGATTACAAATTCTTGCAATCCCATAATATTATGAAACTTATTGTGTGCATGGTAATAGAGGTTTGCAGTAAAATTAGTTTATATTGGAGATTTTGGCAATGTATGTAAGAAGGTATTTCGTTTTTTAGCATTATGTAGATATTAAATATAAATAAATAAAGCAATCTAGCATTTTATTTTTCTTATGTTAGCTACTGCAGTAACTTTGCAGCAATTTTTAAATCTAGGTATACCTACAACAAATAATTTGTTCTATTTATATGTATAACTATAATGTAATATTTAATCAATTTATTTAACCGACTCTACACCATAATTCATAAAAATCGCTCCAACACGTCAATGAGTTTGTTAATTTAAAAAAGATACCTACTAGAGATTATTTTCACTAACCTATACAAATGCATGTTTTTATGTGATGGATATTGCGTGAGCGTATCGAGGGCATGAGGAAGCCACAATTATGGCCGACATTATGTCTTTACTGTTTAGCGATGACAGCTGTTTCACCTGTGTTGTTATTACATTATGTTTAAACATGATTCACGATACGCCGTGCCGTGGCTGGGCCGTGCTAGAGCCGGGAAACAAATCAAATCCATTGACAACACCGTGCCCTGTCCGTGCACGGCCGAGCCACGGCCAGGCATGAATAACTCCTTACAAAAAGTATACAATAATGTTTCATCAAGCCCCGGACGAAGCAAGGCTCGGTCGCGAAGGTGAAGCGTATCATCCTTTAATGCAAAATAATGCATAATTACATATTTTACGTTTCTACATAATATACATATACTAAATGCTCAAATCTCCAAAAGAATTATAACATGTTGACGAAAAAACTAACAGCAAAAAACCATCGAGTAAAAAAAATTAAAGTGTACTTTATAAATCTTCTTCACTGATTAATTCTCTTCACTATTTCTTATACGCCCTGCAACACTGAGATTTCGTTTATCTACCGAGCATCGAACCCGAGACCTCTAACTAGTTATGCGAAGGACACGGTCAGGCTCCTGGAGATCAAAAAGTAAAGGTATCTTTTTACTTCGTATAGGAATATTATCACTACATCACTACATAGTATAAAACAAAGTCGCCTTCCCTGTCCCTATTTCCCTATGTCCCTTTGTACGCTTAAATCTTTGCAACTACGCAACGGATTTAGATGCGGTTTTTTTCAATAGATATAGTGATTCAAGAGGAAGGTTTATATGTATAATAACATCCATTAAATAGTGTAGAAGTACTGTTATTTTTGAGGCTTCTAATGTGATGTCGTAAAAAATTACATTTTTTCCGCTTACATTGCAAACGCAGGCTGAACCCTACGAGTTTTATCAAAATAATGTACTAAGTATTGTACACATTGAAAAGGTCTACAGAAAAGTCCGCGGTGGTATATGTCTATCTCTTATGGATAACCCACAATAACTTTTTTTTGTCATTTACTTTTTACGACAAATAATGGCTAATTTTCGAAGCGATTTTAACCAATACAGCATTAATCCTTAACCAATTAAATACCTTGAATACATTGTTCATTTAATATAGATCTATATGGCCCTTTACGCCGTATGATTTAAGTGAATATTTTCGAAGATATTACAGATTTAAAAATTGCGGGACGTAGCGTTTGCGGCGGTACCGGCCGGCCGCCCGGCCGCGGCCCGGCTATATATTTTATACCCGTGCGAAGCCGGAGCGGGCCGCTATGTTTTTATATACAACGTTCACAGTTGTTCTGTAGTGTATTTAGTATCAGCATTGCACCTGTGCGAAGCCGGGGCGGGTCGCTAGTTTATATATAAAAGACTAATTGTATACAAAGAAAAGGTTACTGCAGCACTTTGAGAAAGTTACAATGATATACTCTACGTTATCAGCTAGTAGGTACTTATTATAAATAGGTAATAGGTATATTATTTACAAAAAAAAATAATAAAATAAACATCGCTATAAAAACTGCAATAATATAATGTAAGCACTACAAAATATTTATTATGACTCATTATAATGCACGCTATGTTCAATGCTTATCAGTTACCACAAAAAGTCATTTAGATTATTTCTAAATATTATGGTTAAGTTTCAATAATATCTATATATTATTTATTATTTAGTTTAAAATCTGGATTAACACGGTCTCGGTTCGAACGAGCAAAGCTGGCGTCAAATACTCATAAACTATATCGTGATTTTCATATTACAAAGCAGATAATATTATTATGTTGGAACTTGGAAGTATCTTTCATATACATGGAATAGAATATTGTCATCATAACTTAAAAGATGAGCTTCCTACATTTTTTGACGTGACAACGTCTTATAATTCGATAGAGCCGGCTGCACGCACGAAAAAACATGACTCATGCGGCGTTACCTCGCTCTGAGGCGTTCCATGTGGCTTGAAGTGCAAGCGAGAGCGCGGAACGAGCGACAAAGAAGCACAATCGGACGTTGTCACGTTCAACTATCGTCAGTAAACCGACTTTACAGACAGCCAATTTTTTTCTTTACAGATTGCCTGGTAGATATTGCTGTTCTCCTGCTGTTCTACTTATGATAGCAATGTTCATCATTATTATTATTATTTAAGTTTGTACAATCCATACTAATATTATAAATGCGAAAGTAACTCTGTCTGTCTGTCTGTCTGTTACTCAATCACGCCTTAACTACTGAACCAATTTGCATGAAATTTGGTATAGAGATATTTTGATACCCGAGAAAGGACATAGGCTACTTTTTACCCCGGGAAATAGGATAGGTTTTATCCCGGAAATCCCACGGGAACGGGAACTATGCGGGTTTTTCTTTGACTGCGCGGGCGAAGCTGCGGGTGGAAAGCTAGTAAAATATAAATGAGATTTCTTGAAATTGTCGAGATACAGACACGAATCCTAGAAAAACATTATGAAATTTTAGTATCAATTTAAGCATTCCGAATCGGTGGAAAATTTTAAAAATATGGTATGATGATTCAAAAGTGCTTCTAGAAGAAGTCTTATTGAATAAATGAATGTCTGAGTTTGAGTATGAGTTTGAGTTTTGAGTTTGAAAGGAAGTTAGCATCGGCTACTCTTATCTCTATCGTCTATATTCATAAAATACAATCTAGCACACGATTATCATACTTTGTGTAAAATAGAAAGTCCTGTAAATGTATTTACCTCACACAAAGGCGTGACATATACACCGTTGTTAGTAAACACAGCTGCAGTGCGTGATAATTGTCCAACTTTTGTATAAAACGCAGACGGACAGCGATGAGTTAAGGAAATAATGTTTTATTATATGCGTAATATAGTTTTGTTTGTTATTGTTGTACTTACCAGAAACTAAGTTTTATATATATTGTGTTTTTTCTGTTTACTCCTTATTTATTAATGATATCAAGAGATGTTACAGAGGCTCTGAATGTGCACATTATTGTCTTAATACATAAAAATAACACTTCAAATAAAAATATATGCAGAAAACAAAACCAACACCAAAAAAATATGTATTTGATTAAGAATATATTATTTCACACTTAAAATACCTACTAAGTACTAACTACTGCTAATACTACCTTTTTAATTACGTCAATAGCCGTATCAAAGCATGAAATTTTAAATACGCTTAAATTGAGATACGTCTGCAATGTCACGAACTAATAATAATATAATAAATTGAAATATAAATATTAAATGTTTGAGGAATACATGAGTAGGTATATTATTAGAGCTACTATTTCAATTTTTAAAAAATTGTTTGCTATGAATTTCAATTTTTACAACATTTAATAAAATTTTAGTACTTGCCTAGGTCGGTTATGTTTTCAAATGAGAAACCGCTTCAAGACAGGAATAATTTAGATTTTAGTCGATCCTTTTCAATCAGTACAAAAACATGGTAAAATTAGTGAAATTTCTGTAAAATGATTAATGAATCCAAAAGCTATTGTGAAACATTACGAAGCTAAAAATAACTTTGTTATTAATATTCTCAAAGGCTTAATATCTCTAAAAAGTATTTCTGACACATTCGTTCCCTTATATTTAAATAAAAATAATAGTGTGATCTTATTTTTGCATAAAATCTAAATAAGAAGTCACGCGCGTAAATTCTTTCATGCTATATCTATTGTAATTAGTACATTTTCTTTCGTTATATTATTATTACTGAGATGATAACAAATCAAACTTTATATTGGTATAAGTTTTAAATTGATAATTTATGAAAGCAAACATATTTCTCAGTCAAAACAAACAATAGATTTTAAGTGAATGACAATATTGTTTGACTGAATATATTCTAACGTGACCACATTTCTAAATATAACCTATTAACACTACGTTCATTGTATTATCCAATAGATTATCGCAAGCCATTACCAGAATAATATCACACAAAAATTCTCGAAGTTTCTAATTCAGCACACATAGAAAACAAACAAAAGAATTCAGTGATAACACCGGCCAACCACGTCCGTAGTTACGTCATACGCATACTGCGCCACACAGTAACAAATAAAACACTACATATACAAAAAGGATTTATTTAAAATACTGATTTATAAAAACATACTTATTCTAAATATCACTTAAGGTTGGACTTCGTTCGCTGCGCTGTTCTCTGCCTCGTTCGTCAGGGTTGGGCTCGTGGTCGGTTCCCGGTCCGCGGCGGTCGTGGGTTCCTTCTTATCCTCAACAGGACCAACTGTGGCTACCTCCTTGTCTTTGTTGAACGCAACACTGGCTTCTGTGATAGGCACGACGCGCTTCTCAACCCTCTCCTCAGATTGACCGTTCAATGGCACCGAAATTTCGAGGATATCGTCCGTGTAGATCTTAGCGGTCACATCGGAAGCGCTGGCGTTGGACGGCAGGGTGTAAGTATAGAAGAACTGGCTGGCGATCAGGTCGTGATCGTCCTTCTTCGCCTCGTGGGAACCATGGATGAAGATGTAATCTCCCTTAACTTCCACCTTCAGGTCGTCCTGTTTGTAGTTTTTAACGTTGACGATCACTCTGAAGTTCTTGTCGTCGACTTCGATTTTGGGGCCGAAATCAGCGATCGAAGGAAACAGGTTCCAGATCGGCGAGAAAAAGTTCATGAAGGGGAATTTCGGGAAGGTGAACCATGGTGCGTCTCCCGCGTCGTCGAACTCGTCCGGGACCGGGATGCTGAAGGGGTCCGTGGGTTTATCGGCCGCCGGGAGAGCGGCGGCGATAGCGAAAAGCGCGAAAAACGCGAACAGCCGCGGTGATAGCATGATTGACGTGCGTTGCTCACGGGTTGGTTAAAAAAACTGCCGGCGCCGTGGGAGGTGTAGGCTTTATAAAAGTGGTGGGGGGTACAGAGGCGAGCGCATCGCTGCACCGGCGGTGACGCACCTAGAGTTACATTACAGATGCGACACGCATAGATAGCCGCGAACGATCCGGTTAGACGTTCAGAGAAAACATAAAGATGAAAGTATTTTTATAGGGTAACATTATTGAGCGATGAGCGTAAGGGAACATCGTCGGTTTTTGCTTGCGTTCTATTACGAGACTGTTGTGATTGTTTGTAATTATAATTAATCGCTAATTTTAATGAGTTCCGCTTAATGTACTTTATTTGTGATAAAAGTTAATTTACAATTACTTTTTGACATATTTACATATATTACATAACATTGTGTAATTTTACACGTATTTGTTTTGTAAGATATAAATAATGTATTTTCCGTGATAACTTTTTGTAGAGATTTTAATTCATACCAATGATTAAAATTAAAATCAAATGAAATAATATTTAAATTTCATCGCACAAAATATTTAATTAAACTATCTTTAAAACGACATTCGCTCCGGGATAAAACAATTAAAATTTGCCTGATTCTCGCAATTGATACACTTGCATAACCAGTAAGCTGTTTAAAATCATATTGTATCATTTAAAATTTAAATAATTGAAAATAAAATAATGGTCATTTTGTGAATAATTTATTTAACGGAAAGTAATGACAAAATAAACTCCAGAGGCATTATCTCTTATTCAGGGATGGCTTATTAATTTGAGATGATTAATGAAAAAAAGGAGACCTCAAAAAAGTTTATGTACCTATTGATTAAAAAAATATATATTATACATTAGGAAATAATAAATTTATCTGTATAGAATATATATCATAATTTTCCAAGAAACTAATTGCTATGATAATTTAACAAATTGCCTAACGAATTAAGAAAATTTCCATCCCATTTTCATTTAGGTTTCCTCATAAAACTTAATTGGGCTACTAATTAGATAACCATATTCGGTGTTGTGACAAATCATGTGCATTTAGCTTTAAAAATTAAATTATGCCCACTTAAGTAATTGACAACTAAACAATATTAAAATAATGTTTTCTTAATATTGTAAAGAAGTAAAATGCATTGCACACACATAATTTGCTGACCCAGACATACAATTATAAAAAGTAGTATGTATTCAAAATTTCAAACATTTAAACAACAACTGTATAGGTAGACATTTATTAAAATATATTACACAAATATATACACTTATCTAGTAAATAATAGCGAGGTCTCAATAATAATGTAGCTTCAAAATTATGTCTGTCCGTCCGTCGGTCACCAGGCTATAATATCTCATGAACCGTGATAACTAATCATAAAGGATTTTAATAATGTTTTAAAACATTATGCAGGCATAAAGTATTGTACCGCATCTGCGTACATACAATAATAATCAACTCCGTGGCCTTGTAAACGCTTCTAGACTGATCGGTACTCATTTACTTAGCTACAAACGATGTTCGACCAACGTGACTCCACGATGTTTGAGTCAGCTCATATAATCATGTTTTTCATATTGCTCTCGTTTTTGGTTAACAATGTAAATTATGTCTTTTTTGTTAGGACGTTAATTGCTATGTAAATTTTATTTTGGTAATTTTAGCAGTTTTTAAATAGTTTGTTGTTTAAATTGACTGTTTAGTTTTCGATTTTTTTTAAGTATCTTAATTTTAAAACAAGGTTCTGACTTCTGACAGTGATACCTTTTAGCAAAAACAAAAAGGCGTCTTATAGGTTGAATTTGTTTTTCTTTTACTTTTGTGCAATAAATTTAATATCCATTCATTCGTAAAAGAATTCACGTGATTCGATTACATGTGTTATATACTAATGTATATAGTTATTGTTTATATTGTTTTTCCATTTACACAGTTAACACAGACAGACCTTAATAAGACATTCTTTATGAAAAAAATAAACAAAAACATCATAATCACATGTTTTTGTTTACCGTGCCATAATCATGTTCTGTAAGCTGTAGATAATAGGTCCACTTATTTTTTATTAGTATACATCAAGTATAGTACCTATTACATTATCTATGTTATATATACTTCCTTAATATTACTTGTGATACAAATAACATCTCATTATACAGTAAAACATGCCAATGTAAACTATCAAATATATAATAATCTATACTAATATTATAAAGCTGAAGAGTTCGTTTGAACGCGCTAATCTCAGGAACTACTGATCCGATTTGAAAAATTATTTCAGTGCTAAATAGCCCATTTATCGAGAAAGGCTATAGGCTATATATCATCACGCTAAGATCAACAGGAGCCGAGCCACGCGGGTGAAACTGCGGAGCGCAGCTAGTCAAATATAAAACCTATCTACAAAATGAAACATATTCTATGTAAAATCTAATTAATTTAGTACCTATCTTTTCGCCTTATATCATAATCGCATTTCTTACATAATACATTGTCTTTCACATTAATACATGCGTAGTTTCCTTTCATCTAACTGAGGACTTGAAAGAAATTTTCCGACCTGATTACTGCAATGACTATTGACCGATTACATCGAAGGGTGTTGGTTCAATTTCCACGTCTATATCTATACTAATATTATAAAGCTGAAGAGTTTGTTTGTTTGTATGTTTGTTTGTTTGTTTGAACGCGCTAATCTCAGAAACTACTGGTCCGATTTGAAAAATTATTTCGGTGTTAGATAGCCCATTTATCGAGGAAGGTTATATAAGAAGGTTATAGGCTATGTATCATCACGCTAAGACCAACAGGAGCGGAGCAATGCGGGTGAAACCGCGGGGAACAGCTAGTAATTAATATACTCGTATCTAATATTATTTTCTATCTGTCTATTGCTAATTTACATGTAAATAATAAGAATTAGCAGTATCGGAGCATTACTCTTTAAATAATGTTTGCTTTTCAGTTATTGAGTGTCCTTTTTACAAACTTTGTTTATTTTGCGATTAGATGGTTGGAACCAGTAATCTATACTAATATTATAAAGCTGAAGAGTTTGTTTGTTTGTGTGAACGCGCTAATCTCAGGAACTACTGGTCCGATTTGAAAGTTATTTCGGTGTTAGATAGCCCATTTATCGAGGAAGAACTATATATTTCGCGAACTATATATAGCGGTTCGATTCCACATTCTTTATCCGAACCGCGAGGGACTGGAACATGCTTCCTGAATCTGTGTTCCCCGATGAGTACAATATGGGGGTCTTCAAGCGTAGAGTGAACAGGTACCTTCTAGGGAAGCGCGTTCCATCTTAGACCACATCTCAGCTTAACATCAGGCGAGATTGTGGTCAAGCTCTTCCCTATCGACAATAAAAAAAAAAACGTGTGGCACTCGGGGACTGCCGCGGTAAAGCTATTGCATAGCATGCCTTCAAGCCACACCTCCGTGTCCGTCGGACTGGGGAGCGTGAGGTTTTTCGTTACGCAATTTCTGGATTCGGTCCCCGCGCTCAAGGCCCGCGATAGAAGCTATGCAATAGCTTAAAAAAAATATTATCATCAAGATAAGTCCAACAGGAGCGGAGCAATGCGGGTAAAACCGCGGGGCACAGCTATTTTTTTTATAAGTACAATACTATCTTAATTCTTAAGTACTGAGTTGTTTGATTTTTCTCTTTAAGAATCCATCAAATCATCCACCATTATTTATAATAGGATAATTTAAAAATGACTGACATATTTTTCAAATAGATTTTACAATTTTACTAGCGGCCCGCCCCGGCTTCGCCCGTGGTACATATGAAAAATAGATGTTGGCCGATTCTCAGACTTACCCGATATGCACAGAAAATTTCATGAGAATCGGTCCACCCGTTTCGGAGGAGTATGCAGACTAACATTGTGACACGAGAATTTTATATATAAGATTTAATCTTCATTTTGTTTTCTTCCTCAATCATTAGCATAATCACCGTCAATTACTTATTTTGAAGCTTGAGCTCGTGACTGCGTGGAACCTGAAATATAAAAATAATATGTTTTTATCTGCAATATCTGGTTAAACTTATTAATAACCAGATTCAATTTTTATATCTATATGTAATGAATAAGACATTTTTTTTAAGCTATTGCATAGCTTCTATCGCGGGCCTTGAGCGCGGGGACCGAATCGAGAAATTCCGTAACGAAAAAACCTCACGCTCCCCACTCCGACGGGCTCGGAGGTGTGGCTTGAAGGCATGCTATGCAATAGCTTTACCGCGGCAGTCCCCGAGTGCCACACGTCTTTTTTTTTAATTTGGAAATAACTTGAAACAATTACATCAATTATTTATTTCTAGCTTACCACCCGCGGCTTGCCCGCTTTGTCTAAAACCTAATAAATTATATAGTTACTAAATCCTTCCTCTTGAATCACTCTATCTATTAAAAAAAACGGCAACAAAATCCGTTGCGTAGTTTTAAAGATTTAAGCATACATACGGACATAGGGACAGAGAAAGCAACTTTGTTGTATACTATGTAGTGATTAAAGTGAAAAAATCGTATTAAATGTATTCCTACTCTTTATTATATTTATTGAAAAAACAAAAGTATTGCATACAGGATACTATTTGCTAGTATCATGAGTGTCATGTGTCCAAACTAATATTATAAAACTGAAGAGTTTGTTTGTTTGTTTGAACGCTCTAATCTCAGGTACTGGTCCAATTTGAAAAAAAGGCTATAGGTAAGGTATAGCCTTCCTCGATAAATGGGCTATCTAATTCTAGCCATGGCATTATGGGCCCCAATATATATTGGGGCCCATAATGCCATGGACATACACAAATATTCGCTTTTGGCGTGGAGTGAAGAATTAAAGTATCAAAGGAAATTTTCAAAGTAAATAAACCAGAATATATTATATTTCAGCCTTTGAAATTAATTTTCTAGCTTATTTACTCACTTTGTTGTGATGTTTTAATTATTTTTATGTTTTAATAAAACCTTTTGTAACTTTATTATGATGACAAAAGAAATTTTAATTTAAAAAATGTACAATTTTTTACTATTGTTCGTATTAAAACGTTTCGAATTTTGGCACAATTCTTATTGTATATAATTTATTACGATTCTATCGAACTGAAAGAAAAGGTCAATTGAACACAATATATTATTGTGAAAATAATTTTATTGAAGTCGTAATAATGTAAAAAATATATGTGGAAAAAATGAATTGATCTTTGAATGTAATATTTATGTATTTTTGTCCATGCATTCTTCTGGATGATTAATCAAATATATTTTTGGCTCTATCAGCTATAAATAAAACCTTTATTTACGATCTTAAATATTGAATTTGTAATTAAATCTACTTGAGAAAGTACAACTATTAAGCAGCGTCAGCTAATACCCATTAAAGTTTAAGTTTCTTTAAGTTCATAGTGATTAATTGTGTTTCAATGTGTTCATAAATTCAATATTTTATCTATCCGAAAGAAAATCAAATCCTTTTATTATAAGAATAATGTAAGAAGAATGTAAGTGATTGATTTCTATACAATTCACAGGTTTGTATGAAAAAGAAATCAAAGATCTTTACCTGATATTTATACAGTGTCGGACTTGTCATAATATTATTTCATGATCGTACAGATATTACCATTACTCGCTGAGAATGGATGAATGTATTAATAAGCATGGGATTTGATGAAGATTTAAATTGATAGTTTATAATTGTGAAACACTTATGGGAAGCCTCTCGAAGCTTTAGCGTTTCGTAGCTAATGGGATGGGCTGATGATGATGATGTTTATCATTATGTATTTGCCTCACTGATCGATTAATAAAAAATAAGTATTTATACTCAATATAGCTACAACAGTTATTGATAATAAATATTTTATCTCTACTTTTATTTTGCTTTTACTTGTGCCCTTCTAATCCAGCCCTGTATCTTAGCAATAGACGTTTAGGATCACTAATATTATACGACGAATCAATAACAATATGACGAACGAAGGTCAGAATAATCATTTATTTATTTTTATTCTAACACCAAGATGTAAGAGAATAAAATATTATATTGATGTAGGTTCTCGTAGGTTTTCCCTCTGAGTGATTTTGTATTATTTAATTATTTTACCTTCCGTAAAGAATATCTACATAATATTATGTGGGAGTGATATGTTTATAAAACTCACTTCATATTGAAACAAACATAATATCATAACAATATCGTAGCTACTGGTGTCAGCCGGTCTAGGCAAGGAGCCGGTCTAATTCCTCGCCATCAGATATGTTTGAAGCGTATTAAGCAATCATATATGGTAAACTAACTGTTCAAATACTGTCAAGAAAATGATAACATAGGCTAATGCAATTTTCATATTATAAATTATATTTATAAAGCTAAGTCAGAATTCAAACAAGAACCATTGCTGATACGACCACGCGATAAAATATGCAGAAATCACTACATAGTATAAAACAAAGTCGCTTTCTCTGTCCCTATGTCCCTATATCCCTATGTCCCTTTGTACGCTTAAATCTTTGAAACTACGCAACATATTTTGATGCAGTTTTTTTAATAGATAGAGTGATTCAAGAGGAAGGTTTATATGTATAATAACATCCATCAAATAGTGGAGAAGTACTGTTATTTTTGAGGTTTCTAATGTGATGTCGTAAAAAATTAATTTTTTTTCCGCTTACATTGCAAACGCAGGCTGAACCTTACGAGTTTTATCAAAATAATGTACTAAGTATTATACACATTGAAAAGGTCTACAGAAAAGTCCGCGGTGGTAAGTATATGTCTATCTCTTATGGATAACCCACAATAACTTTTTTTGTCATTTACTTTTTACGACAAATAATGGCTAATTTTCGAAGCGATTTTAACCAATACAGCATTAATCCTTAACCAATTAAATACCTTGAATACATTGTTCATTTAATAAAGATCTATATGGCCCTTTACACCGTATGATTTAAGTGAATATTTTCGAAGATATTACAGATTTAAAAATTGCGGGACGTAGCGTTTGCGGCGCACCGGCCGGCCGCCCGGCTATATATTTTATACCCGTGCGAAGCCGGAGCAGGCCGCTATGTTTTTATATGTCGTGGCCATATTATCGTAGATTTGCTCATTTCATGAAATGGCCAATTTAGTTTGGCCAGATCGTTAAATCGTCAACGTTTCACGATTTGGTCATCCACATTTGGCCAGATCGTCGATCTGGCCAAACGTGGATGGCCATTTCACGAAATGCGACCATTTTTGTTTCTTTTTTAAAAAGCGATTCGCTTCTGGCACTCGCCGGCCGCTGCCGCGGCACGCTCGCTTTGCTCGCTCGGCTCGTGCGTTGTTTATTAAAGTCTAACCTAACCTAACCTAACTGTTTTCTATTGAAAAAAACATTCGCTTCTGGCATTCGCCGGCGCTACCGCGGCACTAACTTAAATGACAATAAACAAGTTTTAAAATATTCTGAATTTTTTAATGTTTTATGGACTCTCTAAGATATTTTATACGATCTGGCCAAATGTCGATGACCAAATCGTGAAACGTTGACGATTTAACGATCTGATCAAACTATGTTGGCCATTTCATGAAATGAGCAAATCTACGATATGGCCACGACATATATACAACGTTCACAGTTTTTCTGTAGTGTATTTAGTATCAGCATTGCACCCGTGCGAAGCCGGGGCGGGTCGCTAGTATATTTATATAATGGTTTATTAGAGACAGAGAAAAAAAAAGACGTGTGGCACTCGGGGACTGCCGCGGTAAAGCTATTGCATAGCATGCCTTCAAGCCACACCTCCGTGCCCGTCGGAGTGGGGAGCGTGAGGTTTTTTCGTTACGGAATTTCTGGATTCGGTCCCCGCGCTCAAGGCCCGCGATAGAAGCTAAAGTTTTTACTGAAACGAGATCCAGCACAAAGTAACGATCTAAACGAAAAAAAAACATACATTTAACAAAGTACATAATCAACCATAAACTAAGTAAGTTTATACAAAATAAAGAAATGTTATCCTGTTTCTCGAAATTTAATAATTCTTATGAATGTTAATAAAGATAACAAAAACCTCATTTATATGACTAATGTTTCGGATGTAGTTAAATTCAAAGTAAAAATGTTAGACTTAATTGTATCGTATGAATCATCTTCTATTAAGTTTTATCAAAGAATTGTTTTTGTCAACTGTTACGTGGAATTACATAGAATTCACATGACTCAGTTTACTTCGAGTTGTTTTTACAATTTTCCACTAGCGTACCGCCTGTCCTCTCCCAAATTAATGCAAAAAATATCATAATATTTAAAACAATTTTTACTATTTTAAAATGCATGACACATATTATTTCATGCGTATGTACATGTTCATTTGATTAAAAACGCAAGGAAATACAAATATAGTTTGCATTTCTTTATACTTTTGCCACGTGGTATAAAATAAAATAATAATATAACCAAAATAATAAATGTAAAGTGTAAAGAAATTATAATAAGAGTACTTTAACAAGGTTTAATAATTTGTGAAGTATATTGATCAAATCTATAAATTCGTTTCACTAAAGTGAAATTATATTATAAAAAAATTGTATATTGTAATAAATTGTAATAAGAAAATTGAAACAAATTGAAATTGAAAATATATATTATGACCTGCTTCGCATTTAAAAAACCATATGTGTTATACTTATTTTTATTACGAAAGTAAATAATAAAGCAATAAATTATTTATGTTTGACATGACCGTGTTAAACTTTTGTTAAATGATATTTACTTGAGCCACCTGCGACATCCGATTATGCATCGAATTCAAAATTGTGAAATTTTATCTTTTAATTTATTCCTTTTTAATCAGATAGAGAAAAACCAGACAATCAAATTTTATATGACATAAAAATAAAGGCAGTCGTATCTACACTAGCTGTTCGCCCCGGCTTGTGATACAAAATAATATATAGCATACACAGCACTCAAAGATCACGTACATACATGGTAAAAGATTTATTGAAATTGGTGAAGTAGTTAGAGTATTAGAGCGTCTCCCTTCTTTAATATTCGATATCATTCCAAGTCAAGGTCAGCGAATCAGCTAATTTAGCTAAATTGCACAACAATCAATTTGCATAGAAACAAAAGAACGACCGACAGGTGTGTTAATTTATTAAATAAAATTATTAAAACTAATATTCAACCTAAGTTACAGAAAAACCTTAGTCTTTATTTGTGGGCTGAAGCTTCTAATAACAAACTTACATCAAAAATAATAAATTTTGATATAAGGGTAAAAAAAGGGTACCATAGTGCCATTGAAATAAAACATAACACCTGTGAACAAGACGTAAGTAGTTGTCATTCGCCGGTTCTGGCGCAAGCGCCAGAACCCGCAAATCAGTGGTACCCCATCCTAAAAAAAAAAAAAAAAAAAAAAAAGTTTGGACTCTTTTCCCACTAAAGCGGCCACGCTGAGTCGATAGCACTCACTCCCGAAGCGATAGGATGCACGGTTTCGGAGATGTGCAGATCGATTAACTCTTATCTAATTGATATCCGGTGGCCTTTTCCTATTATCTATCAACACCGTCCCAACTCGGCGTTCTTATCTATTACTCATTGTGCACCTCGCTTATCACTGCTTTTGTATTAAACTTCTTTGCTATGATCTACCTCGCTATTCTAACCAAACGATGTAGATATTATTATATTCAAGAAAAAATACGTCTAAAATACTATAACTATATTTATATATTATCGTACTATATTATTATAATTGTTGTTTTTTTAAAAAGCGATTCGCTTCTGGCACTCGCCGACCGCTGCCGCGGCACGCTCGCTTTGCTCGCTCGGCTCGTGCGTTGTTTATCAAACTCTAACCTAACCTAATTGTTTTTCCGGGTAATCTGATGTATCGAACTTTGTTACGGCCTACCTCGCTATTCTGAATCATCAATAAAACACACTCATTTTACTGCCATTTTTATTTCCAAAATGTTGTTGCTTATTATCTACTGGTTTGTGTGCTTCCTCATCTACTTATAAAATAGGAGCGAAACATCTCATCCACTAAAATATCATTGTACAGTGTGTTCCCTGTAAATATGCTCGTAAAACTATGCATTGAATATCCCTGAAACTTATATAGCAAATACATTGAGCAATATTCACCACAAACTGAAGTCCAATTGGAAATAATGGTCAAGCATAAACATTATTTTCTTAATTTGCAGTTAAAAACTTCATAATTCGTTTAATTACAATATGAAAAAGTCATAGCAAATAATTTACGACGAAGAGGTTCGAGTACTATGGAAACTGCGGATATCTTATATTGTAGACAAAATGCGTCTAAAATCTGTCCTATATCCTACTATCTAATATATATTATAAAGGCGAAAGTTTGTAATTGTAAGTATGGATGTATGGATGTTTGTTACTCTTTCACGTAAAAACTACTGAATGGATTACAATGAAATTTAGCACACATATAGAGGGTAACTTGGATTAACACATAAGATAGGTTTTATCCCGGAAATCCCACGGGAACGGGAATTATGCGGGTTTTCCTTTGAAAACGCGGGCGAAGCCGCGGGCGGACATCTAGTATTATTATAATTGTTTCTTTTTTAAAAAGCGATTCGCTTCTGGCACTCGCCGGCCGCTGCTGCGGCACGCTCGCATTGCTCGCTCGGCTCGTGCGTTGTTTATTAAAGTCTAACCTAACCTAACCTAACTGTTTTCTATTGCAAAAACCATTCGCCGGCCACTGCCGCGGCACTGACTTAAATGGCAATCCAATCCTGAGCACCTAAAACTTTACCACGATTATCCCAGTGAGTTAGTAGTTTAACGTTTACTCTTTTTCAATATTTTCCATAGTCTTATCGAAGACAGAATTGTTCATTAATTTAAAAAAGTCTTTTTCAAAGTTTGATGTAGCTAACGTTCTCAAACTAGTATTTAAGTCTATGTATTTCTTTAACCAAGAACTCTGTTTAAATTTTAAAATTCTATGTACTTTAATTAATCCAATTCCCATTTCAATGCATTGTTTTAAATTCCTGTAGTGAATGATGTATTTATTTTTATTATTTAAATTAGGAACTAATTTAGTTTCTTCAGTATTACCCACACATATGTTTTCAGGACATAACGAAAAGTCAGAATGCAAATTATGAAGTTCATCAGGATATTCCAAATCAACTTCTAAAACATAACCGAAATCAGAGTTATCCGACACATTATAATCTGTATTATAATCTATCCATTCGAACCCACCAACAGGAAGAGATTGAGTTAGGATAGTTCCTTTTTAGTTCTGTAAACTGATCATCATTAAGATTTTTAGCTAGTTGATCTAAACTACACGATAAAAATTTCAATGAATCTATGAATCTTAAACTTACTGATTGATTATTTATTGTTAGCAAAAATGTATTTTTATTTATTTATTTTTTTATTTTTTCACCTTCAAGAAAATTTCAAAAGTTCTATGTCAGTAATTGATATTTTTGGTTTATCGCATTCAAATGTAAATATTAATATAAATTTATATAAATGTCAGTATTTGGATTTGCAACCATATCCGGAATACAGAAATATTATTTAATCACATTCACACAAACCTATGCATTAATATTTACTTACCTTTTTTACGAATATTTGATATCCTCATACTTTTTTTCTTTACTTTTGATATTATTATTATGTCTATTTATTTTTCGACGACGATAAAATTTTAAAAACTCGACCCCAAAATAAGACCATCCGCTCGATTTTGCAATTAAGCAAAAATGTATTTTTTTATTTTTTCACCTTCAAGAAAATTTCAAAAGTTCTATGTCAGTAATTGATATTTTTGGTTTATCACATTCAAATATAATTCGATTTTTTCAAATAAGCAAAAATGTATTTTTTTATTTTTTCACCATCAAGAAAATTTCAAAAGTTCTATGTCAGTAATTGATATTTTTGGTTTATCGCATTCAAATGTAAGTATTAATATAAAATACATTTTTTAACTAATTGTATTAGATGTAGTTTGGCCAAGTGTATAATTCATATTTAATTTTAAAATCAAAGTCAGCGGAATACAGAAATATTTTTAATCACATTCACACAAACCTATGCATTAATGTTTACTTACCTTTTTTTTACGAATATTTGATATCCTCATACTTTTTTTTCTTTACTTTTGATATTCTTATTATGTCTATTTATTTTTTCGAGGGCGATAAAATTTTAAAAACTCGATCCCAAAATAAGACCATCCGCTCGATTTTTGCAAATAAGCAAAAATGTATTTTTTTATTTTTTCACCTTCAAGAAAATTTCAAAAGTTCTATGTCAGTAATTGATATTTTTGGTTTATCGCATTCAAATGTAAATATTAATATAAAATACATTTTTTCACTAATTGTATTAGGTGTAGTTTGGTCAAATGTATAATTCATATTTAATTTTAAAATCAAAGTCAGTTAATTTTCGAGAATGATGTAAATATTTTAGAATGTTTTATTGGATTAATTTTCAATCCAGTATTCGTTTAGCGAGCTTATTACAATATTAAGTACTATTTATTCTTTTGATTTATCTTTCCACCTTCCAAACAATATGAGATAAAAAATGTCGAATGATTTTTTTCTTAATAATAGTTTTTATTTTTTTCATCAGACGTTAAAATTCAAGATAAGCTTCATAAAATATGATCATATAATAATCATATCATATTCATGATCATATTTTATGAAGCTTATCTTGAATTTTAACGTCTGATGAAAAAAATAAAAACTATTATTAAGAAAAAAATCATTCGACATTTTTTATCTCATATTGTTTGGAAGGTGGAAAGATAAATCAAAAGAATAAATAGTACTTAATATTGTAATAAGCTCGCTAAACGAATACTGGATTGAAAATTAATCCAATAAAACATTCTAAAATATTTACATCATTCTCGAAAATTAACTGACTTTGATTTTAAAATTAAATATGAATTATACATTTGACCAAACTACACCTAATACAATTAGTGAAAAAATGTATTTTATATTAATATTTACATTTGAATGCGATAAACCAAAAATATCAATTACTGACATAGAACTTTTGAAATTTTCTTGAAGGTGAAAAAATAAAAAAATACATTTTTGCTTATTTGCAAAAATCGAGCGGATGGTCTTATTTTGGGATCGAGTTTTTAAAATTTTATCGCCCTCGAAAAAATAAATAGACATAATAAGAATATCAAAAGTAAAGAAAAAAAAGTATGAGGATATCAAATATTCGTAAAAAAAAGGTAAGTAAACATTAATGCATAGGTTTGTGTGAATGTGATTAAAAATATTTCTGTATTCCGCTGACTTTGATTTTAAAATTAAATATGAATTATACACTTGGCCAAACTACATCTAATACAATTAGTTAAAAAATGTATTTTATATTAATACTTACATTTGAATGCGATAAACCAAAAATATCAATTACTGACATAGAACTTTTGAAATTTTCTTGATGGTGAAAAAATAAAAAAATACATTTTTGCTTATTTGAAAAAATCGAATTATATTTGAATGTGATAAACCAAAAATATCAATTACTGACATAGAACTTTTGAAATTTTCTTGAAGGTGAAAAAATAAAAAAATACATTTTTGCTTAATTGCAAAATCGAGCGGATGGTCTTATTTTGGGGTCGAGTTTTTAAAATTTTATCGTCGTCGAAAAATAAATAGACATAATAATAATATCAAAAGTAAAGAAAAAAAGTATGAGGATATCAAATATTCGTAAAAAAGGTAAGTAAATATTAATGCATAGGTTTGTGTGAATGTGATTAAATAATATTTCTGTATTCCGGATATGGTTGCAAATCCAAATACTGACATTTATATAAATTTATATTAATATTTACATTTGAATGCGATAAACCAAAAATATCAATTACTGACATAGAACTTTTGAAATTTTCTTGAAGGTGAAAAAATAAAAAAATAAATAAATAAAAATACATTTTTGCTAACAATAAATAATCAATCAGTAAGTTTAAGATTCATAGATTCATTGAAATTTTTATCGTGTAGTTTAGATCAACTAGCTAAAAATCTTAATGATGATCAGTTTACAGAACTAAAAAGGAACTATCCTAACTCAATCTCTTCCTGTTGGTGGGTTCGAATGGATAGATTATAATACAGATTATAATGTGTCGGATAACTCTGATTTCGGTTATGTTTTAGAAGTTGATTTGGAATATCCTGATGAACTTCATAATTTGCATTCTGACTTTTCGTTATGTCCTGAAAACATATGTGTGGGTAATACTGAAGAAACTAAATTAGTTCCTAATTTAAATAATAAAAATAAATACATCATTCACTACAGGAATTTAAAACAATGCATTGAAATGGGAATTGGATTAATTAAAGTACATAGAATTTTAAAATTTAAACAGAGTTCTTGGTTAAAGAAATACATAGACTTAAATACTAGTTTGAGAACGTTAGCTACATCAAACTTTGAAAAAGACTTTTTTAAATTAATGAACAATTCTGTCTTCGATAAGACTATGGAAAATATTGAAAAAGAGTAAACGTTAAACTACTAACTCACTGGGATAATCGTGGTAAAGTTTTAGGTGCTCAGGATTGGATTGCCATTTAAGTCAGTGCCGCGGCAGTGGCCGGCGAATGGTTTTTGCAATAGAAAACAGTTAGGTTAGGTTAGGTTAGACTTTAATAAACAACGCACGAGCCGAGCGAGCAATGCGAGCGTGCCGCAGCAGCGGCCGGCGAGTGCCAGAAGCGAATCGCTTTTTAAAAAAGAAACAATTATAATAATACTAGATGTCCGCCCGCGGCTTCGCCCGCGTTTTCAAAGGAAAACCCGCATAATTCCCGTTCCCGTGGGATTTCCGGGATAAAACCTATCTTATGTGTTAATCCAAGTTACCCTCTATATGTGTGCTAAATTTCATTGTAATCCATTCAGTAGTTTTTACGTGAAAGAGTAACAAACATCCATACATCCATACTTACAATTACAAACTTTCGCCTTTATAATATATATTAGATAGTAGGATATAGGACAGATTTTAGACGCATTTTGTCTACAATATAAGATATCCGCAGTTTCCATAGTACTCGAACCTCTTCGTCGTAAATTATTTGCTATGACTTTTTCATATTGTAATTAAACGAATTATGAAGTTTTTAACTGCAAATTAAGAAAATAATGTTTATGCTTGACCATTATTTCCAATTGGACTTCAGTTTGTGGTGAATATTGCTCAATGTATTTGCTATATAAGTTTCAGGGATATTCAATGCATAGTTTTACGAGCATATTTACAGGGAACACACTGTACAATGATATTTTAGTGGATGAGATGTTTCGCTCCTATTTTATAAGTAGATGAGGAAGCACACAAACCAGTAGATAATAAGCAACAACATTTTGGAAATAAAAATGGCAGTAAAATGAGTGTGTTTTATTGATGATTCAGAATAGCGAGGTAGGCCGTAACAAAGTTCGATACATCAGATTACCCGGAAAAACAATTAGGTTAGGTTAGAGTTTGATAAACAACGCACGAGCCGAGCGAGCAAAGCGAGCGTGCCGCGGCAGCGGTCGGCGAGTGCCAGAAGCGAATCGCTTTTTAAAAAAACAACAATTATAATAATATAGTACGATAATATATAAATATAGTTATAGTATTTTAGACGTATTTTTTCTTGAATATAATAATATCTACATCGTTTGGTTAGAATAGCGAGGTAGATCATAGCAAAGAAGTTTAATACAAAAGCAGTGATAAGCGAGGTGCACAATGAGTAATAGATAAGAACGCCGAGTTGGGACGGTGTTGATAGATAATAGGAAAAGGCCACCGGATATCAATTAGATAAGAGTTAATCGATCTGCACATCTCCGAAACCGTGCATCCTATCGCTTCGGGAGTGAGTGCTATCGACTCAGCGTGGCCGCTTTAGTGGGAAAAGAGTCCAAACTTTTTTTTTTTTTTTTTTTTTTTTTTTAGGATGGGGTACCACTGATTTGCGGGTTCTGGCGCTTGCGCCAGAACCGGCGAATGACAACTACTGACGTAATCTCGATCTATGAAATACACTAACACTATTCAAACCTGAATATCTTTTCAGGTCATAATATATTATCGTCCAAACATTTCTAAGAACCATCTCTACATACAAAACATTCTGGAAAAGTTATTTATTCGTCGGTAGCAAATAAACAAAAACATAGATTTATGATAAACACGCTAATAAACGAAATTAATTAAGGAACACAATCAACATTCATGAATCACTCGTACCGTGAAAGAAATCGACTTAGCAGGATAATTAATTACAATACTCATCTTATTAATGTAATGTAGTGACTAGACAGTAATGCAAGCATGAAGCGTTTACGTGACTTGTCATGCTGCATGAGTGACCAAAAAATCTAATCATGCATTTTTGTACAGTTCGTGTCCAGCCTTGGTTTGTGATATTACTATAATATATGAAACACTATGCTTTTGCATGACTGCACCAAACTAAACGATCATGCGTGCATGTCAGTCATACTATAAGGATAGAAAATAGAAAGGTTCATTAACTTGTCAGCACGTACGAGAAGCTTGCGTGTCATTCATTTCAACCATATAACCTATCTTAAATTCTAAACGATCATTCATGCATGACACTCCGCATGTCATGCTACATTACCGTCTAGGGACCACATAATAGGTAAGTATATTGTATAATATACTTTATATACTAATGGGTAAGTCATATATCAGGAAAATAGGGATGGTAATCATTCATCTCGATTGTTAATCAAAAGACAGCCTTTGTTATGAAAATATGAGATTTTTTTGCTTGTAATGCATTATTCTTTATTAGTGATATAATATCTGATAATGTTATGGTCAGAATTCCGTAGAATAAAAGGTAAAATATTTTGAAGTGTAGAATTTGTTATGCTAAGAAACACGTAAGTATTTATGAATTTTAACGATTGATATAGAAATTTTTTTTTTTTTATTTTTTTTTTATTGTACAATAGGGGAGCGCTTGGCCACAATCTCGCCTGATGGTAAGCTGAGATGTGGCCTAAGATGGAGCGCGCTTCCCTAAAATGTACCTGTTCACTCTCCTCTTGAAGACCTCCAAATTGTACTCGTCGGGGAACACAGATTCAGGAAGCATGTTCCAGTCAGCGGTTCGAATAAAGAATGACGATCCGAACCGCTTTGTCCGGGTACATGGAACGTCAACCATGTGGCGATGCCTAGAATCTGTGCGCCTCGACGAACGATGGAAAAATGGGGATGGCGGAATTAGGTCGTGCAATTCCGCAGCGCACTCTCCAAAGTGTATCCGGTAAAAAACCGATAAACTTGCCACTCTGCGACGGTGGGCGAGGCTCTGGAGTTTTTTGCCTACTAGCTCATCGTCGTTTATTAGCCTCTTGGCACGCCTCTCTATCGCCTCAAGTGTCTCCAGCTGGTATTTGGCAGATCCATCCCAGAGGTGAGAGCAGTATTCCATGCACGAACGGACCTGTGCTTGATAGAGGTTGAGCAACTGTCCCGGGCTGAAATACTGCCTCACCTTTGCCAGTATACCAAGCTTTTTTGAGGCTACTTGGGCTTTTGATTCAATGTATGAACCAAAGTTGAGAGTAGGCGTTAAGGTGATACCAAGAAGCTCGAGGTGGTCAGTTATCGGTACGGATACACTTTGGAAGGACGGAGTTAGGTTGAATGGACTCCGTTTAGCGGTGAATAGACACGCCTGGGTCTTGATCGCATTGAACTTGACCAGATTGGCCTCGCCCCATTCGGAGACTGCCTGTAAGGACAAGTTCATGCGTTCGACCATCGCCTCCCGTAGAGACTGGATTTGTGCCGTACTGGCTCGCGCGCTGGATGCGTATCTCTCCACAACGGTGCTATCGTCTGCGTACCCATAGATACCGGGTTTCAGCAGATCGTTAATGTGTAGCAGGAATAGTGTTGCGGAGAGAACTGATCCCTGAGGGACCCCGGCATTAATAGCCAATTGGTCGGACGAGCAACCGTCGACGACTACTCGAATCGACCGGTCTCTCAAGAAATCTGAGATCCATGCGCAAAAACCAGTAGGCAGACCGTACGATGGAAGCTTGCCGATAAGACTATCATGCCAGACCCTATCGAAGGCTTTCGAGATATCGAGGGAGACTGCGAGTGCTTCACCATGATTCTCGATGGCCTCACTCCAGATATAGGTGGCATACGCTAGAAGATCCCCAGTGGACCGATTTCGGCGAAATCCGTATTGGCGGTCACTGAGTAGATCGTTCGCTTCTAGGTGTGCCATTAGCCTGCTGTTCAGTACACGCTCCATAGTCTTGCAGAGTATGGACGTGACTGAAATTGGCCTATAATTGGAGGGGTCGGCACGACTGCCTTTTTTGGGCACAGGCTGCACGTTGGCAAGTTTCCATGATTTCGGTACTTTTCCAGTCATCATCGAAAGGCGAAAGAGGCGTGTCAAGACAGGAGCGAGCTCAGGCGCACAGGTTTTAAGCACTATGGCTGGTATTCCATCAGGGCCACTAGCTTTGTTCACGTCAAGATTACGCAGCGTTTTCAGAACCTCAGTCTGACGGATGCAAATTTCTGGCATGCTCACCTCGCATCCAGGTAGACTGGGAGGTTTGGCGCTTGCGGGATCTAGACGTGAATTTTCTGCGAACAGAGTAGCTAGTAGGTTCGCTTTCTCCGTGGCAGTGTGAGCCAGCGACCCATCTGGTTTCAGCAGTGGAGGAAGTGAGGGGCGGCAGAAATTCGATTCAACCGACTTTGCCAGGGACCAAAACGCTTTGCTACCAGAAGGGTAAGAAGCCAGTTTGTTCCCTATACGGCTAACGTGGTCAAATCGAGCTTTCCGTAGAGCCTTTTTGCAGGACTTCGCGGCCCGGTTGAAGGCTTTCTTCTTCTCAGATACGTCCTTGGCCTTGCGGTGTCGAGCATCAGCCCAGGCTAGATATGCTTCATGTTTAAGCGCTTCAGCGCGTCTACATTCAGCTCTGAACCAGGGTTGAGCTTTGCTGGACGTGGCTACATCGGAGAATGGAATGTAGTACTCCATTCCCTGCCGCAGCACATCAGTCACAGCATCCGCACAGGTTGAAGGGTCTTCAGAAGAAAAGCAAACAGGCCGCCAGGGATAAGATGCAAAGAAAGAACGCATCTCGTCCCAATCTGCTGACTTGTATCGCCACACGCGCCGAGAGCCCCTGGGACTGGGATCGGGCGGCGAGTAGACAGATACAGATTTCACCAGACAGTGGTCGGAGCTGCCAAGCGGCGATGAAATCGCTGCCGAGTAACGGTCTGGATCGGTTGTCAGCAGAAGATCCAAGCAATTGGCTGTATGGCTCTCAACATCAGGAACCCGCGTCGCTCCTTGAACCAGCTGGGTGAGATTTAACGCTATAGCGAGTTTACGCGTCTCTCTCCCAGCGAGGTCAGTGCACTGGTATGGGTAAAGCCACTCCTGGTGGTGGGCATTAAAATCCCCCAGAAGCACTAGCTGAGCGGAAGGGTATTTGTGTTGAGCAGCATCCGCCGCCTCACTTAGGTACTCTGTGAGCCTGATCGTCTCCTGGTCTCCGCTGTACGCTCGGTAGACACAAGCATAGATGAGTTTCTCTAGGCCTGTGTCCACCAGCATCCAAAGTACAGAGAAATGGGGGTCTTCAAGGTAACGGAGACGCCGACAGCAGATGTCGTCACGTACGTACGCGCACACACCTGACCGAGCTTTAAAGTTATGCTCCAGGGTGTAGCCGGGATACGACAGGTACGCCTGATCAGACGGACATCTAATCTGCGTCTCCGTGTGGAACAAGATACAAGGCTTGCTAGTCTCTAGGTGGAAGTGGACTGCAACGAGGTTGGAGTGTAGACCTCTGATATTAGTGAGGTCTACTTTCAGCGAGAGGGAGTGCTGCCGCTGTACAACGTTTTTCTTGTACCTTGTCTTTTTCATTATTTTAATGGAGAGTGAAGTAGGTGTGAAGACGGCAGTGAATCGAGGCGCTATACTTCTAGACCTGAGACGCACATTCAGAAGCTACACTTATGGGGACTAGTCTGGAGACTGCGGGGACGCCCGAGCCCCCCCAAGGATGTCCATAGGGCCCTCTCGTCCGGTCGCCAACCGGCACTATGGCGCATCTTGGGATTTTTCGCTAGTTGGCGGGGCAGCCTTTCACATGTGGCTAGCACGCTACTTGGGCCCCCTACTGACTAGCGGTCGGCCAGCGGTGAACCGTGCCTCGGATCCCGCTACCCTCCATGACTAGTCTCCAGGTGCAACAACATAAGTGTGCGTCAAATCGTCCAGGTTGTATAAGCGCAACTGATTCGACCCGTCTTCACATGGGCTACATCAGCTTCATCGTGTCGGAACGCGGACGCTTGGCGACACGGCTTCAGCTGATGGGTGGTCATTATAGCCGCGACGACTATCTCCCACCATGTCACCTGTTTAGCACCACCCAGGGGCCACGTGTAGGGTATCAATACTCCGGGTAAACTCCTACGGACGAAGGTGACTCGGCCCCCAAAAAAAAATTATTATAGATGTTCGGAATTTTATTGAACAATAGATGTATGTTCATCATCAATTTATATTATGTTATTCTAAATCAAATTGTTCTATTTACTGCCTTAAAAGAAACAATACATAATATTTACTGTCAGAAAAGAAACAATATATTATAGGAAATATTTTGTGCAATATTACGCAATCATAATCGCCTTTCAAAACCTCCAGCCTTTAAATCTATAAAGTGAAAGATTTTACCATGTAATTTCCGTTTACAAATTTAAATACCCTGATTTTCATACGGACAATGTATCGAAAAGAGCAATACATGAGTTCCAACCACAGTATAGGGTAAATGCCCTCATTATGGTCACCAGAATTTAACGGGAACGATTGAAATTGCATTTAAAATTACAGTACAGTTATCCCAGATTCTGCTTGTGATATGCGTTCATCGACTTTTTGATTCGAGATTCGTTAATTTAAAGTACTAGTTTGCAAAAACGTGTCCGTAAAGGGTCTATAAACTTTATTATATGGTATTCGGCTCATAAAACGTTGCTTATTTTTCTGGTAATCGAACATTCGAGAATGGCATTCTGAAAGCGACTTAAAAATTGCCAAGAGACTAAAACTCCTAGCTACCTAGCTTATAGTATGTTGTCTTCTGTTACCTTATAATCTTAATATATATAAATCTCGTGTCACAATGTTTGTCCTCAATGGACTCCTAAACCACTTAACCGATTATAATAAAATTCGCACACCATGTGCAGTTCGATCCAACTTGAGAGATAGGATAGTTTAAACATGTAGGTACCACGGGCGAAGCCGGGGCGGACCGCTAGTATAATATAATTTTGTCTAAAAAGTTAAACCTATCAAATACATATTATGTACCAACATCATAATAGGCACATGAGTGACGTTTCCCTCTCATTAAATTACTGACAGATGCAGTGTTGAGCTAATCACGACCCAATGCTCGCTCATCACTGATATTTAAACAAGCTAATAATTTACAATGTCATCATGAATTTTGGCCTCGATCTAATTATCAGTCGACAAACTTTGTAGATTACGCGCAAACTTTATCGTCTCCATTTTGCAATTATAATTATGGAATCCCACGGGAACTCTGAATAGTAATAAATTCAAGTATTTATAATTCTTGAAGTTTTATTGTGTTGTACCTGGCGAAGTGGGTAAAGTTTTACAAACTGTTTATATCATTTCCTTGTTTGATTTACTCGAGTATTATTCATTTGGAAATTAAAGTTTGCGAACGGTTTGGAACGTTGGATTATATTTAGAATTCTAGTATATAAATATCGATTTCAATGTCCATTCATGATTTATTTATAAATATTTATGACTACAAAAGTCTTAATTTTGCGAAAACAGCCTACGTGTTTTCAAAGCGCATTTAAATATCAATGCTATTAATTACTTTTGGGAAACGATATTTCGTTCTACCTATAGCTTTTGTAAAGAGCAGTGGATATCTTAATATCCATCCGTATACGTCTAAATTTCCTATTTTATGAGTAAAAAGGGCTTTCAGGTGAATAGAAATTAAAAGAAGAATTATAATAAACTAGCGGTCCACCCCGGCTTCGTCCGTGGTACCTACATGTTTAAACTATCCTATCTCTCAAGTTGGATCGAACTGCACATGGTGTGCGAATTTTATTAGTGGTTTAGGAGTCCATTGAGGACAAACATTGTGACACGAGATTTATATATATTAAGATAGTAGTAGAATAAACATAAGAGCGAGCTGGTCATGATACTAATGACCATCGCTTATCAACACTCGGAACATTAGTAGTCTAGTGCCTTTTAGGGACGAAAAGACATTTTTCTAGAAGGATCTATGAAGATAATACTACCGTATACACAGTAGTATTTTCTTTAGAGATTACACATCGTCTTAACGTTTGAAATAAAACATTCAGCACAAATGTATACTAATAGGCCAGTACTATAAAAGTGACTAATAAAAATGCATAAAAAGTATATATTTATGATTTACGAAGTGACGCTGCTACAACTATTTATTACTAATTATGCTTTATAAAGATAAAACAATAAATAAGTTTTTACTTTGTTAGTAACGACCTTCAAGAGACGTGATCACGATTTGCTTATTCTAAGAAAAATAATATTATATAACGTGTGATTTTAAATAAATATGTTTTCGATATCATTTTCTTAAAGTCACGCTTCGATTAAAATGAACCTTTGAATTGAACTCAATTTTGTGGTAGGGAATAATATTCAAAAAGATTATTAAAATTGGAAGCATTAGAATAATAATATTATTGAGTCCATTAAAATCACGTAGAGCGTCATAAATACGGTTTAAATCATTTTATTACAGAACCTAATTGAAATAATTAAATATCATTTTATAACTCGATGTATTTTTAATTTTTTTTAATACAATATGTATAAAATATAGATTAGATAATAGATAGTCATAAAATAGCAATAAACCTCAATCCCTAAGATCAATACCTTACGTAATCTGAATCAGAAATTATTAAGTTCATTTCTAGGTATTAATTTATGTATGTCTTAATAATATACTAGCTGTGCCCAGCAGTTTTACCCGTAATGCCCCGTTCCTATTGCTCTTATAGATGATATTATAGCCTTTACAGGCTATAATATCATCAAGGTAAGAGAGATTATCTGGCAATAAAGTATTAATTCAATTTCAAGAACTACGAATGCTATAAAAAAATATAAGTTTATAATACAGTAAAGTTTCATCGATATCCGCCCAGTACTTTTTAGCCAATTCGTTACAAACATACATAAGTACAAATCTTTCCTCCTTATAATATTGGTATGGATAATTAGTATAGATATATTCGAATATTATCTAGATTCCACCAACTTACTGTTTGTCTAACAGAAGCTTAAAGTTTATAAGAGGATGAGTGAACGTTCTGACAATGGAGTTAACTTGCTAACTTCTTAAGACTCATTGAATATAAAGGGAAAATTAAGTTATAACTTAAAAATAACTGGATACAAATAGTTGCTAGGATAAATTAGGAAATTAAGTAGAGGATGCGAGATAACTAAGTAAGCTTTTTAAAAGTAGGGCAACTTTATACAGGAACATTCGACCTGGAAGTTGGAACAGTGGTTAAATCGTAGGTTTTCTCAATCCAGATAATATAGCAGGATTCGATTTCGGGTATAAACTAAAAATAACTAATAATCCCGTTTTGAAAAAGGTATCAACATTACCTTGATAGAGAACGCTACCTTGCGATAATTTTCCTATGTTTTTTTTTTTTTAATTTACTTTTTGCGTGGCATATTATGTCCTTTTTTTACTGCAATAAAGAATTTTTATTTCATTTAATTTAGTCTGTGTTTTTCGACTATATAATATTATAATGCATTTAACCTACAAAAAACTGACTCTATAATGTACCTAACAAGGCATTGTTTTATAAAAAAAAAAGGGCAAATTTTCTACGACAGTTCAATTATTTCTAAGTCCACATTATATAGATTGCCGCACTCTATGTATTTTCAATAATCGCGAATTGTAGTTTTCGTACATTGACCTTTTAAATATCAATAATTGTCATTGACAACCTTTAAAACCATTTACATCTATGATCTTTTAACAATAATTCTTATTTACAACACAATTGACAGATATATACGTACATACAATGACGTCGAATTGATACAAAAACTGTTAAAATATGGTTAAAATATATTGAATTGTAAATGGAATATTATTTGTTATTTTACTTATAGTAACAACGCTTATTATTTCAACCTTGAATTTATTTTCGTTCTGGGAAAACCTATTAATAAAACACAAATTCATTCTAGATGTTTCTTCTGATTAACTATAGAAATTAGAATCTATAGGTAGGTGAGATCGTAGTTAAAACAAAACTATATTATTTTACTTTTTTTATCTTAATTTTGTAGATTACCAATTTTCAATGGATATAGGATATTATTTACATTAATCAGCAGGGTAAAGTTAGTATACATAACAAGAAAAAACTGCATTCATACATAAAAGAGAAACAGTTCTTAGTTGGAAAACGAACCCGGAAATATTGAAAAATAAAACTTACATATTATTATAACTCTAAAGATATCGATTATAATATTTAAAGTGGAATTTCTTACAAATGCTTTATTATTAAACTAGCGACCCGCCCCGGCTTCGCACGGGTGCAATGCTGATACTAAATACACTATAGAAAAACTGTGAACGTTGTATATAAAAACATAACGGCCCGCTCCGGCTTCGCACGGGTTACCGGGTATAAAATAGATAGCCGGGCGGTACCGCCGCAAACGCTACGTCCCGCAATTTTTAAATCTGTAATATCTTCGAAAATATTCACTTAAATCATACGGTGTAAATGGCCATATAGATCTATATTAAATGAACAATGTATTCAAGGTATTTAATTGGTTAAGGATTAATGCTGTATTGGTTAAAATCGCATCGGAAATTAGCCATTATTTGTCGTAAAAAGTAAATGACAAAAAAAAGTTATTGTGGGTTATCCATAAGAGATAGACATATACCATCGCGGACTTTTCTGTGGACCTTTTCAATGTGTATAATACTTAATACATTATTTTGATAAAACTCGTAGGGTTCAGCCTGCGTTTGCAATGTAAGCGGAAAAAATGTAATTTTTTTACGACATCACATTAGAAACCTCAAAAATAACAGTACTTCTCCACTATTTAATGGATGTTATTATACATATAAACCTTCCTCTTGAATCACTCTTTCTATTAAAAAAAACCGCATCAAAATCCGTCGCGTAGTTTCAAAGATTTAAGCGTACAAAGGGACATAGGGACATAGGGACATAGGGACAGGGAAAGCGACTTTGTTTTATACTATGTAGTGATACGATGTCTAAAAAGAATCTATTAATCGTCCTTACTAAAATATTACAAACCTAAAACGTCCAGTACAATCCAATTAATTGAAGAATTTCTAAAACATAAATACCTATTACCTTATCACATGTCATGGATTCTAACACGCTCAACACGTTTTATAAAATTGCAATCAAATAATTGAAATATATTTAACCACGTATTTCATTCAGAAATACAGACGAATTTAATAAATTACCTATAGATTGCGTAGTAAAATGCACTTCTATTTGTTTAAATTTGTATTTCTGTTTTTAATATTTTCCTAGGAAAATAAAAAGATTGAGTCGAATTTAGAGAAAGCAAAAGTGGCGACAAACACACTTGAAAAAAATGTAAATGTTAATAATGATTATGATACATATTATATTTATGACTAAATAATATATACGTTTGCGTAGCGCTAAAAACTTGCTTGTAATTAATTATTATGATAGTATAAAAGTTGAAAAATAATGCAATTAAAAACAAGTATAAAAGTATACATTTAATAAACATGTATTTTGGCTTCACAGCTAATTAATAATCGTACAATTTATCGCCTAATTCTTATAAAAAAGGAGCAAGTAAAAATATTTTTGTTAATCATCCACGTGCACATTGCAGAATGCTGTATGACTATGACTAACATAACGGTCTCACTCTATTATCATATAATTCACAATGGACTTGATACTGACCTTCCTCTACGTGAGTGTAAGGAAGTAAACAATTATAATATGATAGTTGAGTAATTATGCTCGATGAAAACTCTAATTAAACTATTAGATGAAATGCAATTATCACTTCATAGAATCATTATGTTGTTAAGACACCATTGTGCTTTTAATTAAGAGATTAAAATTACAAATGCTACCGGGTTACCATGATGTCTTAAAGTAGTATTAATTCCATTGTAGAAAAACGACTGAACTATACACTTTAGATCGTCTAGCGCCATCACTTTTCCATACTGGATACAATACTTCTTTGTAATATTTAAGAACAAGTTAAAAAAAACTGCGACGCATTAATTATCTATCGTTAATTATTGTTTTTTTTTTTTTTGTATCATAAGCAACTTATTGGAATAATATCAATCAAATTTAATATTCTGTATTTCTGGGAAACAAAAATATTTCCTAATTTAGCAGTAGCGTTATTTTTAGTCCCGATACTTACTTTCTAACCAATCTATACTAGATAATATTATAAAGAGGAAAAGTTTGTAAGTATGTATGTATGTATGTATGTATGGTTTTCACGCATAAACTACTGGACCGATTTCAAAAATTCTTTCACCATTAGAAAGCTGCATCTTTACTGAGCAACATAGGCTATATTGCATTTTCAAAAAAATTAGAGATCCTTACCAAAAATGCAATAATGTAACCCAAGGTGTAAAAAAATCCTCAATAAAACTTCTGTCATCGCGTGCGCTGCGGAATCTATTGAAGATAGAACAAAAAAATGTTCTACGGTATTATAGAATGGATCAATATCTACAAGAAAGTCCGCGATACCATAATATGTCCATCTTCAGTAGTTATGTTACTACAACAACTTTTTTACGTTTTCAAAGTAAATAGAAGTGCCGACAGTAATCAAACCATGTTATCCATACACATGTATAAATCCTTATCCCATTAAATGATGTTTTATTATAGACTGTTTCAATACCAGCAAAATACTTTTTAAATGAAAAGAATTGGATATTCCATTTTTAAAAGTGTCAATCTACAGAAAATAGTAGGTATACTGTTCGAGCAGGCCGTAGTGCGGGGGTCACGGAGGAATTCTACCAATATGCGTCTTGACGGAACACAGTGGGGTTTTGGTCGGTAGGAATCCGACGTAACCCACGGCCCCTCCCCCGGAGGCCGTGGGTATCTATGAAAGATTTCCCCACTAAAACAAAAAAAAAAGGCCGTAGTGCGGGACGGGGTAAAGGTGATTTTCATGTGATTAAAAATTAAACCTATAGTCCGACCTATAGTAGACTTTTCACTGTAACGATATCGCTATTTATGCGGGTGAAACCGCAGGGCATTGCTAGTTGTTAATAAAACCGGTTATACAACAAAACAAATACAGCTTCTATGTGCAGTCTTTCAGCTGATTTGTACAAATATTTGAGGTTTAAGTGTGTACGAGGTTCGATGGCGAATTCCCAGCTTCGGCTTACAGATTGCGGTGCGATCGGGGGGCTAAGTAAACATGAACTTTATTAAGTAAGATGCAAAGTGTATTAGTGTGTAGACTTCTCAATAATTATTAGTTGAGTTTGTGTAATATTATTATTTATTGTATTTGTAAGGATATAGAAACAAAATACTGTATAAAAAATCATTAAGTGTATAGCGCTAACCCTTCTCCGCTTCTCTCTACAACACTAACAAGAACTAACGTCTACTTTCGGTTTAAGAATATTGAAAAGAAAATCATAATTTTTCACTGTAAATACCACTTCATCTTTCACAATCCAAATAATAGCTACTTCGACTATCAATCGATCGATCACAATATATTTATCGGATGGATAGAATTTTTGATGACATTTTTCCAAGATTTCTAAAGCCCCCAACTCAGCGTATTTTTATTATCCTAAGTAATACGAAACGAGCTGACGCTGGTCGCTAATAATCTTAAAAGTTAACTATTCTTTGAAGTTTACTAACGAAATTAAGAAGATTTTATGAAAAATACTTAAACTTTGTGTAATCTTATACAAAAGCGAAAAATATTAATGCCTACCGAAACTTTAAGAGCAAAGTAGACGTCGTCTTAGTATTTATGTAGGCGCTTAAAATCATAGTGTTAACGTTGTTATTTATACAATGCTTGTAATGACTTTAAATTATTTTAATAATTAAATACCTAGCTAGGTATCTTTACATCATGTGATGTTTTAGAAATTTAATTCACATGTTTAATAACGGTGTGTACCTAATTTGCGAATGTATTTTTACATAGTATTTCTTAAATCTAATTTTCATTTTCGAGATCATAATTATAATAATATGACTATTGATAGTATTATATGGGAACTATATTTTCTATCACCAAAATTTATATTTGTCATCAAGTTGTATCACCTAATAAATAGATCTATCACCACGAAATATTTTCGTTCTCAGATAAACAAAAATTGTTCCCAGGTATGAATTATCAAATTTATGTTAATATATGTGTAAAATAAGAGATCGATAACCAATAAAATTATATTGCATTACATGAATATAAACTTCGTTCTTATAATAACAGTTTTGTTACTTAAATAATAGCTCTGTGCTGAGAATGGTAGATCTGTCACCAAATAAATCGATTATCGATCCCTGACTGCGACTCCTTTTTATTTGATATTTTGTCACCAATACAGTAGTAACATTTTATTTCGTTCAGATATTAAATTAATAGTATTCGTTACCAATTTAATACATCAATTTATAATTTTAATGAAAAAATGATCAAAGGGGCTTATCGGCCAGAAAAGAAATAAAACCGGCCAAGTGCGAGTCGGGCTCGCGCACAAAGGGTTCCGTAGCAGCAAATATAATAAATTACAGTTAAATCAACCTATCTCAAAAACTATAAGAGATACTTTGATCAAACCAAAAATCGTTGAAAGAGTTAATTAGCATGCATCACCTCTATTTTTTTTAGAATTTTATACCCCGTAGTTATAAAAATAGAGGGGGGGGGACATACTTTTTACGACTTTGAGAGCTGATATCTCAAAAACCGTTCACTTTAAGAAAAATGTTTTTTAGAAAACTTTATATCATTTTAAAAGACCTTTCCATTGATACCCCACACGGGTATGTACATCGAAAAAAAAAATTTCATCCCTCAGTTACATGTATGGGGGGCCCCACCCCCAATTCTTTTTTTTACTATTTAGTGTCATATTTTTGTAGCGGTTCATACAACACATATTCCCATCAAATTTCATCACTGTAGTACTTATAGTTTCCGAGTAAATCGGCTGTGACAGACGGACAGACGGACAGACGGACAGACGGACATGACGAAACTATAAGGGTTCCGTTTTTGCCATTTTGGCTACGGAACCCTAAAAAGAGGGCGCCCTTCGAAATCCAAATTATTGTTTTTAACAATAAATATTGATTATTTTAACTTTAATTAAGTGTTTTATCTACAATTATGCTAGCCATAAGCCAGCTATTAAACCAGAGCTGATTATTCAGTGGTTATTATTTTTAAGAATAAATATTGATTATTTTAACTTTAATTAAGTGTTTTATCTACTATTCTGCTAGCCATAAGCCAGCTATTTTAAACCAGCGCTGATTGTTCAGTGGTAATTATTTTAAAGAATAAATATTGATTATTTTGACTTTAATTGTTTTATTTACTACTCTGCTAAAAAATTTATTTAAATATAATTTATACTACCAGTGGAAATTTAGAACCTTGGGAGTCTAGTTAAGTAGCAGAATCTTTTGGTTGAAACGATGATGACAACCCTAATTTTTTATTTGAACTTAATGTAATTTTCTGAAAACATAATATGATTTATTGGTGATCTCTTTAAATTAGTTTGCTTAAATACTTATTAGGACACACCTATTATAATACATACAAAAACATTTATTTGGTACCAGACCTTATATCTCAGGATTTTAGGTGATTTATTGTGGAACTGATTTTGCATTGTTTGGTGACTACATTTTGGTGACAGATCTACTATTTTGAGGACAAACCCTATTATTTAAGAAACACAAAACTACTTAAATTGGTGATAGCTTAAATGATACCCGTATTATATATATATTAGATTTTGTTAAAATCCTTTCAACCTTGATGAAACAATGGTATAATAAAATGAAAATAAAAGATAAAACTGAACAGAAGAAATAGTAAATAATATGAATTTTATCACGTTCGTGACGTTGTTTAATGAACCGGTTTGTTACAAAGGAATGATAAAACAATGAACGGTGAACCGGGGAAATATAGCTAATTTTCCACTATTGATTTTCACCTTTACGAGAACATATAATTAATAAGCAATGGTCATGGATAATTAATAAATCGGGGTTGATATTAAAATTCTGTTTATATATTCGGCACGGGATTTCCTTTTAAATTTTCTCCATCTTTACCATAAGAAAGCACATAAAATAATCAGTACCCGTCTATTGAAATTTATGTGAGTAAATTCATTGTTGTGCCTTTAGTATAAGCAATACAAATAAGAACTTGTAATAATTAGTAATCTCTACGTACTCTTAGTAATCTCTAGACTCTACCTATATTAAGAAAATCATTCCCAAAACGCAATTAAAACTAAACTAACACAGACTTAGCTAATCATCCTTTACAAGATATTGAAATGTAAACGCAAAATGGGTTATAGTGAATAATTCAGGCCCATAACGGGTTAGTGCACCTATTTCGTCCAATTAGCAGGGAGCGCTCTCCGAAATAGTGTTATGTACTTACTGTAATGGCCCCGGTTTATATTCCGGTAGAGCAATCCTGTGTTATTGGTGACGTCATGTGGAGTTACCGTTTGGAAGCCGCAGAATACGTTTATGGTTACTTGGAGACTGGGAACGAAGGAGGTTCCCTTACGTAGGTACTTAAGTAGTAAGGAATGGCTTGGTAGTTTATGTATGAAAGTTTATCCGTGACTAGCTGTGCTCCACGGTTTTACCTAGTGTTGCCCAAATTCAGTCTTGGTCTTGCAGTCTTGGTGGCGAATTTTTAGCAAGACCAAGACCAAGACTGACCGTGCAAGACTTGAGCAAGAACAAGACATAGCCTGCAAGACTCTTGCGTCTTGCAGCTAGGACTTAGCGCTATTTCACTGAGTAGTTAGGTGTAACAGTTCGATGTATAGGTAGGTACGCTTAGGAATTCTATGAGACGCAAAAAACTGTATCAAAGAATATGAAAAACTGGACCTATGCGCATTACGACTAATACCATAAACATAGCGAATAAAAAAATATCTATTAAAATCAAACTAAGTGCATGCATAGTTATGTTTTAACCATCGGCACTTTAATAATGCGGCATCAAAGGTTTTGTACTCACTTCTCAAAGAAATTTGCCTCTTTTCGGAAGTACATGGTTATGATACACGCGCCGGCGGCTTCTTTTGAAATCTAAAACAATCGTTGCCGCCACGCCGAAATCATAACATTTGACACTATTTGATTGCCGCCATAGGGCGTAGGTATACTCATGCAAAATAATTTCGAATTTTTTTAAGAGTACCTACAGGTGTTCCAAAGAATAAATAAGTTTCAGAGTGCTTAGAATGAAAATGAATACATTATACCTACTGATCACGCAAGTAGTATTATGATTAGGATAAAATGGTAAGGGTAGGTAGTAGATGTCATATTAATTCATTCTATAAGTATTATATTATAATACTAGCGGTCCGCCCCGGCTTCGCCCGTGGTATTTACGTTTTCTCTACATAAGAACCATCCTCGTACTTCAAGGAATATAATAAAAAAAGAATTATCGAAATCGGTTCAGCCGTTCACACGTGATGCCGTGACAACGCGAAACGGGTGCGGACCCGCAGCCTTTTTATAGCTCCCGCCGCGAAGCGCGTCGAACGCGGCAACTGATACACAAAAATAATCCTTATGGCATGATTCTGTATTCACGCGCGATGACTTACAGCGTATTCCATGTATAACTTTGGTGTTTCTACACCGATTTACATGATTCTTTTTTTATTGCATAGGTAATAATGTTAACTTTTTTTAATTAGGGATGAGTGAGAGTGTTGTAAACGTAAGAGTAGACAAATATAATCAGAAATCTCCGAATTGCTAAGCTATTGAAGTTTCACGTGTTATTGTGAGTCAATTTTAAAAGATAGACATAATATGCTGTCTAGGAATTTATTTTTATATAATAATAATAATTTAAGAACATTTGTGTCGTACATGATTTCTATGTAGCTTTAACCATTAAGGCTGCACACGCGACGGAAGCTTAAAAAATGGAGTAACTTCTCCCGTTTTCCCCATATTTCCCTTCACTGCTCTGCTCATATTGATCGTAGCGTATTAAAAAGTATACTATAACCTGCCCAGGAGTATGAAGAATAATTGTGCCAAATTTCGTTAAAATCCGTCGTGTAGTTTTTATTTCTATAACGAATATACAGACAGACAGACAGACAGACAGACAGACAGACAGACAAAAATTTTACTGATTGCATTTTTGGCATCAGTAGCGATCCCTTATCACCCCTTCATAGTTTTTTTTAAAATATATTTCATGTACAGAATTGGCCTCTCTACAGATTTATTATAAGTATAGATTGATTACTTATATGGTTTTAAAAGTTTTTTTTCTTTTTTTACATGTTTGAGCAAATGTAAGCTTATAAATCATAAATGTTTATTATCCATGGAAAACGACATATAGGTCAGTTGATTTTTCGAATTTCTTATCAAATCTTCAGTTATTTATTAATCTGCTTGATCTTTACTATGGCTATGTTAATTCAAGCTCACAATGTTCCAATTCTAATACGTTTTTCTAAGATTTAAAGTAAACATTAATAAATAGTAATAGACTTATAGGTAATTGCAAGACTTGCAAGACTCTTGCTGCAAGACCAAGACCAAGACCAAGACTGGGAGCGCAAGACCAAGACCAAGACCAAGACCAGGTGTATTGGCGCAAGACCAAGACCAAGACTGGCTAAGTCTCGTCTTGTTCTTGCATTTGGGCAACACTAGTTTTACCCGCCGCAAACAATCTTTCAAATCGGACCAGTAGTTCCCGAGATTGGCGCGTTCAAACAAGCAAACAAACTTTAATATTATAGTGTAGATTAATAATTTTGGCTCCGAGAGTATAGACAGAAAAATTAACACTTTATAAACATAATAGAGGGCCCATACCTTGTCATCATCTTTACAACAGATATCTTTTTTTCAAAAGCCTGAATTTAGTCGAGGCATTCTCCAGTCCTATGGGAAACAAGAGGTAGATAAAATGTGAAGATTATATACCTAGGTGTACAAGAAGATGAGGTAAAATAAGGGTTTTATCTTGATATACTGTGTAACACCGCTCTTTTCATAGTGCATGCCGCCTTAGCGCAAGACTAACCTAATTCGTGACGAAGCATAAATTTACGATAGTTTTACATCAAGTTTAACGTACTGTAGTTTAGTTGGGAAGAAATGCCAATACAATCTTACTAGTTAAACTATTAATCTGAAAGTTGGTGTACAAAAAAATATATTATATTGACAGATTTTGATGTAATTAAAGATTTAAATAGAAGTAGCTCAGTTAATAAAACCAACAAGTTCCAGAATAAGAAAATAATTCAAAAGACACTTTTCTAATTATAGTTTTCTAGCTTAGCCCGCAGCATCGCCCGCAGCTTAGCCCTACACGGAATATAAGTCAAAAGAAAATTCACATACAAAAACTATTTCAAAAGAATATTATAGATATTAAAAGTTCAATTACACATACTTAATCATGGTGTTTTAAAGCTATTCGTAACCAACTTTTAACTGAGATTACGTTACGAACTTTTAACTAACTCTATGTTAGTTTGAAATTTATTTCTATCACACACAGCTGTGTATCTAATCTGACACTCGATCAGGCTATAGAATAGCTGGTTTTTATCTCAGTCAGCTAAAGCCAGATTAGTTGCACTTATAACACATTAACAAGAATTTACGATGTACTTGTGTTGATGTATGTTGCTTGAAGTTGCGCAACTTTGCTGTTACTATGCATTTTTAAATGTACACTCAAAGTGGGATAAAAGCCTTTATAATAACGTTATACATATGAAATGTTTCATACTAAAATCGCTGTTTAAGCTAGTAGTACTTAGTTTATTTATTTTTAACTTACATAGATTCCTTGCAGCTATTAATAAACATTCAAAATTATATTGTAACAAAACAATACTTACACCAAAATGGAATATACCAATAACAAGACGATTGTGACAAAGGATACATTGAGTAACAATTGTGCTTTTAACAAAGACTTAGGCTACCTTTCTTCCATTTTATTCCTGAAGAAATCGGAACTGCCTAGTACCTATATACTCACAGTAAGAATTGAAATCTCCGGTCTGAAGAATTGAAATATTACAATCGAGTCATGTAGATTTCATATTCGTAGATTTTATATTGATATAACTAGCGGTCCGCCCCGGCTTCGCCCGTGGTACATATTTACGTTTTCTCTACATAAGAACCATCCTCGTACTTCAAGGAATATAATAAAAAAAGAATTATCGAAATCGGTTCAGCCGTTCTCAAGTTATGCGCTTACCAACACATTTTGGGATTCATTTTTATATTATAGACTAGCTTCCGCCCGCGACTCCGTCCGCGCGGATGTCGGTCTTCGCGTGGATGGTTTATTTCTCCATTTTGAGTAACTCTGACAATGACATCTTATAAATATCTATTGGACCCAAATACGGCTAGGCCTATAATAATACGCAACGTGTGTTCGCGGTTCTACAGAACAACGTCTATGGATAAAACTGAAAAATTAAGATTATTTTTTTTTCTACGTATTTTTCCAGGATAAAAAGTATCCTATTTACGCCCAGGATAATAAGGTATAATTATACCAAGTTTCATCGAAATCGAACCGTTAGTTTTCACGTGATGTCTTCACATACAGACAGACAGACAGACAGACAGACAGACAGACAGACAGACAGACAAAAATTTTTTTAATCACATATTTGGGTTTGGTATCGATCCAGTAACACCCCCTGCTATTTATTTTTTCAACATTTTCAATGTACAGAATTGACCCTTCTACAGATTTATTATATGTATAGAATAGATGATATTATGTCTCCAAAAATTCTTCGATAGAATTCCTTTTGTAGACATCTAGATTATCAGAATACAATAGAACATTATTTCGCAGCGAGGGATTTGATTAAATAAATCTGCTTTTATTCGTAAACGAAATGAAAATATATAATTTTATATAACGTGTTGTGTGGCGGCATTGAGAATTTATCCATCAATAGAATCATTTGTGAAATTAGTTCGTAAGTTGTAAGTTAAATATTTTACAGGCAAAAAAATCGATAATTTTAGGTGTTCGATCTATGTTTAGACCGTTTCCTTGTGGTTCTACTCAGAATAAATAAATATTATTATTAAATATTATTAACAACGAATATGCTCGAATATGATTCATTAAAACGTCTTTATTTGCATATTTTATTATATTTTTTTTGGATCACAAACTTTAAGATGATTATGACGATAAAATCTAAACAGTCGCTTTCACTCTTCAATTATATTTACTTTTTAAATTTAACCGCATATCATCCAATCCAATTTTAGATTAATCATAGATACAGGGCAATGACAAAAAATAACAATATCAACACATGTTTGTGATGTCCAATCGAATATAGAAACGTTTTTACAAACAAACTTCTGTTTTATTTAACAAAAAATAAAGTCCCTTTTACACTACTAGACCTGGACTCATAAAGATTGGAGATTATTTATATGTGAGATGAATGGCGGGTTAAAAGTAATATTATCTTTATAGCTTACTACGTAACCCTTTGGATTGTCGCCTCGAACCTTAGGCCGAGATTCACAGATCGCACTTTAACTTTACTTTGATGGAAAGATCTACTTTCACAGAAAAATATATTTCTTAGTCGTGTCAAGCTCATCTTTACTTTCCGAAAACTATACTTTACTTAGTAAAGGCTAAGGAGTCGATAATCATGACTTTGGTCTCAAAGTAAACTTTACATGACTATGCGTATAAATCATGTAGGCCTTCATTTTAAACTAATTTCCTTTATAGCTCGGGTTATAGCTCGAAACGTCATGTCGATTTGAGTGACATTTTTTTGTTGATTTGTTGATCGTTGCATTGCTTCGTTTGTCTTAGAACATTATAATATTTTTCTGACGAATTTTGCTGTGGCTACCGGTTTTTGATATTTCTACAACAATCTTCCCGACCGTGGCTTGTTATAACGGATTTGAAACTGCTACCTGACTGACAATTATTATTGCAAATCCGCGTAATATGTACCTACATTGTGTTTTTTTTTCTAATCAATTAGTTTTTGATATAAAATAATAATGTTATTATTATATGTATATGGAAATATAACTTAATTCAATTATATGTTCTCAAAAACATAAATTATGCGTATAATGTAACAGTCACACGTCTTTCTAAGGAAAGTCAAGCAATTGTCTCTGAAATTAAATATGTTGAAAGTAAACTTCGGTCATACAAAGTTTACTTTGTGAAGACTCTTTTGCGGTAAAGTAAAGTCACGACTGTGAATCTGGGCCTTAGTGTCGGGTGTTTTATCGTGTCAATAACCTTTTGCAATATTCTGCACTCGCGAAATAAGCTTAGACGATAGTTTTCCTTGAATATAAATAAAATTTCTCCGGAATTAATAATGGTATCTGAAAGATTGAGGTTGAAAACAAACACGACTGATTTTATTTAAATAAATAAAATATTATAAAATATATGTTTAATCTTTATGTCATACATGATATCTCACATATTATGTGCTCACATAGCATAAAATGAATAGAAGTTTTATACGAGTATCTTTGTAATTTTGATCTTTATAGTATCTCGATAAGAGATAATCTCATAGATTTCATTCACTATATCGAATTCAGAGATCAATCAAATGTTACAAGAAATTAATATTTAAGTACTTACATAAACAGTGATTGTTCAAAATCAATTCTTAAATATCTGTTTGTAATACCATGTCAATCAATCACAACCAAAAATATACCGTCAAATCTGTTATAAGAAGGAAAACTCCATCAAAAATATTTCCAACTTGTTTACAATATTACCAAAAAATACTTCTTATATTTTAGGGCGCCACAAACACATTTTATGTATAGAAAACTTTTCCACGTAATTCGATCCCAGGTTATAAAATCTTGTATTGTACCACAGTAAGCTCCCAGGAGACCCGCTTCCAGCAAATCTCGACGTCAAATAAAAATATGCATTTGCAGAACATTTTCAATATTCAATACGTACGAACTCTGACTGAGATTTATTATAACAGAGCTTATTTATTCGAAAAAAACAATAATTCGTAGAACAATTCACAAACAATTGCAACTCGAAACTAGGTAGGATATGCAGTAACTGTTTACCCAGACGTAGCCAACAAAAGTGCTCTGAGTACGAGCAATATGTTATATGACCCTATAAATTAAATACGGAGCATTCGCCAGAAAATACTTCTTTCACATTTCACTATTTATGGTTGAACGCTATTTTCGTTGACTTATCACTGACGTGCCAAAATTATTTCGGTAAATTAAAAAAAATGGACGAAAACGATATATCCAATTTAGATATTGAATTCAAACGATATTTACAAATTCTACGGCCGTATTTGGGACAGCTTTTAGACCAAGATGTAATTGAAATATGCAACGCTTGGATTAAGAGACTTTCAAATTGCAATGACGATGAGAAATTTTATCGCAATAAGTACATATTTGCACTCTGCTATCAGTTAGCTAAAGGTATACTCGAAAAACCCTTTTTAAGCCCACCGTCGTTAAGTTCCCTATGTCCTCTACCCGAAGAAATTATTAGTGATGATTCTTCAACTGAAGTTGAATGTTTGGTCATTGATTCTGAAAATCCGACCACTAAAGTAATATACAATAATCCTAAAACTCCTCTCACTGTACCAGATGATCAAATATGTGAAAGTGATATTCATTCGAATACTACTCATAATATCATAAAGCAAAGTGAATGTTTTTACACTGAGGAAATTAATGAAAATAAATTCACTCCATACGAGCAATCACTCCTTTGCTACACTTGTCCAAAAATGTATACAGATCGAAATGATTCTGAAGATAAAAATGACAAATATCAATGTAGAGCAGCAAACTTAATTATGAAACTAATACAAATTAAAGAACAAAATATTCAACTTCACAACGAACTAATTGCATTAAAAAAAGAATCAAGATCCCCTCAATATGAATCTACCAGTAGTATTCATAAAGTTGATAATGCAACGAGCACAAATATGTCTGTACCAAGTAGTACTAATTTGAACTCTTTAAAAGAAAAACTGCAAGAACTTCAAAACTCAAGAAATGCATTAATAGATACTATAGCTAATTTACAAGAAAAACTTGATTATTATGACGATATGAAAAAACGTGAATTAGAGGATATAGAAGCTAAACATAAACTAGTAATTATAAATTTAAAAACATTTATTCGCGAAGAAGTCTCTGTTTCCTACAAAAATCAGTTAGAAGACTTACAACGCAAATACGAAGAGAGTATTGCAGTTATCACAAATAATCATGCAAGAGAAATGGAGAATATCACTCAATCCAAAGATAGCATTATTGTAGAAAAAGAAAAGATGATACAAAGTAAGGACTTCGAAATTTCACAATTAAAAAACAACATTGAAGAAATTAAACGAAATCAATTTAGTGTTATCAATAGATTGCTTGATAAACCTGATATTTCTGAGAGTTCATCATCAAAAACGGAAGAGTTAGAAAGAAGGCTAAATAAAATGGAAAGAGCTAGATTTAAAAGCGCAAAAGCTTATGAAGCTAAATTGGCACATTTGCAAAGACAAAAGCATGTAGCTGAGTGCTCATTACAACTTCAACTAATGAAACAGCGTACACAAGTTATAAACGAAACCACTGATGAGAATCAGATAGAATTGACGACAGCATTGGATAAATTGGAAGCAAAGTATAAAGAAATAGTCGCCAATGTGCAAGCGACAGCTGTACAGCGAAGGATGCAAGATCAACTTGCTCTAGATTCCATAATTCAAGCGATTTGCGGTGTACGTGACACGTTTGCAAATCCACAACCCGCAAGTCAATGGGCAAGCAAAACTATGCGTAGTTCGAACAAGAATGGTAATCAGAGCGGCGACATTGAATTATCTACGTTGTTCCATGGTAACAAGGTTGGGAATGTGGTTGTGAGTAAGCCATATGGTGAGGACAGCGTAGTAAATGAATATTGTCTTAATAGCGAGAAACTTGGTGAACTATTTGACAGAGTACACATTCCACAGAGGGACACTGGCGATGCTCCAACGAAGAAGTAACTAACGTAACTATGTATTTAGGTTCGAAAACCAACTTCAATATGAATGGTTCAATATATTTGTGAGGTCGTTTGTTATTATTATTCGTGGTTAGTTTTAGAAATTATTTGTATATTTTCGTTATAATGTTTTTGTGACTTTAAGTTTGAATAAACTGTTTTTACTATTCCTATTAATTTAATTTTTTTTTTTGTTATTTTTGGACACTATAAAAGATCGACGTCGTATAATATCCCAAAAGTTAATTTACTTGTAGACTAACTTTTGGGATACTTGTAAGAGATTGGATTAAGCTCCAAATTCGTATCTCAAAACATAAAGAATCTGGTGAACACTTTTACTACATCACCTTTACTTCCTTCATTCATTTAATTATAACTAATTAAAGAAGTCACCAAAAAATAAACAGTCTTTACTATCTAACCATTACTTACAATTTATATGAAAATTATATCCCGTTTTCACCTAAATTTCACAACAGGTGAACCTAAAAAGCCTTGCCACTTATCAGGGATTTACATAATAAGACCATTGGTTCAACTAGTTGCGATCATCCTATCCCTAATCTACGATAATATCTTGATTTACATAGCATTTGCAATTAAATATGGCCGATTTAGATCTGTGGGCCGTGAGAATCGAAATTAGTTTGTCCCAATTACGTTTGGGAAGGGACATGTGGTCACTCTATGTGCTACAGATGTACAAAGGAATAATAATGGGTTTCGTTATTTAGATTTTTTTCATTAAAATTAAACATGGAAAAATTAAACTATTTAAAAAGGAAAGTCTTCTTAAAAACACATTCTTATTGGCCTTAAAATTGTAAACGGGAGGACAGAGAATTTCATCTTTATAGTATAATATATTGTCAAATATATTACAAAAGTATAATTGCTTTTCGTTTCATTAAAAAGTAAATTTCTCTTGTGCTTTCTTGCTTAGGTGCAAAGAATATTGAAACGATTTTTTTTGCACGCCTCATAAGCGAAGCGTTGAGGTGGGTACTACTGTCGCTTCGCGCAAAACATCTGATTTTTCAAACTTAAAATGTCTTTATGTATCATACATTGCACTTGTAAGATAATACATACACACACATATTAAGAAAAAACACTATTTTTAACATTCATGATATTTTTGATGTCATTTTTGTTATTTAAACTAGTTAAAAAACAGTTTAAAAAAGTTCTGTCTTGGACGTCCGTGTGTCTGTATGTGCGGATCCTTTTTCTTGTTAACACGATAGCGACCGAAATACTTTACTAATCGAGTCTTTTTTTTTCTCTTACGCTTGAGTATGCTCAGGAATAGAACCCTTTCATTTTTCAGGGTCTGATTCGATGTGGTTTAATTGTTATTAAATAAACAAAAATAATAATTAATAAATAATTATTAAAAAAAAATTATGAGGCGTGCACTTTTGGATTTTCCAAACTATTTTCAATTATAATGATATAAATAATTTATTTACAAGATCACAGATCTTCACTACATAGTATAAAACAAAGTCGCTTTCTCTGTCCCTATGTCCCTATGTCCCTATGTCCCTTTGTACGCTTAAATCTTTGAAACTACGCAGCGGATTTTAATGCGGTTTTTTTTAATAGATAGAGTGATTCAAAAGGAAGGTTTATATGTATAATAACATCCATCAAATAGTGGAGAAGTACTGTTATTTTTGAGGTTTCTAATGTGATGTCGTAAAAAATTACATTTTTTCCGCTTACATTGCAAACGCAGGCTGAACCCTACGAGTTTTATCAAAATAATGTACAAAGTATTATACACATTGAAAAGGTCTACAGAAAAGTCCGCGGTGGTACATGTCTATCTCTTATGGATAACCCACAATAACTTTTTTTTTGTCATTTACTTTTTACGACAAATAATATGGCTAATTTTCGAAGCGATTTTAACCAATACTGCATTAATCCTTAACCAATTAAATACCTTGAATACATTGTTCATTTAATATAGATCTATATGGCCCTTTACACCGTATGATTTAAGTGAATATTTTCGAAGATAATTATTACAGATTTAAAAATTGCGGGACGTAGCGTTTGCGGCGGTACCGGCCGGCCGCCCGGCTATATATTTTATACCCGTGCGAAGCCGGAGCGGGCCGCTATGTTTTTATATACATACAACGTTCACAGTTTTTCTGTAGTGTATTTAGTATCGGCATTGCACCCGTGCGAAGCCGGGGCGGGTCGCTAGTTCTGTTATAAAGTAAATACATGCGGAAGCTAATATCAAATTTCTTTTAAGTGCAAAGGGCACTAATAATTCCATGAATAATTTCAAAAGGACAAAAATTTGCAATTAACATCAATACCTGTTTCTCCAAAAATTACTTAATATTTTAATATTAATGACGTTAAAGTGAAACAGTCCAGGAAATTACATTTCTCTATTACAAGATAAATTACAGAGGCTGTCTGAATTATCGCTTTATCCGACAGTAAGATACAAGATTGTATTTTAATGACCCCCAACTATGAAGCCAAAGCAAACATAAATTATAAGCTATCTTGCCTTCCCTTGCTTGTTATATTGCTGCTTAAGAAAATACATATTAAACATATTATTATGACGTAATTATAGAATTTTTTTTTGTGGCTATTGCAACGTATACCAGAATCATAAGGAAATTTTTTGAAAAGTGAGAAAATTTTACGACTTATTAAAGGAGACAGATACATTTTTTTTTTCAGCAAGTTTATTATAATACCGCATTTTTACCCATCCTTAGTAGGTGGTAAATATTATCTAATCTGTGCCCTTAGAGATCAAACGTATACGATTCAAAATTGTTTTTAATAAGAAGTCTAGAAGAATAAATGTTTTAGTTTACAAGCATTTGAAACTTAAAATAGAATAGAATATTACATAAGAAAACGAATACTAAATTATACCCTACTACTATAATATAGCAGTCAAGAAAAAAATTGACGAAGCAAAATTGAATACGTAATCAATGTTAACGCCTTCAAATAATATTCTAGCAAATGTTATCTTTCACGCTTCAAGAGACATTTTATTACTGCGTGTTAGGCGAATATATTCCTTGAGAAAACTAGTATATTTTGAATTTTAACATATTATTTCTATTTCATAATATGTGTATGTGAGGGCGTAAATGTTATAAATCTATTTTAATTAATATTATAATAACGAGTAAACATTTGTTTTTAAAATACCAGATAGGTAGATACCTAACTCAACATAACTCAAGTGCGTTTCAAAATTATTGTACCTTTAGAAATGTACAAAATACTAATGGCCATGTCTAAATCTAATCATCTATATTATCCCAGGTCAACTCTTGCAAAGCACGGCACGGCAGTAGCGGCTATTCTATTATTATAATAATAAGAATTTGAAAATTCGAAATTTTGAAAGAATGACAAAATTCATTCAAAAATATTTTCAAATATTATTTATAGATGCATCTATTTAAAATTATTCATAACTAGAGGTCCGCCCCGGCTTCGCCCGTGGTACATATTTCGCAATAAAAGGTAGCCTATGTCCTTTCTCGGGTATCAAAATATCTCCATACCAAATTTCATGCAAATTGGTTCAGTAGTTTAGGCGTGATTGAGTAACAGACAGACAGACAGAGTTACTTTCGCATTTATAATATTAGTATGGATTATTTTTATAGTTCAACAAAATACAGATACTTACGAAAATTCACATTAAAGATAATAATTTTGGTGTCTAAATTATTTTCAAATGCAAGCGAGCTAGACTGAAATGGCGAAAGGCCAAATTGATAAATTATGTTATATTTCACCAGCTCATATCAAGTTCTTAAACCAAGTTTAAGTGAGGAATATTGTACGGTTTACGTATTACATCGAAAGTGGACTGTATTTAGGTCGCTAATAATGCTATGATATTATGGGACAACTGGGAACACTTTAATTATCGCTAATAATTATATATAATTTACGCGGATTCGAGCGGATAGATTAGCACTCGGGCGCTGCTATGGGAGAACTGCTGTTGGGCTGCTGGGACGCTCTGCTGTGGAGTCGCTCGACTCCTTCGCCACCACACGAAGAAAAAGATGCTTGCTAATATTGTTAGTGCTAGTGTTCCATATGACACGGCGTATTGGTGTAGGTCGTGTTGTGAAATACCTAAGGTATCCGTATTCTCGACAGCGTCTTTCATGATTTTTATTTTCTCCCCAAGAGTTTTTAATAATGTGTTGATATCTTCGTTGTCGGAGTAGTTTGTGATAGGCAGAGCGGAGTTAATCAGATTGTGAATGGGATTTAATTTGGTTTCTAATATGTCCGGTTTCAGATATAGCTTGTTTTCAAGTTGCTTAAATGAGTACAGTGTGATATCATGTCCCTTTATTATGCATTGTTTGCTTAGTGATATAAGTCCGGCCTTGCTGACTTGACGCGACTGTATTTCATCGTCACATATAATGCGTATGTGTGCCGTATCGCATTGAAAATATAAATATGTAGTTAGATCGTGTAATTGTATCCAACTACTTTTACAGCTGTTTATATTGTAATTACATTTATTATTTTTTATTTCGCAAAAACGTTCATGGTTGCTAAAGCTTATTATAGGACCGTGCAATTGGCAAAAGTAAATATCATTTTGGTTTTGGCATGCTTGTAGTTTGGCTAAGGTTGATGTTATGTAGGCATCTCTCTTTATGTTTATAGAAATATATTCCGCTATTGGTTTTATGCTTATGATATTGCTGTTAACTTGCTTGGGTAAGGGTATCAATTTATATAGTTGGTAATTGTCCCGGCTAATCAATGGTATGAGTATCTCAAATATAAAGAAGTTTTCGGTAATTCTAGCTTTTACCTTTATCAATTTATAGATTTTATACAGGTCTGTATGTATGTTCTCTATGGGTAATGTGACGTCCTTGGGAATTTGGCTGGATATAATTTGCAGCTCGTCGCGCAATTGCTTTGGTGACAATAAGTGTACATTTATCTGGCCGTGGTAAATTTCAGTGGTAGTGTCCAATAGAGTATCTTGAATTCTCCGTAAATTCTGAATCAAATTGTTGCACGCTATTGCTGATAAGGTCACTTCCTGAATGGTCTCAATTTCAGATTGGATTACATTTGTTTTATTGTTTAGGATATTTAAATGTCTGTTAAAGATTTTGTACTGGGTTTGTAATACACCTCTCTTTGGGTGTTGCTACTCATCAATTTTTTATTTCTAAAATTCTCGCTAGCTTGCTGCTTAAAACATTCGTGTAATAACGTGTGATGTGGGCCAGCACACACATGACACCGTTTATTCGAAGTACATTGACTTCCATTGTGATCAAAAATGCAATTAGTGCAAAACCGTAGTTGCTTAACCGTTTGTAGTTTATTCATAAATGATAATTTAATAAATTGTGGACAATTAGTGAGCGCGTGTTCGAAATTGCATAAGGGGCATTTTTTCGCTGAAGTGTGCATTGACGTCAGTGACCTCTTTACTTGGCTATTAATATTAATTCTATTTGAATTAATATGTATAGGTTGTCTGTTCGTTGCTAATAATTGGTTTGATGTTCTATGATATCTTTGTTCTGCTGCTGAATTTTGGTTTCTTCGTGATGATTCAAGCGATGTAAATTTGTTCTCAAGAAAATCCAAAAATTCTTGTAGTATAGGGAGCTCTCGAGTGTTTTTTAATGATTCTACGTATTCTGAATAAGTTTCGCTGTCTAATTTTTGCGATAATAAATGTACCAATAGCGGATCCCAAGTAGTTATATCTACGCCTAGGTTTTTTATAGCGTGCAAGCTTTCTAATGTGACGTCATGTAATTTCTTGATTGCTAGATATGATTGCTGCTGTATATTAGGTAAATTGAGAAATATGTTAACGTGCGATGTAAAAATTAGCTTCTTGTTATCAAATCGATGATTAAGGATGTTCCAACAAACTAAATAATTATCGGAGCTGATAGGCAAATGCTGTATAAGGCGCTCGGCTTCCCCGCTTACTTTAGCTTTCAAAAATTGCATTTTTTGCGCGTTCGATATTGATGTATTTTTATGTATAGTTTCATTAAAAAGGTCCTTGAATGATACCCACTGATGATAATTGCCAGAAAATGTCGGTATATCCATCTGCGGAGTTGATTTATCTCTATGACTTGTTGTACACATTTTCGAATTTATAGCTCTCTTTGTATTGATATATATTTTCTCATGCTTAGTAAAATTAATTTCGTACGCTTCATCTTCCTCTCCAAGTTCACCGACTATCTCCCAATGTAGATTTTCCACCGCTGTCCATCGATTGTGGAGAATACGAAGGGAGTCTTCATATTCCCACTTCTCCTCCAAATTGTTCACATCAATATTGCTTACTGCTCTGATAAATGCTTTAAAATTGACTTCCTGCTTTCGAGATAAATCATCTAATTTGCTGTTGGTCCCCCGTGATTGAAATGTTGTAGACCTAGGCGTCGTTTGCGATTCTAAACCGGATCCTCCCGCTTTCGGCTCTAGATGGGCTTGCTTTTGTAATAAAAAATTATCATATTCTTCACTGATCGCTTCCTTTGTTCGAATATAAATGTCGTGAATGTTAATAAATTCTTCCCGCATAAAATATTGATGCTGTGTCGATTCATATTTTAAAAGCTTTTCATGATTTTTCTGGCATTCATCCCATAAAGATTCTAATATATCTAAACGCTGTCTGCAATATTCGATACTCTTACGCTCTGCACTATCTTTTTTAAAATTCGCTAATAATCTCTTTATTTTCTCCTTGATCTCTAGTTGGACCGTATATAAAGCTTCCATTGTAATATAAAATAATCAAACAGTAGAAATAAAATATAAAATGGAAAATTCTTACTTGGCTGTCTCGGATACGGTCGACGTGGCTACGTCCCCGGATACCTTAGGTTGCTTGCTGTTGCTGGCTGACGTGGCGGTTGACGCGTGGCGGCACGTGCTGATGACGTAGGCGGCTGGCTTACGTCTTGCTGGTTGTTGTTTGTTGATTCCTTGTTGCTAATTGCTGATGGCTATTTGCTGCTTGCTGATTGCTAGATGCTAATTTTTGGTCACTGATCGTCTGATGCTAATTGATAGTTGCTGATTGCTAGATGCTGATTGCTGAATGCTCGATGCCAATTGCTGGTCGCTTAATGCTGATTGCTGGATGCTAGATGCCTGATGCTAAATGCTAGTTGCTGGTCGCTTATAGTTGATTGCTAGATGCTAGATGCTGGAGGCTAGATGCCATGTGCTAGATGCTAATTGCTGGTTGCTAGATGCTAGTTGCTAGATGCCTTTTGTAGTTCACGGATTGCTAATTGCTACTTGCTATATGCTGGTCGATGAATGATGATTTCTGATTGCTACTTGCTATATGCTGGTCGCTGATAGATAATTGCTGATTCTGCTAATTCTGCTGTTATGTTAATTTCTATTCCGCTCGAATGCTGCTGCTTGATATTCAGGTAGAGGGTTTTGCTGCTGGCTGGCTGTACTTTGCTCGGGGCGATGTGCGTGGCGACACGTGGAGCTGACGCAAGCTCTTTTATGGCTTGAAAATGCTGGATTTTATCTCGTTAAAATGCTAATTTTGGCTGCTGTTGAATTATATGCTTCTTGCTTGTTGCTAGTATGCTAGTTATAAGATCATATGCTGAATAAATATCACGGGGGAAGAAGGGACATGTGGATTTCCGGTTACACGTCACACTTTACACTCGCGACGCGGCACACTTTTTTACGGTAATCCGGCTCGAAAATGTACGGTTTACGTATTACATCGAAAGTGGACTGTATTTAGGTCGCTAATAATGCTATGATATTATGGGACAACTGGGAACACTTTAATTATCGCTAATAATTATATATAATTTACGCGGATTCGAGCGGATAGATTAGCACTCGGGCGCTGCTATGGGAGAACTGCTGTTGGGCTGCTGGGACGCTCTGCTGTGGAGTCGCTCGACTCCACAGCAGAGCGTCATAGCATATTATAAAATACGATGAAATACGCTTCCAATTTAAACTACAAAAACTTGACTGTTCAATTCAACAGATTTTTACCTAGAATAATATTAAACTAACTTTTAATCTGGGTGGTTATTTATAAGGGAATCTGTCAAACAGAAACTTCATAGAAATAAATATTAATTAAAACACTTCTTTTCAAAGTCTTATTAAACAATAAAATATTTAAATACTACGAAACAGATCCCATTACACCGAGAAATATTAATTGCATTTATATTTTTATTAAATTTATTTAAATAAAACACGTGAAAATATTTTTTGCGTAAAATTTATTTAATAACACATGTAAATCATTTTAGAAACAGCCGTTGGATCAAAAACCACTAGTAGGAATTATTTTTGGTTTAAAAGGGAAAAGCCTTTCAGGTCTTAAATTTTTACGATACCGTATATAATTTTTTAAACAAAAGAAAAAAATATTGTTACCAATAATAATAGTAACCCAAGGTACAAAGTAAGTCAGTCTTTTGAAAGAAGTTAGTTGTTTTAAATTCTAAGGTTTTTTAAAGACTATGGTTATCGCGTGTTGCGAAAATTTAAAGGCAATAATATAGTACTTAACTAAAAGAAAAGAAGATAATCCTTAAGACGAGGCAGTAAAGTTAAATGTTAATCTTGTTAGAGCACATAATTACCAAAGTGTCTAGTCCTTGTTTAATTCACAGCTTCTAAAACAGGTTATCTAAATTGTTACTTACGTACTGTGCAATTACATGTCTTCTGTTATAATGTATTCAGAGCAAAATCCCGTCTTTACTAAAACTCTACCTATATTTGAGAAATGCAAATCTTACCTTCATACCCATCTTTCAAGGATATCGAAAATATAAATGTGTCTGTGCCATGTGCCATTCTTTACTACTCAACACTTGAAATAAATAATGGATTATTAAAATGTTTACTTACGTTTTCATTCTTAAATTACTATCATCTAAACTAAAGATATCTGCTTCAATATATAAGGAAAGATTTCCCTCAAAACTTGCAACAACATTCTAAATCTTAAATCCATCTAATCCCCACAAGGCGTCACCAAAAATCTAGTATGTAAGATTAGTTGGCACAGTCCCAAATATCTCACGTCCCCACCTATGCTAGATGCATTTAAATCTCGCATACAAATTACTAGAATTGCCTTAGTTAAAAATAATTGGACTCTGTGAAGCGAAAAATTAGGTTAAAACATAATTCGACCCAGTGTAAGCTGTAATCTGATTTCGCTTTTTACGTCGTATTTGTTAGCCAGATCTGGGATTTTAATTCTATCTCTTGTTTAATTGGAATAAACCTGAATTTGTTTCAAATGGAGACTTAATTCAAAAAGCTTTGTGTGTTAGCAGCTTATTGCATCTCCGCTGCTTTGTTCACAAAATTTTAAAAAGAACATATTGTGGCATACTAATAGTTTAGTATCGAAACATTTTACATTTTACATTTTACATTTTACATTACAACAATACATCGACTTTTAATTACAATAGGAATTATATCCTGCGTTTTATTATGCCTTTATTTTTATTATAGTTCCATACGAATTAACAAAACATTTAAATATTTCAAAAAGATAAATTCTTAATATACCTAGTAGAAAATCATGGGACTTTTATACCTTCTACTGAAAATCAAATCCTATCTTAACGCTTGCGTTAAATTCTTGAATTTGGTCATTGGTCAATCTGTCCATAGCCAATTTGTAAACTAGTAACTTGGAGTTCATTATCATAATATAGACGTTGCTTACCTCAGCTAGTAGTTTTGGGATTTCTCTGTAATCGAGAGGGGAGAAAATTAAAATGGTTTCCCAGTACTTGTGAATGTATTCGAGTTAATAATGTGAACTGAATGTTACACGTGTACGTCTAGTTTTCTAACACTTTGGTGTTTTTGCTAAAGATTTAACTTGTGTTACTTACCCAGTAACACGATAAATAATTTATATTGCTATTATACTTAGCTTCAGTTATCTCTAAATATAAGATTTTTAGCAATACATAGTTAATTTCAGAATAAGTATTTATTTTACACTAGCTGTGCTCCACGGTTTTTCCCGCAGTGCTCCACTCCTGTTGGTCTTATACTTATCGTGATGATATATAGCCTATAGCCTTCCTCGGTGAATGTGCTATCCAACACCGAAAGAATTTTTCAAATCGGACAGCTTTATAATATTTTAGTATAGATGGAAAAAAACGTTGCAGATATTAAAAATAATAGGAAACCTGGAGAAAACTAAACTCTGGTAAAAAATTATACATTTAAAGTTTGCTTTGGATCTTTCATCTTGATCTTATGTGCTTCAAGTAATTTTTTTTACAAAGGTCCATTAACAGTTGTTACAAAAGTTACAGTTTTACAATTACTTCTTGTGATGTTTATAAATAAATTATACAATGTACCTATGTTTTAATACTATAGATTTATTATCCAATTTTCATTTAGAAAGAAAGAAAGAAGAAAGAAAGAAATCATTTATTTCAACATCATTTACTCGATTTAAAAAAAAATATGTACAATATCTCCACCCAGATTAACAAAACTAACGCTGTCCAGCGTTACCAAGTCGCCAATACGTCTAGGTATACCTTCAGAATGCCAAGGACCAGCTATTTCTGTCCCCTGTCCGCTGCGACGGTCATACTCCCCTTACTGTCATTATCCTAACTGCTTGAACATGGTCTGCTAAACTATTGATACCTCCTTTAATAAATGGTCGTACAATTACAACATACCTCATACAAAATAACTAAAACAAATAGGGATTATTGTGTACAGTGATATTTACCAATTTTTAATTTGAATTTAATGTGAATGGAAGCTTTAATTTAAATACTAAATAGTAAAATCTGATTTGTTATATATTACCTACTTGAACATCGTTGACATGTGTATGCGTCCATGTTGTGCAGATAAACGACAAGCGTAATAGAAAAATTGTTTAGGAATTTTCTATTTGTAGTGATTTGAGTTTGCATGTGTCTAGTCTAAACCTGTGCTAGAAATAGCTCGCTCTTTCTAATTTCAGAAGGCTTAGATATATTCGAGTCTCTCTTAATAGCCTTTCGGCTTATCTCTTTTATTTATATAAAAAAAAAATTGGTTGTCTGTAAAGTCAGTTTACTGACGATAGTTGAACGTGACAACGGCCTATTGTGCTTCTTTGTCGCTCGTTCCGCGCTCTCGCTTGCACTTCAAGCCTACATGGAACGCCTCAGAGCGAGGTAACGCCGCATGAGTCATGTTTTTGATTTGAGTTTGCATGTGTCACGTCAAAAACTTACTGTATTATAGATCAAAAACTAAATAAAAAGAAAAATTACCACGATAGGGATTAGAATTAATACTCGAATATATTTCAGTGCCAAAAATATACCCGATCGACAGATTTTTATACTGGATACAATGAAAGCAGAATGCTGAAAAATTAGAAAGAAATAAAAGAACAGACAAATAATTGAGATTGCTTAAGAGTTACGCGGAAAAGCTTTAATTCAAAATAAAAAAGCACTTCAACATCCCGATGTTGTGAAATGACGAATATTTTGACCTTTTTTTCGCTGTCATTTGTCTTTCATAATTTAAATCGAAATAACTCATTTTCTGCTGAAATACTCACCCCTTTTTGCATACAGTAGATAACATTTTTTTTTAATAATTATTCCACGTTTTTCTCATTATGTTTTTACAGTTTTAGAATCTATTGAATTATAATAAAATATAAATTTATCAACTGTGTGTTATTTAAATCAGTTTAAGCTCAGTCTACAAATGATCTAAATACTAATTGAAAGTGATTCCAATATAAATGTAAAATATTTAATAAATATTTACCGCATCTATAATTCTTATATTCGTAGCTCAGTTGTATGGTCGTATGGTTGCTTCCGCGACATTTGAGCGTCCCAACAGGGATCATTCCTTAACCTTGACATCGTTTTTAAACCGTTTATTTTGATGTTATTATAATATGACATTTTCATATTTTTTACGTGATTCATTTTATTTGTGTTTGTTTTCTTTACGTGATTCTTAAATAAAAAAACTCCAAAGTCAAAAAAAACTTATTTTAAATACAACCTAAATTTGCACTTAAGTAGGTATTTCCTTATATACAACAATCTATACTAATATTATAAAGAGGAAAGGTTTGTATGTATGTATGTATGGTTTTCACGCATAAACTACTGGACCGATTTTGATGAAATTTGGCACAGATAATCTTTAGACCCTGAGAAAGAACATAGGCTACCTTTAATTGCGAAATATGTGCGAAGCCGAGGCGGACCGATAGTATAATATAAAGAAATTGAACATATTTATTGTCGCCTAGTGCCTACATGTAGAATGTAGATACTGAAATAAGGCTCCCAAAAATTGATAGCAATACTTTCACTCATATTTAAAAAGTTGCATAAAATTATGAATTTGTGACTAATGCATGAGTCAGTATGTTATTTGCATAGAAATCTAAATAACAAGACACTAGAAGTCGTAAGCGCGCGTGACCTTGTCGCCACTCAGGTGACTTTCACATCACCAGCTGTGCCACCAGTGTGTTCGTCACAGTTCAGTTGCTCTGGAGACGTATGTGTGTAAACATGGTGTGTTTCAGCATTTCCCATTGCGGAAATTCTTCCACAAGTTGTAATTATACTAATAAAGGAATAATATTTCATCGGTAAATATTTTTTTTTAGAAATAATGCCGTTTTTCCTTAAAATTATAGAATATTTACAAGTATTACGAGTGTCACCATAGTAATCGAAATAACAATGAATGACACAGTCGAGCATTCTTATTATCACGTTTAACACAAATTTCAACCTTATTGGAGCAAAAAGAAACAAAACGTCTCATATACTTAGGGATGTTATTCTAAAATAAACCGTAAATTCGTGCGTTAGGATACATATTAAAAAGCTTAATTTAATATTTAAGTTAGTTTTCACTAAAATCAAGCTGTCCAATAAAAGGCATAGTTTACTTGTGTGTACTGTTTAGCTATCGGTTTAAATGTGTTGATTTTGGCGACAGCGGTTTTCATACGAATTATGACATTATAGCACTTCTATGTGTCTTGTTATTTAGATTTCTATGGTTATTTGTAATGACAACCACAGTAAACACAACCTTCCTTAAAAACCACAGAACAGTAAAAACATATAGAAGTGCTATAATGTCATATTAGTATGAAAACCAGTGTCGCCAAACCCACACATTTAAACCGATAGTTATACAGTACACTACAAGTAATCTATGCCTTTGATTGGACAGCTTAATTTGAGTAAAAACTGACTTAGGTTATAAATTCAGCATTTCAATATGTACCCTAACGCACCATGTTACGGTTTATTTTAGTATAACATCCCTAGGTATTTTAGCTGTTTTGTTTCTCATTGCTCAGAAATTCCAAATTCGAAAACATTCAGCTACTCCACAACAGAGGGCGTTAGTTTTCGATAGATATAACTTTGAACCTCAACACATAGAGATAAGGTTGAAATTTGTGTCACTCAACATTAATGACATTAAGTTGATATTTATCTGATGCTATGCTCTAAGGGATGTCAGCCTTGTTATCGATAATTCACAAATAAATATTTTTTTGTGCATTTTTTTTTCTTTCTATTATATGAGTATAGTATAATGCGTCACATTTTGGAGTATATTTATTACTACTAAGTACGGCTTTTCATATTATTATTATTAAATAAAAAACGGAATAGAATAGTATAAATCTATATTTACAAAATACAAACAGAAAATATGCATTATTTTAAATCTTGAACTGCTGTAGGTTTGATGTATCGGTGGCCTTTGTTAGACTGCTTAGTGCTGTTCGACATCCAGTTAACTCGTCACGTTGCATTTAACCATTTCTCTTTTAAATAAGCCTCTTTGGGAAATCTATAAAATAAATTGGACAAATGTAAGCTAAGGAAAAATAAAATAAAATTTAATATTTATAATGTTTGTCTTTTCTAAAGTATCGATACTGTCGATATGCGCCACAAGCATCACTAAACCGACATTCGTTTGTTTATTGCAATAATATTCTAGAAAGTCTTGTTTGCTGTTCAATCTATAATAGTACTAATTTCTTATGGGTTAAGGTTCATTTTGACTAGATATTTGTGTACAATTTTGACAAATTACGACAAGCGAAGTTATAACATAAAATATATGTAAAATAAATAAAAATAAGACTTACCGATGGTATGAAATGCCTCCATTGCTGATATTATTTCGTCTGCTATCATTTTTGCACTCTAATACTGAATAACACGTCCTAATTAATGAATAAATATGGAAAAAAGGTTTGACAGCTGACAACCGACTCGAATATTTTTCTGCGCACAACTGAGAGCAAGTTTAGGTGATCTTACCTTACTTGTGACACGTGGGCCACGCCCACATCACACTTCTATTTATTTTTACTGTTCTGTGTTAAAAACATACATAAATACTCTAAAATTTTACAGATAAGGTAATACAAAATTTTTAAAATATATTTAATTGGAATAATTCATTTTTGCTTTATTAGACTGCTCTAAACCCTACTAAGTCTTAGTTTCAACCGTTTATCATACTTCCTCTGCTCAATAAACCAAGAAATCGTATTAATTAAAGCGGGAAAAATATATTTCATTTAATACTGTGTTTTCCTCAAACACTACACAGAAATAGGTACTTTCACGGTGTTGATTTCATACTTTCTATGAGTCATATTCTCGATGTAGAGAAACATAATATAACATACACTAACCATTTTAATTTTATAAATTTAACTAGTAAATTTCTTTAGATGTTTATCCTAAAATAAATGTTTAGCTGTGCAACCCGTCTTCGCTTGTTACACTGTGGAAGTTTCTCGGTCGTACCAACTGAGAAACCCTCTTGGGATCATGCACAACACTGCTGAAGATCATAATAGTATGATAAAATAAACTTAGCTTACGGTTTATTATTAAAAAAAAGACGGGTTGCACTCCGGGAGTGCCGGCAGAAGTGAAAACTTGATTATTAACGTTGAGCATGTTTGATATTTTGGAATGGTATCCGTCTTACGCTTTTTCGATCAGGTCACGTGTCCTGACGCGAGTTTATACCCATTACAGAAAAAGTGCTCAACGCCGCTAAAGAAGTTTTCACTTCAAAAAAAAAATTGGTTGTCTGTAAAGTCGGTTTACTGACGATAGTTGAACGTGACAACGTCCGATTGTGCTTCTTTGTCTCTCGTTCCGCGCTCTCGCTTGCACTTCAAGCCTTACATGGAACGCCTCAGAGCGAGGTAACGCCGCATGAGTCATGTTTTTTCGTGCGTGCAGCCGGCTCTATCGAATTATAAGATGTCACGTCAAAAACATATTATTTATCTTATCCAAAAAAAGGTTACACGTGATATTTGCCAACCCGCACTTGGACAGCGTGATGGCTCCTTGACAGTCCAGTGTGAACGAATTGTTCAGGTAAGCAAGTCGTTTGCAATCGTGAAGTCAGTCAGTAAGTCAACGGTTTATTGAAGGATGTATAGGATCGCAGAAAACTAGATCAAACATGTCAAAAATTAAAACAGAAAAAGAACGATTAATGTGACCACTAACATCATATTTTTAGTAAGAATCGTACATAATATATTTTCATATTTAAACATAATATATTGAATACAAATCATTATAATGACAGACATCTATTAAAGAATCACCAGACTTCATTATTGGTATTACCCTCCTTTCACAATAACCCCAGGCATATATTATTATGAAAGCGTTTATATAAAATTACTTTCTTCAACTTTCATTCAATCATAACTACGAAATTACGCCAATTTAATATAACTGTATTGCTACTTCATTCGACACAACATATTAGTTCAAAAGCCTTATAAATTCATTGAAAAACCGGTGTCCCTTGCATTCCCTCGCGATACAGTTGCGTATGTTTACATGCTAAGGAAATTTCCAGATTCTAAACACCAGACATCCCACACTCTATACGCAAACTTAAAGATATAAATTTAAGGTTGAAATCCTTTCATAGAGATTACATCATACGATTGTTCGCGTTGAAATGTATGTTCGAGAATAACGTAGTAAGTGCTTGATTGTTTTAAAGTAATTTAGGTATTATTGAGATAATAGTAGGGGGTATATTGGCGTGTGAAATTGGAATGTTTTGGTTCAACGAATACGTTTGTAACGATAGCATATTAAGCAATGTGAGATTTAATTATGCAATAAAATATGCAACACACTAATTTGTCTCTTCCTATTACTTAAAGTTAAAATGTTTTCTATTAATATAGCTTCTACTTATGATATAATGTTATCCATTTAAAATAATTCCTCTTTTTACTGATTAAACTCTCTTCGAAAATATAAATATTATTATAAGTTACAACACATTATATAAAATAATGTTAAAAATAATAGTCACTCAGACACGTACCTATATCTATGAATTAAATTAGCGCTTAAGTATGATACAACATAATACTATGTTCCTACATCTAATTCTACATAAACTCGAACTTGAACTTCTATAACTTTATTCTTGCTTAGTACATTCGTTGAAATTGTATTGTGCTCTACATTTATTATTTCAACCATAGTGAAAATATCTGAATGGGTTGCCAGACAACTTTAACGTCTAAAATACGTATTATTATATAATTATTTTATGCAAATAAACGAGGAAAAACGTCAATTATCCCCGTGACCCAGTGTTTCTGCTAACGGTACCGAACGTGTGCGTGTGTGCGTGCAATCTCGGCGCATGCGTTGTCAATCTGGGGTTCAAACTTAATTTATTTTAAACTTGTCTAATGTTTTCTTAGCGAAGAAATTTATAAAGTCTAACATATCATTAATTGAATTTTGTAACATTTCATCAAAATATAATAGTACGTATTTATTTGGATAACAACACATATTATTGCATTTGCATAAATATTTTTTTTAAACTAGATTCAACGATAATTAAACATCGGATGAAATTAACAGGATTTTTGACAAAATAATACATTATGGAGCATTGATAGAATATAGTACATTGTTGAACACAGGGTATCTATAAAAATATAAATATTAACAACAAGTTGAAGATTTTTATTAATATTTAAAAGACGGCTTCTCCTAATATCTCGGAATACACTTAGAAAGTTACTAAAAACAAATTAAAAGAACGTCACCGCTGCGTCAACAAAGCAAAACCCAATTATTTACAAGCACAAAAAGTAAATAAACAGAACCCACTTTTTAACATGAGTCACCGTGTCAATGACCAATCTTCACTTTCACACAAATGTTGCCCGCACCTGCCCGTTACCGCTGCACTTAACTCATTGAAGGCGTAACATTCTAGAACAGGGGGCCCAAAGCTATATAAGGCCGGCCGGTCTCGCTCGCCGGCATTCGAAAAATAACACGCAACCAAGCAATATACAAATCAAAATGTACAAACAAGCGCTGCTATTCGCTGCATTCCTAGCCATAACAAACTGTGAGGAGAAGCCGTACAAAACACACCACTATGTCGATCCGTTTGCACTTTTAGATCGGCACCTGTCACACAGCCTGACCTATTTATGGCCGTGGAGTCATCTCATCAGAGCTGCTGCTGCTTTGGACCTGGAAGACAATTTAGAAGACCCACAAATAATATCTGACTCGGAACAATATCTTGTCCGACTAAACGTAAAGCATTTCAAACCGGATGAACTAAAAATCAAAGTTAAAAACCGATACATGATTGTGGAAGGCAAGCATAAAGTTCGAAACGATGATGACAAAAGGTACATAGCCAACCATTTCATGCAACGGTTTATCCTACCACCTGGATCAAATCAGGAGGAAGTTAAAGCAGTTTTGAATGAGAAGGGAATCTTAACAATATCTGCGCCAAAACACGAGCTCCCTCCACCGCCCCCTGAGAGAGAAGTGCCAATCGAAGTAATTGAACCAAGTGAAGAAAAGACAGAAAAACTTGTTGAGAAGGTTGACAAGAAGGAACCAATAGCTGCCTCGTCGCCTACGCCTCTAGAACAGTTGGAAATCGAAGCAACAACACACGTCAGTAAAATAAGGAAGAAGGAACTAAAAACAACGACTAAAACAACAAAGGACAATGAGGTTACGAAAGGCGGTGACGGAAACGGTTTAGATTATGCGTTAATAGAAGGTGAAGAATGAACTCGTAGTGTCATAACTAGGTTATGATCCAAAGACTGGTTTCGAGCTTTAAGTGAGTGCGTTGTGAAGTGTTTAAAATAAAATGTTATTTATTCGAGCTTCGTTGTTTTACTTCCTGGCAATTTTAATGTGGTAATATTTCATCTTTAGACGTTCTCTTAGGGGCATGTAAGATATTGTTAGGTAGGTGATTTATTTTGCTCACGCTTTTAAAAGATGAAAAATTTATTACTCCCAGTTGATAATAAGAACATTTTAAAAGCTATCACAGTTTTACTGTAGAGTCTTACTTAAAAGCATTTTTAGAACTAAGTTAGTTCAAGAATAATATTCTTCCTTTCATAATTTCAATTTTCTTTTTTTTTTCTCAAATAGCTATATAAAAAAGACAATATGCCACCCAAAGAACACTGCTTACATTATTCTCGATTTATGTAAAAACAAACCACAAGCAATAACTCGTAACCACTTAAAATAATAAGGTCTGAAAGTTAGTAAACAAATATTTGTATTTGACATTCGCGTCTATTACCCAACTCACAAAGGTCGCATCACTTGAAGCGGTTGAAATGTTCCGACTCATTATTTTTCCCTCCTCAGAGGATTATATAAATTACTTTAATTGACAAACTCTGAAGTTTGGGCTTATGAACGTCATTTATTTAAGGGATTTAAGATATTTACTTCCTAATTAAGGACATTGGAACTTGGAAGTAATAATAGTAATATTTAAGAGACGTATTGACCATTATTCAAATAATGGTGCTGTTGTATAAAATTAATTTTATTTATTACTTGGTAAATAATATCAGTAATTATTTTTATACTTTGGATAAAATGTTTGTAGTTCATTGAAATGTTACATTTTTTAGGCCTAATCTTGCGTTTTTTAGAGGACGCAATTTTATTTTTTGGATATGTAGGGGGGGTCAGTGTGAAGCTAAAACCAAGTTTGTGGGGTCCCACGGCCGCCATCTTGAAAATAGTGGTTGAAATGGTTTTTACGATATATCTCTTAATTAGTAAAATTAATTTTATTTATTACTTGGTAAATAATATCAGTAATTATTTTTATACTTTGGATAAAATGTTTGTAGTCCATTGAAATGTTACATTTTTTAAGCCTAATCTTCCGTTTTTTAGAGGACGCAATTTTATTTTTTGGATATGTAGGGGGGGTAAGTGTGAAGCTAAAACCAAGTTTGTGGGGTCGCCACCCTTGTCCCACGGCCGCCATCTTGAAAATAGTGGTTGAAATGGTTTTTACGATATACATATCTCTTAATTATGTAGTAAAATTAATTTTATTTATTACTTGGTAAATAATATCAGTAATTATTTTTATACTTTGGATAAAATGTTTGTAGTCCATTGAAATGTTACATTTTTTAGGCCTAATCTTGCGTTTTTTAGAGGACGCAATTTTATTTTTTGGATATGTAGGGGGGGTCAGTGTGAAGCTAAAACCAAGTTTGTGGGGTCGCCACCCTTGTCCCACGGCCGCCATCTTGAAAATAGTGGTTGAAATGGTTCTTACGATATATCTCTTAATTAGTAAAATTAATTTTATTTATTACTTGGTAAATAATATCAGTAATTATTTTTATACTTTGGATAAAATGTTTGGCCAAGCTTTCAGTTGTTTTTTTACAGGAAGTGACGCTATTACGTTGTTGCAGTTTTAAGCACGCTACACTTCTGAAAAAGGTTTATTTCAAGAAATATTAAATTGAGTTTCAATATTTCGTTAGGAGGTAGTAGTTACATGTCTAAAGAAATTTCCGGTAATTTCCAGATAACAGTTCCCATAGTGCTTGAATTAATTAAATATTTATAAGTGTAGATTTCATATCATTCGTTATTTTTTATGATATATCATAGCGACACTCTTATACATGCTAAGTATCTAAGTTCAAAATAATATCGATAAGAACATAATAACAGTAACATAGTACCTATACAGTTTTTAAAGTCGTATAAAAATATTGAGATTTTGGAATATCAAGATTTTAAGTAATGAGTTATAGGCTGACCATCATTTTTCTTTTTGTCATTGTATACTAAGACCCCTGAAGAACCGCAAGACTGGTACAAATGACCCAATATTTTCTGTCAGTATCTCCCGGCCTAATAGGAAAAGTAATCAAATTATACGCATATCTGAAACATATCTGTAATATTCTGTAACTTCAAAAATATTGAATTTGTTTATTTTTTTAACTTTCTTCTAGTTTGCTAATTAACAACGAAAAAGAGTAGGTCTCTTTATTAGTTGAACAATTTGTTTTGAAAGCGCTTTTCAGAAAACCACTTTACCGATTTCGCTGAAATTTATAAATGGTTTGAATCTATTAAAAACATAGCCATGCGTCAGTTCATTTTTCTTTACAACTGCTTTTATATAATTTTATTATTAACTAATTAAATTTTTAATCAGTATTAGGGGCAATACATTATAATCAAAATTCAAGAAATAGTCCATTGAATGAATCCCTCCAAGGGGGGTCTAGAGTGCGTGAGTTAGTAACGTAAGATTTTTCTTCGGAAACATGTCAAGAGTCCCTAGGTAATAAACATACTAAAACCCCGGGACACTAGGAGGAGCCCCGGAGTGGGGGGAGGGGGGGAATGGGTCCATTTTTTCATTTTTCGCTTAAATCTCAAAAACGGTACATGTTAGAGAAAAACTTTCAAGGAAAAGTTGAAAGACCCTAAAATTATCTACAAGTTGTACCTAGATCATTTTTTTCTATTCGCAGCCGTTTTCGAGCTACATCCCATGAAATGTGAAAAATTCGAAAACTTTTTATTTTACCTAACTACCCTAATAAAATTCAATACCTCCTAAACGCCTCCATGGTGGAATCTGGTTTTTTTATCAATGATAGACCTTATTATGAGCAATCTATCTGAACTGGTCACAAGTTGCACTTTTGAGTTTTTTGGAAGAAAAAAATAAAAAGATCAAGTTCTCAAACTAACCCTAATATAATATTTTGACAATCGATTCCTCCTAAAGGCTTCCATGGAGGAATGTGTTTATTTTACCAATTATAGACCTAATTAAGAGCAATCTATCAGTACCAGTCACAAGTTGCACATTTGAGTTTTTTGGAAGAAAGAAATATTTTTTGATCGATTGATGTGATAAACATGGGTATGTAGTATGGGGAAATTGTTTGAGCCAAAATCATTTTTTACTGCGTGTAACTCAGAAACGGTAGGATATAGGAAAAAACTTGTAGATAATTTTATGGCCTTTCAACTTTTCCTTGAAAGCTTTTCTCTAACATGTACCGTTTTTGAGATTTAAGCGAAAAATGAAAAAAATGGACCTTTTCCCCCCTCCCCCCACTCCGGGGCTCCTCCTAGTGTCCCGGGGTTTTAGTATGTTTATTACCTAGGTACTCTTGACATGTTTCCGAAAAAACATCTTACGTTACTAACTCACGCACTCTAGAACTTTTTATTCAATGGACTAAAATACTGCGTAATTAATCAAAAAGGACATTTTACACGACCTTGATTGTTAAGACATTGTATTTTTAGAAGTATTTATAATTGATTTTATATGGATATGTTAATGGTTAATCAATCAAATTAAATTAAAACAAAACACTTTTACTCTCCTTATCATAAAGATTAAAAAGACGTAATTTTTATAATTCGCAATGTTTTATTTTATTGCCTATCCGTCTTATAATAGAACAACTTTTCGTTTTTGAAGTGAAACTTCTTTAGGCGCGTTGAGAGTAAAATTTCAAAGTCACGTCATGGCAATACAGTCACGTCATGGAGTAAGGTGACGATTTTGGTATCTTTGCATCTTGTCAAAAAAGTTTCACTTCTGACACGTGTGCTCGGCACACACGTTCTTTTTTTTAATCAACGCTTTGTCTTTCAAGATGGATCCTGTGTATGTTTGATGAAAATAGAAACGGTCGTCTCAAAGACATTCAGGTCTCAATGGAACCAGCGTAAGGCTCTTAGTCAATATTGTAGCTATGAATTCAACATTTGGTTTCTCGTGTGTTTATATTCCTGAGAAATATATAAATATTTTTTTGTATAAAAAGGAATCATACCTACCTAATTTTAATTACTACATTAAACTGTATTTTTTGGGTTCAGAACTTTCGACTGGGTGAACTAATTATGTTTATTATTTCTTTATTTAAAAGTTGGCTCCTTTTTAAAATTAGTCTATTTCAGAAAATAAGCACGCTTCTTAGGTTTTTTTTAATAATATATTATAGTGTTTAAAGACTTTCAAACTAAATACAAGTTCTCTACTAGAACAAGTTGTGCGGTCACCAGTCTTGTACTTCAGACTGTTCGAGTGTCATCCATTCGTACTGAAGAAATATAACCTCCCATGACTTTATAGTAATAAGACTAAAACAAAAATAGACAATAATATAAAACACTAATGTTAGTTCATGAAAAACTTTATTCGAGAAATGATGTTAATTGTCAAACAAAAACATTTTCTTATACCGTCTTAGACTCGAAAGACCACATTAAATGTATATAAACACGGTCTCTGGGGGTTACCATGATAATCCAGTGTGGGAAAGTGATGGCGCTAGACGACCTATATAGCGCTGTCTTTTTTCCACGCTGGAAATAATACTGCTTTGACATCACGGTACGGTGTCTGTCCACTAACCAGGTATATGACGTAAATAATAAACTTATCAAGCAGATGGTGTCATTAAAGATACGGGGCGAGTAAATCACTAATATTACCACATTACCCAGTACACTATAAAACAGTTTATGACGCTTTCGTACTGAAATGTTTTTATTTCTTAGGACTTTTACACATGAACGGTTGATCCATAAAATGTGATAGCCCATGGACCTCGTAAGGACATTTAAGAATTGCTAAGAAACTGATGACGGGTCTGTTTATTTTATGGTCTATTATTTTATGTGTTGATGTAAAATAAAACATCTTCGAAGCGTAAATTCTATTGCTTTAATGCCAGAAAATAAAATTTACAGATACAGAAAGAATACTGGTGATAGGCATTCTGCATATCTATCAACTATCCTGCATTTATAAAAATTCGTAAGTTATAAAACACAAAACTAAAAGACTCATGGCACTTATAAACAGTTCCTACCATTTTGTTCACTCAAACTTCGCAAGCTTTTGACAAACGCCGCGTTTTCCCCTACGAAGTGTAAAAAGCCTTTCGTAAAATAATAACAGTTATTAAAGTCGTAAATGAACAGTCTGTACAAAGACAATACTAAGAGAGTAAGGTGCCGCCTCCATGTCGTTTTTCCAGCGACCCTTGCTTATTTATCTAAAAGTATAACAATTTTTGTAAATACAAAAGAAAACTAGCGAAAACATAGGATAGAAAATTAGTTTTCTCGGTAACTGGGCTTAGGGTAAGGAACACTTATGGAAGCGAAACAATAGAAGCTCGAGCTATCTTCGTAGAAATATCTTCCTCATAATACTTCAAGGTAATAGAATATTGTTTTTTTACCATTCGAAAATTATCAATGAGAATAAATACAATCAAATTTGAATGCCTGCGACCATTCAAATATTACTGAATAGATCTACCTACTACCGGGGAAACTAAGCGATGCAGATGCTTTAACTGTATTATTTTTTTTTTTTTGTGATATTAAATACTTACGGTCTTACTAATAAAATGTTACCCATTCGCTTTGCAATGGATTAGTTATTGCAATAACCTGTCTTGTTTTTATGATTGACGTTTCATGTGAGCAAGAGCAGGACAAAGCTATGGTAGAAAATGGTAGAAATTTATCAATTGTTTAACTTACTTTTTATTAGTAAAGCCGTTAGTGTTTACTGTGCGTCACATAAACAGTTCAACGTCCAAACAAACTCAACGTTGAATTTATAACCAGCAAATCCAACTTCTGTTTTATGAGCACCTTAGGGACAGATGGAAAACTCGAGCGCAACAGTTGACAATTAAATAAAAACTTTATGCCATTAAAAATAAAGAACGTTTTTATGTACGCCCCAGTTTGGCAACAATACAAATTACTCTTTGACTGCAATTAACAATTAAAACAGGCACGCATTTAAATATTTATTAATGGCCTAAGGCTAACCGTTAAAGCAGTGTTATAAAGCTTTTGTTGAATTCATGATATAATGAAATTCTGTATAATAGCAAGTATTTCGATTTTATAGCAGTTTTTAAGAGGAAATTCTGAAAATTGTGTACTTAAAACTAGGGATGTAACGATACCGATACCGATACCGATATATCGGCCGATATAATCGGCAAGCCGATATATCGGTATCGCCGATTATAAATCAACCGATACCGATATCAAACAATTCAAAAAACCGCGCCCAATGAACGATGCGGGAGGCTGCCCGCGCGTGCGCACTTTGTTTTTTGAAAAAACTCTACCAATTTTAAACTTTTATTAGGAACTGATTGTATGTGTATAACTTAAAGTTTAACTGACTTTGCAAAATAATAATACTAAAATAAATGGTTTTCTTGTTTTTTGATTTGGCATTGTTATTTAAAAGAATACGATTTACAGTTGAGTCTGTTAAATGTTGGTAACTTTTATGCATAATTCACTATTTATTTTTCTACCAAGCCATTGATATCGGTATCGGTATCGGTATCGCCGATATTTTAATACAAATATCGGTATCGGTATCGTATCGGCAAAATCATGTATCGTTACATCCCTACTTAAAACAATTCTCTTGTGACAGAAGCTTTCAAATCATATACATTTTGAGTGACTATAGATCAACGGCCTTACTAATAAAAAGTTAAGCAATGGATAAATTTCAACCATTTTCTACCATAGCTGTGTCCTGCTCTTACTCACATGAAACGTCAATCATAAAAACAAGACAGGTTATTGCAATAACTAATCCATTGCATAGCGAATGGGTAACAGTTTATTAGTAAGACCGTAATACTATATCCTGAGATTAGTGATTTCAAACAAACTAACAAACCCTTCAGCTTTATAATGAAGACAATCGATCAACGTATTGTACGTTCAGTTAAATTCACACACAATTAAAGTTAAAATATGTAATTCTATTCAGAACTACATCAAACATTTATAAATATCCCGCCCGAAAAACAAAATTTACAAAAATTTATTTTTCGGGCCTCAACTTTAATTATTGAAATCCGTCCCTGTAAAGTCAAATGTGTCGTTACAACAGAATAGTTGAGTCGAGCTCAATTGAGCGGGAAAATAAGCGTGCGTTGTTTCTTCTGGAAATTGAACCAATGTTTTTCTTCTCTCAAGACTTTAAAGTAATTAAATGAAAATTGTAGCGACCGTGTAAGTGTTACACGTAGTAAATTGGCTTGGTTTTTTTGTTATTTAGAACGACGTTAATTCCTATTTCTATTAATTTATGAATTAATCCTGAATACTATATTGTTGGTACATCATGTTGAATAGGGTATAGACAAATAAACAGATTAGAATAAATATAGCTTGCTATTAACAATAATTGTAAACGATATGATGCAAATGCTGGCTTCCTCATTATTACGTAGATGATATCTTGAGAAATATCTCATTATAAGGAGATTTATGTATGTATATTATTATACCTAACTATTGTGTCAAACTGTAAAATGTCTCTTTGTAATGTAATTTTAAAGATATTCTTTACTGCACCATAAAGCAATATTTGCAAATTACTTAACAATTAAAACAGTAGTTACTCTTCGAAACTGGGAAAAAAATTTTAATAGAACTGTCGCTATCTGGTGGCAAATATATATATTTTTTTATTCTATAAAGTGCTTTTATTTATTTTTTCTATTTAATAAAAAATAAGATATTCTGACAATGCATCATACGTACGAAGACGCATGTATCAGCTAGTTTTACATAAATGCTGATTGTGTTATGATATAACTCATTAATAATATATAACCTACTTTTGAATGATTGATATTTACCTACTTATAACTTATTGCTTCCGCAGTTTCAGTAATTATCATCTACTAGCGGTCCGCCCCGGCTTCGCCCGTGGTACATATTTCGCAATAAAAGGTAGCCTATGTTCTTTCTCAGGGTCTAAAGATTGTCTGTGCTAAATTTCATCAAAATCGGTCCAGTAGTTTATGCGTGAAAACCATACATACATACATAATTACAATCCTTTCCTCTTTATAATATTACTAGCGACCCGCCCCGGCTTCGCACGGGTGCAATGCTGATACTAAATACACTACAGAAAAACTGTGAACGTTGTATATAAAAACATAGCGGCCAGCTCCGGCTACGCACGGGTATAAAATTAATAGCCGGGCGGCCGGCCGGTGCCGCCGCAAACGCTACGTCCCGCAATTTTTAAATCTGTAATATCTTCGAAAATATTCACTTAAATCATACGGTGTAAAGGGCCATATAGATCTATATTAAATGAACAATGTATTCAAGGTATTTAAGAAACCTCAAAAATAACAGTACTTCTCCACTATTTGATGGATGTTATTATACATATAAACCTTCCTCTTGAATCACTCTATCTATAAAAAAAACCGCATAAAAATCCGTTGCGTAGTTTCAAAGATTTAAGCGTACAAAGGGACATAGGGACAGAGAAAGCGACTTTGTTTTATACTATGTAGTGATGAAGTATAGATTTTTGTGAGTATAGTCGTTGCTGAAATTTTGTTTTAAATGACATTCGTTTTAATGTAATGTCACTTATTGTAGTGTTAACAGTCATTTATTGTAGTGTTATGATAGATGCATAGTGCATACATTATATTTTTCGTTAATTAAAGTAAAGGATGTTATGCCTGAAACTCTACTTTATGGTTATGTTATATGTTTATTTTATAAATAAAAAACTTATTCAGTAGCGATTAGGTAGTTAATATTATTTATAACGTTTTACATAATTTTCATTCGCAAAGTCTTTCTAAAGAGTTTCCTCCGTAAAAGGTTTGAGATTTTCGTCGACTGTATCGTTATTTCTCTATCACTGAATTAATCAATCATATTACAAAGTATTCTTAATTTTGTAACACTTGGCTCTGAATTCTAATTTGTACCTAATGGTTTTAAAGAATCAGTTTATATTAACTCTCAAATATTTGTTTTTTTTTTATAACATTATTTTCTTTATGGACTGTGCTTACAAAACATGTTTGGTTTCAGTTCATTTCCCTAGTTCCACTTATTGTTATTTGTAATAAAATAAATACATTAATTAAATTAGATTGCGGCCAACTTCTTTGCATAATAACCATTGAGTACTTTTATAAGTACCTACCTACAGTATTAACATTTCACATTGGGACAATTTGATCATAATAATAATAATAATTGTGGCTATATAATTTTAATACAATTTATCGACAACATGAAAGTTTAGGCTGATTATTTTCATCGTGCCCTATAAAATGGATAATTAAACCTAAAGCTAGAGTTACGTTGAGCTTAGTATTTTAATATATTACTAGCGACCCGCCCCGGCTTCGCACGGGTGCAATGCTGATTCTAAATACACTACAGAAAAACTGTGAACGTTGTATATAAAAACATAGCGGCCCGCTCCGGCTTCGCACGGGTATAAAATATATAGCCGGGCGGCCGGCCGGTACCGCCGCAAACGCTACGTCCCGCAATTTTTAAATCTGTAATATCTTCGAAAATATTCACTTAAATCATACGGTGTAAAGGGCCATATAGATCTATATTAAATGAACAATGTATTCAAGGTATTTAATTGGTTAAGGATTAATGCTGCATTGGTTAAAATCGCTTCGAAAATTAGCCATTATTTGTCGTAAAAAGTAAATGACAAAAAAAAGTTATTGTGGGTTATCCATAAGAGATAGACATATACCATCGCGGACTTTTCTGTAGACCTTTTCCATGTGTACAATACTCAGTACATTATTTTGATAAAACTCGTAGGGTTCAGCCTGCGTTTGCAATGTAAGCGGAAAAAATGTAATTTTTTACGACATCACATTAGAAACCTCAAAAATAACAGTACTTCTCCACTATTTAATGGATGTTATTATACATATAAACCTTCCTCTTGAATCACTCTATCTATTAAAAAAACCGCATCAAAATCCGTTGCGTAGTTTCAAAGATAAGCGTACAAAGGGACATAGGGACATAGGGACAGAGAAAGCGACTTTGTTTTATACTATGTAGTGATGAAAGCTTCAATCTGAAGATACAATAGTGTTGAATTTTTTTCATTAACTTATAAAATCAAGTCTCAAGTAGTGGTTGATCTGCATGATACGCTTTGACATAATATATTTTTAGAATATGTTCACATATTAAAAGTAGAAATGACGAGAAACAAAAACGCCTTGAGGTATGAAATGGGAGAGGAAAGTAAAATAATTATTATTATTATAGTGTTAACAGAATAGGAGGTAAAACCGCGAGTCTTAACTAGGTAAATATAATACCTACAATTCTCAGAGGACTCTTCTATTTTAATTAACCAACTTCAAAAAAAAGGAGGAGGTTATCAATTCGGCCGGTATATTTTTTTTGTTTTTGTATGTATGTACACCGATTACTCCTAGGTTTCTTAACCGATTTACGTGATTCTTTTTTTGTTCGATGCAGGATGGTGTCGAATTGGTCCCATAAAAAATTTATTCGGATAGGCCCAGTAGTTTTTATTTTATGAGCATTTTTGTCTGTACTCAATGACTTAATTGAAATGTAGCAAGTAACTTTGATTCACTTCCCGGTAACCGATTGAGCTGAAATTTTGTATACGTATGTAAATTGGATAGCGATGAAACATTATCATGACATAGAGCTGATTTGATGATGGAATCGGAAGGTGGCCATAGGAACTCAGTAATATATTGACTCAACTTTATCGAGATTGGGCTCGTTTGATTCGTGTTGAAAAATACACTAAAAAGTATTAAATAAAAATAACTGCGTTAAAAACAACCGACTTCAAAAACGGAAAAGTAATAAATAAAAAAGATTTGATATTATTAATTACTACATATTATTTAGATGTGCAATTTATTAAATAGGTTTGGTTATTACTTTTCCGTTTTTGAAGTCGGTTGTTTTTAACGCAGTTATTTTTTACAGAGTAAGTTATAATCTTAATAAAGGCTGTCAAGTTGAATTAGATGAAACAATATTAAGGACCTTTCTGGATTAAACGAAAACATTTTGACTATCAAAACTAATTTTGCTCCTAATATTTTAAATTTTAATACACAAAAAACAAAAGTGTATCAGGGATATAATTAAAACATACATTTTATATTAAACAATCTATCTATATTAAATAATTAATAATAAATTAAATACACTATTATATACATGACTATTTACATGAATTGTTTTATCTTAGAACTAATAATTAGAGCAGGCTCCAAGGAGATGTTCGTTTGCAAAAATAGCGGACCTAAATCTGACTTCTGATATATATTGTATAGGTCCCAGACATCCTATAGACAGATGTTGCCAACCAGTTTTGTGGTCCCCCTGCCCGCACCCCGGTAATTAAATATGGCATACAAAGAAAAAAATAAAAATTTCCAAAACATGCCGTGTGGGGTATCAAATGAAAGAGCTTATTGAGTAGATCACGAATATATAGCATACTATATACATTTCTTACACTTTCTCTAAGATTTTTTAGAAAATTTACGAAAATGGTCCATTTTTGAGTTAACTTTAAACCACTATAGATTGAAAACTCATGAATATATTTTTTAAATTATTATTTTTAATAATTAACAATAGTCCATTGTTTATGATTCAATAGTTCGTAATATAATATAAGTGAGCTATGTGGTGGATTTGATGAAAATAACTATATACTATATGAACTTGAAAATATACTCGCCATCTTTGAATGCTCCCCCCACTCCCCCATGTAACTATTTCACTGTACGAAATATTGAATCGTAAACAATGGACTATTGTTAATTATTTAAAATAATAATTTAAAAAATATATTCATGAGTTTTCAATCTATAGTGGTTTAAAGTTAACTCAAAAATGGACCATTTTCGTAAATTTTCTAAAAAATCTTAGAGAAAGTGTAAGAAATGTATATAGTATGCTATATATTCGTGATCTACTCAATAAGCTCTTTCATTTGATACCCCACACGGCATGTTTTGGAAATTTTTATTTTTTTCTTTGTATGCCATATTTAATTACCGGGGTGCGGGCAGGGGGACCACAAAACTGGTTGGCAACATCTGTCTATAGGATGTCTGGGATCTATACAATATATATCAGAAGTCAGATTTAGGTCCACGATTTTTGCAAACGAAACTCCACTGAGAGTCCAGTCTAAATACACGTACCTAATACATTTTCGCTAAACAACTTTCAAACAGAATTGCTTAAACATAACGCCAGGCGTTTCATTTTGTATACTGCATTATTTTTGAAATCATAGCTAATACATTATACAAACGACTAATTCTGAAATCAAACGTAAATAATTAACATGTAAAATCTCTATACACTTCTTCTGAATACACGTCTTCACTACCAAATGAATGATAGTAAGGAAGATAATATACCTAATATATACATGATGATGATGATTGTTCCTTTAACTCCTCGAGGAGCATAGGGCCTCAGTAAACTTTTTCCAGTCACGTCGATTTCGTGACTTCTTGCCACGACAGGCCGGTTAATAATAAGCAATTATAACAGCCACCTAATAATACATACTGTATTTAAATTCGTAGCTCAGACTAATAATACCAATTCAACTTCAATAAATAGTAATAAATTATTATAAAACTATGTACTTTAAAATACAATTAACTTTGTACAGAATAAGAACCATCAGCATCATACACTTTGTTCTTATGTGAGTAGCCCTTCCTCCCATAAACCGGTTGTTCATACGCTCCATAGGGCTCATTATATTCCGGACCGTAATGATCATTAGGACCGTAACCGTGGTCATGGCCGTGATGTCCGTGATTATGATGGTCATGACCGTGATGGTCGTGACCATACGGATCATAATCATACACCGGGCCGTGGTCATACTCGACGTAATGTTCGTGCTTGTTTTCTTTCATATATTTTATCAACCATAAAACTATATGCCATGCTTTGTACACAATAACATAAAATATTGCTCCGTATATAATCTTGAGTACGAACAACTTTGTCGCCGCGACGTAGAAGAAATGAACTGAAACAGAAAACATAATATTAAAAATGTAATAAATAAAATTGTTTTCTATGGATCTTTTAAGTGGTATTTTTTGAAAGAGGAATAAATTTTTAACTGAGCAAACACGTCTCAAGGAAACTTTTCGGTTTTATACGTAACCATGATACTTTTAAACAGCGCGGCAGTTCTCATTTAATGCATTTCTACAATCTTATAATGAAAACAGAGAGTTTTTTTCAAAAAAAATAATCCTAGCCTATCTGTAGATATAAACTAGGTATAAAGATGTGATGGTTTGTAAACCACTGCAATAATCGTTAACAAAACTCACTTAGAATAATAATGGTCTTTGAAGATGTTTTGGCGATAATGCTATATTAATATTAAATTAATTCAATTTTTAAATTTAATACATGTTATATTATTTTTACACCATTTGGGTTATTGGACCTATTTTACACGAAATTCGTGAATTATTACAATACAACTACATGAGAACATACAAAAACACAAATTTGAAACATGAAAAACATTACAAACGAAATTACATCTCATATTTTCATGTAAAAGTATGGTGTGTGCTAAAAATTAGCTTTTAGAACTTCCAGAAAGCATTCATAAGGGTTTTAAAAGTTCAGCCACTTAATTCTTTCTTTCCCTTAAAAGTTTTAGTTTATTATTACGACGAAGTTTAAACTGTTTTATTAAAAACTAGAAGTTACGCATTGCTATGTAGATTGGAGGAAATTATTTTCAAAGTTTAGATTATTAAAAGCTAGATTAAAATACATGATAATTAAGGAAAAAAATAATAAAATGCGCCTGAGGTGCATAACATTTTGATGTTATCGATATATCTATATGAACTAGTATAACATATCCTACAGTTACTTATAAGTAAGCCTGGCAGCTTCGTATAAATACAAAGCTTTATGTATCCCCTTTCGTATTCGTAAACAATATGAAAGTTATACGAATATCTTGATATTTTTTACAAGAAACCAAACCTACGACGGTTATTATTTCCTAAATACGTTCGTATAAACGGTCTTTTAAACTCTATATTTAATAAAAAATTCAACTAACCTAATACGACTGCCGATTGATATTATTCAATATCACATCAAGGAATAGATGCGATTGTGGTTTATCATGTAATGGATAATCGTTCTTCTGTGTCCAATTATTAGGCACATATTTGAATACCGCCAGGGACCAGGCCATGATAACCATGGCTTTAATTGCTGCTATAAGAAACGCGATTCCCAGGAAAATCTTGTATAAGCCCACCTTAACAGCCAGGAGGATTGCTAGGTTGGCTGCAACAGACAATTGATTGCATTTGAATAAGCCATTTAAAATGGAAGAAAGGATTCCTGTCGTAACTATTTGTTAATGTTTCTGTTGCAATTTCCTATGAAATATTGAGCTTAGGTTCAAAATATAATCTATCTATGGAATTGGCAACTTGATTTTATGCGATTAATATTTTAGTTTTGACGTAGATATCAATAATCAAGAATAATTATTAATGTGGTAGAGATTCCTATCTTTTGATATCAAAACTAATAGTTATGCTAGATAATTTGAAAGGAAGATATTATAAGTTATCCCGTTAGTTTTATAAGAGTCCTATCCTGTGGTCCTATCTACAAATGGTAAGGTAACTAATCTTTGAATATAATTATAAAAACAAAACAAAACAGCTTAAATTAAAAACTTTACATCAACTATATCGTATAAATTGTAATTCGAAAACCAGACACTAGTTTATGAACTACACAAGACAAACTTATCAATAAAAGAGCGCAGATAGTTCTAAAATTAATCTCGGTTTCAATGCTAAATTATACGATGGATCTAAGTTTTCTAACAGACGAACGGCAAGTTGCGAACGGCAGAAGCTACTTCAGTCGACGTATTGACTGCTGCCGCCGACGCTTCGACGACTTCGACGACTGCCGTCGACATGTGGCGACGGCTGAAGTAGCCTCTGCCGTTCGTCTGTTAGAACGCTTAACAAAGTAGCAAGGAAAACTTCGAGACCTATAGAAATCAAGTTGAACAAAAAGGCATCCAGTATTGTTGAGTATCCAATTATAAACTCTCTTTAGTTGTTATCGATACCAATGGAGTTTTATTTGTTTCTATAAAATGTTAAGTAGTTCGCGAAGCGTATTGAAGATTTATTTGAATAGTTTTTAGAAATTTATTTTAGATGGCGTAGAGCGATTTTGCTCGTATGAAATGTTAATGAAAATGAATATAATAATGAATGTGAATTTATAATATGTTATAGTGTTTGATTATGAAATACAAAGGATCATTTTTGCCACTTATTAAACAAACAAAGTCACTTCATGCAGATTTGAAGAAAGAAGAAAGAAAACTTGTATTAATTTTTAATTTTAACCTACACATAAGCGAAACAAAACATATCCAGAAGTTGTGAATATGAAGTCATTAAAACTTTTTATAAGAGTTTGAAAATGTGTCTCTAGTGTTTACTTCTAATATTGATAATGTTTGAATTTCCGTTTAAAAAAATAGCTAAATCTTAACCATTACATTACGGTACCTATTATGAAATTTTCTCAAACTTTCACATTATGCACATATTTTACATGATATAGTCCTATTTTGAAAAGCATAATATTTTTATATAAAAATTTCTACATTTTATATTTCCAGCCAATACCACATTACCATGCATAGCATTTGAATACCATATAGATTTTTCAAATACTGGACTTAGTGAAATCCAACAGACTCCTTCCAAGATCTGTTCAAAATGTTTCTCCATTCAGTTCGTTCCTGTAACCCCTTGGCATCTTATAGTTATGGTTTGAATAATATACGTAGAATGGATGAATATTGAATAAACGCTGTTTTGAAAGAATATTGGCAAGAAATACCTATAAACCAATCTGTCATTAATGAAGACAGAAATAGATTTATAGTAGAAAGCTTCCATCTTAAATCCTTTATCCTAATCCTTATTATCCTTACTTATACATTATCTAATCATGAGCGAGCGAAAAGTGTTTGAACAAATTTATTTCACGTCACATTAGAAATATTTTATAGTACTATTTTTGTGTCTGGAGATAGTTAAAAGCCTAGTAAAGTGACAGGCTTTTTATCTGGCCGAAACATAAAATCCCATGGGAATTTCCTTTGACTACGCGAGCGAAGCCGCGGGCGGAAAACTATAAAATCATAAATAATGATGCTTGTAGAGAATATAATTGTGGCCGGTTATCATTATACTTGGGCATGTAAGGCAATATTATTTTATGCTCAAAAGCAACAATTTCTCATAGGCTGCTAAATTACAAAAAACATGCATACCTACTCATGCCTACAAATAATTTACGTCAATCAAAAGTGCATCTTAAAACGGCATATTATTTCTAAACTTATATCTTTAATGCGAAGGTTTAATGTTACAAATCCTATCATTATTAGGTATTTTCGATAAAATTTAGCTCTCGTATTTCTATATTTTTGGTACCTAAGTAACTCCTTAATAAGACTCAGTTACAAAAGTGAGCATATTATGTTTTTGTTTATTAAAAACGGTCAAAAAAAGCTTCCAAAATGGATACATTTTCATAATAAAGTAAAAGAAAAACGAGTTCAAAAATACTTACTCAGTAGAGCATATTTTCCCTTGCCTCTCGCTTCTGAAATATCTTTTTCTTTAATTTCATATCCGTTTGTGAAACACAGCGTAACAGCCAGAATTAACATAATCAACCTCATTTTGGCGGTAAAATATGTCCAGTGTCGACACAATTCTTTTAACTTTTTTAATATACCACAAATATAATCCGTGATGTTTTTCTTTCTTTATCCGGTTAGCACTTTCAGTGGATTATTTTGAATTACTTATTACTGGCCACTGTTATTATCTCAAAACAAAAAAAAACTATAAAATAAAAATAATAATTATGTTCTTTTTTTAAACCTCAATGACATTGACACTAGAAACTTTTTTCAGTATTGTTTTTTTTTTTTTTAATTTGACACTGGCTGAAACATATCACTGTGTTTTTTTATTTAAAATCACAGATATTCTAAAATAGATTTTTTCACAGTTCTCATCCAGTCGTAATAGCTTTAACGTAACAAATGTCAAAGTCGAGTGCGCCTCGTGATATGAAGGTTTCCTTCTAAAGAGTTACATAGGTGATAACGAAGTGATAATTATTGTAAAAGTAGAGAGTGCTCTTATGTAATGTAAACTAGAATTTCACGATGATTCGACGTACATTTATTTTCATTAAATTTCACTTATTTTTTTGTTGAACAATGTTTAGCACTTACGCAATATTTAGATGTTCTCTAGAGTTACATCATTATGTTTGAAATAAGTAGGATCTTGGAAAAGTGCTTCCGGCCCGATATCTTTCAGTGAATGATATTGAATATAATTTATTTTTTATTGTTCACAGTAAACCATACAACACACATTAAACCCATCTCTATACTCATTAGCACCAAAATAAAAATGTTTATACGGAAAAAGACAATAAAAATAAACGTAAGGGGGTAAAATCGTTGCAGGGAATTTGTACAAACTTTAACATTTAGAAGTCAGCGCGAGTCGCTGGCTACTGAAAAGGAGAAAATTTCCAGATTTCTCCAGTAAAGTTTGTTTAAAAAGAATTCAGTACAGTTCGCTTTGGACATTAATTGTGAAAGTTCGTATTAAACTGCGTAAGGTTTTTTTTTAAATTACCTCAAGTATTCGAGTATTTTCTGTTGATTTTCAATTAAGCGTGGCTCACAGAGGGTCGCAGGTTCATAACCTTCATATGCCTTAGCTGTTAATGAACAAATGTTTATAAAACAAGACACAATTTCTTGAAATACAGATAAAATATGAGCTTAATGTAAATTAATTTTCGCTCGTATATTTAATACCTTTTACCTTAATTATATTGATATGAAAATATGATTAAGTTGATATTAAATGATCTACGAGTTTATAATGAAATTTGGCCATTTAACTTTCGTGGTCCTTACAAACTCAAAGTCGAATATTTATTCATTCAACTACTTAAACTTCTTTTGAAATACTTTAAGATCGATTGTAAATATAAATTGAGTTTCTTGCCGATTCTTCTCCATAGATACTGCTTTCCGAATCGGTGGTAAATGTTAAAAATACTTATGTAATGACGATTCGAAAGTGCTACTAAATAGTAGTCTAATTGAATAAATGAATGTTTGAGTTTGAGTTTGAGTTTGAAAATAAATCGTCAAATACAACAATAAAGAACCACCGGTTCGTGAGGCGGCTCTACATCATGTTTCATATGAATTCACAGGCTTTTTTGAACAAAGCGTCTAACTTGTACGCTCAAAGAAATCGAGTGAAAAATTAGTTCACAACACATCGTGGTTACAGTAAAAGTTCCACAATTCATGTTATAGCTGTAATGAAAATGTTCACAACGCGTCGTGAAAATTATAGAAACACCACATAGCGAGATTCTTGTCGTGACCAACATGCTATTCATGCTATAAATAATTTCTTAAAACCACTAGAATTTCAGCGTTTTGAATCGTCATATTATTATAACAATTTTGTGCCTTTTATAATCGGATCTGAGAGCAATCATCGTTAAACTGAACAAGAATGAGTCCATCGCGTTTATGTGTTTTGCGATACAGCTCTAGTGATGTTCATATAAATTGTTATCGATATTTAACTATGAAATAATATGTAGCAAAAGTGTATTTTTAACTAAAAGCTACTGCATTTACAATTTTACCTTACCTTGTGAACTAGGAATATTTATTATAATAATTCCAATTACAAATTAAGTATAGAATAATTTTTTATCATCTCCAACATAAATTTTTACCGAAAGTCAAAAGTGGAAAGGTTAGTTCATGCGGTATTTGATTTCCTAGAACAATTTTACATGTACAAAAATCTCGAAAGGAATTTCAAAACAGAACATACACTGTGTATTTATTTAGAAGATACAGTTATTGTGAACTAGCAATACAGCGCAGTTTTACTCGGTTTATATTCGGTTAAAAGCTTTAGTTTCATGAAACAAAACACTGCATCGAAATTCTTCAAAATGAATAAAGTTTTCCATCAACATTGAAAAATGAATGCACAAAAAATAGAATATTCTGAATATACGAGTATTCCATTCGTTCGTATTGAGTTAAAATAGTTTCTAACGTTAATTAAATGAAATTTAAGTATTAATTATGAGTTTGTATGGTACTTAGCTGAGAGGATGGACGAAAGTTTCAGTTCGCTTGAAACGAGAAACTGTACTCTGAAAGTTTTTTCATCATGTTACATTTCTGAATATATGCATATTAATTAATTAATATTTTAAGATTTATATTAATGAAACTTAAAAAAAATAACCCAAATTAAGCAATTTATTCGAATCGAATACACTGTAAAAATACGAATAATCTGTAATAATTATGAAAAATCTTACATCACAAATAATCTCACATTTCTGTGACAGGAGAAATCGAAGAGGCTAGGGAGTGATTATAGATAGGCTACTTTTTAAACCATCTTATTCCCTTGGTAAGAACTATAATAATTATGATACGTTATACGTTACGGTATCTGTTTTGACCACATGGACAATATCGCGGGTAACAGCTAGTACCTATACACTATAAATTACTACACATTTTTTATCGATAAATATTTGTTCCGTACACATCCTTATCCCTATCGTTAACGCTATAGCTTAATCGATTTGATAGCGAATGAAATAGTTGTAATAGAGATGTGATTATTGCTATTAATATCGACACCCAATAATATCCTTCATCTTTTTACACAACTGTTCAAAAGAGGAGTAATGCTTTTACTTGCTTTATGTGTGAAGGTATATTATGTGTGCACATATTTCTCTTATTATATGGAGTTGAATTAATAGGGAAATTACTTACTGAAATGTTAGTCGTGTTTTTGTTTCGTAATAGATAATACATCGATAACCTTTATTAATTATGTTTCTTAATTAAAAAAAAAGTACATATTCTACATAATATTATATTAATTATGATGTTCCATCTATCTTAAAATAAAATTTAAATCAAATCCATTCAGTGTGGCGTGAAAATATATTAGACAGAGAATTGCTCCCGAATTAATATTATTAGTACTTTGAATACAAAGGAAAACATAACAAAGGAACATCCACGGTAGCTTAAAGTGCTTAAAGCTGTTTGTATTCAGTCAGTAAAAGCTTAGGTTCAACTCAATAAAGTTACATAAACTTAAGATACGTAGGATCTGATTACTTGGAAATATTTGTGCATAAACTATCTGTATCGATTCCAATAACTCATATAACACACACAGCTTTCTGTTTATCGTATGTGGAAGTAAACTGTATTCAAACATAAAATGTTTTTAAGTCAGCTAACATCCGTAACTTTTAGCCCTATTTTGACAGACTTTCACTAACATAATTATATTTTTCGATAACAATAATTACAGTTCATCTAGGACAAACGTTTAACTTGAAAAACTAACTCTATTTCGATACACAAGGGAAGTTTTACGGCGCGTTTTTTTTACATTTGATTTGAAACTATTTTTTTAATATTTATTCTCTCACGCACAAACAAAACTAAGTCACCAGTCCCAGTAAACTTTAAATAAAACAACTCATTCAATAAATTATTTATTCTTACTCAACAGCCAATCAAAAGAGCCTAAATCGTTGCCATATTCCTTCAATGGTTCTTCTGGAGGACCATAGCTGTAACCAACCGTGTCATATTGTGCATACACTGGAGCTGGTCTTTCCTTCTTCATGTAATGCTGGAGGAAGATGCCGGCTATGGCGAAGAGTTTCTGGAACAACGTCATCATCAGGAACACGGAGACTGCCTTGAAGATCGCCACTTTGGAGAGTAAGAAGAGCAGGATCATACCTGTAAGAGAATTGGTGATTTGAACGTTAATATTTAATTTTTAATTGATTTACTATGATTACTAGTATGATTTAAATTTATTAAGCTGGCATAGAATATTTAGAGATTGGATAGAGTGTAAGAATTTTAATAAATACTAGAGGTGTTGTATAACATAATTATGTAAGGTCTACGGTAATTGAAACCTATTAACTCAATTTTTATCCTTTTCTGTACCTCTTTTTTAGATATTTTAAATTCCTGAAAGAGATAACTTTTGAGGAAAAAGCTAAGTTTGCTATATTTATCTAGATATTTTTACACGTACGTATTTTATATTGGTGAGTCAACCAATAAATAAATAAATTTTCTAGCCTATAATCTACCACATAAACACAAACATTTCTTCTAAATCTATTTGCTTAAAATTAAATATACCAAAACTATTCCCATAAAACATTTCGCAAATCCGCTCAAAATCTCGGGGTTTATATTATAATGATTTTTCTGTCCCTTACATTAGGTATCCTTTCAAAATGATAAATTACTTCCTCGAATCCTATTTTAGGAAACCCTTCTTGACAAATTCATAATATGTAGGCACATATGACAAATGAGAGGAGTATTGGAATAGACTTTCCTTCTGATTGATTTCAAAGTACATATTTTTAAAGACTACCTATATTATTTAAGTAAAATTAATTTTAACCACACAGAAGAAAGAATTTCTTTACATTTCAAGGTTAATAGCCAATCAAAATATTTTTTTAATTAACTTTTAAATACAATTAGATAGTCAGCAAGCTTAATACTTTATAGGAAAATCAAATTTAAATGTATGTTTGTCTCACTTATTCTTATAGCTTATATAAGAAAAAATACAGCACATGCTGTAAAAAATTGTAATATACCTATACTTAGTATGAAAAAATCCTATATATGATAGAGAGGGAACTAGTATTAAAATAATTTCCATAACAAATTCTCACAAACATTTACTTAGCTACAAAAAGCGTTCTTGAAATTATGTTAATTAAAAATTCATTTCAAAGTATTTAATAATTTCAGCGCACCAAGAAACAAATATACACACGGTAATAAATCTTAAACATTTATTCCTGTTATTTCGCTCAATGTTATTACATTTAATTAATAACAAGCTGATATTTCCGGGAATAAAGTGGAAAAACTATCATATTACGAACTAGACCACACGCTTCAGTTTTAATAAAATAAGTTATTGAAACAAGCTCTCTATCTCTTCCAACTTTAAGTATACAAAGATTTTTAATTAAATTTTTTACCGTTCTTAATACAGAACAATGTAGAATGAATAAGAGTTCAAATTAGTACCTATCTAGAGATTATATTTTATATTTTGTATAATATAGGTATTCAAATGTACGTTACGCTTTAATTTCCTGTTACATATTATACTTTCTTGAGTACATAATTTACCTATAAAAGCAATGTCTTTATAATAATTGAATGATTTACTGAAATACGATAACTAATAAAATAGACAACAACTGTAGTTTTGCCTGTGTGTTAAATTTACTTCTGCGTGTTTAAGTTGCGCTTTATTTTAAAGATTTGTAAGTCTAAACAAAAAGAGTCATGCATTACGTACCTATAAATTTCGCAGGACTTTTCTTCTTCTTAACTCTTCCATCTTCAAAAAGCAAATCAGCGTCTTCCAAACAATAACAGCTCGCCACAAAAACAAGCAGAATCAATCCCGCCTTTATCATTTCGCGCCTTAATTTTTCAATTTAAAAACAGAACAATACAATCTGCGACTCGAATTTATTATCTGTTTCACTTGTCAAAAAGAATGCAACGTTAACTTTTCTCGAACATTCGCACGAGTGACTTTTTGTGTTCTATTTGACAGTTCAAATACGTTCGAATTTGTTTCAAAAATTGTGTTTTATTTTTCTTATTTTTGCCAGGATCGCAGATCTCGACGGGTCAAGCACCGTGGTATAAGTAAGGCCAAGTCCACACGTACCTTTGAATTTGTTATACTGTTACGAGGAAAGTTTCATTGTTTTCAGCACTTAAACAAATGTCTTTTCACTGTGACAAATGAATTTCTTTGGAAGCGATTGGAGCGCTTTTGTCCACGGACACGTTCCATACACGGTATTTAAATTTTACGGTTTTAAAAATTTCACCTGTTGGCAAGGAAAGTGTTTAACATAATAAAGGTGTTGACGGTAATTTACATTTTAAATGGAGTAAATTTCAATACACTAGAATTCCGAACAGCATTGAAAAATAATTTTATAAACTTAAAATTAAGCAATAAAATTCGCGGTATAAAAAGAAGATATTATACGCTGAAGTTCCTTTTTCTTCATTTGCTCATTTATTCGAATTTAATACGATTTTATGTAGAAATATCTATAATATAATATTTCTTCAATTTTAAAATCCTTTGTCAGTTTCTTTCTGGATAAAATTGATCTTCGTCCGAGCATTTCAATTCATTTTTCCTCAAATCGAAAACGCTGACTTGTACTTTAAAGCTTCCAAATTCCGTGATTAGCAAATTCCATTCGAACGTTGAAAATATAAAGAAAGGAAGATTATATTTAACACCATAGTTATAAAATTGAAAAATAATAAAAAAAATCTCCATGTAAATATTGTAATCTATAAAAATAAGTAGAAAGTATAATTAATGTACAATTTAATCTCTTGTAATGAAGTTGATAAATAAAATTGGTTGTCTGTAAAGTCGGTTTACTGACGATAGTTGAACGTGACAACGTCCGATTGTGCTTCTTGGTCGCTCGATCCGCGCTCTCGCTTGCACTTCAAGTCTCACATGGAACGCCTCAGAGCGAGGTAACGCCGCATGAGTCATGTTTTTGACGTGCAACGTCGATGCACGATGCACGAGGCGATGCACGCCCGAAAAAACATGACTCATGCGGCGTTACCTCGCTCTGAGGTGTTCCATGTAAGGCTTGAAGTGCAAGCGAGAGCGCGGAACGAGCGACAAAGAAGCACAATCGAACATTGTCACGTTCTACTATCGTCAGTAAACCGACACCGACTTTACAGACAACCAATTTTTTTCGTGCGTGCAGCCGGCTCTATCGAATTATAAGACGTTGTCACGTCAAAAGAATTAAAATTAAACAGTCGCCATTAAATTTTACTAAGAAACAAATCATCATTTATAGGAATAGCAATGCGACGAAGCCAGTTTAGTTCGTTACAGTCCCGGAAATCGCAGGAAAAGGCTGGGATAGCCAGGTAATCCGGTTTTCTCTTCCGATGTAACTAAAGTACTAGAATTAGATATTTTATACTAGCTTCGCCCGTGTGGTGTTTTGATAAAAGGTAGCCTATATTCTTTCTCAGGGTCTAAAGATTGTCTGTGCCAAATTTCATCAAAATCGGTTTAGAGGTTTAAGCGGGAAAGCGTAACAGACAGACAGACAGACAGAGTTACTTTCGCACTAAGCTTTCGCATTTATAATATTAATAGGGAAGTAGACATATCCGCGGTCAAGAGATATGAAATATTGTGAAATCTTCTTATATATAAAATTCTCGTGTCACAATGTTAGTCTGCATACTCCTCCGAAACGGGTGGACCGATTCTCATGAAATTTTCTGTGCATATCGGGTAAGTCTGAGAATCGGCCAACATCTATTTTTCATATGTACCACGGGCGAAGCCGGGGCGGACCGCTAGTAATATTGTAATACTGTGGTAATAGTTTAAGCGTAATTAAACCTTAGTGGTTTTTCACCTCTATCACTATCGTATAAATGTAAGTATGTATAGTAGGTATTTATACACTTGCTTCTGTGTGTATATAAGGATTATAATACTGAAATACGTCCTTATTTAAAAAGCTAACAAATTTTTAACAACTTTATTATTTAACAATGGACGTAACAATAAAAGCAATTTATCAACATCCAGTCAAGCAATATCATTTCATACAATTTATAACCGCGAAGAAATAAGAATACTAGTAGGTATATCTTTTCGATAGTTAAATTCAAAAAAACCTTTATTCCTTTCATCCCTCAAATACTGTATTGACATCAAATTTCTCACTACACAAACGCGACAACAGAACCAAACCAGACAGGGCTAATACGAGCTGAGTTTTTATCCAATCTCTTCAATTTCCTATCTACGGACGCAGCTGCCCGGTTCCAGCTGTAATTTACTTCGGAATAAGATAATTTCCAGCTAATCTAGAGCTTGTAAATATGTTCTACGTAGTTCAGATTACAATTACTAATGTACGATTGAGTTTTAGGGGCTGTCGTTTTAGTTGGGTAGATATTTTGTATACTAAAGACATTCATTAGCTATAGTAATTTTAACATAAGAGAGCTCTCGTTATAAGTACTTAGCGTTTTTTAAGTATGTTTAAAAAGGGGGGCGTTAAAAAATAATTTATTCTTAAAGTGGGCAGTAGACAAAAAAAGGTTGGGAACCCCTGGGTTAAACATTAGTGTAATACAAATACAATTAGATATTCTTAATTATTTAATAATTCAACACGGCAAGTTTACGAGGCGCCCGCAATAGTAAATTAGAGTGCATTAAGACACCTGCGTCAGGCCGTATGCTTGTATTTTATGACCCATAAAAAGAACCTTAATTTCTCCTGCCCGACTCGAATATCTGTAATAATGGTGTGAAAATAATGTAATTTCTTAATAGTACTAAAATATTTGGGATTACATTAGTGTATCTTAATTCAGTTTACGTTATTTATGTTGTCTGTGTAATTAAGATAAGATGAAAATCTTTGAACTTCGCTATAATATTACAAATTTAATTTAATGGGCGTGCCACAAACCACTGAAATACAGTTCTCAACTAGGCATCTATTATACAAAAAAGACATCGTTTGTATATGAAACGGCCATATTTCTAAGAAGCAATCTCTACCAGGCAATCTACTAGTTGGGTAGTCAGTGAATCATTTGTGCATTGTTTGATGATTTTATGTCAATAAACAAATATTTTTTTTTAAATATTAAACGAATGAAATTTTGTTACAAAGATAGTCTTGAATAGCAGATAGCTATTAGGTACACGGTTACAAGAAGCCGCGGTTTCTAGCTAGTTATAAATAATTAGCCCTCTCGCAAAGTCTTGCAGTGTAACTAAAAGTTCTTATCATAAGAGTTGGCAAACTAGTGAAACTCGTCTAATTGTTTATTAAGCAAATGGCCTAATCTTTGGTACTGAGCCTGCATCGCCCTTGCCAACTGTCCTTATGCGTTATTGTTTTTACTAATTAACATAATTACCTACTTGTCAATTTACAACTATGTTGCTTATTAAAAAATTGAAAGGGTTTATTTGTCGTTCTTATACAACAAATAAACGAAGGATATTATTGTATAAATTTAGCTCTAGATTACACTTGCGTGGTACCCAGATGTATTTGGTACCAAGATGTTAACGACTATAAATAAATTAATATAAGTCTGTATTAGCAAGTAGGCAACTTACAAATTAACAATTTATGAATTTACAAACTACAATTTAACTTATAAAACCCACTAAAATGACTGTGGCTCAGCATTTTACAGTAATAGCACAGACTTTCACTGTGATGAGAGCTGATTTAGATTGATACCTAATACTTATTGATACCTATAGAATACAAATTCATGAGCCATTTCATATTTGTATAGAGAAAATTAAATTAAAATAAAACTAGAGGATTGTTAAATAATACAAAATCACATGTTTGAACATTTTATTTTCAAGTTTAATAATGAGTATTGTACCTACTTAAATAGATACTAATAATGAAATAGAATACACATTGTACTTTTGGCAAAATTAGCTCCGTGCTTACTACATTATTAACAACTGCATTTTCTTCAGCAAATTACCATACAAATTACAATAAACATCCAAAGAGTTACGAAAGGCTTCCTATCCATATAAATAGATGTGCATATTTTTTAGAATTTGCTAAACAGATTTACATTATTTTTTTCAGTCATGTAAAGTTATAGCGCGTTAGCATTGAAGCAGCAAAAAGATGCAGGTTAGAAGACCGCAACAATGAGGTAAAAACTATGAGTATTTAATTTTAGTTTTAGAGCATTGAAATGTTTGACAAATGATTTTTTTTAAAAAATAGAACAATAACCTGGGTCCCTCCTTTGGCACATAAAACCTAAAAAATTATAAGAAATGCGATTTCTGAGGTAAGATCACGACTGACCGTGAAGCGTTGCCACGGTTCGGCAAAAGACACGGGTTCGAATTCGCTTCATGATAGTTTTTGAAGTGAAAACTTCTTTAGCGGCGTTGAGCACTTTTTCTGTAATGGGTATAAAATCTTAAACTCGCGTCAGGACACGTGACCTGATCGAAAAAGCGTAAGACGGATGGATATCAAACATGCTCAACGTTAATAATCAAGTTTTCACTTCTGCCGGCACTTCCGGAGTGCAACCCGTCTTTTTTTAGGGTTCCGTACCTCAAAAGGAAAAAACGGAACCCTTATAGGATCACTTTGTTGTCCGTCCGTCCGTCTGTCAAGACCCTTTTTCTCAGGAACGCGTGGAGGTATGAAGCTGAAATTTATATCAATTACTCAGGTCTACTGTCCCTTGAAGCTGTGAAAAAATCAAACTTCTAAGCCAACGCAATCAAAAGATACAGCCGTTTATGCCGCAAATTTTCGACACTTGCAAGGGAATCAAAACCTACAGGGTGCTTCCCGTGAACTCAGAATCTTGAAATTTGGTACGAAGCAACGTCTTATAGCATAGATAAAGGAAAAATTACGAAAACCATAAATTTTTAGTTACATCACATAATATTTTTTTTTTTAATAATTTTAAACTTACTACCCATTTCCTCATAAACGCGTAGAGGTATTAAATTGAAATTCATACCAAATACTCAGGTCTATAATACCTTTAAGCTGTAACAAACCTTGCAGGTTTGTACGGAACCCTCGGTGCGCGAGTCCGACTCGCACTTGGCCGGTTTTTTTTATCTGCACTGGTAAAAGACGCGAATAAAATCCCGTTTGGTTAATTCTAAAAGTATTCTAATCAAATAACCCTTTTAGCTTCTAATCCCATGACTCTCTCGCCTATACGGGCCGTAGCTATGATCATAATGCGGCCCGTACTCATGGTGTGGGTGATGATGGTGATGACTCTGCTCCTTCAGATAACTGATGAACCAGGTTAGGAAGTAGCCAGCCTTGTGGATCACCAGCCAGAAGATAAAAGCGTACACCAGCTTGAGAACGAAGAATTTTTTGAGCACCAGGTCCGCGATAAAAACTGCCAGATAAAAAAAAAGATACATTTAGGTCTGCTATTAATATTGCTTGTAGTTGACGCGAGTTTCAACTTTCTGTCTTAAATAAAATTTAAGTACCTTCTAATAATAATATTAAGGTTCTTATAAGGAAAAACGTGCTGAAAGTTTTGTCGAAACTTATCGATAAAAAACAATAACTAGCCTCCACATACATACCCAATATTATAAGAAAATATTTACTATGTATATTATATCCATACTAATATTATAAATGCGAAAGTAACTCTGTCTGTCTGTCTGTTACTCAATCACGCCTTAACTACTGAACCAATTTGCATGAAATTTGGTATAGAGATATTTTGATACCCGAGAAAGGACATAGGCTACTTTTTGCCCCGGGACATAGGAGGTTTACCCGGAAATGCCACGGGAACGGGAACTATGCGGGTTTTTCTTTGACTGCGCGGGCGAAGCCGCGGGTGGAAAGCTAGTTTTTAAATAAGTTATTAGATAGTATCTAAATACCAAATTCATTAACCATTCACACTTATACCTCTCGTCTTTTATTTTGGGATAAACAAAATTCTCTCCTAATTTACGTAAAATAGGAATATTATAATAATTTGTTCGTTTGATTCGCATTTTAGAAATCTGATCATTTCATTTCAAAAGCTCTTAGTTTTAATTAATTATCTGACTACATTCAGACTAGTTAATTAAATTAGATAATTTAGTTTTTGAAGTAAAAAAGTTGCAAACTACGTTCATTTTAATAACAATTTAACTTACCAAACAGTGCAATTTTTTTCTTCTTTCCCCTTGGCTCGACATCGTTTTCGCTGACAGCTTCACAAACAATCACAGAATATAACAAAAATAACAGAATAGACCTCCTTGCAAGCATTTTGTTCCAAATTAAAAATATACTTTTTAATAATTAATTCGGTTTTTTATCTTTATCAAGCCAGGGTCAGTTGTTTTTTTTTTAATAATGATTCAATTTCTATTCTTTTTCAGAGGTCGTGTCGTATATTTGAACAGTAGGGACTGAATGGCAGAAATCAAATAGTGTCTTCGAAAGACTACGCATAGTGTGCTAATTAGAGAAAACTGCTTTCAGCAAATAAACACAATTATTGTATAATGTTTCTTGGTTGGCCGTGGCTAGCTTGATATCTATACTAATATTATAAAGAGGAAAAGTTTGTAAGTATGTATGTATGTATGGTTTTCACGCAAAAACTACTGGACCGATTTCAAAAATTCTTTCACCATTAGAAAGCTGCATCTTTACTGAGCAACATAGGCTATATTGCATTTTCAAAAAAATTAGAGATCCTTACCAAAAATGCAATAATGTAACCCAAGGTGTAAAAAAATCCTCAATAAAACTTCTGTCATCGCGTGCGCTGCGGAATCTATTGAAGATAGAACAAAAAAATGTTCTACGGTATTATAGAATGGATCAATATCTACAAGAAAGTCCGCGATACCATATGTCCATCTTCAGTAGTTATGTTACTACAACAACTTTTTTACGTTTTCAAAGTAAATAGAAGTGCCGACAGTAATCAAACCATGTTATCCATACACATATATTAATCCTTATCCCATTAAATGATGTTTTATTATAGACTGTTTCAATACCAGCAAAATACTTTTTAAATGAAAAGTATTGGATATTCCATTCAAAAGATATAACGAATTTTTAAAAGTGTCAATCTACAGAAAATACTAGGTATACTGTTCGAGCAGGCCGTAGTGCGGGGGTCACGGAGGAATTCTACCAATATGCGTCTTGACGGAACACAGTGGGGTTTTGGTCGGTAGGAATCCGACATAACCCACGGCCCCTCCGCCGGAGGCCGTGGGTATCTATGAAAGATTTCCCCACTAAAACAAAAAAAAAAAAGGCCGTAGTGCGGGACGGGGTAAAGGTGATTTTCATGTGATTAAAATTTAAACCTATAGTCCGACCTATAGTAGACTTTTCACTGTAACGATATCGCTATCTATGCGGGTGAAACCGCAGGGCATTGCTAGTGATATATAAACACTCATAAAAATCTATTTAGAACTTGTTATGTAAAATCGATTGACTAACAATACCGGCCCTTTTCTATTTGTAACATAATATGTGGTTGTTGCATTTTTAACTAAATTCATACATATATTAAAATCTGCTAAGCTGATGCATAATATAATATACAATTATTAAATATATGACCATATATAATGATATAAATGACCCACAAAATTTCGGGTCATTTGTAACAGGATGGCGGTTCTACAGGGGTCTTAGTACGCAATGACAAAAAGAAAAATGATGGTCAGAACGCTGATACCGGATATAGACCGGGAGATACTGACACAAAATTTCGAGTCATTTGTAACAGGATGGCGGTTCTACAGGGTTCTTAGTACACAATGACAAAAAGAAAAACCATGGTGTGAACGCTGGTACCGGCGGCTTAGTCGCGTGGGCGTTAGTCGAACTCGTCGGAAAATAGCGAAAGTCAAACGATTTGTAACAGTATGGCACTTATTTTTCCTGTAAGTTTGAGGATCAACGAATATAAATACAAAATTTCAAAGATCTAGGTGTTGAAAATCTTCACTTATATAAATTAATAATAAATTAATTTTTCAAGTATGACAGCACTTTTTCCCCCTACTAGAAGTATGGCAAATATAATAATGGTCACATTTTATCAAATACTCTCCAAAAATCCAAATGCAATACTGGTACAAAAAGTTTGGCAAAATAAAAATTTTTTGCAGATTTTCGGCGGTATGGCGACCATTTGGAATCGTCCGAAAAGTATGGCATGGCGATTTTCGTAAATGGCTGCACGACGATGGTTACCTGTGCAAAAGTTAGCCTGATACAAATGGTTGAATAATTGTTTTATTTAAATCAACACATTCGCGTCGGTATGGCGGGCTGTAAGTCACACCGGAAAAGTATGGCATGACACTACCGCCTACTTCTTTTTTATGGGCTATCGGTAAATTCTAAAATTTTTGTGTTACAAATCGTTTGACTTTCGCTATTTTCCGACGAGTTCGACTAACGCCCACGCGACTAAGCCGCCGGTACCAGCGTTCACACCATGGTTTTTCTTTTTGTCATTGTGTACTAAGAACCCTGTAGAACCGCCATCCTGTTACAAATGACTCGAAATTTTGTGTCAGTATCTCCCGGTCTAATACCTTAAGATACTGTAATATAAAATATTACAGTAGGTATCTTAAGATAAAATATTATACCATGAGAATCCTACAACCTTCCAGCCTTTGCAGACGGTTGAATATCACCTTAGTGATACCACCTTAGACCAGCGTGGTAACTAGCTTCCCTCGAGGCGGCTGACCCCCTAATGAACATATGTATCTACTAATTATGTAAATTTATAAATTTCGTAATAAAATTTGAATAAAACAAATTTTTTCCTACCAAAGACAAGTAAACACAAAATATCAGATACGGTTTTAAAAAACTAGGCAGTGAGGCAAATTACATGGTTAAATAAATAAATACTCAGAGCGACAGCCTCGCGAAGCATTTTCCGCGCGAGGCATCTTGGTCTATGTGGATATGCCTCGGCCGAGGAAAGCGCGTGTGCTACGGCTTGCCAACCTTTTTGCATCAGAATACTTCGTGTATCTAAGTACATAAAAGCATTTTTGTACTTTTGCAAGGTGCCAACCGCTAAAATGTAAGAAAGTTCGTAATTAACTTAATAGTTATCTTGTCTCCTTTGTCTTAATCTAGAATAATAAATATTGACCCCAGAAATTCAAGACTTTTGAATGGATTCTAAATCCAAATGTACTATGTACACTCGCTCAAGAAAATGATAAAAATTTACTCCATTGTACTCAAACCATTTTGAAACCCAACCCAATTTCATCGTTCAAATGAGAAAAAATGCTTAGGCGCATTGCATGTGGACAATGCATTACAGCTACGTGATCACAACGGGTACGTTTTATGAAACTAGACTCAAAATTCTCCCTTTTAAAGAATGTAACTAACTAGATAGCTATGAACTTTTTTAAAGTAACTTTTTAATATAAATGTAAATATTAAAATGTATTCTAGAGTATAATTATAGCAGAGATTGCTTGTTTTTACTTATTGTTTATTATAATTAAAATAAATTGTATCTTCAAATAAGGATTATAAGCTAAATACAGGAATATATTCCTGACTTAAACTATCTATTCGTATCATCGTAAACGTTAGCAATAAAACGAACTAATGGAATTTTAAAGTTGCACTGCAGTGGTAATAATTTAAAAGTCTCATAAGGCTAAAATGGGCTGGTACGTGATATGTAATTCAGTAGGGAAATAAATTAGGATTTTGGTACCACAATAGTTCCCGGGAGATTTACACGGAGTCTGGCAACTGCAGACAGTATTCCCGGGATAGCCTGTGATAACTGCAATTTTGTAAAGCTAGCTTCAATTTTAGAGTAATTTTTTTACCTATTTCGTCTATGTACTTATACTTACAATTTTACGTTGTGTGATTGTATTATCTTTAAATGCATGCAAGTGTAATATCTAGTATATGCTTAAAAATAATCCAATAATATTTTTTTAAATGCTTCCTTGTTTAGTTAATGTACTCAGTTCATCTGTTGTTAAGTTTTATTTCATCTTTATGTTGGTTATCTGCGTGAGCTTATTTGATTGAGTAGCACATGGTATAGAATTTTCGAACCATTCTAATCATCCCCTTTTGTATAATTCTATAAACTATATTCTACAAACCCTTTCAGCTCTCCTACCTCCTTAAAAATGTAACTACGATTTATACTATGATGTGACGCCAAAAATAGGCCCTTAAGATATCACTCAGATCATTAACATATTCAAATAGGGCTCGCCACGTGCGAGGCGCTTCACAAACCGTCTCGAAGTGAATACAAACGCGACATTTTGACGTATAAAAATTCCGGGAACGTACCGAATTACGGGAACGGTGCGAGCGTTGTTTACTCACTGTGATTCGATGTCTAAAGAATAATATACAATTCATATTTATCGGTATATACTACTTACTACTAATGATACTTCAATATTTGACTCTGCGTTTTTATTCTTATAAAAATTCTAATCAAACAGTGTTTTATTTAGTTTATTTGTTATAGTAACAAATTGTTTGTGAAAATATAAAAAAACATGTGCGCTATCACATAAAATTGCTAAACTAATTTGTTTGAACTTTGACCAAAGCTAAAAGTACCTACATACATTATGAAACAAACTAAAATAAAAGAAATTTTTAAAGATATTTGCTAAAATATAGCTTTACTAAAAACAATCATTACAACTTACCAAAAATACCTTAGTCATCTTCTTCACAAAAGTCTTCTTGACTTATCTATATGTATCTATTATATTACCTAGAAAATTTTCGCTGCATAGTGTGTAAAGGTGATATTTTTAAAGGTTAACTCAAAAGCTAGAAATCACGCCATCCTTTTGGTTGAGGCAAGTAATTGGATAACCCGACTATTGCGGACCCACTTGGCGCAACTACATGAAAATTCAATAACTTCATATTCAGAACTGATTACGGATTTGGAGATAGTTTTTAAAAAAGTTGTCTTAACTTCAATCGTAAGTGCGTATTTGTGTTTTACTCCCGCTTCTCCCGTGAGCAATTTGATGACTCTACCAAAACATTACTTTTGTAGAGTTTTTATTTTCATCTCTGCGTAAATTTATATAATTATTTTTACCATATTTTGAGATCGATAACTTTCAATTTTACGGGTTATGCATATTTTATATTATAACAGCATTGTACATATTCTATGGATTATTAAAAAGCCGAATAGATAAATAAAAGAAACTGCTACTGATTTCTATACTTTGGTACTATAATATTATCTGTGCTACAGGTGCATAATACCCTAAGAAGTGGTATAAAAATACTACCTATATACTAAAATTTGGAATTATTAGATTGAATATTTATTTATATCGTTAATGCAAATAATCTGAATAACTATTTGGCTTACAAGCACTATTCCAATTTTCAGCAAGAACCAAAAACAGGCCTTAATTTTAACAAGATCAGGAAATAAAAAGGGAAATTGTACAGTTTAAACTCTCATCTTTGTTAGTCCAACAATGAGTTACCATGTATAAAAAAAATCTGACTTTAGGCGTATTTAAAAACACGCTTGTCACATTAAAAAAACTCTATCAGTATTTCTAAGTCTTCAAGTAACCAAAGAGATAAGGAATTAGGAAAGGAGGGGAAAAATTAAATCGAAGGGATAGCTTGTGACCCAGATACTTTCAAGTCTGAGTCCTTTGAGTCTCAAATATTGTGTTACAAGAATTTTTCTAATATCTGATTCGAAATGTAAATATTCATGTTTTTCAGTAATCGATTCTCTGCCAAATTATCAGACATTATCAGAAGTTGATACCCTTATAATAATTATAGCTGCATGCGCTGCCAAATGCATTTGGCAAAAGCATGTATGCATTTTAGGTAGTTAACTTTTCCCTACCTCGTTCGAAGTACTATAATTTATGTAATTTGCTGATAGAAACGTATGAGTGCGTTTTCAATTCAAAGATTTTATAAACCAGTGCAAAATCACGTTTTATGTAACCAAATCATTATACTAAAACGTATTTAGTGATAAAAATTTAACCCAGTCTTAAGAGGCAAGCACTAAGCCTGCTAGTCTCTTGTCACCGAAATAAATTTTACTTTTAATTTAAATTAAAGTTTTACTTTTAATTAAAAATTAATTAACGATGGATATTCAATAAAACAACATAATATTTAAATAAAATTATAATATGAATTATTAAAATATTATAAAAACCATTTAATTACTTTAAATTACCTACTCTTCTGATTTTTGGTCTATAAAATAGGATCTCAAGAAAAATAAAGTATTTAATATTTTATCAGGATGATTGCTGAGTGTCTTATAAGCATGCTTTGATGCATAGAAGTATTGTTCAGCTTCAGCTATGGCTGGTACAACAGATAATAGATATTCGTAAGCCGTCGTCAAATACATTCCGCGACTACCCCCAAAACTTTCATAAATACTGATTTCCCCCATAACTATACTTTTCAAATCTAACTGCTGCGACTTCAATTTTTTTGATGGTGATTTTTCATGACATGTATTGTTGATTTCCTTCTCTAATTGTTTTTCTATTGATAATTCTTCGTCGTCTTCTGCTCCTAACGGATCATCAAACGATTTTTCATTTGCTTCTTTACGATTCGGTATTCCTTCTGCCTGTTCGGTGTCTTTTTCTTGCTTTAAACGTTTCAGCAATGATACTATTATGTCTACCATCTCATCAGAAGATGGTTTTACAAATGTATCATGATCCTCATAGTTATTATAGGAGTAGCGATCGTGCAAATATTGCAATATACTAGACATCTTTGAACGCCGCTCTTTAATGTACTCTCTCAACTTTAATGCAAAATTTAGACTTGTATTGTTTTTTTGTTCATCCAATTTTCTTAACATAAATCTCAGTGCAGCATCTGCGGTTAGAAGATTAGCATTGGGTTTACACAATGCAGTAATTGTTGCTTTAATAACAACAAGACTGTCATGGGTTTCTGTCAGAAGTCGTAATTCTTCATCATTTATAAATAAATCCACCTCAAAATATTGCATACATTTTTGAACTAATTCTTTTAATTTCAAGAAGCGCCCGATCATTTCACACATCGAAGTCCAGCGTTTTTTGCAGTCCATTAATAAATGAATTTCTTTACCGTATTTTTTTCTTACCAAATTTTGCAAATAAGCATTTCTTGATGTTGAGTTTTTAAAATAACGAACAAGTTTTCTTACTTTATCAATTGTGTCCCTGTATATTAGTTGCGGGTTAATTGAAATAGGTTCGCTTATAAGAAATGGATCGGTCATATCTATTTCATCCGTAGAATCTTCATCGCTTTCATCTGAATTTATGTAAACTAAATTATCTGGTATTAATTCTTTTCGATACAGTCTATTAACTACAGCATGCTGTACTGCTTGAGCTAAACACAATTGTGTCTGATTTACAATAGAAAAGTCCACACCATTTGTAGTAAGTGAATCATCACAAGTAAATGCCGTTATATCACCATTCAATGTTATGTTATATTCACTTAAATAAGCACTTACTTTTTTTAGAAATTCGTCAAATTCAATTGGCATTGTAACTTTAAAAAGACCTAGGTTTTTTGGCCCACCAAAATTTTGATTCTTATTGTGAATATTAATAGAAAAGTAAAACTGATTGCGTGACGTCTGATATTGTTGAAAACTTAAACAAAATTTGTAATTTTCATATTTGTAACACTCGAATTTTTCCTCCAATTCAGCCTTTATAATATCACCTTTTGCTGTCAATATGTTTATAACTTCTGCAACTGAAGTTGGCAGCTCAAATCCTACATTAGCAAAAAGGCAACGCAAATCCAACGACGTACAAAAATTGCTCAAAGAAATTCCATCCAGCGCTGCCATTCTTGCAATAAGTAACTTCATTGATTCAGATTCAGAATGATCATCTCCTTGTTTTATTTTCTTTACAATAGGTTCATCATCAATAGATTCATCGTTTTGTACTTCACTTTCAAACGAGATCTCGGCAGTAATTGGTTCTTGCTTAACTATTACTAAATTTGTATCTAGAGTCGTATGTTCTTCACTCTGGACTCGTGACGAGGCCTCTCCAGAACATTTTTTAGCAAATTCCAATTTGATCTTATGTCTCGACCGCAAATGTCCATGTAACCCACTCGTGGAAGATCCGGATGTTTTTATAACTCGAGAACATATCTTGCACTTAGCAGACTGTCGGTCGCTGGATGTTAGAAAGTAATTCCACGTTGATGATGGATGTCGCTTCTTGCAATATTCTACAAACTCCTCTGTAGACCTGAAATTTAAACGATTTATTTGTGATAAGTTACAAAGTTATAATAATATGTAATATGTACAGAGTATACCTATACACTTTACAATAAACATGTTACAAGATTATTGGTTTGTTCACTGAGCCGAAATTATACTTTAAGGGGAATGGGAGTTGATGATGCGTAAAAGGCGCTACAAATTAATTATTATTAGGTATCGAAAATATAAAAAACCTCACTGTATATCAAACTTCGCGCATCTTGCTGAAATATTTTAAACTCTGACAAAGTGGTTTAGTAGCTGACTAATGATTTATTATTAAAAAAAAAATTATTAACGAATTACAACTCAAAGATCATACAGTCTTTTATCTTTAACTAGCGGTCCGCCCCGGCTTCGCCCGTGGTAGGTACATAATATTTACGTTTTCTCTACATAAGAACCATCCTCGTACTTCAAGGAATATAATAAAAAAAGAATTATCGAAATCGGTTCAGCCGTTCTCGAGTTATGCGCTTACCAACACATTTTGCGATTCATTTTTATATATAAGAATTACTTAGTAAAAAATCTTTTAAAACAAAATTAATCGATATTTATGGCATCCAAATCCGAATAAATAAAACCGATTAAATTAAAAATAGGGTTTTATCGAAATAAAAAAATGTGTATTTAGTTTTATAAATTTATTCAAAAATAAGTACCTACATTACAATATTTTCAAAGCCATCATCCTATCAAATTCATACAACGATTTCAGCGGGAATCTTTCAGCTCTGGAAGTGCATTAATATATAATTTGTACCATGAGTTTCGGTTCCATTTCTTTTTTCCAACATTTGTCATCTTGGGTAGAAATCACTTTCCTTATTTTCACCCCTATCATGAAAACCCACCTATGCTTGCCCTCTCACTCTTTGCTTTCTTTTTCTCAGCCACCTTACACCTTACACCTTCCAGTGTGGGCACCGATAAAAGGAAAATAAATATCTGCAAAAGTTTTCAAGCGAACCGTGAACGTGTTTCTTCTAAGGAAGCGCGTACTATCTTAGACCACAACTTGGTTTACCAAAATCCTAAAATCAGCAGACAGATGGGTTGTACTTATCAGACGAAGTCTGAAGCACTTGTTTGTATACCATACCAATTATTCTTTACCTTATTTTCTGCCGTCCAATATCTTATCACGTTGCAGCATCATTTGCCAATCGCTTCCAATCTACTAGATCGTAGTTTTAATAATATGTTTCTCTACTCTCGCACATATGAAACGATTTTAATGTTTGACAGCAATGAATAGAAGTTCGGCAGATGTTCGTCCCACTGATACATTAGGTACCTAACCCTGACAATCTATACTAATATTATAAAGCTGAAGAGTTTGTTTGTTTGTTTGTTTGTTTGTTTGTTTGTTTGTTTGTTTGTTTGTTTGTTGAACGCGCTAATCTCGGGAACTACTGGTCCGATTTGAAAAATTCTTTCGGTGTTAGATAGCCCATTTATCGAGGAAGGTTATAGGCTATATATCATCACGCTACGACCAACAGGGGTGGAGCCACGGGGGTGAAACCGCGCGGAGCAGCTAGTGTTTTCATAACCATCACGCACCATCTGCAAAATCATCAATCACAAGTATATAGTTCAGGTAGATTATAAACTACCAAAAAATGAAGAATAATTGTAAGCTGGGTATTTGGAAAAAAATTATTGATTTTCTTTATGTATTTTAAAACTGTATTATTAATAATATTGATATTTAATGAAATAATTGATGATAATTAAAAATTAACAATCAATAAAAATAACTACGTTAAAAAACCGACTTCAAAAACGGAAAAGTTAAAAATAAAAAAGATTTGATATTATGTATTAATTACTACATACTTTAATTTACTAAAAAGGTTTGATGTCGGTGCACGGGCTTAATACTAAGTGCTTAGTATGCTTACAATTTTACGGCGTTGTATACGTTCTTTGTCGCTTTATTATACCTACTAGCCTGTAATAAACTCAACTGTCGGCATTCTTCGAAAACCGCTCTTTTGTTTAACGAGTATTTACTTTTACTATGGACAACAATCTATACTAATATTATAAAGTGGAAAGGTTTGTGTACTCGGATTTATAATTAGACAAAGTAAACTGACAGCACCTAATGTCACTTTGTAAAATAATGTTGCCATATTTAAAGTAATAGTGAGGAATTCAGTTCTCATTCAATCAGATGAATGAACAATGAGTGTGAATAGTTCATCATTTCAAACTATAAAATAACATTATTTCTAATTATAATATACAAATAAAGCTATCTATGATATAAGTTACTAGTAGACTGTAATTATAATCATTTTTTTTATTTTTATTGTTACGCCGCGCTGTTTACGTTATTGTTTTTGTAATTTTTTCGGTAATTTTAACTAATTAAGTTGTGTTTGTTGTCATTGTTATGTTTATTTGATGTTATATTGTTACACACTAAATATTCACTAGACGATCGATTCAATTTCATTCATTCCCGATTTTCAATCATTCACTTTGTGACAACGCTATTTTTATTTCATCAAAAACTGACAACACAGTAAACGTCAGTTTACTTTGTCTAATTTAAAATCCGAGTATAATTATGTAAGTATGTATGTATGTATGGTTTTCACGCATAAACTACTGGACCGATTTCAAAAATTCTATCACCATTAGAAAGCTGCATCTTTACTGAGCAACATAGGCTATATTGCATTTTCAAAAAAATTAGAAATCCTTACCAAAAATGCAATAATGTAAATTGTAACCCAAGGTGTAAAAAAATCCTAAATAAAAATTCTGTTATCGCCGTGCGCTGCGGAATCTATTGAAGATAGAACAAAAAAATGTTCTACGGTATTATAGACTGGATCAATATCTACAAGAAAGTCCGCGATACCATACTGCAACAACTTTTTTACGTTTTCAAAGTTAATAGAAGTGCCGACAGTAATCAAACCATGTTATCCATACACATAATATATTAATCCTTATCCCATTAAATGATGTTTTATTATAGACTGTTTCAATACCAGCAAAATACTTTTTAAATTAAAAAAGACGTGTGGCACTCGGGGACTGCCGCGGTAAAGCTATGGCATAGCATGCCTTCAAGCCACACCGAGCCCGTCGGAGTGGGGAGCGTGAGGTTTTTTCGTTACGGAATTTCTCGATTCGGTCCCCGCGCTCAAGGCCCGCGATAGAAGCTATTTCTATATATATCTATCTATATATATAAAAGAAAGTCGTGTATGTTTCAACACTTATAACTCGAGATCTGCTGAACCAATTTTCATGGTTTTAGATTTGTTGGATTTGTCTCCGACCAGAATAGCAGAATAAATTATAAAAACAACAAAAACTAGACGAATAATTAATATTTCCCAAAAATTTTGATTTTCGTACGTATGTCAATCATTAGTTGTCAATCCTGTCAAATATGGAAAATAATGTTTGACATTCATGCGTTCAAAAATGTATTATGTGTAAAATAATTAAAAAGTAAAAAGGGTGAATAAATATTGTTTGTATTTATTTTAAATCAATTATTAAAAAGTACAATAAAAGCAGATACATAAAAATTCCTCAAATATTTGTGTTTACGCGTGTTTTCAGAAATTGATAAGGTATTTTTGGTGAGGAAACTAACCAAGGAGGTTAGTTCGCTTAATTATTAAAAAGAAATTCTATAAAAACTTAGTATAAAAATGTAAAAATTCTGACAATTATAATTTGTTGCAATTTCATCGACTGCTTCAACAATATTGCGTTGAAATAATATTATTATTATGTAGGTATAACTTTAAAATTGAAACGGAGCCCCTGACTCATTGGTTCGAACCAAGCTAAATTGCGTTTTGAAGATTGCATCCATTTACGCCATGCAATTAGCACAGGAGAAGATGCATAAAATGTTGGTCTATTGATTTTTTTACCGGCGACATACACAGGTAGCCCAAGTGAATATGTGCAAGATGCAATGACATAATACCTTATATGTTCGTCATTATGGTCGGCCAGATCTATATTCATTACATTTATATGTAATACGAAATGGATGGAAATTATTCAACTGTTGCTTCCCGGACAAATATCAAGTGATCGGCACGACAACGTCACCACACGTGTTTTCAAGCAAAAAATCCGATCACTGATGAGTTACAATAAAGGAACACATCTTTGGGATTATTCAATGATGGATGCAGTATTCAATCGAATGACGAAAATCTGGCTTGCAGCATGCACACATTTTAATTTGGTTTGTCGAAAGAATTCGGGCAAATAAAATATATGAGTGTGCGGGGATTGCTAAGGTAATCATCATCAATACATATAATAAAATTCTAGAAAAGTGGTGTCTGTACAATGAAAATATGTAAAAAAAAATTAGCAGGGGTTATTACTAAATCGATCCCAAACCCAAAACTGTCGTTAAAATTTTTTTTGTCTGTTTGTCTGTTTGTCTGTTTGTCCGTTTGTCTGTTTGTCTGTATGTTTGAACACGCTAATCTCAGAAACGGCTTATCCGATTTAAATGCGGTTTTCACTGATATATTGTGGTAATCTTCATTTAACATTTAGTGTTTATTTCATGTCAATCGGTTTATAAATAAAAAAGTTATGACCATTTAAGTATTCACGGCGAACATTTGCTAAGGCATTCTATGGTACACTATGTAAGTTGTTAATTGTTATCTGTTATACGCTACAGTTATTTCTATAAAATGTCCAGGTGATCATATCGAAAGTCCCCAAGGGTGGGGTGGGGGTGGGGGGGTAAGCTGAGGTAGTATTGGGGGAGGGGTCAAATTAAAATTATGCTTATTTTTAGGTAAATTTTATACATAAAATGTCCTTTAAATTATGTCGTATTATAATATTTTTAACCCCCGACGCAAAAAGATGGGTGATAAGTGTTTGACCGCTATGTGTGTCTGTGTGTGTATCTGTTTGTGCCCGGTGGCACAAACAGATACACACACTAACAGCTACGGTTAGCTTGCTAGCAGGTAATTAGATGCGGTTTTTTTGTTAGGCAGCATATTTTCCGACGCTGGTTCTTAGATAAACTGTATCAAAATAGGTTAATCCATTTATTATACCTAGGTATACATATAGAGGTAAAAGTAGGAATGAAAATAACTTAAGTTGTCGAATATACTTTAGTGATATATTAAATGAAAGTGAACGACCTATCAGTAACAATAAGTCAAATTTTATCAAAATCGGTTCATCCATTTATTTGATATTCGGTATAAAAGTTGTAGGTAATAAAAAAATGAATTTTGACTCAAGTGACATATGAAATGAAAGGGCATGACGTGTAAAACTTATTTAATCAAAATCGGTTCATCCATTTAGGTATTATACCTATACTAGCCGCTCCGCGCGGTTTCACCCCCGTGGCTCCTCTCCTGTTGGTCGTAGCGTGATGGTATATAGCCTATAGCCTTCCTCGATAAATGAGCTAACACCGAAAGAATTTTTCAAATCGGACCAGTAGTTCCCGAGATTAGCGCGTTCAAACAAACAAACAAACAAACAAACTCTTCAGCTTTATAATATTAGTATAGATATGGGTTAAAGTTGGAATGAAAGAAACTATTGTTGTCAAGTATACCTAAGAGACATATCAAATGAAAGTGCATAACGGGTGAAGTACAGTTATAGTTCTATTTTTACCCGACTACGGCAAAGCAAAAGGAGGGTTATGATTTTGACAGGCTATGTATGTATGTATGTATGTATGTATGTATGTATGTATGTATATATGTATGTATGTATGTTCATCTGTTCCCTCGTAACTTCTAAACTACTTATCAGAATTCGACAAATGACATATCATTAGAAGCGTCTTAATTGTCCGCTGGTTATAGGCTATATGGGGTTTCACTAAATTTAATGTGGCGCCCTCTAGCGGACAAAACATACAGAGTAAAAAAATAAAGTAAAGATAAATATGCCGTGTTTGGTATCATTTTAAAGCTTTTTACTTGCACATTTTGAATATATATATATTACTAGCATTTGCTTGTGACTTTACTTGTATTCATGGGCTGATTGCATATAATTCACATCTTTTCGTTCATAGCTTCTTTATTAGTTCATCAATTTAACTTTTGTTAATATTTTGCGCCACAAACACACTTTAACACCAAAATAGTACAAATAATAAAAAGTAAAAAAACTAAAACCCAACTACGACAAAAAACGACGCTGAAAAAGTATAAAACAAGATTTTCAGAATTCCACTATGTAGAGATAAATTTTCATGTTTGGAAAGGCGTAGTCACACGTTACATATATAACTATCTACCGTAGCACTTTGACAACGTGTGACTACGCCTTTCCAAACATGAAAATTTATCTCTACATAGTGGAATTCTGAAAATCTTGTTTTATACTTTTTCAGCGTCGTTTTTTGTCGTAGTTGGGTTTTAGTTTTTTTACTTTTTATTATTATCCAAATCGGTTTTTGCATTTATTAGATTACAGCACAGATTACAGCGGTAAAAGTGGGAATGAACAATAATCGAATGTGGTCAAATAATATCTCAAGCGGCATATCAAAATATGAAAGAGCAACGTGTGAATTACAATTATTAATGTTTTATCGAAATCGGTTCATCTGTTTATTACACTTTAGGGGTGACAGTGGTTAGATAAATAAACCAAATGGAGCATCAAACGACAGGATATGTCGTGTACATATAGGTACAATTAGATAATATGGTTTACATCAAAATCGGTTCTGCCATTTACTAGGGATGGAAAGGTTGAAAGTCTGTGAAAGAAGAGGGGGATATGGGAGCGAGAGGATAGCCACTCCCTGGAAATTTTGAATTCTACTCAAAGCCACATAGGCCTGGCGCGGCGCTTCGCAATTTTTTTCTTAAATATACCACTTCTTTTGCCACTGTGGTCCATTACAATTTGTGCACGGTTACGGCCCAACTTAAAAGATGTCAAGGAGCAGCAAACTTATAGATATCAATATGATGTAGGAATGTATTATGGAGGTAAAGGTAGGTCTCGCTCACTTGAAAATATTACATGAAAATAAGAAACCGAAGTTTAAAAATTAAAAAAAAAACCAACGCAATGAAGGAAATGGAATAAATAATTTTACAAATATCCCGACGATCTTTAATTAAAATTATGATAATAATAAGATAATGATGGTATGGCAGCCCCGGTGACTTTATTTTTTTTTATTTTTATAAATATTTAAAATGGTATTTATTTTTAAAGATCTTCGGGAAGTTTGTGAAATTATTTATTCCTTTTTCTATGCACTTTTCTTCGTTGCGTTGGTTTTTTTTTTTTTTTAATTTAATTTTTATTGCACAGTCTAAACGGTTTAGTTACTACAGGCGCGAGACAGAAAAGATGAGCGCTGAGACAAACGTCAAAACGCAAAGGAATAGAAGGAATCCGCTACGATACTAATTGTCATAAGCGTTTGTGTTTTGCACAATTTTATTAAATTGCGACTGGATGAAAATTTTGTTCGTGATCGTCGTCGTCGTTGGTAGGGTGAACAAATATTTAGCAAAACATCATCAGTACGCTTACGTCAATTAGTATCGATAGCGGATTCTATTCCTTTGCGTTTTGACGTTTGTCTCGGCACTCATTTGCTGCACAATATATTGTCAAAAACATCCATACAAGGAAGGAAGGAAAATAAATTTGCTCCTTTCCCTCCTGGTGCCTAAAAAATAATATGACACAATTTAAAATAAATTTTACGTAGAAAATTAATTAGGCATTTATTTTTTTAGCTCAGTTTAGTAATAAATTTTACTAAAAGTTTTTTTAATTATTTATGGTAGTACGTGTTCATTCAATAAAAGTTAAGTAGTAACTACTATGCAGTCACTATTCCACGCGGACGAAGTCGCGGGCACAGCTAGTTTGAAATAACTTTTAACTTTTTGCTAATCCTGAAACCGATCCAGACCGACATGACGTTGTTATCACGAATATGATTCATGGACCATCTGAAACCATCAACCACCAAACACCATGCATGGTTAACAGCGAGTGTATCAAAAGGTATCCACGAAAATTGATGGCAGAGACCATCACAGGCAACGATGGTTACCCACTGTATCAGCGTCGATCGCCCAATGATAATGGTAGTGGTGGTACACAACTAAAGTGATACGAAACGATGGCGTGGTCGATAACAGTTAAAGAATGAAAAGAATTAATCCATGCTGCACGACTTATTAAAATTCAATCATTTTTCTCTGAGACGTGTTTGAAGTAATAAATTAAAATACTATTACATATCAATCCATATAAATATATATTTTGTATCATTGTATTGAGTTCATCAGAGCCTAAATTAGTTCAGCTAAAAGGTAACACAACATTCATTGACAGGGCGGTACAAAGTTCGCCGGGACAGCTAGTATATAGATATAGTAGCAATTTTTTATAAAGAAACCTATAAGTTAAGTTCATCTAGTGTGACTATTCTAAGTACACAAGTGACATAAATATTGCTGCAATTGCTTGCTTGCAGAAATTCCTAGTGTGAGGAAATGTTTTCCCATTAATGTCTCATCATCTAATAAATAAATCACATTATATAATCTTACTCCATATTAATGTCTTCCGACTGATCAGCAACATCTTGAACTGGTTCAAGTTGCACTGGGTCTTGCACTTCGGCTGTGACCTCCATCTGGCTAGCAGGCTGCTCTACCGGTGGCTCCACAAATTCATACTCAGGGAAGTTAGGTATGTCTCGAGTTCTAATATAAAAATATACATAATTATAGCCATTAACTATAAGCACTAATAAAAATAATTGAAATTGCAGTTTCAAAATATTAATTAATAGACAATATAACTTTAAAAGAATGGATTTGACTTATCACTTGAAAATCAGAATTGGCATGTGAAACTTACCCAGATAGGTTCATCAATTTTAGTTTCTTGAACTTCAGTTGCGAACATTTCTTCTTATGGTTCTTTTTGTTAGCCATTTTGACACTCATCACTTATGTACATGTGTGGGTAGAAAACTCACGAGTGCCAAAGTATGTATATAGAGTACTCACTCATTTTCTTTCACTATTTTTTTCATCAGTTTTTTCATTAATAAATTCACTTTGTTTATTCATATTTAAAACACTTTATACACAAGTTTTACGAGTACTATTCACTGTTGTACATGGATCATATATATACGTCTTACTTTCTCAAAAACAGCTGTTTACGTATTCGTCCAATTTCGGAACAGCTCGTCTCGATCCGTGCGAGCTTCGTACAGTCTACACCACAGGTCTACACGCATACGTCTAGTGCTAGTCGCACGCACCCAAACACCGTGCCGAAGTCTGCCGAACTGAAATGGTGTGAGACCCATTTGTAAAAAAGTCTTCAAATAACGATTTTCGTGGGACTTACCTCCGCCATACTTGGAAAATACCACAATGTACATATAATAGAATGCCCTGACGGTCATCTTTGCTACGTCATAGCTACCCCCTCCATACCCCTAGGAAGTGACTGCCGCACTTTTTGTGTTCAGAAAAACATGCTGATTAAGTGAATATCAGTAGTTCGTACAGCGGAGATAAGTCCCACGGAAATGAATTTTATTTCAATTGGGGGCTGTACTAAAACGACGATACACGGCTTTGCTGCACCGCTGTGCCGTTTGGAGGGGGGGAGTTAAGTTTTTCGTTACGGAATTTTTACATTCGGTCGCCGCGCTCAAAGTCTGAGATAAAAGCCCTCGGGACGGCACTTCACATTGGAACGTCGAAGAGTTCGGACCTTCCACTACTAGGAACTATTAACCTTTTCTTTGCTAGTGTTTAATTTAAATGTGTAACGTAACGGTTTTTAAAAGTGATTGTATTAAAAATGACTGTATTGTATGGTGAAACTGACATGATTAAAAAGAGCAACTATGGAGTTTCTTGCCGGTTCTTCTCTGTAGATACTGCTTTCCGAATCGGTGGTAAATGTTAAAAATATGAACCTAATGACGTTTCAAAAGTGCTTCTAGAAGAAGTCTAATTGAATAAAGAAATGTTTGAGTTTGAGGTGTTTCTTTGCTCGATTACCCAACGCAACGCCCACAGCTTGAAAATAGATTCACAATCTACACCTTTCTCCGATAAGTATATTATTTAAAAAAAAGACGGGTTGCACTCCGGGAGTGCCGGCAGAAGTGAAAACTTGATTATTATTAACGTTGAGCATGTTTGATATCCATCCGTCTTACTGGTACGGCAGCTAGTAACGTTTAAAAAAAAGTTATTTTAGTATAGTTGGTTTTTTGATATACTGTTCCTCTTGCTATTTCGGTTAGAGTCCGGGCTGTCTGGCTGGTCGCAGTGGTTGCGTTTAGTAGTGCGCATCTTATCTGCACAGGATAATTTCCTTAATTTTAAGTCATTTTTTAACGCGTAATTTTTAATCTTTTGCCTTTAGATAGATCCATCAGACATAATTTTTTTATTGAAAGACGTTTTTTTCGTTGTTAAATAGGTGCCAGACGCAATTTTTTATTTCGCTTTTATAAAAAATTCAAATTATTTTAGTATGTCTGTAATTTTCATATTATGTTCTTCAAACATAATATAATCTAAAATTAATTAGCCAGACGCTAATTCGATTGTTAAGTATTAAATATGTACAAATAAAAACGTAGTGAAAGTAGGTAAGCATAATAATTTGATGATTGTGTATATGGAGAGATAGTTTAAAGTGCAAGAGAGATAGAAAGGGTCGGCCGTGAAAATTAAATAACAATAAACAATAACTTTTTTTTCGAAAATATAAGATGCATAGAAATTGAATTGTTCCTACTCTAGGATTCTCTGTGTTGTGGGAACATTTCATTCCTTAGGCTAAAAAATAAATGTATTAGGGTACATCAACAATCTTCTATACAAAACAATTTTTTTTATTACTTAACTAGCGACCCGCCCTCGCGGCTTCGCACGGGTTCGCAATGCTGATACTAAATACTTTACAGAAAAACTGTGAACGTTGTTTAAAAAAACATAGCGGCCCGCTCCGGCTTCGCACAGGTATAAAATATATAGCCGGGCGGCCGGCCGGTACCGCCGCAAACGTTACGTCCCGCAATTTTTCAAACTCAAACTCAAACATTTATTTATTCAATTAGACTTCTTATAGAACTTTTATAACACTTTTGAAACGTCATTACATATTTTAAAATTTACCACCGATTCCGAAAGCAGTATCTACGGAGAAGAACCGGCAAGAAACTCCATATATATCCATACTCCTCCATATCCATAAATCTGTAATATCTTCGAAAATATTCACTTAAATCATACCACAGACTAATAATAATATACTACGTATACATCATCATCAAAGACTCCGATGGCTCGGCCATGTGGAAAGAATGGGGGAAGATCGAGCAGCGAAACGAGCGTACCTGGGACAGCCATCTGGACGCCGTCCGGTTGGACGCCCCAGGTACCGCTGGAAAGACGAAATTGCCAAAGACCTGCGCAGCCTCCAGATTGAAAACTGGCAAGAGATGGCGCAGGATAGAGTCAAATGGAGGCTCTTATTGTCGGAGGCTAAGACTCACTTTGGGTCCCTGCGCCACTCTAGTAGTAGTAGTAGTACGTATACATCATACGGTGTAAAGGGCCATATAGATCTATATTAAATGAACAATGTATTCAAGGTATTTAATTGGTTAAGGATTAATGCTGTATTGGTTAAAATCACATCGAAAATTAGACATTATTTGTCGTAAGAAGTAAATGACAAAAAAAAAATGGTTGCCTGTAAAGTCGGTTTTACGGGCGAAGATTTTACGTGACAACGTCTTTTTCTCGGTAGAATATTTATGTGCTGCGCGCGCGGCAGACCGCGGGCCTCTCTCTCGTTCGGTGACTCATCGTAACGTTACCGAGCGTTACACTTTTTCATAAGTGACTCCCAGCCGCAACCTAATTTAAGACGTTGTCACGTCAAAAAGTTATTGTGGGTTATCCATAAGAGATAGACATATACCATTGCGGACTTTTCTGTAGACCTTTTCAATGTGTATAATACTTAGTACATTATTTTGATAAAACTCGTAGGGTTCAGCCTGCGTTTGCAATGTAAGCGGAAAAAATGTAATTTTTTACGACATCACATTAGAAACCTCAAAAATAACAATACTTCTCCACTATTTAATGGATGTTATTATACATATAAACCTTCCTCTTGAATCACTCTTTCTATTAAAAAAAACCGCATCAAAATCCGTTGCGTAGTTTCAAAGATTTAAGCGTACAAAAGGACATAGGGACATAGGGACAGGGAAAGCGACTTTGTTTTATACTATGTAGTGAAGTGTAAATAATATTGTATTCTTGCAATTATTTCCTATCGCATAATTAAAATACCTACACTAGCTGATGAGCTGCATGCTTCATTACTTTTATTTATTTATACACATTATTTAATACTTAACAATCGAATTAGCGTCTGGCTAATTAATTTTAGATTATACAGGGTGGACCAAAAGTCCGTTTACATTTCAAACGATGATTTAGAAGAAACGATTTAAGTAAGATGAAATCTGTTTATTTATTTAAAAAATACATAAATAGGGATTTTATTTTTTTTAAATCACATCGTCCATATGTGATCCTTCACTATTTTACACTGCTGCAATCTGGAGCGAAAATTTTCAATGATGGCCTCACAAGTGTTTCGTGAAATGTTAATTCTCATTTCCATTCGAATATTGACTTTTAATTCATCAAGAGACACCGGATTACTGTTGAAAACTTTAGTTTTAAGGTATCCCCATAGAAAGAAATCCATTGGGGTAGGTCCGGACTACGAGGCGGCCAGTTAATGTCACATCTTTTAGAGATCACCTTTTGTCCAAAAATTTCACGAACAGCGAGTCATTTAAAGTGTGGCATGTGGCCCCGTCTTGCTGAAACCACGTTCGTTGATTAAAACCATCGAATTCCTGTAGCGCTGGTGTAAAAAAGTCCTGTAGAATGGCAATATACCGCTCTGTATTCTCTGTAACAGCATTTTCACGAAAAGACGCTCTTACACGCTCTTTCACGAAAAGACGCTCTTACACGCTCTTACCCGTTTTCGGGGTCTCTTGATGTTCTAGGTCGGCCGGATCGTGGTTGATTCATTCTTGAACCTGTCTCCTCGAACTTTTGTACCCATTTCCTAATCAATTGAACTGACGGAGCTTCATTTTTACGCCGTATGTTGTAAGGAACGCAAAATTTTCGTTGCGCTAGCGTGAAAGAATCGCTGTTGCGGTAGTACTCGCGCACACAGAATGTTCGTTGCTTGTAGCTGAACGACTCCATGGTACTGAATTCCCATAGACCGCTCTAGCACTACGTACCCCTCCCGCCCCAACCCGTTGTCGCTGCTTGTTGCAGCTACCGATTAAAATTTAAACGGACTTTTGGTCCACCCTGTATTATGTTTGAAGAACATAATATGAAAATTACAGACATACTAAAATAATTTGAATTTTTTATAAAAGCGAAATAAAAAATTGCGTCTGGCACCTATTTAACAACGAAAAAAACGTCTTGCAATAAAAAAATTATGTCTGATGGATCTATCTAAAGGCAAAAGATTAAAAATTACGCGTTAAAAAATGACTTAAAATTAAGGAAATTATCCTGTGCAGATAAGATGCGCACTACTAAACGCAACCACTGCGACCAGCCAGACAGCCCGGACTCTAACCGAAATAGCAAGAGGAACAGTATATCAAAGAACCAACTATACTAAAATTCTCTCTTGTCAACGTTGGTAGCTCCTATACGATACGCTTTTTCGATCAGGTCACGTGTCCTGACGCGAGTTTAAGATTTTATACCCCAGAAAAAGTGCTCAACGCCGCTAAAGAAGTTTTCACTTCAAAAAGACGGGTTGCACTCCGGGAGTGCCGGCAGAAGTGAAAACTTGATTATTAACGTTCAGCATGTTTGATATTTTGGAATGGTATCCGTCTTACGCATGGAATATAAGGGCTAAAAAAAAACCGTCTTACGCTTTTTCGATCAGGCCACGTGTCCTGACGCGAGTTTAAGATTTTATACCCAACGCCGCTAAAGAAGTTTTCACTTCAAATATAATAATAACAACTAAGTAAGTAGGTAACTGAAATATAATTAAGACACTTGAAAGAATATTTGTATAAATCCATTCCATATCTACCGATAACGCCCGATAATATGAAAACCGTGCGGCAAATGGCAATGGCGGCAATGAACTTGTCAGAGTCTAGAGGCAATCACAACATAGGTAATAGGTACGTAAATATGTATAAACGCTTATAATCCGCAACACACGAACAATAAACACACAACAGATAAAATGAATACAAAAATTAAAAAACAACACTCATACTTACATATTAAACAAAATGACGATAGACAAAGCGTGGTTATTACGTAACGCTTCAATACCGACTACTTCGAGACTCCCTTCTCGGTGAAACACCGCTACCCGTCCCCTTCGTACCGCGACCGGCATTGGAAAATGAACCTAGCGCGATAAACCGAAGACTCCGTATCGCTTACCGCATCGGTATTGACCGTAAACCGGTACCGGCCGGATTTATAAATAGAATGGTGACGCGCCGCCATTATTGTTATCGTAACGACTCAGTAAATAATTATGTAGATAGCATTTTGCACTTTTGCTGTTTATACCGAATGATAGTTTCTATTAAAAAATTGTATTGCAGAAGTAGATGGAAAAATTTAATGTTATAAAAATATATCTCGCTATTGTTTTATATTGTAGTTAAATTAATCTAAATTCTTAATTAATGGACTAAAAAATAATAATTAATGATATGGTGCTTACCTATAAAATCTTTTGGCTCATAAAATTTTAAAACATTAAATTCACAAAAGCATAACCACGGCATAACCTTCGATTTTTAAGTAAAATAATTTTATGGGAGTTAAATAGTAAAAATAATGTTTTTCAATTTCAGGAGGAGTTCATAATACCGGATATACCTAACGAGCGCTGTCTGAGTTCCGCTGCTAGATGTTAAATTGAAATGAATTGTTAGCCGTTCGCGCGAGCTTCAAGCGGCAACCATCCTGTTTGCATTATAGGCCCATTAAGAAGAGCTGGAACGTCAACACATTTACACATTGCACATGTTAGGCCGGGAGATACTGACACAAAATTTCGGGTCATTTGTAACAGGATGGCGGTCTAGAGGGGTCTTAGTACGCAATGACAAAAAGAAAAATGATGGTCAGAACGCTGGTACCGGCGGACTAGTCGCGTGGGCGTTAGTCACACTCGTCGGATAAATAGCGAAAGTCCAACGATTTGTAACACAAAAATTTTAGAATTTACCGATAGCCCTTAAAAAAGATGTAGGCGGTAGTGTCATGCCATACTTTTACGATGTGACTTACAGTCCGCCATACCGACGTGAATGCGTTGATTAAAAAAAAACAATTCAACCATTTGTACCGGGCTAACTTTTGCACAGGTAACCATCGTCGTGCAGCCATTTACTAAAATCGCCATGCCATACTTTTCGGACGATTCCAAACCGCTTCCAAATTCCAATTCCGATTCCGATTCCAAACCGCACTACCGCCTACATCTTTTTTATGGGCTATCGGTAAATTCTAAAATTTTTGTGTTACAAATCGTTTGACTTTCGCTATTTATCCGACGAGTTCGACTAACGCCCACGCGACTAGTCCGCCGGTACCAGCGTTCTGACCATCATTTTTCTTTTAGTCATTGCGTAATAAGACCTCTGTAGAACCGCCATTCTGTTACAAATGACCCGAAATTTTGTGTCAGTATCTCCCGGCCTATGTATGTGTCATATTTTGCAATTGTTTATAAATACAGGGTGATGTAATTGGTGTAGTACGAATATCTAAAAATCTATGAAGAATTTTGTGATACAGTAAATGGAAGAATTATAGACTATTTTACAGTATTTAATAAAATCATTTAATTTTTTGTTCATTTTCATTAGAAATGTCAATTTTTCTCACCAAGGTGGAAATTTGGATGATAAGGATCTTGTTATAAAAATATAAATTTTGACTAAAATCGGCATTTTTTTTTCAAAAATCAAATTACTAATTAATAATCAGAGTTATCACATTATTAAAAAAAATAAGCCAAACTATACACAATTTTTACTTGATGCAATCCTCAAAGATCATGGACATAGTGTATTGCGCCTTCCACCATACCATCCAGAACTCAACCCAATAGAGTTACTATGGGGCATAATTAAAGGGAAAGTAGCATCACAAAATGTGAACTTTAACTTGAAAACTGTGGAAGAATTATTTAGAAAAGAAGCAAATGCTATTAGTCTGGATATGTTTAGTGACGTTTGGAGAAAGACGCGAGAACATGAGGAAAAATATATTCAATTAGAACCAAAAGTAGATAATTACACTGACTCATTTATAATAACATTAAGAAATTCCGACGGCGAGTTCTTCGAGCGATGAAAGTTTCAGTGAAGTAGAAGATTACGATTATGATTAAATAGATTCTTCTTCTTCTCTATAGATACTGCTTTCTGAATTGGTGGTAAATGTTAAAACTGTTAAACTGTTATGACGATTCAAAAGTGCTTCTAGAAGAAGTCTAATTGTATAAATGTTTGAGTTTGAGTTTAAAACCAATAATGTAAAAATTATACAATAAACATGTAACACATATTTGTTAGCGCGTATTGGTAGGTATTACGTACTTAAGACAAATATAATATTTCTTAGATATCTTTACTCGACCAAAGTCAGGACAAGACTGTTCCGCAACTGCAGAAGACGTCCGTTATTTAAATCATTATCAAAACAACCATCCGTGTGTTGGGAGTGAGCGCACGTGTTATTTGTATTGTTTTTATGACCTGAAATTTAATTATTATTTGATAATTGAATGATTATTAATACTTTTATCCAATTGATTATTATTAGAATAAATAATTAACTTCATCAATTGATTTACTTTTAAATTATAATTTTACAGGTAAATTATGAGAGCTTTCATAATTATATTTGCATATATTTATCTACAACGCACCCATTTTACAATTCAAGTCTAAAATGAAACTAGAGTCGCATTTATTTTTGAACATACTGTAAGTGAAATTGCATAAGTGTGAGTACTGTGAACATGCCAGCTTTCCTTAATTGACCGATACCGAAGACGGGCTTTTAATTTTACAACCGACAATGTTCATTGTCTAAATTTTTTCAGGATTACCTGAAAATTAATGTTAATTTAAATAAATACTTTGGTATGCAAATACAGTTCTTGCTCCAGTAATTTAAGTATTCACATCATAGCGTTATATCCTAAGCCTAAAGTTTGTAATCCTCTTTCGTTAAAGATCTCGTCGATCAGGTTTATGAGTACATTTTGTTTATAAACCTATAAAACCATCTGCTGCAAAAAAATTCTTTTCGACATAATATTTTGTAGGTCTGACGGGATTTACGCATAAAGTTAACAATGCAAAAATTTTTCGCCAGGCGCAAAAATACAAAACGTATAAACACCCTATTAGCTTCCACGTAGAGTTTAGAAATCCTAGCGTACAGCAGACGTCTTTATTAATTATTATTCGAGTGATATCGCAACCTGCGATTGAATTATCCAATCTAATGCGAAATTTTGTTAACCGTATAATTATAATAATTATAATGAACACAGCTGCGCCGAAATGTCTTCAAACAGAGCGGGTGGTGTTACAAAGGCTTAGTATCTTGAAACAAAATATATAATAATGTTTTGGGTACGTTTAACCAGTAAGGTCATCCATTGTAACTTTGTTAATAAGTATTAGCATATAAGATTCTCATACATTTTGAAGAAAATTTCAACTCTTCAAATTTTTAAGCTATTGCATAGCGACTATCGCGGGCCTTGAGCGCGGGGACCGAATCCAGAAATTGCGTAACGAAAAACCTCACGCTCCCCACTCCGACAGGCGCGGAGGTGTGGCTTGAAGGCATGCTATGCAATAGCTTTACCGCGGCAGTCCCCGAGTGCCACACGTATTTTTTTTTCTCTGTGATGCTTAAAAAAGGAAATTCAACTGAATGCAGAGTCCATATCGATTTTAGAGTGATTTTGACTTGTTTCTGTAATTGTTTAGGCGCTCGTTTAACAAAACTAAATTAGTAACAATGTGTTTTATTATCTTAAATTAAAGATTCATTCAATATCTAAATTCTAAAATATGTTCGAGACAATTTATTGATACTCATTGTCCAGTTTGTTTAATAGCCAATAACCTGAGGCGTGTTTCAATTTTTTCCATGCGGGACGTTCGTGTCTTTGTAGTTTACACGGAATTTAAAAGAAGAAGTTTTCATATAAAATATACAACAGTAAAGACACTGAGACATCCTAAAATATGTTCGAGGCAATTTAAGTACTTTTATTCAAAAATTCAAAGAAAATATAAGTTAAAATAGCCTTACTTTGATGAAATTTTATGTGTATTTGGCGTCGAATTTCTAAAACATACAACAGAGTAAAAAATAAATAAAAAATACACATTAAATGATAGATTTATGCTTAAAAATTTTCAATCAAAAAAATACATATTATATGATTTATGAAAGTAATGGAATATTTTAAAGTTCTCTAGAATTTTCTATTATATACGGGAGCGCAAACGCTGTTACGACTTACGGCCAGTGTCTCCATATACACGGTAATTACCGTAGATGCACCGTAATCTGGTCTCTATCTACCGTCAAGGTAACAGTGTATTACCGTGTCACATATCACCGTAATTACGTTGTTGTAAATATTTCATCATGTATTGCATAAAACGAATCTCCAGTCAGTCAATTTAATAAATTTTGTAGTGGCAACACTGCTCCTGGTTGCCAGGGGAATCCCCTATATCTAAAAGTTTGCCTGCACCACGCAATCCATTCTCGTCCTTATTTAAATAAAGGAAAGAAAGTAATTTGTATGTGTGATGGATGAATGACTTTAAATTGGCTGCCTAGACCCACCTACATTGTTTTACTTCTAATTAGTTCTAATTACAGCGAGTGACGAATACGTACGTAGTAAGCATTTATATCTAAAAACTGTTTCGACTTCAATGTAATTTTAAAGTAATAGAGAGATTTTGTGGTTTTAAGTTCATTCAATAGTTGTTATAGTATTTTTATTTAGTGAGGTAGTAGGTAGTACTGTATCTAAAACTAAAACAAAACAATAAAAGTACTGTAACTAAAACTAAAACAATAAAAGGGAATATTTTCACCCAGCAATCGATTAAAAGAAATGGCAAAACCTGTGTGGATTTCAGGCCAACTAACGACATGTTGTCAAAAATGAATAAATCTATTTACGAAAAAGACACTGTCGTGCTAGGAGAGTCTGATTCAGAATAATATTATGTTCCATATGTTACCTCTTTCAATTTTCTTTGTTAATTAAATATATTCAGACTTAATTTGGTTCTTAATGTTGTTTTTTTCCTTTCAAAAATTACACGGTAATTTACACGGTACACTTTTAGTAAATTCACCGTATTTTTTCTAGAAACACCGTATTTTTACCCTTGCAACACGGTACTTCTCAATTTACATATGGAGACACTGGTTACGGCAGTCGGCAGACCGCGCTCCGCGCTTTAGGGAGTAGGACGTGTTGCGCTGCTCCGTCAGACACAAAATTACTAAAGTACGTTTTTCCCGCGCGTAGTAGTCGGGAAGCCCACGATACTAGATTAGAATTGGTGGAGTAGACGATACCGAGATAATAAGGTCCTATAATGTTTCCACTTTGAGCGCTTTCAGCCTTTGCTACTCGACTACACGATGATCGCGTTCAAACGTAAAAATACTAGCTTTCGTCCAGCGCAATTTTGTATTAGGACTCTTAACTATATATGCAAAGTAGGTAAATTGCTAATGAACACTCTCATCATTGTCTCTATATTCTCAACCATTGAGTTACTATTATGTACTAACTCTGATCTCAACAACAAATTCACAGCATAAATCACAGACTAATAATAAAATACTACGTTTAGCATAAATATTTCTACAATCATTTTCTTATATGTACTTACATAATATAACTAGCTACTTACTTTAATACCTACTGTTATCTATGTCTAAATTCTACGAATCAAGCAAATTATGCCCATTGAAGTATGCCCAACCTATAATTATCCGCTTGGTATTTTAGCTACAACAACCACCGGTTTCATAATTTTTACGAAAAAAGGAAAAACGTATGTATGTACGTTTTGCACAAAAAAAACTAAATAATTCGAGTCCCAGGAAAGTACATAGGACAAATAAAAGTTTGTATGGGGATGTACTAATTCTACGCAGACGAAGTCGCGAGGAAAATATAGTGTATCTAATAGAATAAAATAAAGGAGTATGTACCTACTTACTTATGTATGCAATTCATTCAATTGCATTCCTAATTGTTGATTTTCATCGCATGAGTGGATTGTTTCATGTGCATCCGTCTTAGATCAATCCGTAGGCTCTCTTAAGTTTGGTTATTGATGCAACAATTCGCTTGAATTAATAAATCTGAAAACAACACAAAAAATAAATTTACACGATTGTGCATAATTGCGTCCAAATAAAATTTACAGTCGACTCTAAAACTTCATAGATCTATGCCAACAAAACGTTCCCAGTGGGCATAGCCCATAACTGCTTCTGAAGAGGCGTTGAAATATAGACCTTATAACACTCAGGTGCAAAACTGCATGAGTATTTACTTGAACAGGGCAATGTAGGGTTATCACAAGAACCAGTGTAAGTAGGCCCGCGGCTTACGCATAATTGTTACATAATATCAGGTTCACGTTATACTAGCTTTCCGCCCGCGGCTTCGCCCGCGCAGTCAAAGAAATACCCGCATAGTTCCCGTTTCCATGGGATTTCCGGGATTGCATCATTTTCCCGGGATAAAAAGTAGCCTATGTCCTTTCTCGGGTATCAAAATATCTCCATACCAAATTTCATGAAAATTGGTTTAGTAGTTTAGGCGTGATTGAGTAACAGACAGACAGACACAGTTACTTTCGCATTTATAATATTAGTATGGATAGTATGGAGTATGGATAGAGAGAGGGATCCCGGGACTCGGGATCCCGGGATCCCGACCCTTTTCTGATCCCGAAAATCCCGGGACTCTACTTGGCTAATCCCGGTATTTTCGGGAGTGATATAAACATTAAACAGCTATTCTATTTTGCATTCTACGATCCGTTGCGCCTTAACTATGACCTAGCCTAGATTATACCTTAGCATAAAATTATATAACGATAAAAAACAAACCTAAGGTAGGATACGGATACGGACTATACTGGTACGGCCCTAACAATAGTAGACCTTAGAAGGGACTTTCCCACTCGGAATTTTTTTCAATAAGGTAATTCCCCTTCGCTTAAGGTAACTCCCCGACGCGGACGGGCTAACATCAAAATATTGTTGCGTGGTAATTGGATGCTTTGATATTTCTAAGATTCTATTTCCGAAATTCTAAAGAGTGCTTTTGATTTGTATATGTTTTATTTTATTTTACTATTATTGCAACTAAGAAATTAACAATATTAAACACATCTTTTGAGAAACTATACTTCAATTTTTTTTTATTAGAACCCAATTCCCACATAAGGCTGATCCCGGGATAGTCCCGGGATCCCGGGATTACCCATCAAAAATCCCGTAATCCCGGGTTTGAAAAACATGCATGATTAATTTTGGATTTATACCAGCGGAAATGTTGAAATGCCATACCATGCGACGGTTGGAAGCTATACCTAGTTGTCTAATAAACACATTATTCCTTATAACTATCCAATTTATTAATCTACACTAATATTATAAAGAGGAAAACTTTGTTTGTTTGTTTGATTGTAATGAATAGGCTCATAAACTACTGTCTACTGGACCGATTTTAAAAATTCTTTCACCATTCGAAAGCTACATTATCCACGAGTAATATAGGCTGTATATTATCACGCAACAGGAGCGGAGCCACGCGGGTGAAACCGCGCGGCACAGCTAGTTAACAATATAATATGTAATTACTAATTAGCAGTTAGTGATGGTGGAGCGGCTGGAGCCTCAACAGCTGTATATTGAGCGACACAGTCATTATTTCATGCGATGTCGGTTATTAATTCGGCCTACTCGATTACTTACCAATAATTGGCCGACACTGATATGCAACAGTCGGCTAATTAGCATTCAATGGAATTGTCGGCCTGTCGGCATCATCACGCGTTGTGCTTTGTTGTCAATGTGAAACTTGGTTCAGTTACACGTACACCGAATACGCCGCTGTATAGTACGGCAATAGATTTTTTTTTTTATTTAGGTTAATTTTATTGTTTATTTGTATTGCATACACTTCACTGATTTTAAAATTTCTTACTCAGTAAAAACTTTTATAAATCCATAATAACATAGGCTACATTTTTTATCTCTGACTAGCTGTTCCCCGCGGTTTCACCCGCATTGCTCCGCTCCTGTTGGTCTTGCGTGATGATACAATATAGCCTATAACCTTCCTCGATAAATGGACTATCTAACACGGAAATAATTTTTCAAATCGGACCAGTAGTTTCTGAGATTAGCGCGTTCAAACAAACAAACAAACATACAAACAAACAAACTCTTTAGCTTTATAATCTTCTTTATATATAAAAATGAATCGCAAAATGTGTTGGTAAGCGCATAACTTGAGAACAGCTGAACCGATTTGGATAATTCTTTTTTTATTATATTCCTTGAAGTACGAGGATGGTTCTTATGTAGAGAAAACGTAAATATGTACCACGGGCGAAGCCGGGGCGGACCGCTAGTATTAGTATAGATTAATTCAGGCAAAGCGGAAAGAGGGGCTTGTCTTGAATAGTTTGCTTTTACTTTAATAAAATAAGCTGCATCAAAGAGCAAAGGAAGATATTTATGAAATAAAGAAAACACGGCTGTGAAGAAAGGAATTTTTAATTAATTCAAAAGGGCAACTAGCTCCAATGTAGCCGTGGAAAGCATTCTGGATTTTACTATGAACTTTGTAATTTGAGCACAGGTGTAGCTTGTTGCATACATTGCAGGGCATAATTTTTGGAATTATCGATCAATGAAACAGATGCTAAATGGCGCACCACACACGGGTCATAATAATATTAAACCTACTTGTTCTACCTACATTCAATTGCTTTATAAATATCACAACATAGTATAATAAAAAGTCACTTTCTCTGTCCCTATGTCCCTTTAATGTATGCTTAAATCTTTAAAAGTACGCAACGGATTTTGATGCGGTTTTTTTAATAGATAGACTGAAGGAACTTCAAGAGGAAGATTTTAGTATATAATTTATTAGGTTTTAGACAAAGCGGACGAAGCCGCGGGCGGTAAGCTAGTAAATTTATAAAACACGAAGATTTTTAAAATTGTAACTAATGAACACAATCAATATTAGATTAACAGCTGTAGATAATGGTGTCTATGTCTGTTACTCAATCACGCCTGAACTACTGAACCAATTTGCATGAAATTTGGTATAGATATATTTTGATACCCGAGAAAGGACATAGGATAAGTAGGTTTTATCCCGGAAATCCTACGGGAACGGGTTTTTCTCTGAAAACGCGGGCGAAGCCGCGGGCGGAAAGCTAGTTTATTATAAAACTAGCTTCCGCCCGCGACTCCGTCCGCGCGGATGTCGGTCTTCGCGTGGATGGTCTCCATTTTGATTAACTCTGACAATGACATCTTATAAATATCTATTGGACCCAAATACGGTTAGGCCTATAATAATACGCAACGTGTGTTCGCGGTTCTACAGAACAACGTCTATGGATAAAACTGAAAAATTAAGATTAATTTTTTTTCTACGTATTTTTCCAAGATAAAAAGTATCCTATTTTACGCCCAGGATAATAAGGTATAATTATACCAAGTTTCATCGAAATCGAACCGTTAGTTTTCACGTGATGTCTTCACATACAGACAGACAGACAGACAGACAAAAAATTTTTTAATCACATATTTGGGTTTGGTATCGATCCAGTAACACCCCCTGCTATTTATTTTTTCAATATTTTCAATGTACAGAATTGACCCTTCTACAGATTTATTATATGTATCATATATGTATATAGATAGGTCTCATTCTATTATCACGCCGGTGCAGGTCGACCTATATTCGGATCTTAGACCACTAGTTTTACCATGCCGAGTTCAATCGTTGACTTAATTTGCCAAAAAAAGAAATGAGATCTAAATAGTGCCAAGTTCTGTAGACAGTCCAGAAATTTATTTACAAAGATGTATTAAGTTCTTAGGTGAACTGAAAACTCAATTGTTTTATTTTCCCTTAGAGAACAACGTTTATTCCAAAATATGACTTTTTTTTCACAAAGCATTTTCACAAAGCAAACAACTAATGACCTATGGAACCCCATAATTTGATGAGGCTAGTTTTACATACTGTACTGTATTTTGTGAGGTTCTAAAAACTAGCCAAGTCAAATTATGAGGTTCAATAGGTCATTAGTTGTTTGCTTTGTGAAAAGAAGACCCATTCGTAAAAAAGTCGAAGTCGAAGTTCGTTATTTGAAATAACGATTTTCGTGGGACTCACCTCCGTCATACGGACTACTGATATCCACTTAAATTGGAATGTTTTTCTGAACACAAAAAGTGCGTTAGTCACTTCCTAGGGGTATGGAGGGGGGAGCTATGACGTAGCAAAGATGGCCGTCGGGCCATTCTATTGTGCGGTATATATCTAGATAACTACTGGACCGATTTACTTAAAAAGGATGTCAATTGAAAGATAATTAAATAAACATTATTTGATTCCTAGGATTCATTAATGTAAAACTATGCATACTAATATTATAAATGCGAAAGTAACTCTGTCTGTCTGTCTGTTACTCAATCACGCCTAAACTACTGAACCAATTTTCATGAAATTTGGTATGGAGATATTTTGATACCCAAGAAAGGACATAGGCTACTTTTTATCCCGGGAAAATGACGCAATCCCGGAAATCTCACGGGAACGGGAACTATGCGGGTTTTCTTTGACTGCGCGGGCGAAAACCTAGTTACCTATATGTATAGATTACCTAGAAAATTTCCCTGCATAGTGTGTATAGGTGATATTAATTTTAAAGTCAGGTTAACTCAAAAGCTAGAAACACGTCATCCGTGGGGGCAAGTAGGTAATTGATGATGATTGAGCAAGGTTTGATGTCGGTGCACGGACTTTATACTAAGTGCTTAGTGTTTGGCACCGCCTTCAAACCTATTTAATAAATAGCACATCTAAATAATATGTAGTAATTAATAATATCAAATCTTCTTTATTTTTAACTTTTCCGTTTTTGAAGTCGGTTGTTTTTAACGCAGTTATTTTTATTTAATACTTTTTAGTGTATAATTTTCAACACGAATCAAACGAGCCCAAACTTGATAAAGTTGATTCAATGTACCTATTACTGAGTTCCTATGGCCACCTTCCGATTCCATCATCAAATCAGCTCTATGTCATGATGATGTCTCATCGCTATCCAATTTACATACGTATACAAAATTTCAGCTCAATCGGTTACCGGGAAGTGAATCAAAGTTACTTGCTACATTCCAATTAAGTCATCGAGTACAGACAAAAATGATCATAAAATAAAAACTACTAGGCCTAGACGAATAAAATTTTTATGGGACCAATTCGACACCATCCCGCATCGAACAAAAAAAGAATCACGTAAATCGTTTCAGAAACCTCGGAGTAATCGGTGTACATACATAAAAAAAAATATACCGGCCGAATTGATAACCTCCTCCTTTTTTTTGAAGTCGGTTAAAAATGGCTTTAACTTTAATTGTAAGTGCTTATTTGACTTTTTTTTAATTAAGTAGGTACATTTATAATTGTATGTAAAACTTTTTTGTAAACTAACAATCCACTCCTGCTTCCCCCATGGTACATATTAAAAATTTTTCAAAGGAAAACCCGCATAGTTCCCGTTCCCGTGGGATTTCCATTACCCTCTATATGTGTGCTAAATTTCATTATAATCGGTTCAGTAGTTTATGCGTGAAAACCATACATACATACATACAAAACTTTCCTCTTTATAATATTAGCACAGTATTACAATATTATTTCCTACAGTAAGGAAACGCCTTTGATGTCGCGCGATGCCGCCGCCAGCGTAGGTACTTACGCTGCCACACGAACATGGGTTGCAACAAATGGGAAATAAAACAATTGTGATTATTAATAGTATGATGAAATCATTTATTCATATACAGTACATTCAAATTAATTGCGATTATTAAATCTGATGTAATTATTTGTTCATAAATATATAATTACAGATATTGCACTGCTAAATATTATTTACGTGGACACTTTATTTTTGGATGTTCTTAATTGTATATTATAAAATTTAACTAAGTAATGCATTCGCATTGGGATGTACAATTTGATTAGAAAATGATGAGGACAACGTATACAGCTTTGATTTTAATTCAACATACAATTAATACAATATTTCTGAAATATTGTTTCCTTCTGGGATTTCAATGTAGATTTACATCCGTAAACGGAACAGTTTGTGCGCGCCATAATAGAATATGTAAGTAGGTACCTACCTATGTATAATAAAATTATTACACAAAAAATACGACTGCGTCGTTCTTTCGCGCTAGGTAAGGCAAACTAAGCGTGTTTGCCTAAGCCCGCGTCGCCCGACCCCCCGCCAGTTCCCCTCCGTTTCTCTGCACAAGTACATTCGCTTCCGTACTGTATAGATATTGTAATACTGTGATATTAGTATAGAAGTATAGATTACGTCGTTGGTATTATATTATTATCTGTGCTACAGGTAACATCGTAACACCTTGTCTAAGAAGTGGTATAAAAATGCTACTGCCTATATTATGTACATGACTAAAAATTTGGAATTTTTAGATTGAATATTTATTGATATCGTTAATGGCAAAAGCAGAATATGTTTTATTTGGCTTACAAGCACTATTCCAATTTTCAGCAAGAGCCAAAAATATCTTGCAATAAATGCAGCCTCTTGAATATAATAGCCCTATATTATTTGAGAGGCCCTAGACTATTATTGATTTCCAATCTGTGTTTCCAATATACCTACATACAACAATGCACGAATGCATGAATATTTAATTCAGGCCTTTATTTTAACAAGATCAGGAAATAAATAGGGAAATTGTACATTTTAAACTCTCATCTTTGTTAGTCTGACTTTAGGCACTTTAAGCGTATTTTAAAACACGCCTATTCAGATTAAAAAAAAAGACGGGTTGCACTCCGGGAGTGCCGGCAGAAGTGAAAACATGATTATTAACGTTGAGCATGTTTGATATCCATCCGTCTTACGCTTTTTCGATCAGGTCACTTGTCCTGACGCGAGTTTAAGATTTTATACCCAACGCCGCTAAAGAAGCTTTCACTTCAAAAATATAACTATTAATATTTCTAAGTCTTAAGTACTCATAATAATGGGAGGGGAAAAAATAAATAGAAGGGATGGCTTGTGAGTTGTGACCCAGATGCTTTCAAGTCTGAGTCCTCCGAGTCTCAAATATTGTGTTACAAGTATTGTTCTAATATCTGATTCGAAATGTAAATTTTCATGTTTTTCAGTAATCGATTCTCTGCCAAGTTATCAGACATTATCAGAAGTTGATACCAAAGTTAGAGAAACTTATTTAATACTAGGTTTCCGCCCGCGGCTTCGCCCGCGCAGTCAAAGAAAAACCCGCATAGTTCCCGTTCCCGTGGGATTTCCGGGATAAAACATATCCTATGTCCTTTCTCGGGTATCAAAATATCTCTATACCAAATTTCATGCAAATTGGTTCAGTAGTTAAGGCGTGATTGAGTAACAGACAGACAGACAGACAGAGTTACTTTCGCATTTATAATATTAGTATGGATTGTACGTTTTCAATTCAAAACTTTTACAATCCAGTGCTTTTAAGCAAAATCATAATTATACTAAAACGTATCTAGTGATAAAAATTGAACCCAAAGTCTTATTAGTGCCTGCTAGTATTTTATCACCGAAATAAATTTTACTTTTAACTTTTAATTAATAAATAAATTAATTAACGATGGATATTCAATAAAACAACATAATATTTAAACTTTAAACAATTTAAATATGTAATTGTAATATTATTAAAATATTAAAAAAACCATTTAATTACTTTAAATTACCTACTGTTCTGATTTTTGGTCTATAAAATAGGATCTCAGGAAAAATAAAGTATTTAATATTTTATCAGGATGATTGCTGAGTGTCCTGTAAGCATGTTTTGATACATAGAAGTATTGTTCAGCTTCAGCTATGGCTGGTACAACAGACAATAAATATTCGTAAGCCGTCGTCAAGTACATTCCGCGACTACCCCCAACACTTTCATAAATACTGATTTCCCCCATAACTATACTTTTCAAATCAAACTGCTGCGACGTCAATTTTTTTGATGGTGGTTTATCATGAAAAGTATTATTGTTTTCCTTCTCTAATTGTTTTTCTATTGATAATTCTTCGTCGTCTTCTGCTCCTAACGGGTCATCAAACGATTTTTCATTTGCTTCTTTACGATTCGGTATTCCTTCTGCCTGTTCGGTGTCTTTTTCTTGCTTAAAACGTTTCAGCAATGATACTATTATGTCTACCATCTCATCAGATGGTTTTACAAATGTATCATGATCCTCGTAGTTATTATAGGAGTAGCGATCGTGCAAATATTGCAATATACTAGACATCTTTGAACGCCGCTCTTTAATGTACTCTCTCAACTTTAATTCAAAATCTAGACTTGTATTGTTTTTCTGTTCATCCAATTTTCTTAACATAAATCTCAGTGCAGCATCTGCGGTAAGAAGATTAGCATTGGGTTTACACAATGCAGTAATTGTTGCTTTAATAACAACAAGACTGTCATGGGTTTCTGTCAGCAGTCGTAATTCTTCATCATTTATAAATAAATCCACCTCAAAATATTGCATACATTTTTGAACTAATTCTTTTAATTTCAAGAAGCGCCCGATCATTTCACGCATCGAAGTCCAGCGTTTTTTGCAGTCCATTAATAAATGAATTTCTTTACCGTATTTTTTTCTTACCAAATTTTGCAAATAAGCATTTCTTGGTGTTTAGTTTTTAAAATAACGAACAAGTTTTCTTACTTTATCAATTGTGTCCCTGTATATTAGTTGCGGGTTAATTGAAATAGGTTCCCTTATAAGAAATGGATCGGTCATATCTATTTCATCCATAGAATCTTCATCGCTTTCATCTGAATTTATGTATACTAAATTATCTGGTATTAATTCTTTTCGATATAGACTATCAACTACAGCATGCTGTACTGCTTGAGCTAAACACAATTGTGTCTGATTTACAATAGAAAAGTCCACACCATTTGTAGTAAGTGAATCATCACAAGTAAATGCCGTTATTATCACCATTCAATGTTATGTCATATTCAATTAAATAAGCACTTACTTTTTTTAGAAATTCGTCAAATTCAATTGGCATCGTAACTTTAAAAAGACCTAGGTTTTTTGGCCCACCAAAATTTTGATGCTTATTGTGTATATTAATAGCAAAGTATAACTGATTGCGTGACGTCTGATATTGTTGAAAACTTAAACAAAATTTGTAATTAATTAATTATCATATTTGCCTTTATAATATCACCTTTTGCGGTCAATATGTTTATAACTTCTGCAACTGAAGTTGGCAGCTCAAATCCTACATTAGCAAAAAGGCAACGCAAATCTAACGACGTACAAAAATTGCTCAAAGAAATTCCATCCAGCGCTGCCATTCTTGCAATAAGTAACTTCATTGATTCAGATTCAGAATGATCATCTTCTTGTTTTATTTTCTTTGCAATAGGCTATCATCAATAGATTCATCGTTTTATACTTCACCTTCAAACGAGATCTCGGCAGTAATTGGTTCTTGCTTAACTATTACTAAATTTGTATCTATAGTCGTATGTTCTTCACTCTGGACTCGTGACGAGGCCTTTCCACCTTCAAACAAGATCTCGGCAGTAATTGGTTCTTGCTTAACTATTACTAAATTTGTATCTATAGTCGTATGTTCTTCACTCTGGACTCGTGACGAGGCCTTTCCACCTTCAAACGAGATCTCGGCAGTAATTGGTTCTTGCTTAACTATTACTAAATTTGTATCTATAGTCGTATGTTCTTCACTCTGGACACGTGACGAGGCCTTTCCACCTTCAAACAAGATCTCGGCAGTAATTGGTTCTTGCTTAACTATTACTAAATTTGTATCTATAGTCGTATGTTCTTCACTCTGGACTTGTGACGAGGCCTTTCCACCTTCAAACGAGATCTCGGCAGTAATTGGTTCTTGCTTAACTATTACTAAATTTGTATCTAGAGTCGTATGTTCTTCATTCTGGACTTGTGACGAGGCCTTTCCACCTTCAAACGAGATCTCGGCAGTAATTGGTTCTTGCTTAACTATTACTAAATTTGTATCTAGAGTCGTATGTTCTTCACTCTGGACTCGTGACGAGGCCTCTCCAGAACAAATTTTAGCAAATTCCAATTTGATCTTATGTCTCGACCGCAAATGTGCATGTAACCCACTCGTGGATGATCCGGTGGTTTTTATAACTCGAGAACATATCTTGCACTTAGCAGACTGTTGGTCGCTGGATTTTAGAAAGTAATTCCACGTTGATGATGGATGTCGCTTCCTGCAATATTCTACAAACTCCTCTGTAGACCTGAAATTTAAACGATTTATTTGTGATAAGTTACAAAGTTATAATAATATGTAATATGTACAGAGTATACTATATACACTTTACAATAAACATGTTACAAGATTATTGGTTTGTTCACTGAGCCGAAATTATGCTTTAAGGGGAATGGGAGTTGATGATGCGTAAAGGGCGCTACAAATTAATTATTATTAGGTATCGAAAATATAAAAAAACCTCACTGTATATCAAACTTCGCGCATCTTGCTGAAATATTTTAAACTCTGACAAAGTGGTTTAGTAGCTGACTAATGATTTATTATTAACGAATTACAACTCAAAGATCATACAGTCTTTTATCTTTAATGACTTAGTAAAAAATCTTTTAAAACAAAATTAATCGATATTTATGGCATCCAAATCCGAATAAATAAAACCGATTAAATTAAAAATAGGGTTTTATCGAAATAAAAAACGTGTATTTAGTTTTATAAATTTATTCAAAAATAAGTATCTACATTACAATATTTTCAAAGCCTATCAAATTCATACAACGATTTCAGCGGGAATCTTTCAGCTCTGGAAGTACATTAATATATGACGGAAGAAAGGCCCCAAGGCTATTTTTAAAAAGAGTGACGTCAGCATTGCTGTTAAAAATAAAACGCATAAAACGCATTTTGTTAGGAAAACTGCTAAATATTTATACATGTGTTAGGTTTAGGTAATTACTAATTAGAATCGACATGGAACCCAGACTATCTGACTATCCTACAAAAAAATTGATATACCTACACAGTTTTATTTAATACCTACAGTTATTCTTTTATTGAATTTATGCGACCCGAGTTTCTGCACACAGTAAACAACACAAGTTCTATAAATTCTCTCGAGTTTTGTTATCGAACCTAACCCATGTCTACCAAAGGTTTCATCTTGATAAGTATGAAATTCGTCTAAATCCCTAAAACATTTAGCCTTAGGAAATGCAAAAAACCTTTAAGGCGATCTTCACACTACCCCGCACCACGCTGCATGTTGCGTGTCGAAACTCGAAGCACCTACGCGCGTTCCTGCGGGAGTACAGATCTGCATCATCATGCGGGTTTTTTGCGCACTCACGCGCGTAGGTGCGTTTGTAGATTCACGCACGGCGGCTCTCATTTATTCGCCGTTCTCTGTGGTGGTCGTGCAATACTGAGCATCACGACGCGCGGCACTGCGGGTTCGGTGTGCCATACCTTGCGTCTCGCCCCGCACCTACGCGCGGGGATGCATGTTTCTCCGCGTGTATGCGCGTGACTCGCATGAACGCGCGTGGTTGCATTTTCAGTGTGTTGGACTGTGCGTGTTTTCTATACAAACGGAGATACTTACAAGTAACGTTAAACACGCAGTCACGCAACATGCAGCGTGGTGCGGGGCAGTGTGAAGATCGCCTAAGCAAAAAACCGAAATGCGAGAAACAAATCGATATTATAGCAAATACCTCACAGTGTCTAATAATTATTACAAAAAGTAGGTAAGTACGTACACCTATAAGTATATTATTTAAAAATATTAAATAATAACAACTAAGTAGGTAACTGAAATATAATTAAGACACTTGAAAGAATATTTGTATAAATCCATTCCATATCTACCGATAACGCCCGATAATATGAAAACCATGCGGCAAATGGCAATGGCGGCATTCGGCAATGAACTTGTCAGTCTAGAGGCAATCACAACATAGGTAATAGGTACGTAAATATGTATAAACGCTTATAAGCCGCAACACACGAACAATAAACACAATTAATTAATTTTTGTATTCATTATTAATCAGTTAATAATGAATACAAAAATTAAAAAACAACTCATACTTATATATTAAACAAAATGACGATAGATATTAAAAAAATACGTGTGGCACTCGGGGACTGCCGCGGTAAAGCTATTGCATAGCATCGCATCGCTTATCGCTATGCCGATTGGAGTGGGGGGTGCTAGGTTTTTTCGTTACGGAATTTTTACATTCGGTCGCCGCGCTCAAGGCCCGCGATAGAAGCTATGCAATAGCTTAATAATATTGAAGCATAATATATTACAACTAGCTTACCGCCCGCGGCTTCGCCCGCTTTCTCTAAAACGATTTGAGATTTAAACTATCCTATCTCTCAAGTCTCAAGTTGGATCGAACTGCACGTGGTGTGCGAATTTTATTATAATAATCGGTTAAGTGGTTTAGGAGTCCATTGAGGACAAACATTGTGACACGAGATTTATATAATATACTAGCAGTCCGCCCCGGCTTCGCCCGTGGTACATATTTACGTTTTCTCTACGTAAGAACCATCCTCGTACTTCAAGGAATATAATAAAAAAAGAATTAACGAAATTGGTTCAGCCGTTCTCAAGTTACGCGCTTACCAACACATTTTGGGATTCATTTTTATATTATAGATTATATTATAAGATTTGTTTTTAAATTGTAAATAAATTAAAAATATTATTATTAAATCAACTTACGTATCCATGTAAGATTTTTCTGCTTTATGTTGACGAAATTTCCTTTGACGTTCAGCATTTGATTTTGGTACTTTTTTTATTATTTCTTCATTTTTCTTCAAATTTTTCTGACGATAATAATATGCCCTTTGACGTGCATTAGTTTTTTCTCTTTTTCGCTCTTTACGCTTTTCTTCTCTATAAAACAAAAATATCTAGGTATAAATAATAGGTATAAATAATTAGGTATAAATAGTGTAATGACACACCAAAACAATATTCATCACTACATAGTATAAAACAAAGTCGCTTTCCCTGTCCCTATGTCCCTATATCCCTATGTCCCTTTGTACGCTTAAATCTTTGAAACTACGCAACGGATTTTGATGCGGTTTTTTTTAATAGATAGAGTGATTCAAGAGGAAGGTTTATATGTATAATAACATCCATTAAATAGTGGAGAAGTACTGTTATTTTTGAGGTTTCTAATGTGATGTCGTAAATAATTACATTTTTTTCCGCTTATATTGCAAACGCAGGCTGAACCCTACGAGTTTTATCAAAATAATGTACTAAGTATTGTACACATTGAAAAGGTCTACAGAAAAGTCCGCGATGGTATATGTCTATCTCTTATGGATAACCCACAATAACTTTTTTTTGTCATTTACTTTTTACGACAAATAATGGATAATTTTCGAAGCGATTTTAACCAATACAGCATTAATCCATAACCAATTAAATACCTTGCATACATTGTTCATTTAATATAGATCTATATGGCCCTTTACACCGTATGATTTAAGTGAATATTTTCGAAGATATTACAGATTAAAAAATTGCGGAACGTAGCGTTTGCGGCGGTACCGGCTGGCCGCCATTGCACCCGTGCGAAGCCGGGGCGGGTCGCTAGTTTAGGTATAAAAAAATAACAATATTAAGAAGTGATTATCGAATTTCGCGCGATGTACATTTATATTATAGATACTAGCTGCTCCGCGCGGTTTCACCCCCGTGGCTCCACTCCTGTGGGCCGTAGCGTGATGATATATATTATATAGCCTATAGCCTTCCTCGATAAATGAGCTATCTAACACCAAAAGAATTTTTCAAATCGGACCAGTTGCAGTAGTTCCCGAGATTAGCGCGTTCAAACAAACAAACTCTTCAACTTTATAATATTAGTATAGATAATATCATTTAAACTTTCTCTGCGCGGAATTCATGTGCATTATCTTAGATACACCAAAAGCAAAGGTACTGAATAGTACACGTGCTTGGTTTGATGGTTTCTGTTATATACATAACTAGCGGTCCGCCCCGGCTGCTTCGCCCGTGGTACATATTTTGCAATAAAAAGTAGCCTATGTTCTTTCTCAGGGTCTAAAGATTGTCTGTGCCAAATTTCATTAAAATCAGACCAGTAGTTTATGAGCCTATTCATTACAATCAAACAAACAAATTTTTCCTCTTTATAATATTAGTGTAGATGAAGAATGAATTTATTTATCTATATATATAATATATATATACATATTGAGAATCTAAATTGAGAATTTAAACTATACGCATGTGTGTGTTTAAAAGAGGGCTACTTTTAATATCGCTCATTTTATTATCAAAAATTTAGGTTATCTGTAGCAGCACCTATTATATTTTCAATTCAAAATTAATACTGCATTTGTGATAATAATAAAATGTATGTATATAGAGTACTCACTCATTTTCTTTCACTATTTTTTCGTGACTTTCTTCATTAATAATAAATGCACTTTGTTCATTCATATTCAAAACACTATAAACACAAATTTTACAAGTAGCTATTCATGACCGTTTTCACCAACAACCCGTATTTAAGTGTCACCTAAGTCAGTTTTAGGGGGTATCTAACATAAAATTTGCTTTCACCGACGGATAAGTGTCACTTATATCGTTAGGTAGCCCTTAAAATTTAGGGGGTGAATATTCGACCCCCTAACGTTTAAGTGACAGATATTTATCCTATTTAACGTATTAGAAATAGATAGCGACGACGATACAAAGATTTAGAAGCAATTGAAGATATAGAATTATAAAATAACCGAAGTTTGTTAAGGCGAACGCGAATTTACCGTGAAAGATCAAAGGCTTAAAAAAAATATGATGACAGATAAATTTTGTACACGTTTTCTCTTTTCTGCCATTATTCTTTATAATATAATTACAAACACCAAAGAAAAATAACACGAATCAACAAAATCAAAACAGAACCTAACTATAATTTCACGAAGCGACTTGAGTCACGCGATGACATTGTCATTTGTCAATTGTCATTAAAAATGTCACTGTGAAGTAGGGATGGGTAAAAAATATCGATATATCAATATATCGATATTTTTTCAGGAAAATATCGATACTAATTGGCGATATTTTTTCCCGCGATATTATATCAATTTTCGATATTTATTTTCAGATATCAAAATCGATATATTTTTAAAGCTCTGCTGTCTGCTCATGCGTCACATCATGATTTTGACCAAACCGATTTCTTAAATTTAGAAAATAAAATAAAAATAAAAATCCCTGTTTTCCAATTACAGCACTAGAGCGCATTATGCGGCATACTGCTGTTTCAACTACAGCAACGCTTCGCACAATCGAGCACTCTTAAAAGTAATGCGCGTGAATTGATGCGTGCAATCGATTTATCGTTAGTAATACACACACCGGCACAATTAGCGGAACAGAAACCGATGCGCGAGAACATCTCTGGGATTTTAACGAATGGCAGCAGGTTCTCTTTACTCATGAGTGCAGAGTTCTTTTAAAACAGATCGATGGGAGGGACCATGACAGCAGATCGATACATCAGAGACATTTTAGAAGAACATATTGTACCATTTGCCCTATTTATTGGTGACGACTTTATTCTAATGCAAGATAATGCTCGTGCTCATATAACAATCGGTACAGGCAAATCTGAGCCACGTAGGTATACCGGTGATGCAGTGGCCAGCAAATTCCCCCGATATGAATCCGGTAGAGCATGGCTGGGACTTGCTAAAAAGAAGGGTTAAATCCAGAATGCCACCCCCCAACAATCTGAATGAACTTGGAAACGCATTACTTGAGGAGTGGGAGCGGTTGCCTCAAAAAATCATCGATAACATAATCTGTAGCATACGCCATACCCAGACGAATGGAAACCGTAATCAGAGCAAGAGGGGGAAACACTCGTTATAAATTTTGCTTTAATTTTATTGTTAAATCATTTAATGCTTACTTTTTTATTTTTTGTTATGGTTCATAATCATCTAAAAATTTCACTTATTTCAAATTTCTTTATTTTTCAATAAAAAATAACGAAGACTTTTCAAAGTAGGTTGTTAAAAGATTAATCTATTTGGTATTTTGTGCATAATTACATTTTCGTCAAATATATGCGTTATTATCTCATAGTCTCACTTTTTTTTCTGTTCCGCTTGTGTATATTATTAATTGTTGGAAAAAAATTTAAAGCTTTCGTTTCATTGTAGTTTTTTCGAAATAATCAAAGTTAATTCAAATTGTGTTAAAAAAATAAATATAAGTATGGATGAAGGTACAAACATTGAAAAAAATGTTAATGAAATAATCAAAATCCAAATTACTTAAAATAACCGTAAATAGTTTTCAACCAATTATTATGTATACCACTTTATTTACACCAGGCGCGGTCCCAGTCTGAAATTTTGGGGCGGGTCACGAGGCTGGAACGGTATGCTACCCCCCCCCCCATGGATTTATAATTCGCAAGGGATTAATAACAGTTTTAAACGGAACTTTAGGTGTGCAAGTGACTCTGATACGCATTTGGCCAGTTTTTTTTTTATATTTTGTACAATATAAGATTTTTTTCTAATTTATCGAGTACGATTTTGGGGGGATCATGTCCCCCGTGACCACCCCCCTGGGACCGCGCCTGATTTACACATTAATGAGGTTATTGCTAATTTTTTTTTTCAACACTAAACTTAGCGCAACCTGCTGGTGCATTTGAAAACTAATTCACGTTCCAATTAAGCATCAGCATAATTCGGCATTGTGCGCCACTGAGTCGCATTATGCTCTGTAATTGGAAAACTACCAGTGTGTTGTCTCTTTCTATCGCACTAATTAGGGTATTGAATAAAAGAGAGCCACTATATAAGAAACGTTCAATTAAGGGCCGATTTTTCAATCCCGAGATAAACAGTCTAATAACTACCCCTCGAATAGATTTATTCAATTATTTATCTAACTCATAACGGCTCGCCTATTTTTCAATCGTGATTTATTTGATGAATAACTATCTGACCAAATATTTCCATATTGGCAGCTCTGCTCTCGGAGTGGCGAAACAAACGTATTAAATTAGTCAGGTTAGAGCGGGATAGAGTCAACTCTTGCAATTTGTCAACAACCGTCATTATGACTCACGTCAGGAGTGCATTTTAAGTTTGTCTTGTATTGCTCTTGTCTTCTATGATTGTTGATTGTTGTTTTGATTCGAGTAAAGAGTTTGGTTAAATTTGTGTTTCAATTTATATATTTTACGATGGAAACGACATACTTAAATAATAATAATAATAATAATAAATCTTTATTTCAGACATCAATATCCATACATAATATAATTACACATACATTTACAATTTGGCATATATTTGGGACATTTAACTTAACAACATTTTATTTAACTTATTTATCAGTATAAAAAACAATTGAACTATTTACGGTTCCTACCTAAATGAACACACAACCAATACCTAATAATGGGACTGTTCAAGTACTCGGAGAGCGTATTTATGATTTTGTTATTAGAAGAGCGTATACGTGACCAAAAAGATGCTATTCGCAATCTAATAATTGCGAAGAAGTCATTGATGCCGCCATCTGCGAACATGCTAGACGCACTGCAGTACCTAGGCAATTTCATTAGGATGCGGTATGCATCATTATACTGCACCCTAATGGTGCCAAAAGCTTTTCTAGTGAAATTTGACCATAATTGACAAGTATACAAATTTTGACAATATGTTTTGAATAGAATCGATTTTACCTCTTCATTACATTTAGAAAATCTGCGTGCTAGCATGTTGCATCTGACGGCAAGCGCTCGTCGCTCACGCTCAATATCCTCATCATCATTTAGGTTTTCTGTGAGAAAGTGTCCCAAGTACTTAAACCGCCCCACACGATCAACGGGTGTACTATTCAAGTAAACGTTAGGAACCATATCCGGCCCTCGACCTGCCTTAAACACCATCACCTGTGATTTCCCAACATTATACTTCAGACCATGCTCAAGCGCATAACGCTCACAGATTGAGAGCATGCGCCTGAGACCATTGATTGAGGGACTGAGAAGAACCATGTCGTCGGCGTAGCTCAAGTTGTTAACACAAGTACTGCCAATATGACAACCCACCTTCGTTTTACTCAGTTCCTCAATCAGGTCATTTATATACAAGTTGAACAAATCAGGTGAGGTAAGCCCACCTTGACGCACTCCGCAGTTTAACCTATATTCGTTAGAAAGCGAGTCGCCCCATCGCACACAATTGGTTTGGTTCTCGTACCAGTATCTCAACAAATCAACAACATTTGATGGAACAGAACTATTAGACAGTTTATTCCAAAGCAGTTTATAATTTACAAGATCAAAAGCGCGGCTTAGGTCCAAAAAACATGCGTACACGGACGTATCTCGAGTTTTATAATAATTTATGACACTTTTTACGCTAAAAATTGCAGAATCTGTTGAGAGCCCGGGACGAAAACCAAACTGAGCGTCGTGTATTACAACATTCTTCGACAATTCTGGGTAAATAAGTCTTTCAAGAATTTTTCCCAGAATTGTGCCCAGTGAAATAGGTCTGTAATTGTTTAAATTCGAAAGTTCACCCGTTTTATTTTTAGGAACTGGCACCACAACGGTCTTCATAAGATAAGGAGGAAGATAAGAAAAGTTTAGACATAAATTATACAAGTCTGCCAAAACGCGAAAAATTTCCGGCCCTGCGTGTATTATATGCTCTAAACTAAGTCCGTCAATGCCTGGGGACTTACCACGTGACATGCCCTTTACCGTCTTAGCGATATCCTTAGCCGTATATTTACAGGGGTTTTCACTATTATTTATAACTTTATCACTGGCATTAGTAACCGAGCTTGAGTTTATTATTGGTTCTATTTGAAAATGCTTAGCAAATAAATCAGCAATTTCTTTTGGTTTCTGAACATTATTTATACAAGCGGGTGCAGATGTTTTGCCCTGTAACTTTTTTGTCGACTCCCAGAATTTTATGAAATTTTTATTCTGTTTATGCATTGCTAAGATGTCCATTCTTATCTTCTCCTGATTGTTTTGACACCATTTTAGTTTGTTTTTAAAAGTCCTTTTACTGTTGACCATATTAACAAATAAGTCCCCAGTCATTGGCTTACCTGCAGCTACCCAATTTTTAAAATTAAATCTCGCTCTCTGGTGCAATTCCCTAACATGATAATTCCAACCAGTTATATTCATCCTCCTAACCTTACGATGACACCCAGAACTTACAATTGCTGCATTCTGTAGTGTTTGAACAATTTTGTCATAATATTCATTAATTAAAAATAAATGGTTTGTACAATTAACCGTATCACAGATCTTACATTGACTAGAATATTTTAATTTAATTAAGTTATCACAGCATTGCTTACTATAAACATTAATTTGATTTAGGTCTCTATTACCCCAAATAACACCACTATTTAATCCCTTGCTACTGCAATGTACCTTACACTGAACAACTTCAATGTCACACTGTACTATAAGCGGTAGATGATCTGACCAATACACATCGTGTAATACATTTATCGAAGTTATACTAGGAAAAGCCGCTTTGGTCACAACACAATGATCCAGCCAAGATCTCGTATAATAGACATCACTTACGTACGTGTATTCATTGGAGTCTTTACCTAAAATTTCTAGGTCGGCACATAAAAGATCGTGTTCGTTACAAAAGTTCATTAATTGGCGTCCAAATCTCCCATTTGGATCAGCATTAAAATCGCCAAGACAATAGGCCGCCTCAACGTCGCTATCCTCTATTATTGCAGACATTTGTGCCAACGTTGACGTAAAATCTATAAGATTCTCTTCCTTGTCTGTCGGTAAATACACGCTCATCACCAAAAAGTGGCGGTCATCCATAGAGATACGGACCGCAGCTAGCCTATCACTTGTACATTCTACTGAGACAACGCTAGAAAATAATGTCTGCCTCCACAGGATAGCTATTCCTCCATAAGGACGCCCGCGTAGGACGCCCACCGAGGTATCCACCGATGATTTAGCAAAGGCACTAAATTTAGAGTCAATTTCATTTACTAAGTTTAAGTCATGTGGAAGAAGCCACGTCTCCTGCAATGCAATAATGTCATTTGTTTTGCATAACGACCGTACTTGATCAAGAGATCGTTTTAATGATCTACAATTAAATGATGCCATTGTTAACTTTTTACCCATATTTTAATAATTGTTGTTACTACGTTCGGAGTGCGTCTTTGCGAAACGTTCACGAAATCGACGAAACACTAATCCTGTGGGCCAGAAATTAGGGTCCAAAAATCTATTCAAACGGTCCGCTGAAACTACCACTTTAAATGAATTAAATGTCGTCTCAACATTCTGTTGCAGAAGTTCGACGGATATGAACTCCTCACCCATATCTTGAATATGCGCTATGATGTCTGCTTCATTTACAGTCTTTTTTGTCCGCGAGACATATACAGACGCCTGGGAAAGCATTACTTGTATTCGTCCTTTATTAGTCAAAGTTCCACGCATGTTAGTTTTGTGTTTACGTTTCTTATATTCTACTAGTTGAAATTCGTTATTTACACCTTGATTGTCCAATTTCTTTGTCATTGGTAATGATTGCGTCGTCACAATATCCCTGTATGTAGGAATTACAACTGAGTCCGTTTCTAGTGAGAGGTTAGATGTAGATAGGTTGTCGTCGGGTTCGCGAAGTCCTGCAGAAGATGCTGCGGACTCCGTCGATTCGGTAATGGTTCGTGGCGCTGCTTGGGATGCTTTACTTGCAGTTTTGTCTCTGATCCGTTTTGTTTTCTGCATATGAACTGTACGCGTCAATTTATTACTATCATTCATGGTCATATCCACATCACGAGGGCGCAACTGAGTCAATTCACTACGTAATGAGGTTTCAAAATGGGTCAATTCGGACTTTGTGATACATTCAGTTCGCATACAATTTATTTCATTTTTAAGAAATGTCAAGTCTTTTAAAAGTCGAGTAACATCGACATAGTCAAATGTAATAGGAGGTAATCGATTGAGATCCCTAGCCACGAATATTGGCTGGTCGTCAGGATCAGTCTCCTTTAAAACCTTTATTATATCTTTTATATTTTTCTTCATTTTGTCATCACCCTTACGCCGTATAATATGTTGACTACAACTCAAAGTAGAATATAATTCTATTTTTGCAGTTTCAACTTCCAGGTCCGTAAAGTTCGAGGCACATATTTGAAGAACGCTCAATTCGTCCAATACATCAATTTTATTTTGAATAAATGTTAAAAGTTCATTTATAATAACTTTACGTTCCGTCATGATTAATATTGCGAATAATACGCAAACAATTCACACAGCATAATGTTATCGCATTGAATACAACGCGCGACAGCGAGCACTCGCTAAACCGGTTCCGCGACGACTTAAAGGCAGCGTTCGGCAAATTTTCAATGGCATGGTCATCAGTACTATCAAAAACATCAATTTCAATATGATTTTAATTGATAATAATTATATAGAAAGAGGTTTAATTGTTAATAATTCTACGCTCTATGTTATGACATACGAAAATATCACAAATTTGACGCGTCAGTTGTCAACTCAAACGCCTAACCGTCGAATAGCGCGCTATCTGGCCGTTGGAGCGGCAAATAGATTTATTCCTCAAATAACGTAGTTATTCGATAGATAAGTCCTATTCGTCTATTGAAAAATTGAATATTTTATTAACTGAAGAATAAAGTCTATCTAGCTGTTTATCTGGGCATTGAAAAATCGGCCCTAATTGTTACTTCTCCAGGCTTGTTAATTGCTCCGAGCGTTATTCGATGAATAAGTTTTAACCAAGGATTGAAAAATCAGCCCTTAATTCACAAAAGCATAACCACGGCATGACCTTAGATTTTTAAGTAAAATAATTATATGGGAGTAAGGAGTTAAATAGTAAAAATAATGTTTTTTCAATTTCAGAAGGAGTTCATCATGAGTTCATAATAATATTTAACCAATGCAAACTTAGCACCCCATCAATGGAATTTTGGGTCGAAAATGACCTTGATCGATAGGTCTCCGTTAGGTCCTTTAAGGTCCCACAATTTTTTCGTTAGGTCCCCTTTAGTTTTTTTTTAAATATTTTTTTAAATTTTGGGTATAAAAAAAATACACTTTAGCACCCCATCCATAGAATTTTGGGTCAAAAATGACCTTAATCGATAGGTCTCCGTTAGTTCCTTTAAGGTCCCACAATTTTTTCGTTAAGTCCCCTTTAGTTTTTTTATAAATAATTTTTTTTTAATTTTGGGTATAAAAAAATTACACTTTACCACCTCATTCATAGGTAACGGTAACGGACCTATACGGACCTAAGTCCGTATAGGTCCATCATTGAAATTGTTAAATTATTTATTTTATTAAAATTATTTAAAATAATTAAAACCTGCGCATATCGATAATCGTCGATGTATCGTTTAGCGATATGATCAAGACAAAATATAATCGTGTCATGGTTACTCGATCATTGATGTGGCCTCACGAGACTATCATGGAAAGAAAATATACTCAAATTTAATCTCTATGAACTAAGAGATAAAGTTGAATTTAAAACGCGATATTAAACCGCATTCCCCACGAGACTATCTTGGAAAGAAATACAAATTTAGTGAGACTATCTTGGAAAGAAATACAAATTTAATCTTTATGAACTAAGCGATAAAGTTGAATTTAGAACGCGATATTGAACCGCACTCCCCACGAGACTATCTTGGAAAGAAATACAAATTTAATCTTTATGAACATAGTGATAGAGTTGAATTTAAAAACTCGTCGCTTAAAAGGTCGTAAATTTTTACGACTTTCTTAGTGACGGACTACTTCTAGCTATCGTTGTCGATAAAAAAATATTTTTATAAGTATCATTTGAAATGAGATGAGAAATAATCTTTATTATATTAAAATTTTACAAAACTGCACAACAAGGAGTATAATGTTTATTTTGTAAGTATATATTTATTATAATTTACGCTCGGTTTCTTTTAACTGGCAGAACATTTTAATGGTACGGAACCCTTCGTGCGCGAGTCCGACTCGCATTTAGCCGTTTTTTTGTAATGTTAATCTTGTAATCTTTCTATTATGTAATTTGTTTATATGTATGTATTAATATTGCGTATGTTTCAGATTATATATTTATGTCATTTCGTTCAGACTGTCATAAACTTTTAGTACTTTTGATAATGTTCTTAGAGACATATTTATTTTATTGCAATGTGCTGTGATGAATGAATACATATTCAAATACAAATAAAATGTCTTTTTATTGTTTTTTCGTATGCATATAATAATGATGAAAACGTTACAAATGACCTGTGTAGTAGTTTTTATGAATATAATATTAATGTTATTTCTAATTTCAACAAAATTATTATTTTTGTAATATCGATATGGTTACATCCCTTTCGAGCGATTGTATTATTACGTATATGTACAGAGATTTTTCTATGTGATCGATGTATGTGTGCAAAAATATGCTAGTGTGTCAATTTTGTGATAGTTTGAGTTTGTAAAGACCCAAATTATTTTTCATAGTGTGAGTTACCCTCCCAGCACCAAAATCGGCAGAAAGTTTAGTTAGAACATTTGCCAGCGTACTCCATCCATTACTTAATGATCTAAGGTTGAAAAGTAGGTTTTTAATAAATAAGCACTCTCAGAACAATTGATTTATTTAATAAATGAAACAATACCAATTTAAATTTCGCGCTGTTTATGTATGATGTGCGCATGCCTTAATGCTCTAAGGCGCATGCGCAGGTTTTAATTATTTTATATAATTTTAATAAAATAAATAATTTAACAATTTCAATGATGGACCAATACGGAACTAACGGTAAAGAATACGATTTTGATAAAATTCGCCAATTTTGCTATGGATGTGGTGCTAAAGTGTAATTTTTTTATACCCAAAATTAAAAAAAAATTATTTATAAAAAAACTAAAGGGGACCTAACGAAAAAATTGTGGGACCTTAAAGGACCTAACGGAGACCTATCGATTAAGGTCATTTTTGACCCAAAATTCTATGGATGGGGTGCTAAAGTGTATTTTTTTTATACCCAAAATTTAAAAAATTATTTAAAAAAATCTAAAGGGGACCTAACGAAAAAATTGAGGGACCTTAAAGGACCTAACGGAGACCTATCGATGAAGGTCATTTTCGACCCAAAATTCCATTGATGGGGTGCTAAGTTTGCATTGGTCCGGATTTAACGAGCGCTGTCTGAGATCCGCTGCTAGAAATGAATTGTTAGCCGTTCGCGCGAGCTTCAAGCGGCAACCATCCTGTTTGCATTACCGAAGACGGGCTTTTAATTTTACAACCGACAATGTTCATTGTCTAAATTTTTTCAGGATTACCTGAAAATTAATGTTCATTTAAATAAATACTTTGGTATGCAAATAGAGTTCTTGCTCCAGTAATTTAAGTATTCACATCATAGCGTTATATCCTAAGCCTAAAGTTTGTAATCCTCTTTCGATAAAGATCTCGTCGATCAGGTTTATGAGTACATTTTGTTTTGAGTCTGTGTTCCCCGACGAGTACAATATGGGGGTCTTCAAGCGTAGAGTGAACAGGTACCTTCTAGGGAAGCGCGTTCCATCTTAGACCACATCTCAGCTTAACATCAGGCGAGATTGTGGTCAAGCGCTTCCCTATTACCAATAAAAAAAAAAAAAAAACATTTTGTTTATTGACTAATAAACCTATCCTATGTCCCGGGGTAAAAAGTAGCCTATGCCCTTTCTCGGGTAACAAAATATCTCTATACCAAATTTGATGCAAATTGGTTCAGTAATTAATAACTCAGGCCCCGGAACCACAGACACAATAGAAAATCTATTGTGTCTGGGACCGATCGGGCCGCTTGGGGCTCAGTGGGTTAAGGCACAGGTTAAGGCGTGATTGAGTAACAGACAGACAGACAGAGTTACTTTCGCATTTATAATATAAGTATGGATAGATTACCTTTTGGAACAATTATATTTATTTGAGTTTATCTACGTGAAAGTCGCTTTGAGCCATCAGCTACTAAGTACAAACCGCACAACAAAGAATTGCAAATAAAATAAGTAATCATGTTTATTGTTTCTATATATCTTTAGGGTTCCTGAAAACTGCTCGCAAAATTCCACGTAAATTGAGTGCGATAAATAGATGAAGATAAGAAGAATTATAGTACTCATTACTCCGGAATAGCCTATATAACTGTTAATGGCTTATGGGATAAATTTTAAAGGGAAAAGATAAAGGCGAAGTTCTTGTAATAAACTTATTTAATAATAATCAGAGCTAAAAATTGAAAGGAAAATAAAGTTTCTTTCATAATTTGTAACCTTTAACCACCTTTGTTTTTATAAACTTCTACCACCCTTTTATCAATAAGTAGGTAGTTAGATATTGTCAAAATTAAAATAATATAAGTTGCAAATTGAAATACAATTTAGCATGAAATTGTTGAAACATTAAAATTTAAAAATTCAAACATGCAATACATTCAATTACTGATCTTTACTGATATATAAAATCAAGTATTCCCAATATTGTAACACAAATTATTTTCCAATCAAAGCCCGTGGACAATAAAATATTATCTGAAATAGTTAATCCTGTGATGAATCGTCTTGGCCACGATTCATTCGCTCTATAAGCTGCCTAGTAAATCACACGGGAATTGTTCCATAAATATAAAACACGGGGTATAAATTTCAATAATAAAAATGTAAAAGAACTATTTCGGTTGTATCACCTGGGTGTAGTTTAGTTTTATTGATCTAAGCATTACTGCCCCGAGCAAGCTCAAGTTTGTTTGTATGCACGCGTATCTCAGGAACTACTGGGCCGATTTCAAACATTCTTTCATCGTTAGATATATGTATGTAATCCCTGAATGCTATAGGTCGTTTCACATATTATTATGTTCCACGGGCGAAGCTAAAGAGGATCGCTAATTAGATGTTAATTAGTATAATAATGATGATTCAGCATTTCTTTCCACACAAAAGTATCTGATGAAATTTAGTACAGATAGGATATTATGTAGGTACGTAGATACTAAATACATAGTGTTGTTTTTCATAATGCTCCTATGCTACTTTTACTTTCTTAATTTCAAATCTTTGGTTGGTTCAATATTGCTGTCTCGTGACTAGGCATAACTGTGTACAGTACTCCAAAATTACCTGTCAAGCCTGTCAGTCAAAAAATTCAAAAATCTGTCAGTCGTCTTTATATATTGGTGGTGACCGCACGTATTATCTCTGTATGGAATTATATAGAGCTGCTGTTACATACCCTTCTTAGTTTTGTTTCAAAGTTGAATTTTCCGGTAATATGATTATTTACACAGGTAGCAGATAGCAGTGGGGAAAGTGAAAATTAATAAGAGCATAATGAAAGTTCTGATCATTCTACGATATCAGAAATAGAGATAATCCCTGATTCTGTAAATCCTTTTGACTGACATTTTAATGATTAGATTTCACAATTTAAATGTAAACCAGTGTTTGAAAATCATTTTTTTAAATACATATAAACTTTCTTATTTTAACCTTCCATACATCCATCATTACGCCAGTTTCAGTAAGACACTTTAATAGTTCTAGGTATAGAATTTTCCAAGTAGATCAACACAACAAATATATATTCGCAATCGTGTGGCTTATCCTCGCTATTAACTTACATTGAATTATCGAAACAAATTTCGTTTAACTTATCTCTTTTACCATAAAATCACAATAAAACTCATAATTCTAATAAACTATGCATGAAGAAAATACATTTAACCACTCTATATACATATCGTCTTCGGAGGCTCGGAGAATACAGACAGTTGCCGAACAGTGACGAATTTTTCTATGCGCATTATCAGTTTGGGAGTACTGTACATAACAGTGCTTTGATTATAATATTAGATAAACCTTTTAGGACTATCTTCGATATTAATGATTATATGTACATGAAAATCCACACAAGTTCTAGCTATTCTCGATGGTGAGCTATTTGAACAGCTTTTAAATGCCAGTCGTAGAAAAAACAAGAAAGGGTAACAAAAAAAAACATAAAATTATTCCAAAATTACCTGTAATTAAAAAAATAACATAAAAAATGTACTTACAACCGAAAATCTTAAAATAAAACATTATAATTCATGTAATATTTAATTTCTTTCTCATACAACATGCACTTCGACCGCCGACCGCTGAACGAACTCAGCTATAAAATTCTATATATTAATCGTATTGCTTTTAAGCACGCATTAAATGAATTAAGTTACATTTGTTCACAACTTCTGAAAATGTTCTGTATAGCTTATCTGTCAGTTAAAATGACAATGCATTAAAATATAAGACAAGTGCTAAGCTATCAGTAACTCTATCAGCAAGTTGTGAACAGGGCCTTAGTGTATATTTTCATGTTTGTGTACAGCTTTAGAAATATAGACAAAATTATATTTTATTGAATAAGAATTATGAACACAAAAGGATATATTCTGAGATATCAAATAAATAAAAAAAACAAACCATTATTTTAAACAATCATATTTCTATATTTTGTCACTTTGACAAGAAAGAACGTACATGTGTACATATTTTACAAATAGATTTGATCCGATGATCGATCGAACTAAGGTTCTAAGTCAAAAACAAATAAAAAATATCTACATAATTGGGTATTTTGCTGTAAACATTGATTGATCATTTCCAATACATATAATAAATTTATTTACTACCACAAGAGATACTTTGCAAAAACGCACACATCACATATATAAGATTATTACGTATTCTTTCGTCATTACGTAATGTATTTACAAAATTCAACCTTATTTTAAAGCAGTAAGGTAACAATTTATTATTAATAAAGTTACTGGCCCATTTTTGCGTTTTATCATATAGAAATAAAAAAAGACTTTCTTTCTTTACTTATATCTCTTGTAGTAGTAAAGTAATAGCCATTGGGGACCAAAGAAAATTCTAGAGAGGTGTCAAGATACACTTGGATGGAACGAAGTTACTAAAAAAACTGTCTGGCTTTCTATGAGAAAGAGAGAGACAGACAGATAAACACGTACACGACGCAAGGCTTACAACTATAGCAAAAAGTGTCGTTACAACTTTTGCTCTAATTCCGTCTAGCCCCCTTTCGCAACTTCGTTCCAATACCTAACCTATCGTATATATATTATGTACTGTATCGTTGAGATATAAATTTGTACTATAACGTAATTCATTTAATCGTTATTTTAAGCTAATGAGGTCATTTCATTCAAATTGTAATTATAACGAAAAGGTAATGTAAAAAAAGCGATTGGTGTGCCGTTGTTTTATTTTTATATATAAAGTATTTTCGATGGGTAATTAAATTTTGAAATTATTCAGGAATTTGCACTTTACACAAATTATTTTGTGTTTTCTTTATTGTTTCTTATCTTCACATACCTATTACAGCAAAAGTTGCTCTTTTTTGTAATCGAAGATACCCGATGCCAAAGATACTAGGTAGTATACCTAATAAATAGAGATTTTTCCATGCTTAAAAAGCTCAAAGACAGAAAAGCTTTTTTTTACGATTACGACTTTAATATCCTATTTAATATTTTTTTTAACGATTTTATACATAAAAATAGTACAACGGCACACGACTTTGAGCACTCCATGAGCACCCTGATGTCAATATATAAAAAAAAATTTTTTTTTCATACACATTGTATTACGGAACAAGTATTTTTTTTAACCGACTTCAAAAAAGGAGGAGGTTATTTACGGAAGACGGTTAATGAAAACCTTTTATAACCAATACTTTTAGATACTGCATTCGATTATAATATTTGACTCGCTAAAAATCACATATTCGTGGATTTAATAGATGGAAAAAAATGCGATATTTTCAATAAAAAAAAATACTTATCCCGTAACAAAAGAAGCATTAACTCCACAAAGCGAAACACCATGATTTTGTATAAATGTATATTTGTCTATCGACCCCTTGCTCAAACGGAACTTAACTTTGAATTACAACTCAACTTGAGTATCGCTTGAGAAATCGGTGTGTCTTAAAACAATAGCGTAGGGTTTTATTGAAGTATTGAATGTTGAATTTAACTTAAACAGGAGAAGATTCTCTTATTTTTGTTTAAAAAAATATAAAAAATCTGGATTTTGTCAATATTATGTGTATATATTTATTTAATAGTTATACAAAACTAATTTATTAATTCTACACACTCAATCTTTTATTGAAAGAAAAATTGAAAAAAAAAAATCCATTCAGTTCTTCAATGAAACCCCAACATTTCCATATAACTACTTAAAATTATTCTCTATACGCATTTATTTCATTTGTTAAGTAACAATCTGTGATATCGAGTTTTGATAGCGTACGATTTCAAAGTATGTATAGTAAGTACATATAAATTACGATTAAACAATAAAAAAATGTTTGTTTTATTACAAAAAAAAAAAAGCTTCAGTCTACGAAATAAGGACAAATAAATGAAAAACTTTCTGTCAAAAAAAAATATATACATAGTCTTCTTAAAAAACCTCCTCCTTTTTTGAAGAAAAATTCGAAGTAAATTTCAATGCTATCAAAACTCGATATCCAGTTCTTTAAACCACTATCAAATAGCAACTGACTTCTGACATTAATGGCGTTTTTTGTATATAATCTGCACAACGTTACGTACTTATGTTTATTATTACACAGAAACACAGTTCGACAAAAATTTAGTAACACATTGAAATAAAATAAAAAATATGTCAAAGAATTCCTTTATTAAATGAATCACAGAACATTTTAATAATTCCGAAAATTATTAATAATTGTAAATGAAAATAAACTAATTTCGAACTGTGCTTCCATACGTCTATATTAACTTGTATCATTAAAGGATGCATTAAAGATATTTTAAATTTTTATTGATATTTGCACATTTATGTAAATGAAGATTCAATACTTTTTGATTTCCGCTTCTTTTGCGGTTTGAAAAACACACACAAAGAAAAAACAAATGTATAATTTGATTAAACCAAAATTAAGTCATTTTTATCATTTATTCAAATAATAACAACACTCTAAATTATAAATTGGATATTAACCCATTGAGCCCCGAACGGCCCGATCGGTCCACGACACAATAGATTTTCTATTGTTTCTGTGATTCCGGGGACTGAGTTATTAATTATCTACACTGCATCCTTTAATAACGCGAGTTAAATGTTACACCGTCAAACTGCGTGACACACTCCATACTCACGTACGCACACGTGTACGCAATGTGCGTACTAATTTGTGACATTTTAATACGTTATTTTAAATTTATCGCGTGATAATATACACATGGTACATCACGTAGATATTAACACGAATACATGTGTATGTTAATTAGTATCAAGCAGCTTGACCGTATGTCACGTGACATTATATTACGCAGCTTGACATCACTAGTATACGTGTGTCACTTGTACGTGTGTCACGCAGCTTGACATCACTCGTGTACGTGTCATGTGTACGTGTGTCACGCACACACCGCTCCGTAGATTGTGTCTGTGTGTGTGTGTACACGTGAACGTATTTCCACCTCTATAACGCCACACACGCATACACACGCGTGTCACGCACACACCCTGCGCACGTGTGTGTGTTCACACATGCACGCCTGTACACACGCGTGTCACGCACACCGCCCGATACATTGCGTATGTAAGCGCGTCTCAAAACGGGCGATACGCGCTGGGATATTTAATCGGCATCGCTTTAGCTGTAGCTTCAGCCAGGTGCTCGTAGCCGAGCTGTTTGTACGCGGCCACGAGTCGCTCGTCCACCTCGCGTGATGGCCGCTCCTCTTGGATCTTGTGCAGGAGCTTGATGGCCCGTCCCCATTGCTTCAGTGTGAAACAGTGCCACACGCCGTAGTGGATCACCTGTTGAAAATATTTATTATTTTATTAGTTTTGTTGGTGTAAGGCGATGATTTTGGTATCTATGAATCTTGTCAAAGAAGTTTCACTTCTGATACGTCTGCTTGGCACACACGATCTTTTTTTAATAATTATGAATTGTGTGTAATTGATGATTATGTTGTGTGTGTTACAATAAATATTTTTTCTTTCTCTCTTCGTTTTCGCGAACCACGCAGCGGGGCGCCCTCTAAAACGGACATTTTTATCTTTTTTTTAAGATATTGCATAGTTTCTATCGCGGGGACCGAATCGAGAAATTCCGTAACGAAAAAACTTCACGCTCCCCACTCCGACGGGCTCGGAGGTGTGGCTTGAAGGCATAGCATGCAATAGCTTTACCGCGACAGTCCCCGAGTGCCACACGTCTTTTTGAAGTGAAAACTTCTTTAGCGGCGTTGAGCACTTTTTCTGTAATGGGTATAAAATCTTAAACTCGCGTCAGGACACGTGACCTGATCGAAAAAGCGTAAGACGTAATATCAAACATGCTCAACGTTAATTAAGTTTTCACTTCTGCCGGCACTCCCGGAGTGCAACCCGTTTGTTAATATTAGTGGGCACACCTTGGTGTCGGTCAGGTCCGCGAAGTGCAGCAGGTCGGCGAGGTTGTGCGCGAGCGCGTCGGCCAGCTTGGCGCGCGCGGCCGGGCCCGCCAGCGCGTGCAGCCGGCACAGCGCCGCGCCGCGCCGGCACAGCGCCTCCACCGCCCAGCCGCGCTGCTTCTCGTGCTCCCTGCACACACACACACATACATGTGTAACACGAGTATACTGAGTACATGCACACACGTAAAGTAACACGAGTATACTGAGTACATGCACACACGTAAAGTAACACGAGTATACTGAATACATGCACACACGTAAAGTAACACGAGTATACTGAGTACATACACACACGTAAAGTAACACGAGTATACTGAATACATGCACACACTTACACGTAAAGTACAGTACGATTCAAACTTAATGGCGGCTCGAAACATCGTACGATCCGATGCGCAGAAAACAATATTAGGTATTAGCGAAACGTTAAGCTACCTGTGCGGACCCGCACTCGCACCTGCACCTAACATCCGAACCGTCATTAAGTTTGAATCGAACTATACATGCGTAATTAACGCATACACGTGCACGTGCACGCATTAGTATACGTACGTGTTCACGTGCACGCACGCAACGTGTAACGGAATTCAATGTACATCACAAAATAGAACAATTAGTAAATCTCTCATAAATGACAATAAAGACATTGAAATCATTTTCTGTTTTGTATAAATGATTATTTTGCAAGAAAAAAACAGTTACGAATGAATTACACATCAAAAATACTAATAACAATATCAATCACAAATCTTTCTGACAAATAAAATCAAAAAATCGAACCACACAAAATATCTAAATCAAAATGCACTCACTGTTTAATCTTCGCAGCATCTGGCCTCGTATCCGTCTTCATCCCGAGATGTGCCAACAACCGTTCTTGGTCCACGCCCTTGAGCACTTTGTCAGCTATCGCGATCAGTTGCTCGCACCACGCCGTCGTCACGTCCGGCTCGGAGAGTGTGGGTAATCTGAAAATAATAATATGATTATTATTATAGTTATTCAGAAAAGAGAGATTAGAAAAACATTTTGTAAGAGCCAAATTGACCACTATTTTTAAATTGTTCCACAACTGCCGTGACAACTAAAATCAACCACCGAATTTCAAAGTTTTCATCAAACAAAAATAAAGAAAGTCGCACAAAAACAGACATACAGATGAATTTATGGATTTTGTCTTGAAAATAACAAGGTACTAACTTCTTGCTATCTGTATGCGGGTCGATGGCTTGCAAGTAGGCCACGTGTGCGCCGAGGTAACCGGGGAACCGCTCCAACACTTCTTCGTACACTTGCTCCAGTTTATCGCCTTCTATAATTTGATTCATTATTATAAAAAAAGTGTAATCTATTTGGATAACTATATTCACAATTCTAACTGTGAAAACCTATCGAATGGACTGAAGCAATCATGCTCAAAAATTATCCGTAGCAAAACTCTGCCTACGCGTCTAGACGGCAGAGTTTTGTAATGAGTGATACAATAAATAGAATTTGAACGTTACTGCAACAAAATAAGGTGTATTAACACCTGAATGAATGGTATACATCCTCGGTCGGTCATACTTTGCCGACCCTTTATTTATTTATTTAAATACGCAATCTACCTTACGCAAGCTGCTTCTAGTACGTTAGTGACTATAGCCAACTTCACCACGCGCGATCCTTATCACGCGGACACTCACCCAGCTTGGGCATCCAGGTGGCGGCGAGGTCCTTGAGCGCGTCCCGGTAGTCCTCGTGCGCGCGCTTGTCCCGCTCGGCGCGCTCCTTGTCGCGCGCGTCCCGGCGGCGCGGCGCCTCGCACAGCGCGTACTGCAGCGCGTGCGCGTCCGCCCGCCGCGCGCCCTCGTCCTTCGCGAACGTCACCGTGCCCGTGAGCGTCTGCCCCGCCGTCACGCTCGACCGGCTCAACCTGCGACACGACACGCTAAAGTTAGGACAACAATGGCGACTTGAGCGAACAAAACTCCTGCAAAATATTTAAATGACAAAAAACAAATTTAAAATTTTTTATGAATGAAAATAACTCACTTATCTGCAGGGATAGGCGTGAAGTAGATGGGGAGCAAATTTCCAGCCGGTAACGTGGCCGTTGTAAACTTTTTGCCGCCAGTTAACGCCTGCAACAAAATTCCCAAATCAAACATAATTTTCAAAACGGTCGTATCTATTTTCTCAAAAGTTTACATTTTTCAACAAAAACATAAAAATATCAATAAAATTTGAAAAAGTTATGGCACTATAGTATACGAATTAGTAAAATGACGTGACAGGGCACACTCACCGCGTGCATGGAGCAGTACGCGTCGAGCGTGATGGGCTGCGCGAGCCGCTGCTGCACGACGAGCGGCGCGTCCTGCAGCCGCTCGAGCAGCGCCTTGCTGTCGTGCCGCACGCTCAGCCGCACCGTGTACTCGCCCTTCTCTAGCTTCACGGAATACTGCAAATGAAACGGACAAATAAACATGACAAATAAAAAAAAAAAAACATTTAAATTTTCAATAAGCTTTTGACAAAGTACATCACATAATCTCATAAAAGAAATCGAATCATTACGGTATTAGACGCGTAGCGCTGCCGTGATTTGAAAGTTATCTCCTTGATTGAAAATAACGGTAATTAAACCGGTATCAATTAGGATGTTTCACAATCGAAATTTAAGACCAGTGGAAGACCATTTAGAGGTGTTCTCCAAGGTAGCACACACGGACCTCTACTGTTCCTTATTTCTATAAATGATAATCTTAAATGCGCTGAATCGATCCTATTCTTATTAGTTTGATCACATAATATATTTAATAAACTCACCTTTGAAGGATACGCGTCGCCCACGGCCATGAGCTGCTTGCACGAATTGTACAACATCCACATTTGGGACTCGAACTCCGATTCGTACAGCATGTCGCATAGCAACGAGAAAATTGGGGAAACCTGTAATTTTGAGAAAAATTTGTATTTTGAACAAGTGGATTAATACACAAAAAGATTTATGAAACATTAACAAATATCTTATTATAAGAAAATTGTGTCTCATATTGTTCTTCAAATCCTCGAAGGACCAATTCCGATAGAATTAATTTAAATTTTAAAAGTATGAACTAGGGAAATTATAATTACCTCAGTGGGCTTAGCTATGTGAAAAGTGTAGGTGTTTATCATTTGGTAGATCTGCCGCGACGGCGGGATAATGTCTCGACTCGTTAGTGGACATATTTTTGATTCTGTCGGCCTGAAAATAATTATTATCAACTTGATTAAGAATTATACATTTAAGTTAATCTGAGCTTAAATTTTGAAATTTTATAATTTCATTTCTATCCGACTAAAAAAATGGGTTCCTCAATTATATTGATTTTGCATACTCGAATAACTTCGTTGTTTATGTACCGATTTTGATGATTCTTTTTTTAAAACGTATTTCCACACATACACTAGCTCCTAACTCACCGATACACCGGCTCGGAGTACTTCAACTGCGCACTGGGTTGCACGTCATGCGCCCGTAGTGCCGCGATCAGTACGGAGCCCAGCGAATGTGCATTCAGAGCCAGCTTCGGCCCAAAGTCCGGCTTGAGCCCGTGGAACTCCACCGTGTAGTCCACCGTCATGTCGCCGAGGTTCGCCCAGTATTTTGCAATCACCACCTCCAGCATCACGCCACCCTATAAACAGTTTATGTTTGATATAATAAGTAGTAGTTTCATGATTTTTTTTATTGACAAAAGAAGAAGCGAGTAATAAATTTCTCGCATTTTAAAGTGAAACTTTTATTACATCGTCTCAAACTTTTTGGTCTGTGTAGCGCATGTCGCGTGACGGTCGAACCGTACGATAATTATCGTACGAATACGATAATTTTGTGCCTAAGTTTCACTTTTACCGTGGTTTCATAAAACCACACAACATTTTTTTTTAATTGTTTATTTCACTTTCTTGTGAAGTCACTGATAACGTTTTCAACACTTTACTTGAATTTATCGTACGTTATTAGTCATGTCAATCGACAAATACACTGAACACAACATATCCAGAGGGAGTTTTTCATCTCTAACCACGTTGCCAGCTGCACGCAGGGCACCACAAGGTCGGGCACTCACCAGCAGCTGGAAGGGCAGCAGAGCGGGCGCGTCGTGCGCGAGCGTGAGCATCTTCTGCGTCTCGTGCGTGCGGCAGCTGCGGCGCGGCGCCAGCTGCATGCAGTGCACCACAAGGTCGGGCACTCACCAGCAGCTGGAAGGGCAGCAGAGCGGGCGCGTCGTGCGCGAGCGTGAGCATCTTCTGCGTCTCGTGCGTGCGGCAGCTGCGGCGCGGCGCCAGCTGCATGCAGTGCACCACAAGGTCGGGCACTCACCAGCAGCTGGAAGGGCAGCAGAGCGGGCGCGTCGTGCGCGAGCGTGAGCATCTTCTGCGTCTCGTGCGTGCGGCAGCTGCGGCGCGGCGCCAGCTGCATGCAGTGCACCACAAGGTCGGGCACTCACCAGCAGCTGGAAGGGCAGCAGAGCGGGCGCGTCGTGCGCGAGCGTGAGCATCTTCTGCGTCTCGTGCGTGCGGCAGCTGCGGCGCGGCGCCAGCTGCATGCAGTGCACCACAAGGTCGGGCACTCACCAGCAGCTGGAAGGGCAGCAGAGCGGGCGCGTCGTGCGCGAGCGTGAGCATCTTCTGCGTCTCGTGCGTGCGGCAGCTGCGGCGCGGCGCCAGCTGCATGCAGTGCACCACAAGGTCGGGCACTCACCAGCAGCTGGAAGGGCAGCAGAGCGGGCGCGTCGTGCGCGAGCGTGAGCATCTTCTGCGTCTCGTGCGTGCGGCAGCTGCGGCGCGGCGCCAGCTGCATGCAGTGCACCACAAGGTCGGGCACTCACCAGCAGCTGGAAGGGCAGCAGAGCGGGCGCGTCGTGCGCGAGCGTGAGCATCTTCTGCGTCTCGTGCGTGCGGCAGCTGCGGCGCGGCGCCAGCTGCATGCAGTGCACCACAAGGTCGGGCACTCACCAGCAGCTGGAAGGGCAGCAGAGCGGGCGCGTCGTGCGCGAGCGTGAGCATCTTCTGCGTCTCGTGCGTGCGGCAGCTGCGGCGCGGCGCCAGCTGCATGCAGTGCACCACAAGGTCGGGCACTCACCAGCAGCTGGAAGGGCAGCAGAGCGGGCGCGTCGTGCGCGAGCGTGAGCATCTTCTGCGTCTCGTGCGTGCGGCAGCTGCGGCGCGGCGCCAGCTGCATGCAGTGCACCACAAGGTCGGGCACTCACCAGCAGCTGGAAGGGCAGCAGAGCGGGCGCGTCGTGCGCGAGCGTGAGCATCTTCTGCGTCTCGTGCGTGCGGCAGCTGCGGCGCGGCGCCAGCTGCATGCAGTGCACCACAAGGTCGGGCACTCACCAGCAGCTGGAAGGGCAGCAGAGCGGGCGCGTCGTGCGCGAGCGTGAGCATCTTCTGCGTCTCGTGCGTGCGGCAGCTGCGGCGCGGCGCCAGCTGCATGCAGTGCACCACAAGGTCGGGCACTCACCAGCAGCTGGAAGGGCAGCAGAGCGGGCGCGTCGTGCGCGAGCGTGAGCATCTTCTGCGTCTCGTGCGTGCGGCAGCTGCGGCGCGGCGCCAGCTGCATGCAGTGCACCACAAGGTCGGGCACTCACCAGCAGCTGGAAGGGCAGCAGAGCGGGCGCGTCGTGCGCGAGCGTGAGCATCTTCTGCGTCTCGTGCGTGCGGCAGCTGCGGCGCGGCGCCAGCTGCATGCAGTGCACCACAAGGTCGGGCACTCACCAGCAGCTGGAAGGGCAGCAGAGCGGGCGCGTCGTGCGCGAGCGTGAGCATCTTCTGCGTCTCGTGCGTGCGGCAGCTGCGGCGCGGCGCCAGCTGCATGCAGTGCACCACAAGGTCGGGCACTCACCAGCAGCTGGAAGGGCAGCAGAGCGGGCGCGTCGTGCGCGAGCGTGAGCATCTTCTGCGTCTCGTGCGTGCGGCAGCTGCGGCGCGGCGCCAGCTGCATGCAGTGCACCACAAGGTCGGGCACTCACCAGCAGCTGGAAGGGCAGCAGAGCGGGCGCGTCGTGCGCGAGCGTGAGCATCTTCTGCGTCTCGTGCGTGCGGCAGCTGCGGCGCGGCGCCAGCTGCATGCAGTGCACCACAAGGTCGGGCACTCACCAGCAGCTGGAAGGGCAGCAGAGCGGGCGCGTCGTGCGCGAGCGTGAGCATCTTCTGCGTCTCGTGCGTGCGGCAGCTGCGGCGCGGCGCCAGCTGCATGCAGTGCACCACAAGGTCGGGCACTCACCAGCAGCTGGAAGGGCAGCAGAGCGGGCGCGTCGTGCGCGAGCGTGAGCATCTTCTGCGTCTCGTGCGTGCGGCAGCTGCGGCGCGGCGCCAGCTGCATGCAGTGCACCACAAGGTCGGGCACTCACCAGCAGCTGGAAGGGCAGCAGAGCGGGCGCGTCGTGCGCGAGCGTGAGCATCTTCTGCGTCTCGTGCGTGCGGCAGCTGCGGCGCGGCGCCAGCTGCATGCAGTGCACCACAAGGTCGGGCACTCACCAGCAGCTGGAAGGGCAGCAGAGCGGGCGCGTCGTGCGCGAGCGTGAGCATCTTCTGCGTCTCGTGCGTGCGGCAGCTGCGGCGCGGCGCCAGCTGCATGCAGTGCACCACAAGGTCGGGCACTCACCAGCAGCTGGAAGGGCAGCAGAGCGGGCGCGTCGTGCGCGAGCGTGAGCATCTTCTGCGTCTCGTGCGTGCGGCAGCTGCGGCGCGGCGCCAGCTGCATGCAGTGCACCACAAGGTCGGGCACTCACCAGCAGCTGGAAGGGCAGCAGAGCGGGCGCGTCGTGCGCGAGCGTGAGCATCTTCTGCGTCTCGTGCGTGCGGCAGCTGCGGCGCGGCGCCAGCTGCATGCAGTGCACCACAAGGTCGGGCACTCACCAGCAGCTGGAAGGGCAGCAGAGCGGGCGCGTCGTGCGCGAGCGTGAGCATCTTCTGCGTCTCGTGCGTGCGGCAGCTGCGGCGCGGCGCCAGCTGCATGCAGTGCACCACAAGGTCGGGCACTCACCAGCAGCTGGAAGGGCAGCAGAGCGGGCGCGTCGTGCGCGAGCGTGAGCATCTTCTGCGTCTCGTGCGTGCGGCAGCTGCGGCGCGGCGCCAGCTGCATGCAGTGCACCACAAGGTCGGGCACTCACCAGCAGCTGGAAGGGCAGCAGAGCGGGCGCGTCGTGCGCGAGCGTGAGCATCTTCTGCGTCTCGTGCGTGCGGCAGCTGCGGCGCGGCGCCAGCTGCATGCAGTGCACCACAAGGTCGGGCACTCACCAGCAGCTGGAAGGGCAGCAGAGCGGGCGCGTCGTGCGCGAGCGTGAGCATCTTCTGCGTCTCGTGCGTGCGGCAGCTGCGGCGCGGCGCCAGCTGCATGCAGTGCACCACAAGGTCGGGCACTCACCAGCAGCTGGAAGGGCAGCAGAGCGGGCGCGTCGTGCGCGAGCGTGAGCATCTTCTGCGTCTCGTGCGTGCGGCAGCTGCGGCGCGGCGCCAGCTGCATGCAGTGCACCACAAGGTCGGGCACTCACCAGCAGCTGGAAGGGCAGCAGAGCGGGCGCGTCGTGCGCGAGCGTGAGCATCTTCTGCGTCTCGTGCGTGCGGCAGCTGCGGCGCGGCGCCAGCTGCATGCAGTGCACCACAAGGTCGGGCACTCACCAGCAGCTGGAAGGGCAGCAGAGCGGGCGCGTCGTGCGCGAGCGTGAGCATCTTCTGCGTCTCGTGCGTGCGGCAGCTGCGGCGCGGCGCCAGCTGCATGCAGTGCACCACAAGGTCGGGCACTCACCAGCAGCTGGAAGGGCAGCAGAGCGGGCGCGTCGTGCGCGAGCGTGAGCATCTTCTGCGTCTCGTGCGTGCGGCAGCTGCGGCGCGGCGCCAGCTGCATGCAGTGCACCACAAGGTCGGGCACTCACCAGCAGCTGGAAGGGCAGCAGAGCGGGCGCGTCGTGCGCGAGCGTGAGCATCTTCTGCGTCTCGTGCGTGCGGCAGCTGCGGCGCGGCGCCAGCTGCATGCAGTGCACCACAAGGTCGGGCACTCACCAGCAGCTGGAAGGGCAGCAGAGCGGGCGCGTCGTGCGCGAGCGTGAGCATCTTCTGCGTCTCGTGCGTGCGGCAGCTGCGGCGCGGCGCCAGCTGCATGCAGTGCACCACAAGGTCGGGCACTCACCAGCAGCTGGAAGGGCAGCAGAGCGGGCGCGTCGTGCGCGAGCGTGAGCATCTTCTGCGTCTCGTGCGTGCGGCAGCTGCGGCGCGGCGCCAGCTGCATGCAGTGCACCACAAGGTCGGGCACTCACCAGCAGCTGGAAGGGCAGCAGAGCGGGCGCGTCGTGCGCGAGCGTGAGCATCTTCTGCGTCTCGTGCGTGCGGCAGCTGCGGCGCGGCGCCAGCTGCATGCAGTGCACCACAAGGTCGGGCACTCACCAGCAGCTGGAAGGGCAGCAGAGCGGGCGCGTCGTGCGCGAGCGTGAGCATCTTCTGCGTCTCGTGCGTGCGGCAGCTGCGGCGCGGCGCCAGCTGCATGCAGTGCACCACAAGGTCGGGCACTCACCAGCAGCTGGAAGGGCAGCAGAGCGGGCGCGTCGTGCGCGAGCGTGAGCATCTTCTGCGTCTCGTGCGTGCGGCAGCTGCGGCGCGGCGCCAGCTGCATGCAGTGCACCACAAGGTCGGGCACTCACCAGCAGCTGGAAGGGCAGCAGAGCGGGCGCGTCGTGCGCGAGCGTGAGCATCTTCTGCGTCTCGTGCGTGCGGCAGCTGCGGCGCGGCGCCAGCTGCATGCAGTGCACCACAAGGTCGGGCACTCACCAGCAGCTGGAAGGGCAGCAGAGCGGGCGCGTCGTGCGCGAGCGTGAGCATCTTCTGCGTCTCGTGCGTGCGGCAGCTGCGGCGCGGCGCCAGCTGCATGCAGTGCACCACAAGGTCGGGCACTCACCAGCAGCTGGAAGGGCAGCAGAGCGGGCGCGTCGTGCGCGAGCGTGAGCATCTTCTGCGTCTCGTGCGTGCGGCAGCTGCGGCGCGGCGCCAGCTGCATGCAGTGCACCACAAGGTCGGGCACTCACCAGCAGCTGGAAGGGCAGCAGAGCGGGCGCGTCGTGCGCGAGCGTGAGCATCTTCTGCGTCTCGTGCGTGCGGCAGCTGCGGCGCGGCGCCAGCTGCATGCAGTGCACCACAAGGTCGGGCACTCACCAGCAGCTGGAAGGGCAGCAGAGCGGGCGCGTCGTGCGCGAGCGTGAGCATCTTCTGCGTCTCGTGCGTGCGGCAGCTGCGGCGCGGCGCCAGCTGCATGCAGTGCACCACAAGGTCGGGCACTCACCAGCAGCTGGAAGGGCAGCAGAGCGGGCGCGTCGTGCGCGAGCGTGAGCATCTTCTGCGTCTCGTGCGTGCGGCAGCTGCGGCGCGGCGCCAGCTGCATGCAGTGCACCACAAGGTCGGGCACTCACCAGCAGCTGGAAGGGCAGCAGAGCGGGCGCGTCGTGCGCGAGCGTGAGCATCTTCTGCGTCTCGTGCGTGCGGCAGCTGCGGCGCGGCGCCAGCTGCATGCAGTGCACCACAAGGTCGGGCACTCACCAGCAGCTGGAAGGGCAGCAGAGCGGGCGCGTCGTGCGCGAGCGTGAGCATCTTCTGCGTCTCGTGCGTGCGGCAGCTGCGGCGCGGCGCCAGCTGCATGCAGTGCACCACAAGGTCGGGCACTCACCAGCAGCTGGAAGGGCAGCAGAGCGGGCGCGTCGTGCGCGAGCGTGAGCATCTTCTGCGTCTCGTGCGTGCGGCAGCTGCGGCGCGGCGCCAGCTGCATGCAGTGCACCACAAGGTCGGGCACTCACCAGCAGCTGGAAGGGCAGCAGAGCGGGCGCGTCGTGCGCGAGCGTGAGCATCTTCTGCGTCTCGTGCGTGCGGCAGCTGCGGCGCGGCGCCAGCTGCATGCAGTGCACCACAAGGTCGGGCACTCACCAGCAGCTGGAAGGGCAGCAGAGCGGGCGCGTCGTGCGCGAGCGTGAGCATCTTCTGCGTCTCGTGCGTGCGGCAGCTGCGGCGCGGCGCCAGCTGCATGCAGTGCACCACAAGGTCGGGCACTCACCAGCAGCTGGAAGGGCAGCAGAGCGGGCGCGTCGTGCGCGAGCGTGAGCATCTTCTGCGTCTCGTGCGTGCGGCAGCTGCGGCGCGGCGCCAGCTGCATGCAGTGCACCACAAGGTCGGGCACTCACCAGCAGCTGGAAGGGCAGCAGAGCGGGCGCGTCGTGCGCGAGCGTGAGCATCTTCTGCGTCTCGTGCGTGCGGCAGCTGCGGCGCGGCGCCAGCTGCATGCAGTGCACCACAAGGTCGGGCACTCACCAGCAGCTGGAAGGGCAGCAGAGCGGGCGCGTCGTGCGCGAGCGTGAGCATCTTCTGCGTCTCGTGCGTGCGGCAGCTGCGGCGCGGCGCCAGCTGCATGCAGTGCACCACAAGGTCGGGCACTCACCAGCAGCTGGAAGGGCAGCAGAGCGGGCGCGTCGTGCGCGAGCGTGAGCATCTTCTGCGTCTCGTGCGTGCGGCAGCTGCGGCGCGGCGCCAGCTGCATGCAGTGCACCACAAGGTCGGGCACTCACCAGCAGCTGGAAGGGCAGCAGAGCGGGCGCGTCGTGCGCGAGCGTGAGCATCTTCTGCGTCTCGTGCGTGCGGCAGCTGCGGCGCGGCGCCAGCTGCATGCAGTGCACCACAAGGTCGGGCACTCACCAGCAGCTGGAAGGGCAGCAGAGCGGGCGCGTCGTGCGCGAGCGTGAGCATCTTCTGCGTCTCGTGCGTGCGGCAGCTGCGGCGCGGCGCCAGCTGCATGCAGTGCACCACAAGGTCGGGCACTCACCAGCAGCTGGAAGGGCAGCAGAGCGGGCGCGTCGTGCGCGAGCGTGAGCATCTTCTGCGTCTCGTGCGTGCGGCAGCTGCGGCGCGGCGCCAGCTGCATGCAGTGCACCACAAGGTCGGGCACTCACCAGCAGCTGGAAGGGCAGCAGAGCGGGCGCGTCGTGCGCGAGCGTGAGCATCTTCTGCGTCTCGTGCGTGCGGCAGCTGCGGCGCGGCGCCAGCTGCATGCAGTGCACCACAAGGTCGGGCACTCACCAGCAGCTGGAAGGGCAGCAGAGCGGGCGCGTCGTGCGCGAGCGTGAGCATCTTCTGCGTCTCGTGCGTGCGGCAGCTGCGGCGCGGCGCCAGCTGCATGCAGTGCACCACAAGGTCGGGCACTCACCAGCAGCTGGAAGGGCAGCAGAGCGGGCGCGTCGTGCGCGAGCGTGAGCATCTTCTGCGTCTCGTGCGTGCGGCAGCTGCGGCGCGGCGCCAGCTGCATGCAGTGCACCACAAGGTCGGGCACTCACCAGCAGCTGGAAGGGCAGCAGAGCGGGCGCGTCGTGCGCGAGCGTGAGCATCTTCTGCGTCTCGTGCGTGCGGCAGCTGCGGCGCGGCGCCAGCTGCATGCAGTGCACCACAAGGTCGGGCACTCACCAGCAGCTGGAAGGGCAGCAGAGCGGGCGCGTCGTGCGCGAGCGTGAGCATCTTCTGCGTCTCGTGCGTGCGGCAGCTGCGGCGCGGCGCCAGCTGCATGCAGTGCACCACAAGGTCGGGCACTCACCAGCAGCTGGAAGGGCAGCAGAGCGGGCGCGTCGTGCGCGAGCGTGAGCATCTTCTGCGTCTCGTGCGTGCGGCAGCTGCGGCGCGGCGCCAGCTGCATGCAGTGCACCACAAGGTCGGGCACTCACCAGCAGCTGGAAGGGCAGCAGAGCGGGCGCGTCGTGCGCGAGCGTGAGCATCTTCTGCGTCTCGTGCGTGCGGCAGCTGCGGCGCGGCGCCAGCTGCATGCAGTGCACCACAAGGTCGGGCACTCACCAGCAGCTGGAAGGGCAGCAGAGCGGGCGCGTCGTGCGCGAGCGTGAGCATCTTCTGCGTCTCGTGCGTGCGGCAGCTGCGGCGCGGCGCCAGCTGCATGCAGTGCACCACAAGGTCGGGCACTCACCAGCAGCTGGAAGGGCAGCAGAGCGGGCGCGTCGTGCGCGAGCGTGAGCATCTTCTGCGTCTCGTGCGTGCGGCAGCTGCGGCGCGGCGCCAGCTGCATGCAGTGCACCACAAGGTCGGGCACTCACCAGCAGCTGGAAGGGCAGCAGAGCGGGCGCGTCGTGCGCGAGCGTGAGCATCTTCTGCGTCTCGTGCGTGCGGCAGCTGCGGCGCGGCGCCAGCTGCATGCAGTGCACCACAAGGTCGGGCACTCACCAGCAGCTGGAAGGGCAGCAGAGCGGGCGCGTCGTGCGCGAGCGTGAGCATCTTCTGCGTCTCGTGCGTGCGGCAGCTGCGGCGCGGCGCCAGCTGCATGCAGTGCACCACAAGGTCGGGCACTCACCAGCAGCTGGAAGGGCAGCAGAGCGGGCGCGTCGTGCGCGAGCGTGAGCATCTTCTGCGTCTCGTGCGTGCGGCAGCTGCGGCGCGGCGCCAACTGCATGCAGTGCACCAGGAAGCGCCCGCTGCGCTCGCCGTCCGACCGCGTTAGTTTAAGCACCGCCCACGTCGCGTTTAGTGGCGCTGACGCAATTAAAATTCATTAAAGAATGCAAAAATTATTTAAAAAAAAATTGGTTGTCTGTAAAGTCGGTTTACTGACGATAGTTGAACGTGACAACGTCCGATTATGCTTCTTTGTCGCTCGTTCCGCGCTCTCGCTTGCACTTCAAGCCTTACATGGAACGCCTCAGAGCGAGGTAACGCCGCACGAGTCCATTGAGATAATATTAATATGGAGACGATACCGCCTACATCACTTATGTTCCGCTCAACATACGCCATCTGGCGTAACTGCACTCAGTCGCTTGCTCGCTCATTGGCGCGAACGTCACGCTCATTTTTTATTTGTTTTAAAGTGAAACGCATCAAATATGCCTACGTGTGTGTTACGATATTGCACAAATAATACAAATAATACGGAAAAGTGCAAAGGAATAACTTTTCATCAGTAAGTAACTAGATAATAATTTTTAAAACTTAGTTAGAGCAAAATTTTTGGCGGGCGACATTTTGCGTCATTTGTCATAGATTAAAAATTTAAGATATGACATTGGGCATGAAATAAGTGTTGTTAGTAATATTTGCTGGCGTATATTTTTATAGTATAAAATAATAATTTTACATATTTAGAAAAGCATAGACTGGTTGTTAATTGAAAAAAGGTGAAATCATGAAATATGAAAATCAATTACTTAATCACCAATTTTTTTTTGTTAATTGATTTTAATCAAGTTTTTAACTGATATTGTATAAGCTACTGACTTGAACGTATAATTGAATTATTATTTATTTATCTGCACTAATATTATAAAGAAGAAAACTTTGTTTGTTTGTTTGATTGTAATGAATAGGCTCATAAACTACTGGACCGATTTTGATGAAATTTGGCACAGACAATCTTTAGACCCTGAGAAAGAACATAGGCTACTTTTTATTGCGAAATATGTACCACGGGCGAAGCCGGGGCGGACCGCTAGTTCAGAGATAAGTAATTAATATTTTTTCTATTCAAGGTTTCCATGTCTAGGCCGTGAAGAAAGGGAAAAATGGGTAAAATTTGTCCAAAACAACCGCAGTGAAGAAACCTGGTTACCATCCGATAGAACTTGCGTCTGTTCATTGCATTTTCGCGATGAGGATAAATATACCACAAAAGCGGGACGGCGTTTTCTAAAGAAGTCTGCTGTTCCTTGTATTGATGTTAGTAATAATAATAAAATTTTACGGATTTGTATAACAAATAAAATATTATTTTAGCCATCACTAACATTATTATTATTATATTTATTTTAGCCGAAGGTGTGCTACAATAGTACTGGAACAATACAAGCAATTTCTGAGCCGGGAACATGTTCTGAGGATGATGAACTAAATAAACACAATTTTTACACGGCTTTTATTTTTTTTCTAAAAAAGGCTCAATTTGTAAGGAATGAAACTTCCCATAGCCCTGACTGAACCTAAAACCCGAAAAAAATTAAATTATTCCATATGACGTCACTATTTACATCATCCTATATTATATGCCAGATATTGTTAGCCCCGCGTAGTAAAGTCAGTTTATACCTAAAATAAATATTAAGTAAGTACAAAGAAAATTTCAAGTCAACGTGCATGTAAGGAGTGGCACCCAATAAAATAGACAGAATGAAACAAAGTGTCGCCTCTATAGCGGTGAGTCAGTGACATCGCATAATCTATGACTGTCTAGCCGTCATTCGCGCGCCCCGCGCCGCCGCGCTTGGCGCACAGATTTTGTTCGTGGTGTCTGCTCCATATATGTATCTCAATGCACGAGTCATGTTTTTTCGTGCGTGCAGCCGGCTCTATCGAATTATAAGACGTTGTCACGTCAAAAAACATCTTACAACACGAATTTTAATTGAAAGTAGGAAGATCTGAATTTGAATTCACAAGGTATTTTGATATAAATTTAGTCCTTCGAGTTAGAAGGTCATACACATAACAATACGAATTAAGTCTTCAATATCTATTAACAATTTGTTCTTGTAGGTATGTACGAAAACACCAAAAATCTATTCAAATCATCATTAGCATCTACAAGAAATCAGTCCTTCAAGTCTAAATCTAAATTTTCTTTCTTTCTTTCTAAATGTGCTCTCACTCACGTATAACAAAGTGCCGCTTGATGGTGGACGGTTTGAACAGCACATTTGTCTCGGATATGACGTAGGGCTCCGGCAGCGGCGCCGGCTGGAACACCGTCACCGGGATGCGGAACACCGGCCCCTTCTCCACGCACGTGACGTCGTACGCGTTTATACTGGGGGATTAGTTGGTGGTTAATTGTGTAAGTATATAAAAAAGAGCGTGCGTATCAAGTACACGTGTCAGAAGTGAAACTTCTTTTGCAAGATTCAAAGATATCAAATTCGTCACCTAAGTTAAAAAAAATTACAAGGAAAATTTAGTGTGACAGGTAGAATTTTGAAAACACAAATTGGGACACATAAAAATTTTGTATTTTTCGGAAAAAAATCGCAAAAGACATGTATGCATAGTGCATATAATATTTTTTATTACAACAAAAAAGCTGTTCTAGCTAAAGAAAAATATGTAATTTCTTTTGTCGCTACATACATATTTAATTTTTTCTTTAGTTGAATTATAATCTTAAAAGTTGTATAATATCGTTTTCTTTATTTCCATCATATTTATGAGTTTTTAGTTAAAAGACAAGGATTTTTTTTTAATTCCCCTAAAATTACTAAAAAAAAACATGATTGTTCAGTCACCTCGCGAAGTGCGCGCCGGGCGGCAGGTGCGCGGTGCGCAGGCGCAGGGCCAGCGCGCGCGCCGCGTTCGTCAGCTCGAGGTGCGCGGGCGCGCTGACCCACTCCGCCGCGCACGTCAGCGCCAGCCGCACGCCGAACTGGATCTGCTTGTGGATCACCGTCTCGTCTGCGGACCGTGCGCTATATACGTTTTTTTGTATCGCTCTGAGGTTACATCGGAAATATTTATAAAACTAAGATTGACATACACTTTACTAACTCACTAATTTGCATTTTAACACTGCAAATGATTCTCAGTAAATAGTTTTTAAATTTTTAAGATTAATTATTCTGGAACGGATACTGCTCTGGTGACTTAGTTGCAATATAATAAACTAGCTGCCCTCCACGGTTTCACCCGCGTGGCTCCGCTCCTGTTGCGTGATGATATAATATAGCCTATAGATCTCCCTTGATAAATGGGCCTTGCCGCCCTCCGCGCCGCACGACACGCTGACCGACACGTGCGGTGTATAGAGCACACTCACTGCGCGGGTCGGTGTGGTCGTGCAGGAAGGTGGGCTCGACGGTGACGGCGACGTCGCGCGGCGGCTCCGCGGCGCGCGGCCGCAGCAGCACGCCCTTGCCGCCCTCCGCGCCGCACGACACGCTGACCGACACGTGCGGTGTATAGAGCACACTCACTGCGCGGGTCGGTGTGGTCGTGCAGGAAGGTGGGCTCGACGGTGACGGCGACGTCGCGCGGCGGCTCCGCGGCGCGCGGCCGCAGCAGCACGCCCTTGCCGCCCTCCGCGCCGCACGACACGCTGACCGACACGTGCGGTGTATAGAGCACACTCACTGCGCGGGTCGGTGTGGTCGTGCAGGAAGGTGGGCTCGACGGTGACGGCGACGTCGCGCGGCGGCTCCGCGGCGCGCGGCCGCAGCAGCACGCCCTTGCCGCCCTCCGCGCCGCACGACACGCTGACCGACACGTGCGGTGTATAGAGCACACTCACTGCGCGGGTCGGTGTGGTCGTGCAGGAAGGTGGGCTCGACGGTGACGGCGACGTCGCGCGGCGGCTCCGCGGCGCGCGGCCGCAGCAGCACGCCCTTGCCGCCCTCCGCGCCGCACGACACGCTGACCGACACGTGCGGTGTATAGAGCACACTCACTGCGCGGGTCGGTGTGGTCGTGCAGGAAGGTGGGCTCGACGGTGACGGCGACGTCGCGCGGCGGCTCCGCGGCGCGCGGCCGCAGCAGCACGCCCTTGCCGCCCTCCGCGCCGCACGACACGCTGACCGACACGTGCGGTGTATAGAGCACACTCACTGCGCGGGTCGGTGTGGTCGTGCAGGAAGGTGGGCTCGACGGTGACGGCGACGTCGCGCGGCGGCTCCGCGGCGCGCGGCCGCAGCAGCACGCCCTTGCCGCCCTCCGCGCCGCACGACACGCTGACCGACACGTGCGGTGTATAGAGCACACTCACTGCGCGGGTCGGTGTGGTCGTGCAGGAAGGTGGGCTCGACGGTGACGGCGACGTCGCGCGGCGGCTCCGCGGCGCGCGGCCGCAGCAGCACGCCCTTGCCGCCCTCCGCGCCGCACGACACGCTGACCGACACGTGCGGTGTATAGAGCACACTCACTGCGCGGGTCGGTGTGGTCGTGCAGGAAGGTGGGCTCGACGGTGACGGCGACGTCGCGCGGCGGCTCCGCGGCGCGCGGCCGCAGCAGCACGCCCTTGCCGCCCTCCGCGCCGCACGACACGCTGACCGACACGTGCGGTGTATAGAGCACACTCACTGCGCGGGTCGGTGTGGTCGTGCAGGAAGGTGGGCTCGACGGTGACGGCGACGTCGCGCGGCGGCTCCGCGGCGCGCGGCCGCAGCAGCACGCCCTTGCCGCCCTCCGCGCCGCACGACACGCTGACCGACACGTGCGGTGTATAGAGCACACTCACTGCGCGGGTCGGTGTGGTCGTGCAGGAAGGTGGGCTCGACGGTGACGGCGACGTCGCGCGGCGGCTCCGCGGCGCGCGGCCGCAGCAGCACGCCCTTGCCGCCCTCCGCGCCGCACGACACGCTGACCGACACGTGCGGTGTATAGAGCACACTCACTGCGCGGGTCGGTGTGGTCGTGCAGGAAGGTGGGCTCGACGGTGACGGCGACGTCGCGCGGCGGCTCCGCGGCGCGCGGCCGCAGCAGCACGCCCTTGCCGCCCTCCGCGCCGCACGACACGCTGACCGACACGTGCGGTGTATAGAGCACACTCACTGCGCGGGTCGGTGTGGTCGTGCAGGAAGGTGGGCTCGACGGTGACGGCGACGTCGCGCGGCGGCTCCGCGGCGCGCGGCCGCAGCAGCACGCCCTTGCCGCCCTCCGCGCCGCACGACACGCTGACCGACACGTGCGGTGTATAGAGCACACTCACTGCGCGGGTCGGTGTGGTCGTGCAGGAAGGTGGGCTCGACGGTGACGGCGACGTCGCGCGGCGGCTCCGCGGCGCGCGGCCGCAGCAGCACGCCCTTGCCGCCCTCCGCGCCGCACGACACGCTGACCGACACGTGCGGTGTATAGAGCACACTCACTGCGCGGGTCGGTGTGGTCGTGCAGGAAGGTGGGCTCGACGGTGACGGCGACGTCGCGCGGCGGCTCCGCGGCGCGCGGCCGCAGCAGCACGCCCTTGCCGCCCTCCGCGCCGCACGACACGCTGACCGACACGTGCGGTGTATAGAGCACACTCACTGCGCGGGTCGGTGTGGTCGTGCAGGAAGGTGGGCTCGACGGTGACGGCGACGTCGCGCGGCGGCTCCGCGGCGCGCGGCCGCAGCAGCACGCCCTTGCCGCCCTCCGCGCCGCACGACACGCTGACCGACACGTGCGGTGTATAGAGCACACTCACTGCGCGGGTCGGTGTGGTCGTGCAGGAAGGTGGGCTCGACGGTGACGGCGACGTCGCGCGGCGGCTCCGCGGCGCGCGGCCGCAGCAGCACGCCCTTGCCGCCCTCCGCGCCGCACGACACGCTGACCGACACGTGCGGTGTATAGAGCACACTCACTGCGCGGGTCGGTGTGGTCGTGCAGGAAGGTGGGCTCGACGGTGACGGCGACGTCGCGCGGCGGCTCCGCGGCGCGCGGCCGCAGCAGCACGCCCTTGCCGCCCTCCGCGCCGCACGACACGCTGACCGACACGTGCGGTGTATAGAGCACACTCACTGCGCGGGTCGGTGTGGTCGTGCAGGAAGGTGGGCTCGACGGTGACGGCGACGTCGCGCGGCGGCTCCGCGGCGCGCGGCCGCAGCAGCACGCCCTTGCCGCCCTCCGCGCCGCACGACACGCTGACCGACACGTGCGGTGTATAGAGCACACTCACTGCGCGGGTCGGTGTGGTCGTGCAGGAAGGTGGGCTCGACGGTGACGGCGACGTCGCGCGGCGGCTCCGCGGCGCGCGGCCGCAGCAGCACGCCCTTGCCGCCCTCCGCGCCGCACGACACGCTGACCGACACGTGCGGTGTATAGAGCACACTCACTGCGCGGGTCGGTGTGGTCGTGCAGGAAGGTGGGCTCGACGGTGACGGCGACGTCGCGCGGCGGCTCCGCGGCGCGCGGCCGCAGCAGCACGCCCTTGCCGCCCTCCGCGCCGCACGACACGCTGACCGACACGTGCGGTGTATAGAGCACACTCACTGCGCGGGTCGGTGTGGTCGTGCAGGAAGGTGGGCTCGACGGTGACGGCGACGTCGCGCGGCGGCTCCGCGGCGCGCGGCCGCAGCAGCACGCCCTTGCCGCCCTCCGCGCCGCACGACACGCTGACCGACACGTGCGGTGTATAGAGCACACTCACTGCGCGGGTCGGTGTGGTCGTGCAGGAAGGTGGGCTCGACGGTGACGGCGACGTCGCGCGGCGGCTCCGCGGCGCGCGGCCGCAGCAGCACGCCCTTGCCGCCCTCCGCGCCGCACGACACGCTGACCGACACGTGCGGTGTATAGAGCACACTCACTGCGCGGGTCGGTGTGGTCGTGCAGGAAGGTGGGCTCGACGGTGACGGCGACGTCGCGCGGCGGCTCCGCGGCGCGCGGCCGCAGCAGCACGCCCTTGCCGCCCTCCGCGCCGCACGACACGCTGACCGACACGTGCGGTGTATAGAGCACACTCACTGCGCGGGTCGGTGTGGTCGTGCAGGAAGGTGGGCTCGACGGTGACGGCGACGTCGCGCGGCGGCTCCGCGGCGCGCGGCCGCAGCAGCACGCCCTTGCCGCCCTCCGCGCCGCACGACACGCTGACCGACACGTGCGGTGTATAGAGCACACTCACTGCGCGGGTCGGTGTGGTCGTGCAGGAAGGTGGGCTCGACGGTGACGGCGACGTCGCGCGGCGGCTCCGCGGCGCGCGGCCGCAGCAGCACGCCCTTGCCGCCCTCCGCGCCGCACGACACGCTGACCGACACGTGCGGTGTATAGAGCACACTCACTGCGCGGGTCGGTGTGGTCGTGCAGGAAGGTGGGCTCGACGGTGACGGCGACGTCGCGCGGCGGCTCCGCGGCGCGCGGCCGCAGCAGCACGCCCTTGCCGCCCTCCGCGCCGCACGACACGCTGACCGACACGTGCGGTGTATAGAGCACACTCACTGCGCGGGTCGGTGTGGTCGTGCAGGAAGGTGGGCTCGACGGTGACGGCGACGTCGCGCGGCGGCTCCGCGGCGCGCGGCCGCAGCAGCACGCCCTTGCCGCCCTCCGCGCCGCACGACACGCTGACCGACACGTGCGGTGTATAGAGCACACTCACTGCGCGGGTCGGTGTGGTCGTGCAGGAAGGTGGGCTCGACGGTGACGGCGACGTCGCGCGGCGGCTCCGCGGCGCGCGGCCGCAGCAGCACGCCCTTGCCGCCCTCCGCGCCGCACGACACGCTGACCGACACGTGCGGTGTATAGAGCACACTCACTGCGCGGGTCGGTGTGGTCGTGCAGGAAGGTGGGCTCGACGGTGACGGCGACGTCGCGCGGCGGCTCCGCGGCGCGCGGCCGCAGCAGCACGCCCTTGCCGCCCTCCGCGCCGCACGACACGCTGACCGACACGTGCGGTGTATAGAGCACACTCACTGCGCGGGTCGGTGTGGTCGTGCAGGAAGGTGGGCTCGACGGTGACGGCGACGTCGCGCGGCGGCTCCGCGGCGCGCGGCCGCAGCAGCACGCCCTTGCCGCCCTCCGCGCCGCACGACACGCTGACCGACACGTGCGGTGTATAGAGCACACTCACTGCGCGGGTCGGTGTGGTCGTGCAGGAAGGTGGGCTCGACGGTGACGGCGACGTCGCGCGGCGGCTCCGCGGCGCGCGGCCGCAGCAGCACGCCCTTGCCGCCCTCCGCGCCGCACGACACGCTGACCGACACGTGCGGTGTATAGAGCACACTCACTGCGCGGGTCGGTGTGGTCGTGCAGGAAGGTGGGCTCGACGGTGACGGCGACGTCGCGCGGCGGCTCCGCGGCGCGCGGCCGCAGCAGCACGCCCTTGCCGCCCTCCGCGCCGCACGACACGCTGACCGACACGTGCGGTGTATAGAGCACACTCACTGCGCGGGTCGGTGTGGTCGTGCAGGAAGGTGGGCTCGACGGTGACGGCGACGTCGCGCGGCGGCTCCGCGGCGCGCGGCCGCAGCAGCACGCCCTTGCCGCCCTCCGCGCCGCACGACACGCTGACCGACACGTGCGGTGTATAGAGCACACTCACTGCGCGGGTCGGTGTGGTCGTGCAGGAAGGTGGGCTCGACGGTGACGGCGACGTCGCGCGGCGGCTCCGCGGCGCGCGGCCGCAGCAGCACGCCCTTGCCGCCCTCCGCGCCGCACGACACGCTGACCGACACGTGCGGTGTATAGAGCACACTCACTGCGCGGGTCGGTGTGGTCGTGCAGGAAGGTGGGCTCGACGGTGACGGCGACGTCGCGCGGCGGCTCCGCGGCGCGCGGCCGCAGCAGCACGCCCTTGCCGCCCTCCGCGCCGCACGACACGCTGACCGACACGTGCGGTGTATAGAGCACACTCACTGCGCGGGTCGGTGTGGTCGTGCAGGAAGGTGGGCTCGACGGTGACGGCGACGTCGCGCGGCGGCTCCGCGGCGCGCGGCCGCAGCAGCACGCCCTTGCCGCCCTCCGCGCCGCACGACACGCTGACCGACACGTGCGGTGTATAGAGCACACTCACTGCGCGGGTCGGTGTGGTCGTGCAGGAAGGTGGGCTCGACGGTGACGGCGACGTCGCGCGGCGGCTCCGCGGCGCGCGGCCGCAGCAGCACGCCCTTGCCGCCCTCCGCGCCGCACGACACGCTGACCGACACGTGCGGTGTATAGAGCACACTCACTGCGCGGGTCGGTGTGGTCGTGCAGGAAGGTGGGCTCGACGGTGACGGCGACGTCGCGCGGCGGCTCCGCGGCGCGCGGCCGCAGCAGCACGCCCTTGCCGCCCTCCGCGCCGCACGACACGCTGACCGACACGTGCGGTGTATAGAGCACACTCACTGCGCGGGTCGGTGTGGTCGTGCAGGAAGGTGGGCTCGACGGTGACGGCGACGTCGCGCGGCGGCTCCGCGGCGCGCGGCCGCAGCAGCACGCCCTTGCCGCCCTCCGCGCCGCACGACACGCTGACCGACACGTGCGGTGTATAGAGCACACTCACTGCGCGGGTCGGTGTGGTCGTGCAGGAAGGTGGGCTCGACGGTGACGGCGACGTCGCGCGGCGGCTCCGCGGCGCGCGGCCGCAGCAGCACGCCCTTGCCGCCCTCCGCGCCGCACGACACGCTGACCGACACGTGCGGTGTATAGAGCACACTCACTGCGCGGGTCGGTGTGGTCGTGCAGGAAGGTGGGCTCGACGGTGACGGCGACGTCGCGCGGCGGCTCCGCGGCGCGCGGCCGCAGCAGCACGCCCTTGCCGCCCTCCGCGCCGCACGACACGCTGACCGACACGTGCGGTGTATAGAGCACACTCACTGCGCGGGTCGGTGTGGTCGTGCAGGAAGGTGGGCTCGACGGTGACGGCGACGTCGCGCGGCGGCTCCGCGGCGCGCGGCCGCAGCAGCACGCCCTTGCCGCCCTCCGCGCCGCACGACACGCTGACCGACACGTCGCGCTCTGCGGCTGCGTGATGCGTCGACAGTATGTCGAACGCCTGCGACAGAACAATATTGCATGTATCATCGTGGCATCATATTACAAACAAATAAAAAAGTGGTCAAATGCGAGTCAGACTCGCACCACTAAGGGTTCCGTACAAATACATCCGTAGAAGGTACAAGAATTGCAAAAAAATGGTCATATGAAACTTTTTGTTAATTTTATTCCATCCTTGCACTTTTACTAAGACAAAAACTCACTTATCTTGGCACCTTAATTAAAATTTAATATTATAAAAAAACACATTTATTTTCTGACGCGTTGTGGATGCATTGACGAGTCAAATCATAGCCTGTATTTATTTATTTATATCATGAAATCAACATTATTTAAAATAACTTACCTTTTCCACATTGAGTAAGCCACATCCCTGCGCCCACGGCTCCACATGATCCAGATACGTAGCAGAATTTTCAAGTGCCCTCTTCATTGAATATGGCGAATACGGTAGATTCTTTGCTTTTAAACCCGATATAAGTACCGCTGAAATGTTAGAATAAGTCAGTAAAAATTATGAAAATTCATTTGAATAATTTGCATCGTTGTCATCATCAATTTATCAACAAACCAAAATTACTGTAATTTAGCTTATGGATAGAAAAATGAATTGTTTAAGTTTTAAGTATGTATTTAAACTTACCAACTGCTCCAGCAACATGTGGTGCTGCCATTGAAGTGCCGTTCATTAATTGCGAATTCCGTAATGTGAACCTGCAAAATAATATTATATAGCCTTATTAATGAAGTAAAAGTGGAACAGCTGTAGTGTTTTTAGAGAAATTCATGGCATATACAATTTTGTTGTGTTTGCTTTGTATTTTTATTAATGTTACACGCACGCTCGCGCGCACATGCACGCACGCGCACGCACACGCACGCATGCACACGCAGCCACGCGCATGTACGTAAACACACATACACAGATACACACACACGCACACCGCACGTACCTCGCCACAGACGCCACGGCGCCGCCGGGCGCGCACACAGCCAGCCCGAGCGCGCCGTCCGCGCACGGCCCGCGCGAGCTCCAGCTGAACGCGCCGGAGGGGGCCCGCGCGCGCATCGAGTACGCCGCGCTCTGCATCTCCGCCGACACGTACGCGCCCACACCTGCAAAACACAACAAAAATAATTTGCGTGATTAAGTAATTTGTATGTGAGAAAGTTAGTGAGTGTGTGAGTTTGAGTTAATATGTCAGTTAGTTATTAAGTGAATAAGTGTGAGTTAGTTCGTAAGTGAGTGAGTTTATAAGTGAAATAGTAAGCGACTGAGTTGGCTAATAACTTAGTTATTTAGTGAGTGAGTGCGTCTCACCAATAAGCACAGGGTGCGCGATGTCCGGCGGCGCACCGACGGTGGCGAGCGCGGGCCCGTGGTTGCCGCCAGAGACCACCCACGACACGCCGTAGCGACGCACCACTGTGCTTATTATATCGCCGATACGACTGCAACGGAGAAAAGTTGGCAAAGTTCCAAATAATTACTAACAAGGTAAAGAAGATTTTTTCATTGAAATTTACGGTCTGACTATTTATTAATGCAACCCTCAGACAAAAGCAAGTAATTTGCGTATTTAATACTCATGTGTGTAATGTATCAACATAAGCTTGCCACTTGGCAAATCATGTTGTGTTAAATAATTATGAAACAAAGGAGCCTATATTGTATAAAAAATAAACTGAACTTACCCAGCATTCGACCAATGAGCGTGTTCACCGTAGCTCATGTTTATAACATCTATTTTCATACTCTTCGACAGTTCCATCACCTTGATGCAGGCTCGAACCAGCGCTGTACCAGTTTCCATAGACCCTAGTCTACTATCACCGATTGTTAATGATACTATTTGTGCTCCGGGCGCTACTCCATTTCTGTCTGGCTCCTCTGGGAAGTAGCCGGCCGCGATAGCAGCTACATGCGTGCCGTGGGTCGCTGGAAATGGATGTAAAATTGGTTATTTCAACGTAATATGGTGTTTATTATTGTATTATGTATTTTTTTGCAAAAAAATTTCACATTTTCACAATAAGTTTTTTTTTAATATAGCATATTTTAGTTTTAGACAACTTTTTTTTAATATAGCATATTTTTGTTTGTTCATAAAATATGACGTAATGTTTAATACGTGATAATAACACAAAGTTCACAAAACTTTACAAATAAAAGGAAGAGGCGAAAATATTAGTGTTTTGTCCCTCACACACTGGTAATTGTGTGGTTTTATAAAGATCTTTTGCATGCATCATTATTATAACTCATTTATGTAATAAACCATGTTAATTCTCATATTGTGAACTGTCTTGTCAATACTTTTAGTCATTTATCTCTAGAAACACTACTTACAGCACATTCCCACAACTTCAAGGGTGTTGCCCTCGTCATGTACATTAATGGTAACAGTCATCTCATCCAAGGCAGTTAGGTGCGTGTGTTCGTGCGTCACACTGTACTCGCCCAGCAGAGGCCCCGTTGACAGGTCCCCTGTCTCTGACGTGTCTATACATGCTCTGTAAGTTTAATGAGATTATGATCTGATATAGTGATAGTTCTCTTTTGTTATAACTATAAATAGTATTATAAAGAGGATACATTTGATAAGAATTTTTTAAAGGACAGATGTGATTTTTTCATTAATTAAAAAACTTCCTCGATTTTTGTTATTTTTTACTACACATACAACTCATTAATTAATTACAATTTTAGATATTATACAAATTCACACTCACATAATAATTTAATGCTTGATTTTCTATAAAACATTTTAATAACTATGGTGTCTAAGGGGAAAAGGCAGCACAGACAACATTTTATTTTCCTGCATAATTTCAAATAAGTTACTAGCAATAAAATTTAATTGCTATGTCATACACATACCTCCAAACAGTTCCGTCATGGAACAGCACGCAATCATAAGTGGGACCCAAATCATTGTACTTCTTTTCAGCATTCTGTAATACCTCCACTCTGGCTTCCAATTCCTCTTTCATTACCTTGTCTTCTGGACTTAGAGTTGAATTTTTTGATACTGTAAAGAGTTACAATTATTTGTCTTTAATTATTGTGCATACTAATTTATGAGACATGATAAAATGCATCATTTTTTACTCTTCCCCTTGGCATAATATAACTTATTGAGTTTGTGTATAGTATAACTTCAATTAATCAATTATTCTTATTTTTAGGTATATATCTAAACAATATCGTACCAACTTCATTTTCAAAGTCCTGCAACTGTTTATTGGCTTCAGCGAATGCCTTTTTGTGACCCACATCCCAAAAGTGTTCTTTTCTGTGTTCCTGTATCCTCTCTTTCACCCTCGTGGGGTATATACTGAATGGATAAAGGACACCCACGCGCCATTCCCCTGTAGGGTTCTTCCATGATTCTTCAATCTATATAAATTAAATAAAAATTATAACATATTTTGTTTTATTCACATTGTATTGAGAATTTTAGAACAATCTCTAAATAATTACCCTTTCAACAGTTTTATTATACAGCTTGGAAATATAATTTATAAACACATTACCTAGTATAAATGGTAGCTGGTTTCAATTCATTTTCCCGATTTGTAAATTCAAAATACGCGCATAAAAAATTTTGTACATGAACATAGCAACAAAGTAAAAATATGACAATGAACAGCTGTGAATGACACATGGAGGTGTCATTGACCCAGCTGTAAAAATCATAGTAATTGCTTCAGCAAAATCAGCACTTTATATTGTATTTTTAATAAACTGCTCAAAAATTCACTTCTTACCTTTAACTTGCGACCCGTAATACCGGTGATACATCCATCTACAACTTTTTTTATTACTGTGCTTGTATCTACATCGCCGCAACCGCTGCAATCGAACCTTTCTATCACCTTGGTTTTTCCTGTACTTGTGATCTGCAAAATTTCAGTCATAAAAATGTAAAATTATAAACTTTAAACTCAAACAAAATCATGACAAATCATAATTCTTTACCGTGAGCCCAGACGCCGCCGGGTCAACGCCCGAATCAAATATTGCAATAATAGATTCCCTTCCATCATAATTTGGATACTTGTTCAAAAAAGAAACAACTCCTGTTTCTTTTTTCGGCAATAATCCCCAGACAGGGAAATCACAATCGATCGGTACGTCTGCCATGTTTGATGACCGGATACCTTGTACACAGATAAGGGTAAGATGTGAACTATGATCAGATGAAAATATTATGGTATTAACACAGATTATAAAGTTGGGAATTGCTAGTAATCAAAATTCTATCATTCTTATTTTACTAGTACACAAATAAATCTGGTGAGAAATATAGTACAAGAAAAGTAATTTAATTTCAATGTCATATTCCCTCATTCTTTGACGTTGTTGTTAAAGTACCAATAAAGCATTCATACTATAAAATATTAAAGAAAAACAGGACAAATTTTAAACTTAATCCGATTAGTTTGTAAAAATGTGGTTTGAAATACTTGTACCTTTGACGATTATTACAGCTGGATTAGGATTACCAGGATTGGGTTTATACTGGTGCCACTATTTAACCATAGGAAAAGTACTAATTCCCTATTCAAAAAAATTTTTTAATCGTTTTGTTGTTTATATATTTAATTACAAATGTTTTAGTGTTTTACGTGTAAATTTTGTAATTTATGTATTTATTTTATTTCATTATAAATAATTCTACTTACTTTTGTCTTCTATCGTGGATTTTTCACAATTAATAGCTGTAGAAGTATTATTAATTGAACTGTAATTTCTACGTAACGCTGGTAACACGCAGTTAACTGTCACATTCGTAGAAAAGTATATTTTGCGGTTGCAAATAATAGATTTTGTTATTATGTGGTACGAGATTATTCCTAGTTTCGCCATAATAACAGCTGGTCTTGGTGTACCAGGATGGGCACTGTATCACATTCACAATTTAACACTAGGAAACGTAAGTTACATAATTTGACGCACAACATGTAAACTTTGGTTATATCACTAGTATTTACAGATTTAAAAGATCTCTAATTCTGTCATAGCAGAATATTATTTTTAGATACATACTAGATTGTAAACCTCTTTCAAATTTTCTAGTATAAAATGTTTTTTTTTATATTATCTGTCTAAAGATAAAAGCAAATAGATATTATGTAAAAGTAAATTTGATAATCAAGAATTATCACTTAATCCATCCTATTATAAAACACGGACTAACTCAAAACTGTTTCTAAAACTGATTAAAACCATGGTCTGAGCAAAAGTCTCATTACAAAATATTTTTTGGCGTTAAACCATAGACAAGCGCAATAGATAAGACCAAGTTTAAACATCTGTACAAGTTAAACCTTAATATTATAAGTCTGGGTTTAAACCAGGTTCACTTATTACTTAACTTTTCACATTACAGCACCACAAACGCAGTGTTGATACATTTTGGCAGCGCAGAATATACCAAAGAGACATGAGGATTACCGGCAGCCCATATGTAGTTAATGTGAGTATGAACACAATACATATAGTATATATTTTATTTGGGTATAGGATATCATCTCTTTAGGGGCTCGACCTTTGCACTCCGGGGGTGCCGGCAGAAGTGAAAACTTGATTATTAACGTTCAGCATGTTTGATATTTTGGAATGGTATCCGTCTTACGCATGGTATATAAGGGCTTAAAAAAAAAAATCCGTCTTACGCTTTTTCGATCAGGCCACGTGTCCTGACACGAGTTTAAGATTTTATACCCAACGCCGCTAAAGAAGTTTTCACTTCAAAAACTTTAAAGTATTACAGAAGTTTGATTGGCCTCATTTATAAGTCTTTTAATCTTATATCAGCTACTCAATCTGGATTTACACTGCATATTAGATGACTTAGATAAAAATTATTGTAATACTATATGGGCTGTATAATGTTAAATTGCAAAACAATTTTTTTAATTGGTAGATAGTAACTAAATGAACTGAAATTGTAACATTTTAAATTGTTGCTGTTATATAAAATTGACCTTTGCTCCTTAGAAACTATTTTCCGAACACATGGAAATTGTCAAAGTACAAATAATAAATTATGCAATTTTGAATATTCAATAAGCTCTTTTTAAAGTAGTCAAAACGAATAATTGGTTTTCTTTACAGGGATTGGACTCGCTGCCCGACAAATAAATGAAACATGCGAAAAATATGTGTAAATTGTTTATTTAAATATTAAAGAAAATATAGAATAGATTATGATGTTTTATTTAATAATATAGTCATTTATTTATGCATAAATATTGCCTCAAGCCACCCCTTGGCGTAGCTTGAGGCATTTCATAATATACTTAATGCAAAGTTTGAAAATATTATTCCCATTAATTATATTTTACTATTTATACACAGATCGAGAAGGTTGCCCTTAAATATTATTTTAGCAAAATGAGACAAAAGAAAATGTAACAGTATAATTCATGTATAATTACATATTTCAACTAAGTATTTCAATATTTTTCATTTATTTATAAACAGTGTTGATTATAGTGTGATTACAAATAAAACTTAAAGCCATAATAATGGCATAGTAAAAATAAAAACCTAAAAAAAAAAAAAAAATTTGTTGTCTGTAATAAAGTCGGTTTACTGACGATTGTTGAACGTGACAACGTCCTATTGTGCTTCTTTGTCGCTCGTTCCGCGCTCTCGCTTGCACTTCAAGCCACACATGGAACGCCTCAGAGCGAGGTAACGCCGCATGAGTCATGTTTTTTCGTGCGTGCAGCCGGCTATATCGAATTATAAGACATTGTCACGTCAAAAAAATTGTGGGGGCCAAGTTTGATGAGCTAACATCATCTACATAAGTATTAAGCCCCAAATGGCCCATGCTGACCCATAGCAGGCCATTGCCATTGTGTATATGATTGCGGTCAATTGTCTGTCGTGGCGCGCAATCGGGGAGTTGTCGGTTTTTTGGGCACACTTCAAAGGAATCGTGGCGTAGCGTTACGCCACGATTCCTTTGAAGTGTTACGTTTACGCACTTTTTCGTTGCGTACTAGAACTAGAATTTTATTTTTATATTAAAATATAGTATTTGATCGCCTAAAATGTCAGTATCGTGGAGCAATAAAGAAACATTCAGGTTTATTGATTTATATCAATCTGAGCCCTGTACGTCCATCGCAAGTGGCTTGCCAGGCAGCAATGAGACATGGGCCGTTGTGTGAACAGCAATTGATCGTGACCTACAGTTGTGCATTGTAAAGCGTGGCCAATGTGTACTGGGGGCCAAAGATTTGCAATTTATCTAGTAGTGTTGCCATTATACAAAATAACATTTTCCCCTTTCTAATAATTGACACCTGTAAAAAACAATTAGGAAATGAAAAAATTCTCCAAAAAGTTTTATTTCATGTCTGTTAAATTGCATTTAGTGATAGATTGTTTCTCATTTGTCGTAAATTTTTTTTTATTTACTAGTGACCTCGTAGTAAACTCCCCAAATAATGGCTAAATATTTTAGTGTAGCAAAACTCAATTTTTAGTACAAAAAACTGAGGTACAGATGGCGCTGTTCAGATTTAAAAATGGATTTTTTAATTAATTCTAAATTGCCATAGCATGCTGGGGGCCTTACGTCTGAAAATATACTTTGTATCAGAGACATCTAGTGGTGAATAGAAGAATTGAAATTAATAATGACTACAGCCTTCTTCTAATAGATGGCGCTGAATTTAATTTCAATATTATACGATTCATTCAATATAATGCTACAGGTAAATTAGCTTGGAGAAATTTTTGCGTTTGTAGTAGTGTATGGTCAGCAAATAAAATAAAACAACATTTTATTTTTAGTTTTTATTTTATACAGGGTTACTTGTAAAACACCAGCAACCTCGCAGGACAAGATAGCTAACATCATAAGTAACAACATTTGTTCTACGACTTTTGGCATAACGCAATAAATTATTTTTAAATGATTTTTTAAACTTTTATTGTACTCTCCTTACATTTGTAAGTCTATCTTCTATTAATTATCGGATGGACGACGCGACGCCCCCTTCCCCCTCTCGTTCGCTTTTTGTTTACGTAATTTTTGGGAGGCGTAGAGTTTATAATATTCAGACGGAAAATTAAATGAATATTTATTTTTGTATGAAAATAAAATCTAACAAATTATCAAAAGTCGTTGAACAAATGTTGTTACTTATGATGTTAGCTATCTTGTCCTGCGAGGTTGCCGGTGTTTTACAAGTAACCCTGTATATATAAGGGATTTTAAATTAAACTATATGTGTTTCTCCTCTGAAAAAGATGAGACTTTATTTTAATATTTGCACATTTAACATACATATAACTTTTACATTAACAATGTTACTAAAATGAAAAATTTACTAACCTGAAAAAGAAACGACATTTAGTTAAAGTTTAATTCTTTAGTTTGAGAAGTCAAAGGCTTGCCTCGACCATGTTTTAACACTGGAGCCATATTGAATTAACAATATAAAGTTACAACACTTACACACAAATTAAACACTAGTTATGGCCCTGCCTTCATACAAAACTGCTGAATACGCCGTTCGCACGGGAATAGAATGTGGATGCGATTTCCCTTAGTTAGCATCCAAGCTTACGTCTTTATAATTATTAAACTGTATAAATTCATTCTTTAACTCCGGTCTGCATCGTGCAGACATGGGTGTAAAAGTCTCATTTTAGCTATTAAATGTAGTTTTTAAGTACATCTGAGTTTTCATTTGGGGCCTCCGGCTGCGGGACATGTAATTCACTTCAACAAATATTATAACAATAATAACAAATAATAACAACAATCAACAAATACAAAATTTATCAATTAAACTACGTACATAATAATTATAATTTTTGAATGAAATGTGCTTTATGTTCTAACAGTACCAAACGACTGCACGTGGCACCTGCGGACAGCGTAAACTGGTTTATTCTGGTTTTGTGCGTGTTTCCACTTTCCACTATCAAGTGACGATTTATTTATTTGTTTTGTTTCGTAATTATTATGGTCAAATATTAATTATGAAACAAATTATTATGGACACGATATTTTATTGTTTCACGGTAGTCGCCTTGTCGTTTGCTCAAGGACGTAAAATTGAATGATATATTTTTTTTTATAAAGTCAAAACCATTTTCTTTCAAATAAAAACTTGTTTTTATTGAAAACAAAAGTGTTGCTAGGAATAAGTATAAAATTAAATAGTAATGTTAGGATATCGAAACATTTTTGTATAGGCCAGAACGATATAGTGGAAACGCGCTCTAAGATCTGAGTAATATACACACCACTACATATGCAAAAATTTCTCCAAGCTAATTTACCTGTAACACGATAAAGCACTAAGAAAAAATTTATTGTTAAAATTGTTGATGGCTATTTAAATATTGATGTAACTGTAAACTTATAATATCACAATAATATACAAACTACTAGCGCCATAGATGTCTACATCTGATATTGATGTAGACATCAATATCAGATTAATTATATTTTATTACTGTGACATCTAGCGATGACTAGTAATAAGTAATTGCACAAGAATTACTACCAGTCTAATAGATGGCGCTGTTTTCAATTTCATAATAACTGAATTTACGGAATAAAATGTAAACATTACAATATGGATGGCGAAAATCAGTGATATTAAATAAACAATGCACTATTCATTTTTTTATGTGAATTAAAATGTTTATGCGAAAAAGCTTTATTTATTTATATAATTTAAACAGTAGCGCCATCTACATTATTATCCTATATCATTTATTTTATATCAGCGACATCCAGTGGTGACTAGAAGAATCGAAATTAATAATGACTACAGTCTCCTTCTAATAGATGGCGCTGTATTCAATTTCAATATTATAAGATTCATGAAACACTAACGCTAACACTATAAAGCACAAAAAAAAACGTTGTATTTTTCGATGGCTATTTAAATATTGATTGCAGCTAGCAAACTTATAATATCACAATAATATACAAACTACTAGCGTCATTTATATCAATATGAGATTTATTATATTTTATTACTGTGACATCTAGTGATGAATAGGTCACTAAACCTGGCCCCCACAAATAATTTTTTTTTTAGTTTTAATGCCATCGTTAGTAATCTGTTAATACCACAGGTTAATACTTCATGGTTTGTTCTTGTTTGCCTCGTTGTTTGCTATAAATAATTGTTTGTTTGAGAATTGTTTATTAACAATAAATAAAATAAAAATATACTGTTTGGTTGGCCCCCCCATTCAAAATTATTAATATTTTTTTCCATTATTAGTTTATGAACATTTATTATCGTTTTTCTTCAATAAATAACGTTTGTTCGAACACCGTTTTATTTGTATACGTAGTATATTATTATTAGTCTGTGGTTTTATTGTTCATTTTGCAATTTATATGTAATTATGTGAATGTTCATTTAAAAAAGTTGTAACATTTAACACTTCGTTTTTTTTATTAATGGTCACCCACGCTGTCACTTTCGTTTGAAATCGTAATATTTTGAAAACAATTTGCTTGATTATTTATAAAAACAATTGTTTTCTAAGTAAAAAATGAAATTTATTTGATGAATACGGTATTTTTCAATCATAAAGCAATAAACAATGAACAATTTTTTCCGATATGGATAGCTGCGTTAGTGATATTATTTTGGAGTTTTTAGGAGTTGCTTTTCATAACGTTTTATATTATGCTTCCGTATATCCACGAAGCATTTTTGAAACAAGAAAAAAATATAGCGTCGTAGTATATAGGTCTATGCATCCAGAAGTAAACGAATATATAGATTTATGTTTGAAGAGCGCCGCGGAATGTTTGAAACGTGAACAGCTAAAGCGGATCGAGTTTGTTATTACAATTAATGAACATGAACCTTTGATGAAATTCGTTTTCGATTTAGACAAGAATAATTTCTTTGATGAAACCTGCGACGCTTATTTAGTGCAAGCTGAACAAAACATGCGAGCTTTTGTTTTAAATTTAACTACTATAAGTGACAAGTTCAAAAGTCTTCCAGAAGATAGAAGTTTTATGATACTTTTATTTACAAATGAGTCTGCAGCTGTAGCCATGGCAACTAATCCAGATTTAGAAGAATTTCCAATGATAGAAATGAATGAGACGGTTGAATTTAAAAGAATATTGCCAATAAGGAGGTTTGGTCTAAGGAACTTTAGTATTGATTCATATGTGGAACTTTCATGATTGTTATATAGTATTACTTACTCAGACGAAATGAAGTTATTTAATAAGTGGTATGAAAAAGTTAAACAATCTGCAGACCTCAATATACTAGAAAAGGTTGTGAGATCTGCAATTACGGAATAGGTATATCATTTAAGCATATTCCAACAACATGTAGTTGTAAAATTATAATTATATAAATATATTGAAGATCAAAGCTTTCTAAGAAATTTCTTTAATATATTGTTAAAAATATTGTGTAATTAATACCTGTAATTAAGATTTTTGCTGAAATGGAAAATAATAAATTAAGAGTTTGGATATAAGTAGTGCAGTGTTTAATTAAAACAGCCTTAAGAATGATATATTTATTTATAAAAATTATAATTACATATAATACAATTCATGTAGGCTACAAAATGCCACTATTAGGGGACAGTTTGACTTTTAAACACCTTAATCTCGAGTACATTTCATCCCAATCAACATAAGCACCAATAAGCTTTCTTGTGTTATTCGGTTTATCTTCATATTTATTTCTTCCATGTAACAATCTTATGTTATCAAATACCAGTATTTCTCCCTCGTTGGTTTTAAATTTCGCAGCAAACTTTTGATTTAAATCATGGAAAAGTTTATGAGCCTTGTACCACGGCACTACTGTATCCAAAGAGCCTGGAAAGTGATTACCCCTTTGAGGAATTGAGAAATTTATCCTTATTACTTCATTACTAGTGTCCAAACATATAACTGGGGATCTGTATAGCTTGAAGAACTCATTGCCATCTTCCACACCTATGTCACTCCATTCTACTTGTGTATTAGTTAAAAGTTTATATTCCTCTGAATAATGTTCTTTCATATATTGTGCTGTGTAATGACAGTCCGATAACAGGTTTTCTCCGCCCTCGCTCTTGGTCTGTACGAGGTAATGAAGCATGTTTACACCGGGACAATATTCGTAATATGGCAAATCAGTGTGCATTTGTAAATTACCAGACAAGTACGCCACATTACTCGTATTTGCAACATTCTGCACTATAAATTGGACTCCATAGTGTGTTTGTTTAGGGAAACCCACTCTTGCAATGATTTTATGTATTGCATTTTCCCTATTTGGTGTATTTTGAATAAATGCAACTCCATAAACAGACACATCGTATAACCATTTATATAAGGCTTCGTCACATGTCACGATTTCATTATAATCATGTTTGCCGCAAATTTTTAAAAATTCCTTACCATGCCATGTCGTCCTTTTCGGCCTATAAATAATATCGGTGTATTTATTTTGACTTTCAGGTGTAAAACTTCGAAGTTTCAACCAGTCAAGTTTAAAATTTGAAGTGTGTCCGTCGTCCCATGTGATTTTCACGGAATTTGCACCCTTAACAACTTCTTTTGGTTTGGAGTCGATGTTGAAATTACTGTAATCGATTATTCTGCTTCTTGCTGAAGTATGAAAACACTGTTCACACTGGCAATTATCTCTAAGCCAAATGTTTGGGAATTTTAAATGTTCACCATCTATGTCTAAGTTAATTGCATCGTGTGTACTTCTTTTAGATACATCATTAATATTGTACGGTTTGATAATTTGTTTTAATTGAGAAGTTGCACTTTGAAATCGCCTTAACACGTTCATCGCGAAGTGAACTCGACACGGATGTGATAATAAGCTGAAGACTTCTCAATTAAGCGAGATAAAATAGACCTAACAATAAAATAGATAACGAATTGTATAACATTATTTAGTAAGTTACTTACTGTCATGTGATTTGCTAATAACGAATTTATTTGTACCTATCTGATTGGTAGTAAATTTGATTATTTGTACCTTTGAACTTTAAAGACATGTAGACGATATTATTAACTACGGTACCTACTATATTTTTACTAAGGACAGCGCTAGTCGTCCGCTAAACGGATGAATAAAATAAATTAGTCGTCCGATTACCGGATGAATAAAATAATTTAATCGTCCGATAACATCTATTTATCTATATAGTTAGGTTATCGGGGTTTCTTTAGAGAACTGCCGCACGTATTATATTTTTTTTGTGGGGGGAGGAGAGGGGGGAGGAGGGCACACGTAGGTATTTGATTTTTTTTTTCGCGTCGACGGAGCCCCGCGAAGCGGGGCTCCTATTTCTGTGTAGTTTTTTTTTTAAGAAACCTAACCTAACCTAATGAATTGAGGGCGAATATCTCGGCTATTTTTGATTTTAGAGAAAAGTTGTTCCTATAAAACATGCTTATATTAGCGTAATCTTTACGATAAAACAATAATAAATAGGTGTTATAATGACACCAACTCCATCAAAAATTTTCTAAGTCCTGCGCCCCCTTTGCTTTTTGCCCAACCCAACTAGCTTTAGTGTTAAAAGGTTATCTAGTCATCCGAATAATCGGACGATTAAATTATTTTATTCATCCGGTAATCGGACGATTAAATTATTTTATTCATCCGGTAATCGGACGACTAATTTATTTTATTCATCCGTTTAGCGGACGACTAGACACTTCGTTTTACTAATTACCTAAGAAAAGTATATCTTGGTTGAATACTGGAACCTGTTTAAAACTAGTCTTAAGTTGAAGGTGAAACCACCGCACATAAACATTATTGGTAAAATACCTAATATTTAAAAATAAACAGGAGTCTCCATAATTCCCTGAGAATTTTAGTAATAATTACTAAAATTCTACAATTATTGTAAAATATGCGAAAATACAAGAATAAGCTAGATTGTTTGTGATGTTAATAATGCGAAATAGTTCACGGATTCAGCGCTCAAGGATGATATCCAACGATGAAATATTTTTAAAATTGGTCCAGTAGTTCCTGAGATTAGCCTTGCCTAATGCCTAATTAAAAGTGTTATAGGCAATATTTAAGTAGATACCTACGCAAAAAGAGAGGTTTGCTTATACTTAACTATCTGCATTTTTTACGAACACAATCCGAATTAAAATCCATATGAAATCTCGTATAATTCAATATAATTTTATTGTCTAGTAGGTAGTTAATTGTCTCGACTCCTGGCAAACGTTCTGCCTTTTTTTCATATCCCACAAGGATATGAAAAAAAGGCAGTTTATCATATATCTATCCAATAGGCACACTTACATAATTTCATGAGAAAGCCATTTAGGAGGAGTATGGTAACTAACATTGATACAAGAATTTTATATACAATAGAGATTCGTAACAGATATTTCTACCACCTAAAACACCATGTGTTAGCTTTTGTGTTGAAATTCTTTGCAATCGGAAAAACACAACCTATATCAATCTTTAAAAAAAATATATAATGTATCAACGTTGATAGAGATCTCTGTAACTGACCTTTTACCAGAGATGGCAACAACGATAAATATAAGTAACTAGCGGTCCGCCCCGGCTTCGCCCGTGGTACATATTTCGCAATAAAAGGTAGCCCATGTTCTTTCTCAGGGTCAAAAGATTATCTGTGCCAAATTTCATCAAAATCGGTCCAGTAGTTTATGCGTGAAAACCATACATACATACATACATACATACAAACCTTTCCTCTTTATAATATTAGTATAGATATCAGTATATTATTATTAGTCTGTGGTAATATTTTATTTATTTTCTGTTATTTTCAATGGTTGGGTAAACATTAAAACACAAATATTACAAACACATCTTATTTATTTAACTGATAACAAATATAAATTTACCACTAGTTCGTATAAATATAGGTTAGAATATATTCTTGCTGCAAAGCGACGATTTATCACAATAGTTAAATATTTTGTAGCATGCTTACATTGGTCTGACCACTACCTTACTTTAGATTTCATGATTCATATCAATGATTGCATCATTTCTAGACCTTAATTTAAATAAAACAGTTCACAAAAACTAGGAAGTCGAGTATTATACCTATACTTGGGATTTAATTCAAATCTTTATTCAACCTTGATTAGTAATAAATTATAACTTACCTATCTACTGATACATTTGGAATTTCTAATATCATTATAAACTTACTCTCTATACAAATAAATAATTCATCAAATGTGTGTGAGCAAGTAAAATTAATGATTGTTTTTGTTGTTGATTAATATTTTTTCATTCGAGTTTATCTAAAATCAACTCTAAAATGGAACTCTACATCGACTCTACTAAATTCTAATGTTTATACCAACTGATAGTTCTCAGTAGCTGGTTATAACATGAGTAAGAAATCTACTTAAAATGACCATGGTAAAATTATAACGAGTATTGTAATTCACAACTTTTTATAGTGCAGGCCACTTATATAATGAGCTATACATAATATTATAATAAAATCGTAAGAAAGTCAAAACTGTACATTGAATTTTTTTAAGCTATTGCATAGCTTCTATCGCGGGCCTTGAGCGCGGGGACCGAATCTAGAAATTCCGTAACGAAAAAACCTCACGCTCCCCACTCCGACGGGCGGAGGTGTGGCTTGAAGGCATAGCATGCAATAGCTTTACCGCGGCAGTCCCCGAGTGCCACACGTCTTTTTTTTTTTAAATGAATATTTGGGACGTGATCTACAATCGAGATCGAAGCCAGAAATATAGTTTATAGAATTTGTTTGTCTTTCTGTATGGCTAAATTCAAAAAGTACTGCACGGAGATAGCTGAGAAAGGACATGGGATAATTTTATCCCGGAAATTCCACGGGAACGGGAACTATGCGGATTTTTCTTTAACTACGTGGGCGAAGCCGCTGGCGGAAAGCTAGTATATTTATAAAATACTAAGTATCCATAAATAGCGTCCTAGTGCCTAACTGAATACAATAAAAAATAAATAAAAACAAGAACGTATAAAATGAATGCCGAATGCCGGTCTTGAGTTTGTGCTTAGCCCCATATTTGGCGATTTATTTTTATTTTAATATCGATAAGAAAGCTTATAATTACTAATAAAATTTCTAAAAAAATGTGAGCAACTTAACAACTTTAATCTTACAAGTTAAATCTCTGATTTTTTAAATCTATGACCAGACGTAAATCGTAATTTATGTGAGCCATATTTGAATCTGCAAATCTGAGTTTTATTTTTATTTTATTCTAAGAGATTTTTTTCGCACTCCTACTGTTTAGTTATTGTACAAACACATAAATAAAATTAATGAAATATAAGGATAGTGATTGGGTATTATCACTTATAATACCACAAGAGCTTCAAAATTATCGGGTATTTTCCGATAGGTTCGTTGCAAACAAATGAAGGAGTCAAGTTTTTAGTCAAGGTTAAAAAATCACGAGCGCGAAGCGCGAGTGATTTTTCCTGAAAAACTTGACGACTTTATTTGTTTGCAGGGAACCTTGAGGGAAATGCCAGATAATTTTGAAGCTCGTGTGGTATTCGGGGGATTATTTTTCCGGCCAATAATTTCACAATTGAATTCAACCTGTCAGTTTGACGTCAACGACCAGAGAAAATTTTCAAAAAATTATCAGTATAATACCATGTAGGTTGTACCACGTGACGTCGAATGGTGCAATTCTATTGGTCGATATTTGGGTCGGAAAAATAATCATAGATATTTTCCAACTTTTGGATTATTTTTACTACATTTTTTTTACTCTACGTTCGCACTATGAATGACAAAAAGGACAAGCGTTTGATCGAATCAGTCAAATCCTTTAAAAAAAGGGGATAAATATTTTTTCACATTTTGTACCATAGAGCAAGGGATAGACACTTTTTAACCCATGTTTATTGCTTATTTATGTATTAAATTGATCTTCACTCTATGATACGCGTTCCCGAGTATCCCTCGAATGTTCCAGATATCGTCGAACTTCTCTGGTTGAGTGTTGAAATTACTATCCGTTGCTTTCACCCATATCTCCAACTAGAACAAATTTGAGACATTAAAAATTCAAGAGTTACATAAATCTTGTAATAAGTAGAACATCAGTAATTCATTTTTGAGTTCTAAGTAATTTCAGTTTAGTAGATTTCTGCGCTTGAAAATCGAAGCCCGCTTATTAGTTATTATGCATGCAACGTTAATAAAAGAAATCGGGCTTGTGTATGATTCTTGTTTTTATGTTAACTTGATCTATGAAATAAGCATAAATACGAAAAAAAAAAACGAATCCAATCACTTCACTGTGTTTGTCCAGACTGTCTAGACTCTAGAGCGTCGTTGCTGATGTATGGTTACTAAAAAACAAACAAAAAATACAAAAAATCTACTCCAACCTGTTTACTATTTTTGTCTACTGGTAACTGTAAGCTCCATAGAGTCCACGCATAGTGTCGACGATGAGGCGCACTGTGGGAGCGTAATTCCGCTTCGATCCAGTTTTTCCCAGCATCCGAGCTTATATCCACGCGAAGGATTTTAGCACCACCGCCGGAATATGCGTACCCTGTAAAGTTTTCATAGTTTTATAACCGCTTATAATACTGTATTACACCTATTGACGTATGACGACGCGGTTGGCGCAGTGGTAAAGTAACTGCCTACTGAGCCGACGGTCCCGGGTTCGATCCCCGGTCAGGGCAAATATTTGTGTGATGAACTCAATTATTTGTTCTTGGGTCTGGGTGTTATCTATATATGTATTTATAAATATTATATTTATCGTCGCCTAGTACCCACAACACAAGCCTTAATTGAGCTTACTGTGGGACTAGGTCGATTTGTGTAATAATGTCCTATAATATTTATTTATTTATTTATTTATTTATTATTTGTGATTTAAGGCGTTACCCGGCAATTTCGACTATGTTCAACCTCTATAAACTCTGGTACAACATAAAGCACAATACCGAAAAAAATATATAAAATAGGATGGTCTTTGATCTTTAATTGCTCGCGAGGACTTTTTTCCAAAGTTAATAGATTTCTAGAAAAAAAATGTGCCGTGGTCATCGATTTTTCCGCAAATACTCTATAAACTTCGTAACCTGCTGACTTAGAGCTCTGAAAATTTTATGTTTAATAAATTATCAGTTACACAACAGTCCCTGACGAGGATTTTTTGTTTCACTGATTAGTATCTTTTTAAATACAAAATGCGAGGAAAAAAGAAGGTGCAGGGGGAGAGGTTTGAGATCCGTCAAGTATCCTCAAGGTTATTAGCGCATGTAAAAGCCTTAACCTTTATTATGTCGTCTAGCATAAAAGTCATAATCTTATTTTTATAGTTTTTTAATGCATGTCAATATTATGTATTTGAAAATTCAAATTAGTCTGTGCTGACTGTAGATAACTGAAATAGTAGTTAATACATTTAACGTTTTTGACCACAATTTATAAAATCAGCTGGTCAATAATATTCATAAACTCACCCTTCAGCTCAATATGTCCATCCTTAACCTCCACAGTGTCCCCATCACAGGGAGAGCACATGGCAGACGTAACCGGTAAGCTGTACACAGGCGGCGCGGTGCTGAAGTCCGCTGTCTCCCACGTCTTGCTGGCGTTGAACGAGCGGTAGTCCTGCTGGTGCCAGTGTGAGGGGCTCTCGTCGGTGGATATCGTTATGGATTCTGTAACAAGAATATGTATTAAAAATTGACTACTTCCACATCGATAGAATGAATTCATTCAACTTTGTTTAGGTGTTTTACTGAACGCATCGTGATTGTTGATAATCTAAGGTCACCATCGAATACGAGTATATTTTTCATTATATAAACATGATAATTGAAAAGTTATGAAATAGGACGTCACAGCAGGTCCGTGCCATGTGTACTGTGTAGCCGGATCGACGTGTTGAATCGATCGCCTGTTTCGTCTAAATGACTCTATAATTCTACCCATCTTTACGACTCTTCACGCTCACCAAATTACTTAGCAGTTAACACTGTGTACCTAACCAACTTTACCGCTATACATAACCAATTGTTCGAAAAGGCATTTAAAACACTGTGTACCTAATCTACTCTACGACCAGTCTACAACTCTATACGCTTACCAAGCTGCATAAGACTACGCAACAAACAGACTCTAAGTTACCGCTCTACAACTCTATACGCTCACTAAGTAACGCATCACTGCGCAACTAACCGACTCTACCGCTGCTCTACAACTCTACAAGTTTACCAAGGTACTCTACATTGTACACTTAACCGACTCTACCACCGCTTTACAATTCTACAACTCTACCAAGGTACTACACTGCACTGTACACTAATCGACTCTACCCCTCTACCAGCTCTACAACTGGCCGCTCCACCACACCACAGGACAGTCCTTTGGCATATTATGATATATTATATAGTTAAATATAAGTTACATATTATGTAATATTGACATGATTTTAAAAGAGCAACTATGGAGTTTCTTGCCGTTTCTTCTCCATAGATACTGCTTTCCGAATCGGTGGTTAATGTTAAAAATACTTATGTAATGACTAATGACGATTCGAAAGTGCTACTAAATAGTAGTCTAATTGAATAAATGAATGTTTGAGTTTGAGTTTGAGTTAGCTGTACACTCACCCAGCCACTTGACGCTGCGCACGGCGGGCGCGCCGGGCACGAGCGCGCGCAGCGGGTGCCCGTGGTCGGGCGGCAGCGGCTCGCCGTTCATGCGCGTCGCGAGCAGCACGTCCGCCAGCGGGTCCAGCGCCATGTGCAGCGGGATCGACGTGCTGAACTGCTCGCCGGTCGCGTCTATGTCCGCGCCCGCCAGCTTTACAATGAAATATAAGTTAAAAAAAAAAGGAAAATTGCCAACTTTAATCAAATTTTTATATAGGTTTTATCACATGTCCATAGGTACCCAATTTCACTAAAATAATGACAATATAATTAAGGGATTATATTCAAAATGTGTGACCATTATTAACAACTTAAACTACTTACTTTTTAACAATTTAAAACAGAAGCAACGGAGATACAATCTCAGAAAAATATATACCTAACTATTCTTAACTAATTAGTATATTCATCCAACTTCTATATAGATTTTATATTTTTTCAAAATTAATAATTAATATAAACCCAAATTTACAATAACATGCTTCCCCTCAGTATCATTAGGATCCACGCCACAGTACAGCAGCACGTCTCGCAGGTACACGCCCGTCCACGTCGCGTTGCTTATCGCACCAACCGTCCAACTCAACCCCTTCACTGGTTTCACCTGCAACCGTGTTTAAACTGTGAAATTATTATAATGTGAGCTATTTCTTTAAGCAAATATGTAACAGTATATATCTATCGTCAAAAATTTCATTAACATAAGCAAGGAAATGTTACGGTCCAAGGTCAGCTCCTTGTAGTACGCCTATTCTTAAATAGCACATTCAATATGTAACATGATTTTAACTCTACGATATAATTTCCTAGAATTTAAAGAATAGGCTATTTGAAACGTAACTATCTATTATAATTATTAATAAATTAATTGAAAGCAAAGTAAATTGCTAATGTCAAGTGTATCAAATTGCTAATGTCAAGTGTATCAAAAACTTTATCAAGAACATTTTTTATATTAAAATGTATTTATTGAAACAAAACAACTTTTTTAATACCGGAAATATTGACACTTTTTTAAGATTAAGGGCTTGGTCTAGTAGTGCAAACAAATGCATCCTGTCATCCTATATGTAAATAATACAAATGTACTAAGGGAAAGTTGCTCCACTTAATTTTTAAAAATTAAATAATTCGTATTCATAATTTAATATTCGTAATAAGTACCTAAAATGACAATTTGAAACAATTTTCGTGAAAATTACACCGGGTGATTCTTTTTATCAGTACACAAAATTTGCGAATACGTTCTATTGATATCTTCAACTTCATGTTTATATAACTGATCAACTTTTACAAAGAAATTTGGACGAAATATAAAAAAAAAAATAAGCTTTCCATACAAAATGCATAACTCTATACATTTTTTTCGACCTAAGTTTCTTAGTGAAAGTTGTTCAGTTTCACTAATAAAACGGATAAACAAATTTTGTATATAATAAAAAAAAAATGTAATGTTTGTGTAAAAAATTATAAAATAGAAAAATGCGCAAATGAAAACAAAAGATATTTATTTCTGACTAGCTTCCGCCCGCAACTCCGTCCGCACGGATGTCGGTCTTCGCGTGGATGGTTTATTTCTCCATTTTGAACTGGGAAGACGTTTCTCACTAAATTAATATTAGACGATCATGATTCACTCCAGTCCAAACAGCAAATAAGTAGACTTTTGCTTCTGCAACGTTTAGTTGTCCCTGAATTTGGAAAAAATAGTCATGATTCTTATCTATGACAAAAGTGTTATTTTTTGCATTGTATTTCAAATATTAAATTTTTTATTTTTAACCGCATCTTCCGCATTCATGTCTTTTGCCGGAATTTGACATTTAACTTCTACTAGTCCCATTTTCCCTTCTTGATATGGGAGTGTATAAAGTAATTTTTTTAGATATTTCTCGTTATACTTTTAAAAAGTTATTATTGTCATTTTGCTCATTAGGTAAAGTAATTTCGATATCAGTTTTAAGTTTTTTGATACCTGCAATAATAACGTCATAATCGCCTGCACATACTTATCGATTACACCCTGTATACAATCCACCATCCACATTCGTAATGTTTTCCTGTCCTCCTCTCCTTTACGCTGTTCACCGATACATTTTAAATGAGTAAATCTGCTACCACTGAAGGATGTTTCATTGTGATCAGCAAATTTTCACCACTGTTGTCGATTATTTGTTTTTCATTTTTAATCAGCAATTGGGAATCATCAGTTTTATTTTTTGCAGATTGGTGATGTACCCTAACAATACGTCGAAAAGGGAAAGCATCAACGAATTATCGTTTTCGTCCTCTTTTTTTATTCTTCGCGTCTCTGTTACTTGTGTTTGTTTAGTTCTCAACACCCATTGAATTTTCTATGTTATTGTGATCTTCCATTACATCTAAGTTTTGATGATGTGATGATAATCCATTCGTTTTAATATTGGTACTTAGAGTTGGTGGACTAAACTAGAAATGGTAGACTAAATTTGTCAGCGCGTCTGTAAGATCAGAATATAAAACCAACATCCTGTATTTAAGTTACAAAATTAATAATCAAACAACATGCCGCTACGTTCAAAATGACTAGAAGAAAAAATTAAAACACCTCGACATATTTGGAATTTTGGAGTAAACAAATTATTTTCCCCGTATGTCCCAAGTTCAAGTTCTCAATAAAAGTTTATATATTTCGTATTTCTCAAACGAAAAATAAACTATTTTTCTATATAAGGAACTTAAAAAAAAATTATATTATAAGAAAATTTATGAGCTTACTTTAGTTTTAAAGAAACATACATACATCCCTTTACTGACACCCCGTAAAATAAAGAAATTGTTGCCAATTATCTTTGGTTTTATTAACTTTATGTTTGAACTTTGAAGGTATTTTTTTTTTCTAGTACACGCATATTTTTTTCGTTTATTTTCCATATCGAAATCAAATGTTAAAAATACAAATATTTGAACAAAACTAAGATAAAAATAATCAATTAACAAAAATATTAAATTTAATGAAGTAGAGCAACTTTCACTTCGGTGTGAAGGAAAATCGAGCGTAGAGCACACGTCAGAACGCTCCGGCCCAAGGACCGCGACTGAAGAAATTCGCTAGGATTTTTCCTAATTATTTAAAATATGTTTTTAAAATTTAATGAATTATCAAAATTAAAAAAAAAAAAAAATTAAAGGATTAATACTCATTGGTCTTCAACCAACTCGAATAAATTAATGGAAAAAATTACTTTTAGCAGTATTTATCAATAGTTTTTTGTAAGGCAAAAAATGGGAAATTTAATGAATTTATAACGTTCTAATTAGGAAAACCATAAGTTTTTTGGAAATTGTATTCAGCAGATTTGTTTATCGACTGTATAAGGATATTTATGTGCTGATCAAAATGTGTAAATTGTATTCGGTTGCAACGTAGTGAGTGCACAAACTTAGCTCGAAATGTCTTTGGGGGAGAAAGACTTATCTTGAAGGCCTGATTAAGGTAACATAAAGTAACCTTATAAATGTGAAAAAATTCACGCGCACTACGCATATTACACTAATTGATAAACAAGAAAAAAAAAGTTCAGTTTATCATTTCATTAGCCGGGAAAAAATTGTCAAATAACTTGTTGAAAACGCAATTTTGCTAGACTGCAGCCTTAAAGGAAAAAACATACCTTATTCATTTCACTGCGTCTATTTCCCGCGCACATTAAGGCGGCGCTCACTTCAACTTTTTTAAACTGCTTCTCCAACTGTGTCAGACTGAATTCGTAGCTTTTATTCTTAGCTCCTTTTATATGTATCTTCAATTTGTGCTTGCTCGGGTCTATTGGTGGAACCGGCATGTGTTGGCGCACGTAAAATAGATCGCTGAAAATATTAAATTGAAAAAAAAAATAACAGAACACTAACTAAAAACCATATACAGCCACTTATACCATATAATATACTAGTGGTCCGCCCCGGCTTCGCCCGTGGTACATATTTCGCAATATAAGGTAGCCTATGTCCTTTCTCGGGTATCAAAACATCTCCATACCAAATTTCATGCAAATTGGTTCAGTAGTTTAGGCGTGATTGAGTAACAGACAGACAGACAGAGTTACTTTCGCATTTATAATATTAGTATGGATTATGTTGACAATGTTATTAATATTTATAATACCAACAAAAACTGTAGAATGGACATTGTTCTATAATGTTTTATTTCTTACTAGCGACCCGCCCCGGCTTCGCACGGGTGCAATGCTGATACTAAATACACTACAGAAAAACTGTGAACGTTGTATATAAAAACATAGCGGCCCGCTCCGGCTTCGCACGGGTATAAAATATATAGCCGGGTGGCCGGCCGGTACCGCCGCAAACGCTACGTCCCGCAATTTTTAAATCTGTAATATCTTCGAAAATATTCACTTAAATCATACGGTGTAAAGGGCCATATAGATCTATATTAAATGTACAATGTATTCAAGGTATTTAATTGGTTAAGGATTAATGCTGTATTGGTTAAAATCGCTTCGAAAATTAGCCATTATTTGTCGTAAAAAGTAAATGACAAAAAAAAGTTATTGTGGGTTATCCATAAGAGATAGACATATACCATCGCGGACTTTTCTGTAGACCTTTTCAATGTGTATAATACTTAGTACATTATTTTGATAAAACTCGTAGGGTTCAGCCTGCGTTTGCAATGTAAGCGGAAAAAATGTAATTTTTTACGACATCACATTAGAAACTTCGAAAATAACAGTACTTCTCCACTATTTAATGGATGTTATTATACATATAAACCTTCCTCTTGAATCACTCTATCTATTAAAAAAAACTGCATCAAAATCCGTTGCGTAGTTTCAAAGATTTAAGCGTACAAAGGGACATAGGGACATAGGGAAATAGGGACAGAGAAAGCGACTTTGTTTTATACACAGAACAGTAAAAACATATAGAAGTGCTATAATGTCATAATTAGTATGAAAACCAGTGTCGCCAAACCCACACATTTAAACCGATAGTTATACAGTACACTACAAGTATACTATGCCTTTGATTGGACAGCTTAATTTGAGTAAAAACTGACTTAGGTTATAAATTCAGCATTTCAATATGTACCCTAACGCACCATGTTACGGTTTATTTTAGTATAACATCCCTAGGTATATTAGCTGTTTTGTTTCTCATTGCACAGAAATTCCAAATTCGAAAACATTCAGCTACTCCACAACAGAGAGCGTTAGTTTTCGATAGATATAAATTTGAAACGCAACACATAGAGATAAGGTTGAAATTTGTGTCACTCAACATTAATGACATTAACTTGTTTATCTGATGCTATGCCCTGAGGGATGTCAGCCTTGTTATCGATAATTCACAAATAAATATTTTTTGTGTATTTTTTTTTCTTTCTTTTATATGAGTATAGTATAATGTGTCACATTTTGGAGTATGTTTATTACTACTAAGTACGTCTCTTTAATTGGGGGGGCAAGTATCTCGCCTCGCGGCGGTGTTGTGAACAACTCCGGCTGAGTGGCCAGACGGCCGGAGTCTAGGGCGACTGAGTGAGGAACCTACGGACTATCCGAGCGTTGTCCAGCAGGACTGCCCGCTGTATCCCCACTGTCATGGGCTTCACCGGTAAATCCAACCTCCTTAAATATTGTTTTAAGGAGGTAGGAACCAGCCCATTATATTACCAATCTTTATATTATTATTATTAAATAAAAAACGGAATAGAATAGTATTAATCTATATTTACAAAATACAAACAGAAAATATGCATTATTTTAAATCTTGGAACTGCCGTAGGTTTGCTGTATCGGTGGCCTTTGTTAGACCGCTTAGTGCTGTTCGGCATCCAGTTAACTCGTCACGTTGCATTTATCCATTTCTCTTTTAAATTAGCCTCTTTGGGAAATCTATAAATAAATTGGACAAATGAAAACTAAGGAAAAATAAAATAAAATTTAATATTTATAATGTTTGTCTTTTCTAAAGTATCGATACTGTCGATATGCGCCACAAGCATCACTAAAGCGACATTCGTTTGTTTATTGCAATAATATTCCAAAGTCTTGTTTGCTGTTCAATCTATAATAGTACTAATTTCTTACGGATTAAGGTTCATTTTGACTAGATATTTGTATACAATTTTGACAAATTACGACAAGCGAAGTTATAACATAAAATATAATTAAAATAAATAAAAATAAGACTTACCGATGGTATGAAATGCCTCCATTGTTGATATTATTTCGTCTGCTATCATTTTTGCACTCTAATACCGAACAACACGTCCTAATTAATGAATAAATATGGAAAAAAGGTTTGACAGCTGACAACCGACTCGAATATTTTTCTGCGCATAACTGAGAGCAAGTTAGGTGATCTTACCTTACCAGTGACACGTGGGCCACGCCCACATCACACTTCTATCTACTTTACTGTTCTGTGGTTTTATACTATGTAGTGATTTTTTCTCTCAACATCTTTCGCTCAATCAATTTTCGAATTTAACCCTTGGCATGCCTGGTGGGCATAAGTTACACTATATAGTCTATGGTTACACTCTATGCCTGGTGGGTCTCTCAGACCCCGATTTCAAAATGGTATTTTTTTCTATAAATTTTATTATGTAAGATGATTTAATGATTCAAGACGCATGCTTAAAGGGCAAAAAAGAGATAGTAAAAAAAATCACATTAGAAATTAATCAACTTTATTAAAATATTTGAAATTAAACTTTAACTCACATTTTTAAGCAACATTTGACTATAACTTTGTTAACATATAATTAGTATCAAAAGTAATGAGATCATAATCAGACTTTAATCCAGTGTAAGGCACTATCATATACTTAATCTAAATAACAAAATAATTAGTCTTCATCACTTGCATTTACACTTTGTAAAGCTTTGGTTTGGTAACACTTTGCGCATTGAAAAATCGAGTGGTCAAGACAAATGTGACAACTACATGTCTCACAAATGTACTGATGGATGGACAGAGGCACCTCCATTTCAGTATCCGAAGAGGTGGAGCCTGCATCATTTTCTTCCTCCTCAATCAAATGCAACTAAGTCTTCCTCATCCAACTCTTCACTACATAGTATAAAACAAAGTCGCTTTCTCTGTCCCTATTTCCCTATGTCCCTTTGTATGCTTAAATCTTTGAAACTACGCAACGGATTTTGATGCGGTTTTTTAAATAGATAGAGTGATTCAAGAGGAAGGTTTATATGTATAATAACATCTATTAAATAGTGGAGAAGTACTGTTATTTTTGAGGTTTCTAATGTGATGTCGTAAATAATTACATTTTTTCCTCTTACATTGCAAACGCAGGCTGAACCCTACGAGTTTTATCAAAATAATGTACTAAGTATCGTACACATTAAAAAGGTCTACAGAAAAGTCCGTGATGGTATATATCTATCTCTTATGGATAACCCACAATAACTTTTTTTGTCATTTACTTTTTACGACAAATAATGGCTAATTTTCGAAGCGATTTTAACCAATACAGCATTAATCCTTAACCAATTAAATACCTTGAATACATTGTTCATTTAATATAGATCTATATGGCCCTTTACACCGTATGATTTAAGTGAATATTTTCGAAGATATTACAGATTGAAAAATTGCGGGACGTAGCGTTTGCGGCGGTACCGGCCGGCCGCCATTGCACCCGTGCGAAGCCGGGGCGGGTCGCTAGTAGAATAATAAACTAGCTATATCCTCGTCTGTTAGTTGTTTATTCATGATTAAACTGAAAAAAACAATATAATAGGATAATGTAATGTACAAACTAATATTAATTAACGCCAAATTCCAATATTTATAAGGAAAAAGAAAAATAAATACTTACAAAATAAAGTCACGCCGTACGCCTGGTGGGGTCTGTGGGACCCGCACGCACTTTAAGCACGTCCTTTTACGCTCGTAGCTCGCCTCGGGCTGAGGAAGCGGGCGGGCAATCCGCGGTTAGTAACGGCCAGCTACTAAAAACGGTGAGGCGCGAAATTCAATTTTAAGCGAACTACAACGGTTTGCGCGTTGGTGTGGGTCTGACAGACCCTACCAGGCATGCCAAGGGTTAATAAATGAATGGTACTTTAAATATTATTTTTAAAGATATTTACTTTGGCGTGTCGAAGTTATCTACTTGTTCATCTGCCGGTATCTCAGCATTAAAAGGTTTAGCTGTTTTGACTACAAGTCTTTTATCTCTATGCGGTTCTTGCGCCCACAGTTCATCATCAGAATGATCTACTACATCATCATCATGGAGATTACCTTAAAAAAGAAAAAAAGAAGTTTAGGGATAAAAATTTTTTGGCTGAAAAGTAATGAGGTGTATTTTCTGAGTCCCCAGTTTGATGGAATTAATAAACATTGCATATATGACGATTGACAAAATTAGCCATGGCGATAATGCACTCATATAGAAACATTGTATCTCAGAAAATATACATCTATTCACTTTTAATATTTACTCATTATTCTGATAGAACTTTGCGTCCTGTCTTTGTTAATTTTACCCTCAAATATTTTAAACAATTGCAATATTTTTGCATTAACCCATTGTGAATGATCACTGCAAATATTTTATATCATAAAATAAACCTTACCAATTCTATAAGACTCCAGTAAATCATACACTTGCTTCGTCCTGTGCATGCCATAGACATTCCAGAAGGGCTCAATACTGTAGCCTCCAGCATTTAGAATCTGTTTCCCTCCAGGGTGTGAAGGGAGGAACGCCGTGACGTCATATACACCGTGTTTGTATGTGACCCAGAAACTTGATCTAATGGATAATTATTTAGAAATTAGTTACAGAGAAAAAAATTATTATAATCCCTATGAATATTATAAATGCTAACATAAATATCTGTCTATTTATTTCTTCTTCACACCCAAACCGATAAGCTGATTTAGATGAAATTTGGTACATATTGTTGAGTAGTAAGGCCTGAGAAATGACAAAGGATAGGTTTTATCCCGGCAAAACTACAGGAACAAGAACTATGCAGGTTTTCATTTAACTTTACATGGGAGGAAAGCTAGTAAATCATTTAAAAACAACAAAACCATACCCTATTCATACTATGAATCATATAAAATTCATCTGATCACTGAAAATCTTATTTTTAGCGGTTGTAGGGTAAAAATATTTACCTATCAGCATGTTTGCTGACTTCTTCAGCTCTATATGTGGGTAAGTCTGGTCTTTTCACACCTATTTCAATGAGCTCTTCTTTTGAATCTTTTTGTTTCTTATCTATTTTCTCTGAAATAATTCAAACATAATATTATGTTGATAGAAGTATTATTAGAAAGCAATGGATTAAATTTGTGCTAAAAGTTTGGTTTTATAAAGGTAAACAATTCAGACATTTTATTATATGAAATACAATATTCAGAAATTTAAAAAATGTGCACCAGATTTTTTGTTCTCTTAGCACCTGGATAAAATAAAGCTTACATAATTGTCTGTATGATCTTACTGTATTTTTAAAATCAATCAAATCATAATAATAAAATGAGCACTATTAAATTTTGTGTTTTGTGAAAACAAGATGTGAGGTAGTGTTTCAATAAAAAGTAGGTTTAATAATGAATTAGAATACCTTTTACAGCAGATCCAACAAGCACAGAACTGAATACAATTGCTGTTGCTTTACCAAACCTAGATCTATTATAATTTCTATGTTCTTCATATTGATTTCTGACTAGAATCGGAGCAAATTTGATCAAATTGTTCTGTCTTAGAATTGTTCTGGAAAATAAGATAAACTCACCAGTTGAGTACAATTACGTAAAAAATTGAAAAATAAATGTAAAACAAACATTGGCAGAGATATTTAAATGGAATGTTTGCATTGTGTACGTATATATATTTACGTATGTATATGTTTATGTTTTATGTAAATTTTATCAAATTATCAATAAATATAGATCGAAAATTTAAATACTATGTGCCCGCTTACCTTAAAAATAAAGTTTTAAGTGACATCGTGGAAGTAAAATGTAAATAAATCAAGCAATTATACGTCGTGACAAACAAGCCGCGGAATTACTGTAACCTCTAGTTACGGCATCACGGTATCTTATCACAAAAAGTAAACAGAGGAAAATGGTTTATTGACTAACAAGATAGATGATGAAACTGTTGCAATACATATATTATTATTTTGTTGCTTTTAATTTATTTTTAAAGTGTTGTGAACTTGTGAACTATAACACTGTGATTTGTCAACTGTCGGTTGTCATAAAACAGCTGTTCATATGTCACCATTAAGTCACATACATTGACAGCTGACATTTGACATAACTTTCTATTTCACAGATAATATATAATATATTTTAATGTAATGATTAATTCTCCCTCTACGGATTACAGCAATTCCATCAGGCCCCGGAATCACAGACACAATAGAAAATCTATTGTGTCGCGGTCGGATCTGGCCTCTCGGTGGTTGAGAGGTTAATAATGTACAACCACAGTGTACAAAATTTTCTAAAATTATTAATTTAAATTAAATTTAAATTTAAAATATAACAACAATACGCAATACACACATTTACCATAGTATTTAGGATAATTATTACATTAAGCACTATTTTATAAAGTTATTGATAATCACTGTATCATGAAGAGTGTATCTAATGATTTCTTAGAATGATTTACTAGCGTATATATTTGTGGTCACAGTTGTGGTATAGTCGAAAACGGGCTATCGTTCTAACTTTTGCCATCATTCATGGTCATCAGGTCATGCCTAAATTGTACATCAATTAATATGGTATCTTTTAGTGATGTGATGATTGATTCTTCCATTATCTTATCTTTTTTTTATTTCAAAGACTATCGAGTGGTTTATAAAAAAAATTTAAAAAGGATTTGATTTGAAAACTTGAGATAAGGCTTGTACACTTCTTGTCCAGTAGCCGGTCCGAGCTGTCAGACTGACGCGTGAGACGTCTGTCCGACGCTATCGCCACTATCTCTCATTATCTGCTCAAAAAAAAATCGCGTGACCCATCCCTACAAAAACGTTTGTTGAAAGAAAAGTATAGCTCAGATTACGAAAAAAAAAATACTGTTAGATAGGTAATGAAATGAGGCATCATTAGAGTAGAAAATATATACTTCGAACTTACAATTTCATATTTAAAAAAAAATGATAATACTTAATTGTACTTTTTTTTGTTAGATTTTCTCGCAATTTAATTTTATTACGACAAATTTATGCGCTCGGCTTCATTTTTACTTATTTATTTTAAAACTAGACTATATTTCCTTTAAAATGAATGCATAATATATACAAATTATACAGGATATGTCTATTATTTTTACTAATAAAAATGACTCGGCACGCTATCCGGATCGTTACGTCCTTGGCCATTGTTACGTTTCAAATATTTTAAAATGTTGAATCTGCGTAAATATAAGAATGTAATAGGTTTATATTAGTAATTACTTAATCTAGATAGTTTCTAGTACGTAAATAACGTATCAAAATATAAAAATATAGTTTCAACAATTCGTAAACAACACCGAAACCCGCCATGTTTGGAACGCGCATTTTGACCTACATTATTTGTTAAAAATAAGAACTTTGGCTAATGAAATACTACAATACGTATATATCACTGTAAAGAGAATTTTATATAGAAAATTATAACATATAACACACAAAGGAAGAAGTAATAACATTCAAGTAATCACGCCATTTTTGCGCAGCGATATTTTGCTCGGCACGGTGAAAAAATGACGGCCTTTGAAACTGGTCTGTCATTAAAACAGGACGTCAAATTGTATGAACCTTTGTTCTAAAGTAGTCTCTGGTTCTCTCCAGATAATAAATGTGACAGCTGTGGCACAGATACTCAACCAAATTTGAATAGGGCAAGCTTTACGACAGGTATAATTTTTGGGCACGGTTGTTACACGGACTGATAAGCATAAAATTTTTTTTGTAACCTGAGAGCCCGGTATTCTTAAGTGGTTGTACAACTTTTCACGCGGTCAATAGACCTAGGCAATAGCCTTATGTAGGTACCTATGATGTAAAATAAAATCTTTATATATAAAAATGAATCGCAAAATGTGTTGGTAAGCGCATAACTCGAGAACGGCTGAACCGATTTCGATAATTCTTTTTTTATTATATTCCTTGAAGTACGAGGATGGTTCTTATGTAGAGAAAACGTAAATATTATGTACCACGGGCGAAGCCGGGGCGGACCGCTAGTACATTATAAAATTATAGTTAGCTACATTCATTAAATATATTTTTTTCCTTTTTAAGTTTTCAACATAATTGATGTAAAAATTAGGATTTCAAATTATTATTTTACCCTTTACATCTCCACAAAATGTGCGCCGTAAGTTTCATTCTACGAACATTTTTTATGTTCTTAATGAGTTTTTGAAGACCTTATTCATTAGTTCCTGATGATAGAAGTCACGTAATGTGTCACGTAATGCACTCATGGTGCAACTGAGATTATATTTTGACTACAAATTCAAATTATGAAATTGTTAAGTCTGTGTGTTAAATTTTGTGTGTAGGTACTCATTGTTGTAAAATTTTTGAATTTAGAATTTAATCAGGCGCAATAATTAATAATGAGCCTCGTAAAGGTTATGTATTGTTATCGACAACTTGAATAAAAAATACCTATTACCTACATACATATATTATAATATTAAAAAAAGCTTCAAATGATTATTTATGACGTCAGATATTATCTAAGATTCAGTCACTAAGTTAAACAGTATCTAGATATTATGTATTTTTGTTTTTTTCATCAAGCTTCCATTCTTTTGTTATGGTTCAATCAGGCTGAAAAGAGTTTTTAAAGAAATTCGGCATAAAACAAACCGATTTCATATGAGTCAGCTAGGTTTCCGCCCACGGCTTCGCCCGCGCAGTCAAAGAAAAACCCGCATAGTTCCCGTTCCCGTGGGATTTCCGGGATTGCGTCATTTTCCCGGGATAAAAAGTTGCCTATGTCCTTTCTCGGGTATCAAAATATCTCCATACCAAATTTCATGAAAATTGGTTCAGTAGTTTAGGCGTGATTGAGTAACAGACAGACAGACAGAGTTACTTTCGCATTTATAATATTAGTATGGATGTAGGTGCCTAGTGATAAATGTTCCATAATAATATAAAACCGATATTGGCGGATCATAAAAAAATTCCAATGTAAATCGTTAACTTGTGAAGGCTATAAAAAGGAAATATTAAAAGCCCCATAAAACTCACCCTCACATTGCGTTGCCAAAATGAAAATTTAATTTTATCGTGTTGATTTATTGCCATTATAGGTACCGTAAAATTATTATAATATGAAATTCATTACTAAATTATCCAGCTAGATTGCAGACATTTTGATAGTTAGCCCTTCTACGAGAATATTAAAATTAAGTTATACTTAGAAAATGGGGTTAAAATTATTCGAACATTCGATTTTGAAAAGTTGGAGCTAATTACACATATTTCAGAATGTACCTATACCTACTGGTATTTTAGTAAATAGTTTAAAATATATTTATATGTACTAATTTTTCACCTTGTAATATAATTATGGCCTAATCCTAATGTATCCTTAAACGTGCGTTATACTGAAATAAAAAAGATAAAAAATAATATATTCTATTATTAGTAAAAGAGGTAAATTAATGTTTAATATTATTTTATACTTAGTCACAGGATGGTTTTCCGTGTTCCAATATTTTCCTGTTTTTAATTTATGCGAGACTCACGATATGAAACAAATTCAGAACTATTCCTGTGGTTAATTATTATAATATGTAACTTAAATTAAATAATTTATGGAGGTAATTTGTGTCTTTTTTGTATTACATTATGGTTGTTATGTGAAAATCTTTATTTATAAACTTACCCATACAGGAAAAGCAAAAGGATTTCAAAACAGAACAAATAGTATCACGTATTATAGCGTGCCTAAATGTTCTAACTGCCTGAGGCAGATAGGACAGGATCCTTTTTAAGGTAAAAAAAGATTTTGTGCCTAAAGTTATTTACAACAATTCCGTGTCAAATCTCTCAGTCTCATCTGCGTTTCTATTCTATTTAATCTACTAGAAATTAAGAAAAGGGCCTTTTAAGAAGACGATCACGTACTTCTCCATATATAGAATTTGCCAAATTATCCTCATGTAAGCTCGTATTGCTAATTAGTGTATCCAGGTCGTATGAGAATATTAAAATGGCAGTATTTCGGCAAGCGGCGCACGTAGTAAACTTTATCAATAACCGACCTGAGGGAAACTCCTGTCCCCATGGAGTGTGTGGTCAGTATTAAAGCTGGATGAAAATATTTCTTTATCAGCAAAAAATTCAAACTCATTATGTTGAAGACAAGACTTTTAAATAAAGGTAGAAGTTATAATTAAAGTACCTATTGAAGATGTGAATTCAATTTTTTTTAACCCGGTGCTACAGTTGCTAGAACTTTGTACAACACGAAGAAGAAGAGAAAATGCTATTTTTGGTCCTATTAAAGTTTCATACAGTGAGACCTTGTTCTTTCCTTGGCGACTTGTACATACATACCTTTATTTCATAACTGATCAAAAGTAAATTTTTTAATACCTTGATGCGGTTAGAAATTCTAGAATAGTATTTCTAACCCCATCAAGGGATATAAGATTTGTATCGCGATCAGTGACAGTGTACACTGGGGCTAATAAAAATAAGTTTATTTCTTCGCAGAAGTTTCTCCGCTGCCGTCAGCTTTGAAAAGATTTGAGTCAAGGAGACTCTGATCATATCACTGCATTAACGTTCATTACTTAAATTAGTGGCTGTTAAGTCTGAATAGAATCCTTTTAAGAACTTCCAGATATCCTGGGTAAACATTTTATTCTTATTTCATTATCCAATTTAACTAAACTTATAACTCCACCTCGTTAGAAATTTAGTTCTTCGTACATATCGATGTTTCTTTGAAAAATCTTACTTATTTCTTTACGAAATATTCTACAATATATCGTTTCCATGAATACAGATACAGGAGGTTATTAAGGCATTTTCAATGTTTACATAAAAAATAATCTCAGTGGTAAATATACAATGATTTATAATCCGTCTTCAGTGTTGGCTTGTATGATTGATATCGTCTGAGGTGACTCGATTCTGTATACGGAGAAAATAATATAATATATTGACTTTACTTTTTATATGAGGACAATGAATTTTCTATGAACATCTAACTACTAACACAAAATTGGCTAACGGCAATTAGTGAGAACCACAAGCAAATTTATTTTATATTTGACTAGCTTTCCACCCGCGGCTTTTCCCACGTTGTCTCAAATAAAGCCGACCCCAAAAAACTCTTTTTAATAAAAAGCGCATCGAATTCCGTTGCGTAGTCGCGTTTTTGTTGTCATGTAATTATTTTATAAAATATTCATACACTCTAAGTAATTAATTAAACTGTTGCGCTTAATACTTTTAAACACAAAATACTTTAAGGTAGGAATATTCAGAAAATTAATCCTATACTGTAAAATATACAAGTTTATACATACCTATTACCTATCTATTTATATATATATTTTTTTTAAATAAACACACGATAGCTTATTTTAATTGAAAAGAATTGGCTTTACAGGTTTAGAGGTAATTGGAATAAATAAAACCCCAAAGCATGAGTAAAATGTAATTATTGTGTTATATTAAATCTATACCTATATCAAAGGTAATTTATTATGATTTAATAACGCTTCTGTGACTTGTTTCGGTATTGTAAAGAATGGTTTGGTATTTAAAGATTTCAAATTAAGCGTAGGTAATTATTCATCGTAAAGACTAGGGTTCTGAACTGCAAGTTTCATATAACATTTAAGTTACCAAAATAGAACTTAATATTATCTACGCAGTGCTGTCTTCTTTAGTTGGTTTCTCGACGGTCTCAGGGATTTCTAAATCTTCATTCCTGAAGACAGGCAAGTGCACTGTAACAGTGCCGTCTTTATATGTCCAGTATGGGTCGATTGTATTTTGTGGCGCTTTAAAAACTTCTGTGGACATCAACGCACCGTTGCTGTATACTTTCATTTTGATGAATCCTTCCTCGAAAGTCACTCCGATATCTTCTTCCTTCACATTATATACTGGGAAGTCTATTAGATACATGTTATCAACGATTAGTCCGGTTCTGTCCTGGATTTGTTTGAGATTCTTTATTTCATGTTGAAGGTCAGTTTCGTTCGGTTCGGCGGTTATTAGAGATACACAAACTATGAAAAATAATGCGAGCGTATTCATTTTGAATAGCCACTGAATACACAGTGAGGAATGAAGTTTGTTTATTTTGTATAATTGTATATATAGGCGTAATTTTCCTTGAGCGTCATCAAAATTGTATATCATGTTACGTCTATATTTGGTAAAGCGATATTACACGGACACATTTCATAATAAAAATGGAAATTGGAAATTCTAATATAATTTAGGGTAGTTAAGTACCTAATAGCATATTTTTTTTTATAAAATATATTTGCAATTAATTAGGTAATCTGTGTACTTTACTGATATGCCAATTAATTAAGATAATCATGCTCTATGATACCATCTCGTTTCCTTGTATTTCTCGGCGAAACAAGCGGACAACTTTGAAAGATTTTGCTATTTATTTGATTGGGTTCAGGTTGATTCCGTAGTTTCCATAACCCGGGGCCACACTCTCCATAAAAAGTACATTTGTTGTACATTCTAGGAAACAGTTGCCAAAGAAATAAGGAAATTCCAGATATCAGCAACTTTAAACTTCTCCTTTTAGGTATCAATAAAATATCAATATAATGTATCTTTCCAAGAAAGATAGCTTTATTCAAGGTAGCTCATCAGTTCGCAGTGTTTACTCGAAAAGACATACATTCTCGTATACCCCTTTGTAATTTGAAACTTATCTGAAGTTAAACATGTTACAAGGCAGAGAACTTCATTAGGCTTGATTAAATACCGCTCAGCTTGTACATTACGAACCTACATTGGTAGATCGATTAAATACGGATTTACTTAAAATATCCATACTAATATTATAAATGCGAAAGTAACTCTGTCTGTCTGTCTGTTACTCAATCACCTTAACTACTGAACTAATTTGCATGAAATTTGGTATAGAGATATTTTGATACCCGAGAAAGGACATAGGCTACTTTTTACCCCGGGACATAGGATAGGTTTTATCCAGGAAATCCCACGGGAACGGGAACTATGCGGGTTTTTCTTTGACTGCGCGGGTGAAGCCGCGGGTGGAAAGCTAGTAACTTTATAAACATAGAAATCGCATGTAGAATCGCGGTCACTGTTAATAATGGACTTTATTTGGTTACAATAAGGAAATAAGGGTTAATAATACGAAAGGACATGTCCAAAAATGTATGAACCAAAAACCCAGAATCGACAGGAATGAAACGTGTACCAATGGATTGGCATTGAAGTATAATATAATATTACCAAGGGGGCAACTCTGAAATCGTTATAGTATAGGAGCTAGGAGCAACATAAAATAACTAAGAAATTCCTTAAAAAACATATAATATACATAAGTTTCCGTTATGTTGTGGCTTAATATGACAATGTTTTATAACTTGTGTTACACAATATAATAAATATCATATTTTACAAGCAACGAAACAAAAAACGTTAAAGCACAACATAACAAAAACTCTCGATTTTGTAGTTTTGTTCTTTTAGTTTATAGATACTACGATTGTTATAGTACTTATGTATTATTGGTAATTCTATGGCTAAAGATTGAAAAAAAAAATCTGTATAGTATAGGAGCTAAGAGCCAAAAAAAACAAAGTGAAAAATCGTTTGAAAATAATAAAAACTCGTTATGTTGTGTATAAGAATATCGTTGATATTCATTTATTTTTATAATTAGGTCTAATTTTGTTAAGTTTTAATGATAATATTATAATGTACCTATCTATAATAACAACTACATTCGAATCATAAACAAATTGTGTTACACATGAATGTACAAGCAAAAGCAATTAATCAATTAAAAATTAAAATTATAATAACAACGATAATCTCATCCACATCATAATAATTTTCAAACGATTTTTTATTCAGTTCTATTGTCTTTTAACTCCTATACTATACCTATTATTATTTTTTAATTCCAATCCTTAGCCACAGAATTAGGCACCAATAATACACTAGCAATTGTAGTATCTTGAACCAAAATAAAAACTACTAAAAACGGAATCTTTAGTCAGTTATGTTGTGATTGAACATTATTATGTTGCTGTTGCTTTTAAAATGTGTTGATGATAATTATCATGCATAACACAAGTTATACAACATTATTATAACGTCATATTAAGCTACAACATGACGTAAACTTATTTTTTGATTTTTTTAAACGAATTTCTTACTTATTTTATTTTGCTCCTAGCTCCTATACTATAACGATTTCAGGATTACTGCTTTTGCTACATTATATTATATTTAATTATCAATCCATTGGTACACATTTCATTCCTGTCGATTCTGGGTCATTTTTTGGACATCTCCTTTCTCATAGTTATGAATATCAATGTTATAAAAATAATAAAACTTTAAACAAGCTGTGAATCGTGCAAACCTACTTCATATTTTGGCCAAATATCAACAATTGTGTTCTACTGTTATCTATTCGTATTTATATATCATTCTGTGACGCTTTTCATTATTAGTATTACATTATCCACATATAATAACAAACATGATGAATTAATTCTATCCGGTCGTTAACCTCATGTTATTTTCGATTCAATAGTGAATTAATTGTAAAATAAATTCAAATTTGAACGGAGATTAACGCATTGTTTGATTTCGTAGAACATCTGTAAACACTCGGGCAATATAGTCTCTTATATTAGTTGCATTGAATTGATTTTAATCTGATGAGACGGTGAACGAACTTAGTGTTTATTCGTTGATTGTGATTTGTAGATCGTTTGTTTAAAATAAAATGTTAAAAATTAAATTATTTTAAAAATTACAAAAAAATACTATAATAAAACGAAAAGAATAAGAAGTAAAAAATGTATGGACGTAATTATTTATACAGAATTTTTACAAATGTTCTTTTTCATTATATACATTTATTTAAAACTAGATTAATAATTAATCCTCGCCAAACACACAGTTGCTGAAACTAATGATATTTCCTTGTTGTTTAGATAAGACTTTCCTGGTCATGATATTATTATACACAGTTTCAGAGACTTCCACAAAATATGTATATTGTGTGTGTGTTCGCGGTTCTACAGAACAACGTCTATGGATAAAACTGAAAAATTAAGATTTATTTTTTTTCCACGTATTTTTCCAGGATAAAAAGTATCCTATTTTACGCCCAGGATAATAAGGTATAATTATACCAAATTTCATCGAAATCGAACCGTTAGTTTCCACGTGATGTCAGCATATACAGACAGACAGACAGACAGACAGACAGACAAAAAAATTTTTAATCACATATTTGGGTTTTGTATCGATCCAGTAACACCCCCTGCTATTTATTTTTTCAATATTTTCAATGTACAGAATTGACCCTTCTACAGATTTACTAAATGTATAGATAAGTTTATAGTTGGTTAAAATATGTAACAAGGATCAGGAAGATAACACGTTGAAATGACGAGATTTCAATCATTCTCTTGTGTTTGATTTTACGCGTGTATTCATGAATTAAATAATTTTTAATTGCTCTAGTTTGTCAGACCAAGAAAAGGGGGAGGGGCAGCATTCTGTCCATTCGTTATTATATTAATTTTTTGAACTAATCATTTATCAAATAGCCTTACACATAACACTACTTATATTATACACACTTACATACCACATTACATACAAAATATAAAATATATATCTCTAGAAATCAAAGAACATTAAAGCCCAAGGGATGATATCGCAATACGAGGCTCAGCCCCAGAGAGGCGTCGTCCATAATTGAGTCCATTTCTTCTCATTTGAAAACTTACGCTCACAACGATTGATATTCAAATACGAGTAAGTAAGGGAAAGGGTCTTTGTGTACTTCGATAGTGCTTGCCTGAATTTTATATCGAAACCTCTGTGGGTGGGATCGAATATTCGTAATGTAAGTGTAGTATTTACAATATTTTATAGGCATACTAAACGTAAATAAATAATGGGAACTTTTAACATTTTAATTCTGAGAATATTTGACTCTATTTTTCTCTTTAACAACTGTATCGATCGATTGAATTCACTTTCAAAATTAATTTATAAAATACATAATAATTACTTATAAGTATTATAAATTATTTTTTGTCCATTTTTATGTAAATAATTGCCTCAACCATAAATATTTTGATAATTATTTATTTTAATACCATGTTCTATTAAAATGAAATCCGTCCATAGAAAAACAGAGCTGTAAACTTAGATCATAGGCTGTAAAACATCAAAATGTGCAAAATCAACCGACGCAGCGCTTCAAAAGCGTAGTCAATTAAATTGAAATGAATGCATGACTTTTAAATTCCTTTGAATCCGAATGAAAAGATAAATATCAGGAGCTTGTAGGTGTTTCCGAACGATCACATTTCAATCGGGAACGGAATTCGTCCGATACCGGAGCATTAACTTTTGATGGAATCCATTAAATCACAAACACGACTAATGTAAGAGAAAAGCCCGTGTTCTGTATAGACGCAATCGTAAAGGTCGATATGGAGCTTGGAAGTTCACGGCTGATTTTGTTTACACCTTTGTTGGCACGTCGCCCTTGTGTATAACACAAGTGTTTGGAGATCAATTCTTACTATCACTACATAGTATAAAACAAAGTCGCTTTCTCTGTCCCTATGTCCCTTTGTACGCTTAAATCTTTGAAACTACGCAACGGATTTTGATGCGGGACGCGGGTTTTTTTTAATAGATAGAGTGATTCAAGAGGAAGGTTTATATGTATAATAACATCCATTAAATAGTGGAGAAGTACTGTTATTTTTGAGGTTTCTAATGTGATGTCGTAAAAAATTACATTTTTTCCGCTTACATTGCAAACGCAGGCTGAACCCTACGAGTTTTATCAAAATAATGTACTAAGTATCGTACACATTAAAAAGGTCTACAGAAAAGTCCGCGATGGTATATGTCTATCTCTTATGGATAACCCACAATAACTTTTTTTTGTCATTTACTTTTTACGACAAATAATGGCTAATTTTCGAAGCGATTTCAACCAATACAGCATTAATCCTTAACCAATTAAATACCTTGAATACATTGTTCATTTAATATAGATCTATATGGCCCTTTACACCGTATGATTTAAGTGAATATTTTCGAAGATATTACAGATTTAAAAATTGCGGGACGTAGCGTTTGCGGCGGTACCGGCCGGCCGCCCGGCTATATGTAATATTTTTTATACCCGTGCAGTGCGAAGCCGGAGCGGGCCGCTATGTTTTTATATACAACGTTCACAGTTTTTCTGTAGTGTATTTAGTATCAGCATTGCACCCGTGCGAAGCCGGGGCGGGTCGCTAGTTGGTTATAAAACACAGTTACAGTTTTTTTTATAGAAATGAGGAACACTATCATATTTTAATGAAGACTTTTTATCATACAAGCTTTTACTTAAAGCCTACGCATTTATGACGTGACAACGTCTTATAATTCGATAGAGCCGGTTGCACGCACGAAAAAACATGACTCATACGGCGTTACCTCGCTCTGAGGCGTTCCATGTAAGGCTTGAAGTGCAAGCGAGAGCGCGGAACGAGCGACAAAGAAGCACAATCGGACGTTGTCACGTTCAACTATCGTCAGTAAACCGATTTTACAGACAACCAATTTTTTACGCTGTTATCTTTACCTACTACTACTACCACCTTGCGATTCGATGTATAGAACAATTATTACAACGTTAGGGTCTTCAAGAAAATTTCTTATATTATGTTCATGATAACGTGTTTCGAAATTTTGAGAAAGTAATAGAAACAAAGAAGGGTAGGCATCGTAAATCACAATATAAATTATGCAAAAGTATTTTAAAAAGATCTAGAACGATTTAAATCGGTCTTGTTTTCCACTGACGGCCATTTTCTCAAGCTGAGGCGGTCAATAAAAATATAAGGGACGGAGAACGTGAGGGGATTCGAATGGTGCGTCCGAGACTTGGGCCATGAAACAAGCGAATAACAATTATCCTAAGAACTAAAAAAAAACTAATAAAATTTGCAATAATATGATTTTTTTCCGTTGGATGACGCTGTCCGAGGGGTGTTGGTTGAAGTAACGACCAGTACCATCAGACGAAAAAAAAATCTGCCCATGATTCACGCTACACCGTGTCGGGGACGAGCCGAGCTTTTTTTTATTATTGACGCAAACTTCTTAAGTTTGTCTTCCTTATAATTCTTCTCCTGACAAAAAAAAAATACAATAGAAAATAATTATTGAAACCGGTCTAGATGTTCACGCATGAAATAGTTCATTTTACTATAATTTTCGTGAAATTGTCGCTTGTTTAAGAGCTTCGAAGGCAAAACCCTCCATTAGGCATTGGATTTGGTGCGACATTGTACTTATATTTTTTACCGATTCCTCTTGTTTTCGGTTATATTTCAATCATAAACAGAGATTTTAATGCTTTCTACTTTCCCTTTAATTTGCATAACAATAAAAACGTATAATTACATTTTTAAAATAAGTAGATTCTTTTGTATCTCTTATCCGTTAAATAAAGAAAACTATGTGAATGTTACGTGTACCTACTACTTAGTTATTTTTTTTAGCACAAGCACTAATTCATTAAACTCGGCTTCGTTGTTATCATCACTACATAGTATAAAACAAAGTCGCTTTCTCTGTCCCTATGTCCCTATGTCCCTATGTATGCTTAAATCTTTAAAACTACGCAACGGATTTTGATGCGGTTTTTTTTAATAGAACGAGTGTTTCAAGAGGAAGGTTTTAGTATATAATTTATTAGGTTTTAGACAAGGCGGGCGAAGCCGCGGGCGGTAAGCTAGTATTAATATAAAGACTATTCGACCTATTTTTATAAAATCATGCTTTGCAAGAAGCAAAAAAGCTTGCTTAAAAACAACATAAAAATATCGGAGATATCCCTGCGTAGATATTCATACGTTTGTTAACCACATAAAATAAATAGATTAAAGTATCAATAATAATACACACAAAAAAGTTTTTGAAGTCGGTTAACATTAATTCAATGCTACAAAAAAGACGTGACGTGGGTAAACATGGGCACTTCGGCTATTGACCACGATCACTCGCTGTGAAATAGCTTACCCTAACGACTATATATATTGAGATGGATATTATATTACTAATAAGATAATAACAAACTCATAGCATGAAATGAGCACAGCATCGTATTTAAGTAAAGCATTACTTAAACACGATGCTGCTGGCTGTTGACATTGATAGTTCGATCACAAATTATGTTAAAATAATATAAAAAATGATGGTCAATGATGATCGTAAGACGTAACTCATTTTTATTCTCCATCGAGATCGAATAAAGTCAAAATACCAACACAAATATCAAGTATATTTAACCTTAACATATTGCAGTTTTATTAAATAAATAAATATTGCTCTACATTTTACTTATTCATATTTCCCACCCGCAAACTTGTAGAATTATGTTCTAGAAAAAAATTCTAATTAACATGTAAAATAACATAATATGACCGAACATACAGTTGCTTTTAAAGTGAACAAAATAATATATTACAATATTTTTATAGGTGCGTTGCTGACAGGCGGTCATCCATCACCCATAGCCGCGTCATGCGACACAGCCTTAGTGAACGGCTTTATTATGTTACGCCAATATTTTATAATGGAAAATTAAAAATATACTCCTTATTTCGTAATAAATAAGCTAACAGGATTGAAAGGAAAAATCCATAGAAAATCCTTAGAAAAAGAGACCCATGAGTTCATAGTAATATTGAAAATATGCTATGTTTTCCCTCGTTTTTGATAAATGTACGTTGGAAATAATTTATGTTTGTGGAACGACATCAATCAAACAAAGCAATATTCGATTTATTGATACCAAATTTCAGCCCACGGGTCTGCTTGATATCGTTGTAAATATTAAATTGGGATATACGGATGGTCATATAAACTTTCGTATCCTTACTAAATATTATAAATTCAAAAGTGTGTTGGTTTGTTTGTTTTTCTATCTCGGTACGAAGTAATTTTATGATATGATTTAATTTAAATAAAATAAAGTAATGAAGCTAGAGAGTGATAATATAATCTGATAATCTCATTCTTATGGAAATTTCCTTTGGCCATGTGGGGAAAATATTACAAATGTGAAATTGTGTTTGTATGTTTTTCACTCAGTTCGCACCTGAATATGACGGAGACGATTTTATTATAAGCTGTTTTTGTATCTGGAGATAGTTTGAAGGCGAGTGAGAGTGTTTATTGTGGTGAAACATTTCCATGGGAATTTCCATGAGTACGTAGGCGAAACCGCGGGCGAATATAATTAAGATTGATTTCTTTGATAACATATAATATTTTGTGTTCTATTTATTTCATTTCGTACCTATGTACAGTTATACTCATAAATTAACTCTTTCCTTCCTATCCCTTTCTTTAAAATCATAAAAAATGATATGATAATATTATAAGCGTCAAAGAATCTTACAAACAGACGATCCAATATATTCCAGAGTTCCTCGTTGAGATTTAATACTAGTTTTGAAGCCGAGATGGTTATTAAAAAGAATTTTATTTGGCGGCCTCCGTTATTGGTTCCGTCTTATGCGGATTACTGGATATGAAACTGTTATCCATGAATATTAAAGCGATCCGTGGTAAACGTTTGAAAACCTTTATAAATTAAGTCCATTCCAATATGTAAAACTGATATACCCTTTAATGTTCTCAAACACAAATAATAATCTATACTAATATTATAAAGCTGAAGAGTGTGTTTGTTTGTTTGTTTGAACGCGCTAATCTCAGGAACTACTGGTCCGAATTGAAAAATTCTTTCGGTGTTAGATAGCCCATTTATCGAAAAAATATAATATTATCACGCTAAGACCAACAGGAGCGGAGCCACGCGGGTGAAACCGCGGAGCGCAGCTAGTAGGTTATAAATTGTACTTAACGATACGAAAATAAGAAATTTTTGAAATGGTTGAATGCATGTTTGTTTTTTTCTTAATATTAACGTTTTCTATGAGTAAATATATTAGAAAGAGGTAACATTTGTGTGTGTTTGTTACAATTTAACTAAATAAAAAAAAATAATTTGGAAAATCCAAAAGTGCACACCTCATAATTTTTTTTTAATAATTATTTATTAATTATTATTTTTGTTTATTTAATAACAATTAAACCACATCGAATCAGACCCTGAAAAATGAAAGGGTTCTATTCCTGAGCATACTCAAGCGTAAGAGAAAAAAAAAGACTCGATTAGTAAAGTATTTCGGTCGCTATCGTGTTAACAAGAAAATCCTCCGCACATACAGACACACGGACGTCCAAGACAGAACTTTTTTAAACTGTTTTTTAACTAGTTTAAATAACAAAAATGACATCAAAAATATCATGAATGTTAAAAATAGTGTTTTTTCTTAATATGTGTGTGTATGTATTATCTTACAAGTGCAATGTATGATACATAAAGACATTTTAAGTTTGAAAAATCAGATGTTTTGCGCGAAGTGACAGTAGTACCCACCTCAACGCTTCGCTTATGAGGCGTGCAAAAACTTAATTACTCTACAACCACTTTATTGAACTGTGTAGGCTATAATAATATTATACATTTTTTCAGTAAGCTTCTAAGCCCGTTTCAAGTTTTGCTTAGTATGGAAATATACAACTCTGTTTGGAATCTCTAGAAATCTGAATGCTTAAATACATACAGATGACGGTTAGGGGAATAGCATAGAGCAATTTCTTTTGAAATCATGAAATATTTCTTTTGTAGCAAAGACTTCATTACATGACAGACAGGACCATTCCCGTGTGAATACCCGTGGAACTAGAAACTAGAGCTCTATTGTGAGACAATGCAATCATGGAAACAATTGTTTTCTTTCCAAACAGCTGTATTTAGAAATAAAATCACTACATAGTATAAAACAAAGTCACTTTCTCTGTCCCTATGTCCCTTTGTATGCTTAAATCTTTCAAACTACGCAACGGATTTTGATGCGGTTTTTATTAATAGATAGAGTGATTCAAGAGGAAGGTTTTAGTATATAACTAGCGACCCGCCCCGGCTTCGCACGGGTGCAATGCTGATACTAAATAGTACACTACAGAAAAACTGTGAACGTTGTATATAAAAACATAGCGGCCCGCTCCGGCTTCGCACGAGTATAAAATATAATATAGCCGGGCGGCCGGCCGGTACCGCCGCAAACGCTACGTCCCGCAATTTTTAAATCTGTAATATCTTCGAAAAGATTCACTTAAATCATACGGTGTAAATGGCCATATAGATCTATATTAAATGAACAATGTATTCAAGGTATTTAATTGGTTAACGATTAATGCTGTATTGGTTAAAATCGCTTCGAAAATTAGCCATTATTTGTCGTAAAAAGTAAATGACAAAAAAAAGTTATTGTGGGTTATCCATAAGAGATAGACATATACCATCGCGGACTTTTCTGTAGACCTTTTCAATGTGTATAATACTTAGTACATTATTTTGATAAAACTCGTAGGGTTCAGCCTGCGTTTGCAATGTAAGCGGAAAAAATGTAATTTTTTACGACATCACATTAGAAACCTCAAAAATAACAGTACTTCTCCACTATTTAATGGATGTTATTATACATATAAACCTTCCTCTTGAATCACTCTATCTATTAAAAAAAACCCGCGTCCCGCATCAAAATCCGTTGCGTAGTTTCAAAGATTTAAGCGTACAAAGGGACATAGGGACATAGGGACATAGGGACAGAGAAAGCGACTTTGTTTTATACTATGTAGTGATTAGAAGGTTTTAGTCAAAGCGGGCGAAGCCGCGGGCGGTAAACTAGTATTAAATAAGAATAGTAAAGCACTTGATAGACTTATAAAATTCAACATTAAACATAATATCAACGTGGAACTTAAAAACTAATCTTATTATGAGACAAAGCAGTTAAACAGATATATTTCACGTGTAATAGAAAAAGTTTTCTTAAATTCGATGCTTTCTTATCGCATGAATCTTAATTGGGTGTCGGCGAATACTCTCTTACTCGTAGTTCAATTAAAATTTATGCCCTTTTTATTTCGAAGCTGAGTTATAAAGAGCTTAAACGCTTTCACCGTGATGGAATTTAATTGATTCTTTAAACGTTTTCTTGAAATCTGAATGTAAGTAGAAGTTGATGACGTCACATGTTTCGTTAATGAACTGCGTTAATTGGATCGTCTTAGTAAAGGCGTAATTTTGCTACTTTAGTTCCTATTTATTATTTTAATTTCTTTAATATGCAGCTCCGCGTTTTGCAAGTAATACAATAATAAGATTCACGTAAATTGATTCAGAAACCTCGGCGAAATCTTATTTATAGTAGTTGAAAAAACTATAAACTATTGTGTGTGTTTCTTTTAACTAGCCTCGGCTTTATACAAGTAAAATAAATACCATCTTTCATTGTTATTTCTTCACGTTGTGTGATAAATGTGAAGGGTCAAGATCGATATTTCTTCTTTTATTTCGATTTTGCAATCCCATCAGGATCAGCCTATTTAAGAAACTTATTCTTTTGCGATTATTGTCTAGTATAAATATTATCTTTTTTGTGTGGAAGAAACATTTATATTATTTTTTCTCTGTTGACATCATACCGTAACATTATGAAAAACGTGTTTCCAAAGAATTTGTCTATCTGTTCATCTGGTTATCTATCACTTCATTTATAAAGCATTTTCTGTTTTAAATTCTAGTTATATAGACGTGAATAACTGTAAATGTTAACGTATAGAGGTTTGATTACAAAGAAGTGCAAAGTATCAATTGTTAAGTAATGTTCTTATTATATGAAATACATACTTTGGATTTGGAGTAAATACATTGAGCTAACAATATTCATAGAATTAGACAGTTAACCGTTAATTTGCCCAATAACCGATTCTCATTTCTGACATTCTAGGCATACTATCGATTTCAATTTCGATACATAGATCAAGATAATTTTGAAGAAGGTAAGATAACTTTGCAGAAAAAAATAACTTTGAAAAATAACTTTGGAAAACGCTGTTTTGTTTAATTACATAAACAATTTGGAAGTTTTGTATTATTTATTTTAGTCACGATGGACACGAAGAGATATGAAATTATTTACACACTTTTCTTCAGCTTATAACGCCTGTTTAGCCAAATCTTGAGTGAAATATTTATGATTTAACTTTTATGTTTCAGAATCTAACGATCAGAATCTAACTATGATCGGCTGATGGTAGACAACGGAACAATGCGTGCGTGATATAAGTACTTTTAGAAACGATTAAAGTTTTTATGTAAATAAGCCGCAGTTCGCGACAATAAAAATAAAACAATAGTTTTATTCAACACTTCAAAAAAATACTTTATCGAGTTCAAACTAACGATGAACGTTAAGTTTTACAGTTATTACATAGGTAATATTTTAATTTACAAGACAAATGTGAAAAGTAAATCGTAATAAACATTATTTCAAATAAATAACGTCGAATAATGCGTCGAACACATTTATTCAACACTAGCTTTCCACCCGCGGCTTCGACCGCGCAGTCAAAGAAAAACCCGCATAGTTCCCGTTCCCGTGGGATTTTCAGGATAAAACCTATCCTATGTCCCGGGGTAAAAAGTAGCTTATGTCCTTTCTCGGGTATCAAAATATCTCTATACCAAATTTCATGCAAATTGGTTCAGTAGTTAAGGCGTGATTGAGTAACAGACAGACAGACAGAGTTACTTTCGCATTTATAATATTAGTATGGATTCATTTCAAATAGAAACTATGACATAATATGACGCAGGACGCTTGCAAGAGAGATAGATATGTGTCAAAACAAAAACTTTTACTTTTATTTCTATTTATTCGGTATAATTACGACTTAATAGTGATAAATATGATCATTATAAATACCAATAGGAATTAACAATATCACGAACACGTGACACAACTAGTATTTTACCGATTCCATACGTGGTCATACATGTTTCAAAAGACAAACTTTTACTATTATTTCAATTTATCCGGTACAATTAAGACTTAATATTGATACATATGATCATTATAAATACAAATATGAATTAACAATATCACGAATACGTGGCACAGCTAAAATTTTACCGATACCACCCGTGGTCATTCTCCTTTTAAATAAAAGTGCTTACTTATTAAAGGTACTCTATGCACAACATCTCTACTGGTAACGTTCTCAAATTCGAGTCTTATATTTGTATCTAAAGAATAAGACATCAATATCTTCGTAGATCCACGTCTAGTAAATGTCGCAGCCGCACACCGCAGGCAGCCAATTCGCTGTTTGCTCAGCTCTACAACGGTGTCCATGTTTACTTTATATTGTGGACATTTTCCAAGCCACTTATATTATAAATGCTTGTGAGGATTAATGGATGTTACTCAATTAAAAAAAATCGCTGATCGGATCTTTAAAATTACTTAGCCGATGTAGTTCAGATTTGTACATAGGCTACTTTAAAAAAAAACTTGGGTAAAAAGCCTTTGTGCTTATTCAAACTATATAATCTGTGTACAAACATCCATCCATTGACGGTTTTAATATAATAATAACTTGTTTGCTTCTTACCTTTACCTACAGACTACTCCCTGAATAGCAGAATAGGTGCAAAAAATCATAATAAAATTATCTTTGTAATTATGTAAGTAACCGCTTTTTTAATATTTCAAGAGGAGGCTATGAGTTTGTTCAATAGTTAGATTTTCAGGAAGTTAGTCCCTGTGGTCTTATAGTATCAGAGTTGTTAGAAACTTTTTGCTTGCTTTTCAGTAGAGACTTGAGTTTAGCGAAGAATAAACTTACTGAAACTACTCAATATATAAGAATATCCATCCATTATATTAAAAGACCTTGTAGAAGCCAAGAAACGTATTTTCATCAAAATAATATATAAAATATATATGATCAGTTACTTTATTTGATTCATATTAACGTACTATTACAAATGCCACATCTTAATTTTCTAAATAGTATAAAATTAAGTACAAAACGAAATAGCTGAAATTCAGCTTAGCTGTCTTTCAATGCAGTCTATTAATGTGAACTTACATGTGGGTTCGACATCATGCGGAAACTATAAAAAAGTAATTGTGTACTTTACTTCCCTTAAAAAGGAAATCCATCAATGAAAATATATAATGTAAGATGCCAGGAGAACCGGGATTCCAATCAAAAACATGAATCATTGTTTTAATTGCATATTTATTTCATAATAAATAATATAGATACAAAATAGTGGGCAACGTACAGAATACTTATTTATCTGTAGTGCAGATATTGTATCAAGAACATTTCATGTTGGTCGACGAGAATTGATAGTGGTCGATAAATACGCACATGGCTCCAGAGGAATGGGTTTTCCCTTGTACCGGTTTGTATAAAATATTAGATCGCTTGTAATCTGTTAGCTTTTACAGACATTTTTAAGCTTTAATTGTATGAATGTTAACTGCAGTTTTGATCATTTGATTGGTAAATTAAACAATTAACAATTACCTTACTAGGAGGTTTATATGAATCAGGTTGTCAGTATGTGTTAAACTTTGATAATAATATAGATCGTGATATTACGAGAAAACATTTTATTTGTTTGTTAAACTAAAAATATAATACATAATCCAGATAGAAGAGCTATTGTGTAAAGCGAAACAAATAATACACAATATTGTACATTGGTAATTGTCATTTTATATTAAAAACTAGCGACCCGCCCCGGCTTCGCACGGGTGCAATGCTGATATAAATACACTACAGAAAAACTGTGAACGTTGTATATAAAAACATAGCGGCCCGGCCGGCCGGTACCGCCGCAAATGCTACGTCCCGCAATTTTTAAATCTGTAATATCTTCGAAAATATTCACTTAAATCACACGGTGTAAAGGGCTATATAGATCTATATTAAATGAACAATGTATTCAAGGTATTTAATTGGTTAAGGATTAATGCTGTATTGGTGAAAATCGCTTCGAAAATTAGCTATTATTTGTCGTAAAAAGTAAATGACAAAAAAATGTTATTGTGGGTTATCCATAAGAGATAGACATATACCATCGGGGACTTTTCTGTAGACCTTTTCAATGTGTATAATACTTAGTACATTATTTTGATAAAACTCGTAGGGTTCAGCCTGCGTTTGCAATATAAGCGGAAAAAATGTAATTTTTTACGACATCACATTAGAAACCTCAAAAATAACAGTACTTCTCAACTATTTAATGGATGTTATTATACATATAAACCTTCCTCTTGAATCACTCTATCTATTAAAAAAAACCGCATCAAATCCGTTGCGTAGTTTCAAAGATTTAAGCGTACAAAGGGACATAGGGACATAGGGACATAGGGACAGGGAAAGCGACTTTGTTTTATACTATGTAGTGATATACAATTGTGTTTTTATATGATTATTTTTACGACCCAAATATCGACCAATAGAATTGCACCATTCGACGTCACGTGGTACAACCTACATGGTATTATACTGATAATTTTTTGAAAATTTTCTCTGGTCGTTGACGTCAAACTGACAGGTTGAATTCAATTGTGAAATTATTGGCCGACATTTGGGACGGAAAAATAATCTCCCGAATACCACACGAGCTTCAAAATTATCTGGCATTTCCCTCAAGGTTCCCTGCAAACAAATAAAGTCGTCAAGTTTTTCAGGAAAAATCAATCGCGCTTCGCGCTCGTGATTTTTTAATCTTGACTAAAAACTTGACTCCTTCATTTGTTTGCAACGAACCTATCGGAAAATACCCGATAATTTTGAAGCTCTTGTGGTATTATAAGGGCCGATTTTTCAATGCTTGGATAAAACTTATCCGTCTATTAAAGTATTACACGATAATATTAAAATGTCACGTAAACTGTCAAATACGGGCAATTAGAATACGTTTTTAAAATGGTAGTTTTATACATTATTCGACGAATAAGTTTTATCCAAGCATTGAAAAATCGGCCCTAAGTGAAAAAATATGCAAATAAATTTCGACTGAAATTTTTATGACATAATTAATTTAATTTGCCATTTCGTACTATAATAAATTTCATAAATTAGACATTTTTCTTCAAAATTTCAAGTGATTCGTGGAAGAGTTGTTCCGGTGAATCAAAATAATTGCCAAATAGATTTTCATAAAAGCTTATTACGGAAACAAAAAAATATCTTTTAATTAGAAATTCATGGAATGAGATTAATATATAAAATTTGAAAAATTGTCAAGGAAGAGTCGTAGGTATTAGGTTAGGTTCAACACTGGACTACTCTCTTTCTTAAAAATTTAATTTAGTTGTTAAATTAAATTGAGAGCTTTTGTTTGCAACATCAAAAAAAAAATGAGAATTTCGTCCAAGATTTAGTTATTCTGCATGTGTATTGCAGCTTAAATAATTTCGCATCAGTTAATACGTTAGCTAATAATACTTAGTAGTATTAACAGCGCTTAACGTAGAAGATAATTAATAACACAAGTTATTTCGTGTAATTGATAACATACTCGTCGTAAGATGAAAGGCCTGTCTCTCAAGAGCGATAGATCTTCACTACATAGTATAAAACAAAGTCGCTTTCTCTGTCCCTATATGTCCCTTTGTATGCTTAAATCTTTAAAACTACGCAACGGATTTTGATGCGGTTTTTTTTAATAGATAGAGTGATTCAAGAGAAAGGTTTTAGTCAACAACGTCATAGGTTTAGTATGTAATTTATTAGGTTTTAGACAAAGCGGGCGAAGCCGCGGGCGGTAAGCTAGTATCATATAATATCAAGTTTTAGTTGTAATTTTTACAGGACGATGTTTTTACAATTGACGGATCTTTTTCATTGGTCTGAATGTTATGAAAATAATTATTCCATCTCTCTATGCATTAATGTTATTAATTTATATATTTTTGATGATATTGAATTAAGTGTTTTAGATAGTATTTTCATGATATTATTTTAAGCGAGTAAATTTCTATATCATTAGTTAATTCTAAAGTTTTAAAGATTATCACAAGCTTTGTGTTTGTAATATTATGTTCTATAATATTTAATTATGTACCAATTCGTGTTTAAAGTTCGTTAAGTGTTCTTAATCTCTATTTCTTCTTAATTCTTCTACCATTAGAAAGCGGAATGTTAGATGGATAATAATGTTGCTTTACCTAACTTTTTAACGTATTTATCTAATCTTATGTTATGTGACCATAATTATATTTCATCTTTGCTGCCTTAAAACAATTATTGATTTTGATAGTCCACTAAATTGTATAGGTTTTATCTATCTTCCCTCACCATGCGTTGATGCTACATTTTAAATATTTGAATTCATAAACCCGCGTGCACATTACTCGTTACGCGTTTATGGCGTGTTATATATTTCCAACACCATAAGCTCTCGTGTACACACACCCTTAGATAAGAAAGCTTTCGATTAAGCACACGTGGATTAACTTATTACAGGATATTGAGATGTTTACATGTGTGTCGTCAACTGTGGTTTTGATACCAATCAGGTGTATATGCGACCTATATAATATTTTAGTCTAGTAAGTATCAATGGCTCTATCAAGTTTAGAGAATTTTTTATAAGTAGAACACATTAAATTTCCGTATTTAACAATGATATTGGAATTAAGAATACTGCTTAAGATCTGATAGCCTGTTACGTAACTAACTGTATTGAAATGGTTTTATTGGGAGGCAAGGCAAGGAAAGAATTATTAAATATACTGAAAAAACGAAAAGCGTAGAATTTGTATTGTTATATAACTATTTATGTTATGGTTCAAATTAGACCGGACTCTCAGTGGAGTTTCGTTTGCAAAAATAGCGGACCTAAATCTGACTTCTGATATATATTGTATAGATCCCAGACATCCTATAGACAGATGTTGCCAACCAGTTTTGTGGTCCCCCTCTCCCCACCCCGGTAATTAAATATGGCATACAAAGAAAAAAATAAAAATTTCCAAAACATGCCGTGTGGCGTATCAAATGAAAGAGCTTATTGAGTAGATCACGAATATATATGGACTATTGTTAATTATTTAAAATAATAATTTAAAAAATATATTCATGAGTTTTCAATCTATAGTGGTTTAAAGTTAACTCAAAAATGGAGCATTTTCGTAAATTTTCTAAAAAATCTTAGAGAAAGTGTAAGAAATGTTATAGTATGCTATATATTCGTGATCTACTCAATAAGCTCTTTCATTTGATACCCCACACGGCATGTTTTGGAAATATTTATTTTTTTCTTTGTATGCCATATTTAATTACCGGGTTGGGGGGAGGGGGACCACAAAACTGGTTGGCAACATCTGTCTATAGGATGTCTGGGATATATACAATATATATCAGAAGTCAGATTTAGGTCCGCTATTTTTGCAAACGAACATCTCCTTGGAGCCTGCTCTAAATCATTAAGATTTAGTATGAAATTCAATTGTCATTCTCAAAAGTCTTGGAATCATATTAAAAATGTATTGCATTTGATACCAAATGCCATCGAATTGTTGTGCATAAACGAAATATATGCACAGTAATGTAGAGAAATGCAAAATATTTTACAAATTCATAAGCAACATTTCCATAAGAGTCATAAATAAGAATTACTCGTGCGACCGCAACGTTAGAGCACTTTCAGACGAGACGATACGACAACTTAACGTTAATATAAACGCATTACATAATTTTTTACTGGTATTATAAATCGAATGATTTTTTTTATACAAACTGGCCTACGAGGCATAGTTCAGAGTAACATCGAAAGTTAAGGTCTACATATTATTAAATTATACAATTGTATTTACAACCAACCTTCAATCAACATTTAAACTTAAAGTATTTTTTATGCATCAAGCTTATCTTAAAAACATTATATTTTTTAATATTAATCTACGAAGATTAATACATCAATCCATAAAAGATAAAAAAAAACCAATAAAAGATATCGAAAACTAATGTATTATATACAACTAGAGGTCCGCCCCGGCTTCGCCCGTGGTACATATTTCGCAATAATAGGAGACAAATATCTCCATACCAAATTTCATGAAAATTGGTTCAGTAGTTTAGGCGTGATTGAGTAACAGACAGACAGACAGAGTTACTTTCGCATTTATAATATTAGTATGGATGTTTTGTTATTTCCCTTAATGTTTTGATGACGATGTCGGATCGGATCGCATATCGTGTCGTACAATGTTTAAACGCCCTAACTCGAATGAAACGATGCAAAATGTAAATGTAGGCTAATTACCGCACTTGTGCTTATATATCTGTTACGACTTAATCTCTACACGTAGCTTACACTATTATTAAATTCTTAAATCTATGTTTTGACATGTTTATTTCTTAAGTAAAGTAAAATTGTTTAAGGGCCATGAATATTACATGACTTTAAAGATTTGTTTATTAATGTAATGCAATATTATGTTATTATAAATAGGAATTAGTTAAAATAATTAATTTAATTGATTAGTTAGTTGGTATGATCACAGATAATTAATATAAGACTGTATGATAAAATAACCTTTCCTCTGGAGTCTTCTTTGCATGTATTTTAAGTTATCACGTGTTAGATTCTCCACGTGAATTTTCAATTCCTTTCAAGTTTTGTTTTCTTGTCGCATCTGTATGTACGGTTTCATCTATCAATTGAATCTTATAAACTTGGCAATTTTGTGTTTTGCTCTTTGTTTCTTTGCATTGTACGAAAGTTAAATTATAAGTGTAATGTTAATTGTAGGGACACACATATGCAATTCGCTGATCGAGCTTTTTGTATATGTGTGCGTCCACATTGTTTCCCCGACGCTTTTTATATTTATTAGAATTATTAGAGTCAGTAGTGCATAACGGCTAGCTTAAACAACACATATTGTAAAGAGGATTAAAAGTGATTAAAGTAAAGGCTTTATTATTTAACAACCTTGGGGGCAGAAGCATTACTCTACAGGTAAATTAGCTTGGAGAAATTTTTGCATATGTAGTGGTGTGTATATTACTCAGATCTTAGAGCGCGTTTCCACTATATCGTTCTGGCCTATACAAAAATGTTTCGATATCCTAACATTACTATTTAATTTTATACTTATTCCTAGCAACACTTTTGTTTTCAATAAAAACAAGTTTTTATTTGAAAGAAAATGGTTTTGACTTTATAAAAAAAAATATATCATTCAATTTCACGTACTTGAGCAAACGACAAGGCGACTACCGTGAAACAATAAAATATCGTGTCCATAATAATTTGTTTCATAGTTAATATTTGACCATAATAATTACGAAACAAAACAAATAAATAAATCGTCACTTGATAGTGGAAAGTGGAAACACGCACAAAACCAGAATAAACCAGTTTACGCTGTCCGCAGGTGCCACGTGCAGTCGTTTGGTACCGTTAGAACATAAAGCACACATTTAATTCAAAAATTATAATTATTACGTAGTTTAATTGTTAAATTTTGTATTTGTTGATTGTTGTTATTATTTGTTATTATTGTTATAATATTTGTTGAAGGGTTTAATTTGTGTGTAAGTGTTGTAACTTTATATTGTTTATGGGAGACATGCATAGAGTATATATATATTATCATATTGTGTACAAGCCGGCGCATTCTTTTTCTTAATCAGAGCGCATTCTAAATTTCAATTTCAAAATTAGAATTCTGATTGGTTTTGTTTTTGGTCGATTTGGTCTAAATTTTAAACTTATATAAAAAATTAGTTCAGAGAGCCTATTACAGTATTAAGGAATATATGGACGATAAAAACCCATGGAGGGTTGTCGCGTAAAAACCACAGGACAGTTCTTTGGCATATTACTATAATATAATATGATGTTACATATATGTTTTGTAAAATTAAAACTGACATGATTAAAAAGAGCAACTATGGAGTTTCTTGCCGGTTCTTCTCCGTAGATACTGCTTTCCGAATCGGTGGTAAATGTTAAAAATATGTACCTAATGACGTTTCAAAAGTGCTTCTAGAAGAAGTCTAATTGAATAAATAAATGTTTGATTTTTGAGTTTTGAATTAAAATTAAAAAGAGAATCTTGGAACTGTTTAAATTGTGTACTAAAGTTAGTAAATTAAACTTTAAATGTCGTTTCTTTTTCAGGTTAGTAAATTTTTCATTTTAGTAACATTGTTAATGTAAAAGTTATACGTATGTTAAATGTGCAAATATTAAAATAAAGTCTCATCTTTTTCAGAGGAGAAACACATATAGTTTAATTTAAAATCCCAAATATATATATATATAATAAAAACTAAAAATAAAATGTTGTTTTTTTTTATTTGCTGACCATACACTACTACAAACGCAAAAATTTCTCCAAGATAATTTACCTGTACATTAATGTTTCATGTAACATGTTTATTCACTTTTTGACGTACTTAGAAAATACATAAGACAAAATAGAGATTTATAAAAAAAAAAATAATTACAAACACTGGGTAAAACTGTTACTTATTATTATTTATACTTGTTGCTAGCCTGAGATCTACTGGAAAGAGCTGCTAGAATGAAATGCGAAGATAATGTACCTATTCCATATTTTAGTTTATAAAGTATTAAAATTTCATATAACATTAAATATAGAACCTATTTAAACGTCCCATTTAATCCTGTATTCGATGGCAAATGAAATTAAATGCTCCCGACAGTTTAAACTGAGCAAATACGCTTATATACCTTGTTGTTAACAAATATTGTAGTAGGGGAGATAAATGTGTGTAAGCACTCAATTAGTCAGCGATATTAAGTTTTATGTTATTAAATTCCAGTATATTTAAGTATATAACATATCCCCTTATTTATTTTACTGTGTTATAATATTTCAAGCGATAAACGAATGAAATGACTATCTGATATGATATGATATGATATGATATATGATGAATATCTTCATCCCGTTTTTTCCAGGCAGGGCCAATCACGTTTTCAATAGTCAGAGGCGGCGTAAGGCGTGGGCGACGTGGGCCACCGCCTACGGCCTCGCGGTACAAGGGGCCTCGCGCCTCAAAATTTTTTAAAGCGGGAATAAAATAAAATAAAAATAACTACATTAAAAACAACCGACTTCAAAAACGGAAAAGCAAAAATTAAAAAAGATTTGATATTATTAATTACTACATATTATTATTTTAGATATGCTATTTACTAAAAACTAAAAAGGTTTGATGTCAGTGCACGCATTTATTACTAAGTGCTTAGTGCTTGGCACCGACTTCAAACCCATTTAATAAATAGCACATCTGAATAAGTAATATGTAGTAATTAATAATATCAAATCTTTTAATTTTTTGCTTTTCCGTTTTTGAAGTCGGTTGTTTTTAACGTAGTTATTTTTATTTAATCATTTTAGTGTATTTTTCAACACGAATCAAACGAGCCCAAACTTGATAAAGTTAAGTCAATATATTACTGAGTTCCTATGGCCACCTTCCGATTCCATCATCAAATCAGCTCTATATCATGATAATGTTTAATCGCTATCCAATTTATATACGTACCTATACAAAATTTCAGCTCAATTGGTTATCGAGAAGTGAATCAAAGTTACTTGCTACATTTCAATTAAGTCATCGAGATTAGACGAAAATGCTCATAAAATAAAAACTACTCGGCCTATCCGAATAAAATTTTTATGGGACCAAATCGACAACATTCCGTATCAAACAAAAAAAGAATCACGTAAATCGGTTCAGAACCCTCGGAGTAATCGGTGTACATACATGAAAAAAATATACCGGCCGAATTGATTGAAGTCCGTTAAAAAAGATATAAATCAATTTTGTTGTGAAACATGGTTTCTTAGTCTGGCAACATTTGCCACCGACCGACCAGAGTTCCAATGCCTTAATAAATTAAAAAAAAAACAACCAGAGTGCGGGGAATCCCTGGTTTTATTTGTTTACTTTCTTGACTAGGAAGACAACCAATCAAGTCAAAGTACGCAATTGTTTTTATTATTTTATAAAATCCGTCTTCAGGTCGCCATAGAACAGGGCCTTGCGAAATCTGTCTTGCCCACATCAAAATTAGGTCTTGCCCCGCCACTGTCAATAGTTAAGGTCAGAAGAAAATAAATTGTTAGACTTGTTGTTCAATTTTATTCCTTACTACCAATAATTTAGGTGTATAAAATCGCTGTCTTATATCCTTATGAAATAACAGTTAGGTACTTAGTTTTCCCTTTTATTGCAAAAACAAACGGAACCCAAAAACTTCCTTCCACACAAATATATTTAAACAGTTCGCATTAGAAACAAGTGGTTGTCAAATAACGCGCAGTATCGCCGGGTGCCACGCAATATTAACTATCCCGGCCTTCATTTACATAAGAAAATAAAAACCGCCTCTATTTGTCTTGGAGAGTGGAAATTGTTTGTTAAGCAGCGGTACCTACTAAGGATTCTCGATGGTTGGAGACGAGCGAGTTCATATCTCACTCGAAGAAAGAAGTCGAAAAAAAGTGAAATTGCATGCAAAAGTCTTTCACTTGTGCTTGACATGCATGTTCCATCCAATCTGTCAATAAATATACAGGTAAATCTATTGAATGTGGTGTCTTTTAAAGCTGGTTTCAAGCTTGTATGTACTGTAAAATAATCTCCTCTCTTTTTAGAGCACCGAATATGGAGTTAAGATGACATTTCAAGATACGATAAGCCGTACTTAAGCATGTATTATCATGTGTTCCTATCCAGTTTATGAAAATTTATTTATTGTCGTTTTTACTTATTTACTTCAAGTTGATGATATTTAAACATTGATAAAAAAATATTTAAAAGTATTGTCGAATATGAGCTTTACTTTGTCTTGCAAATAAAACCTTTTTTAGTATTTATTAGTTTAAATAGTCAAACAAATCTAACATTATAAGAGTAAAATACATTTAAAAAATATACAAGAGTAGATCTTACAAAATAACAAGGAATATACCTAAATCCTAGCACTTAAATACCATAGTAAGGTCTGAAAAGCGACTGTTTCCCTGTTATGCAAACTGTGCATTATTTTAGCTCAAGATTTAGTTACAAGGTTAGCACAGATTTATAAATTGCTCTCAACATTATTATTATTTGCGAATTAAACAGAAAGCTTAACTATTCTGAATTAACACATTTTCAGCGTGTTCCAGTTAAACTTCTTAAATGTTATTATTGTTATTTACGATCATTGTTTTAATTTCTGTATTTAAGAAGTAGATGTACTTTGGTGAAGAAATTCGGAAATTTTATAAGAGATAATACGCCTACAAATAAATGAATTTAAGATTTTTATATGTAAAATCTCTTCCTATAAAAGGAAATAAGATTATATAGATTTTAATGATTATAATTTCTTTGTTACCTTCCAGTTATTTGATCTCAGGAAGAAAGAAAGGAAGTAAGTAGCAATTATTTTCTGCAGTAATTAAATTATATGGGGCATGAATTTAAATTTATTACTGCTATTCAACCAAAAAAGTTAAAGCCTGTAAATACATTTTAATTTTAATTTTGAATACTTATCAATTATTCTGTAAGTACCTACCTCAATATGTATACGGTTTAGTGAAACCAAAACTAACGTACTTACATTACTAACTTTTCTAGTTAAACTTGAAAGGAAATATTATAGTTTTTTGAACAGATGCAAAGCTCCAGAGATGCAAAGGTTAAATAATATTTTACACAGTACTGTCAATGCCTCATGCAAAAACATGTTATTAAAAAATAATACAAAATAAAATATGTTATAATAAATAACATATGTTCCGAAAAATCATATAACAATAATAAATATAATATTTATCAAAAGAAAGCACCCATATCAAATCATATTAACGTGCAAGAATTAGCTTATATAAATTCCACACGCGATATTAAAATGTCTTGAATTTCTTCCAGGTATTATCGAAGCTACGGACTGTGCTACGGATCCCAATACATAAGTTTGAAAAATCCTTACTAATATTATAAATGCGAAAGTAACTCTGTCTGTCTGTCTGTTACTCAATCACGCCTAAACTACTGAACCAATTTGCATGAAATTTGGTATGAAGATATTTTGATACCCGAGAAAGGACATAAGCTACCTTTTATTGCGAAATATGTACCACGGGCGAAGCCGGGGCGGACCACTAGTATTCCTATAAGGTTTTTTGAACTGTTGTCATGGTCACACACATAAAGAATATCGGATTTCTCTAGTAAAATGTCTGGATTTCTCACAACTAATTATTTCGAAGTGCAAATGTCATCTTCATCACAGATTAAATAGACGAAGTAAATGAAAGGCTGGAGCACTCCAATTTCTTATAAGGCCGTGGTCACACAATGCGTGTACACAGAGAAGATTCATTAGATAAAAACGTGCCTCGGTTACTGAGTGCTGTAGGTTGTATCAACTTTGGACAGGGGCGAACTGGATACGTACAGATAATATACTACCTACCACAGATAATATAATACTATTCTTCAAATACATATTATAAACGCGAAAGTTTGTAAAAATGTATGGATGTTGGTTACTCTTACGCAAACACAGCTTATTGCATCTGTATTCAATTTGGTATAAAGGTAGATATTGTGTGTGTGATAAAATAGTGTAGAGCTGTAGGGTTAGCCTTTCATTCTTCCTTGTCATTTGCTTTTTTACTACCGTGTATTGTGTTCATAATAAAACTTACCTTTGGCATAAAGATACATGGTTGTTTTATTTCATTTTTATACAAGATTCCTGTTTCAATGATTGCAACTTTAGTTTTCTAGATATAACGATATTCCAAGAAGGTAAATAATATATATTACATAAATTCTTGGTACTTATAACAAAGCTTTAGCCCCGACCCTGTCCGTTGTGAGATTAAAGATGTTCAGTAAATGGCATATAGTACGTGATTAATAAATGTTTTAAATTAAGTTACGGAGTTTTTCTACATAATATCAAAGTCACATTTTGTAAAATTCCTAGACTGTCTTTTAATCATATTAATCACTAGCGGTCCGGCCCGGCTTCGCCCGTGGTACATAGGTATTTACGTTTTCTCTACATAAGTACCATCCTCTTACTTCAAGGAATATAATAAAAAAATAATTATCGAAATCGGTTCACTCGTTCACGCGTGATGCCGTGACCAAGGAAAACGGGTTTCATTTTTATATGTTACTAGCGGTCCGCCCCGGCTTCGCCCGTGGTACATGTTTACGTTTTCTCTACATAAGAACCATCCTCGTACTTCAAGGAATATAATAAAAAAAGAATTATCGAAATCGGTTCAGCCTTTCCCGAGTTATGCGCTTACCAACACATTTTGCGATTCATTTTTATATATAAGAATGTTATATAGATATAGATAAGATTTATGTTATTGGCAAAGTAAATACAGATATTAACAAATATTATATTATGTAAAAAATAAATTAATCAAAAATTCGTTTTTTTTAATAATATTCCATTTAAAAATATGGCAAATGAACCAGTTGCGATTGTTTTCAGAATCATACATATACAATATACATATAACATACCGTACATATACGAAGGTTTTTAAGAGAAGCAAAGAAAGAAAAAGCACACGATTTATGTCGCAAATCGCACTTAAAACCAGCGGCGTTACAAAAAGTTTCTCTACAAATGCTTGTATGAGCATCTTTTAAACATCACTCTATTTTCCATGGTTTATTCATAGTTTGTTGTAGTGTCTGTATTTTTGTAAAAGTATATCTGTTTGTGAAAGTAACTAGGGGAATAAACAGTATAAATGGATATTTGATTTCTAAGATTCAGTACAGTTACACGTGTATCATAATTTCGCTTCTTATCTCTGCTTAATATTGATAAGAGGTTAAGTTTGGTTCAAGTGATTTGTACAATAGCAATATTCCTTAAATACAATAGATTTATACACAGGCTATCGAAATGATGCGACACGATATTATAGTTTCGGAAAAGGAAGAAAATTAGAAACACATCGAAGTATTAAGCATTTTTTTTGTTTTTACCAAACGAGATCTAGGTGTAAAAATAAAAAAAATCAATGTTTAAGGTGACTAGTAGAGCTAAACGCGAGTTTGCTGCTAAATTATAATGCTTTAAAGTATATGATTAACTGCAGTAAAAAATCTCAGATAAATATATGATTGAAAACACAATACAAATTATTTTACTCGATAGAAAAAAATCACAAAGGTACCTCTAAAAAAATCTTTTGATGCTTAAAAACCATACTAAACTACATGCAATCATTCTGTTTTTTCGCCAAATAATTCTACAAGCAACATACTAAGATAATACTGTGTTATTTTTTTAGTCCAATCAATAGATTTCGTGTAAATCGCAAATTCTTATTCCCAAACCAAAAACGTACGCATGTGTGCGTGAACGCCTGTGTACCGACACTACCGGCCGAGGCCTGTTCGAAATGATGCGCGTTAGGCGGCGGGCTGCAGCTATGGCGCGGCGTGTGTGTGTGAGTGGAATGAAATTCTTACTTAGGGCAGCGCCTTAGTATAAAAGTTTTTGTATTTTGTTGTCATACTGCTATTAAAGTATGGTAATCCCAAATTATATGCATTTAACCTATCTTAAATCTAAACTAAAGTTAATTGGAAAGTACACTAGTAGATAAAGAAGTGTTATTACATGCGCACGTGTAGGGTCATTAAGTTGTCGTCTCTGGCTGCTTCTTTCGTTTGATGGATGCGTCCATTAGAGCTGATGACAGTATAACAGACGGGCTTTTCTTGTATACCTGTTTTGTAGTATAATATGAGAAATGTTATGGATGCCTATGTATATAGCCCGTGTGCCTGTATGTTCGCTACTCAAAATAGGAGGATAGGAAAGCATGTTCTGGAAAAAGTTTTTAGTCAAAAATTTGTTCAAATGTAGATAACTCAGGTAAACATATTTTTTAGAAAGTTCAACTTGTATTCCCTTATGACCTTTAGGGCGCAGGCACATTAATGCACATTTCATTTAGGAGTGTTCGTCATACATCTTTCTTAAATCTCATAAGCGTTGCGATGAAAAATTCAACGCCACTGGGATAAGGCAACAGGTATATGTGATGCATATTAATGTATACATAATATGTAAAAGTATGTAAGTATTTTACGCGTAAGATTTGCGAGTAGCTACACCCAACATAACATAGTAATCCGCTCTAATTTACGTACTTATTCAAATTTAAGAATTAGCTAAATAAAACATTTGCACACATTTGTATCCCTCATACTTGAAAAATTAAAAAGCTTTTTACAACGTCATGTTTTAAAAGCCACTAGAAAGTGTTAAATGTTATAAAATTCTCTAATCGTTGCAATAAAAGTAAATAGAAGTTAAAATGAAAGAGTGTCCGCTGCAGAGAGCGTGTTACCATGAATTTTATCACATTGCAACGCGATGCCAGTTAGCATTAACATTTTATTTCCGAGGCTTTATGAAGCGGATATTATTCAATTATAGTTTGATGTTAACAGAATGTATTTTAACTTTTTTCAACTAGGAACATTTATTTGAATATGATACATTATTATAAAATTAATTATCTAAAAATACGATTAAAATAATTACAAAAAGCTAGTGGCTTATTATTTCAAAAAGTTTCATGAAGGAATGATTTCAAATTCTTAGTTATGAATTGACGTCTTTTTTCGTTACTTTACTTCTTATTTTAATTTAACACATAGCTTAAAATTACTTTACACAGTATATTCGTTATACGCATACATATTTCACCTTATTAATAAAGTCTTATTATTTTTACTTCCATGTGTGATACAGAATTTTCCATATCCATATCAACAACTACAGTCAATATAAAACTACATTCCAGTTTTCAACGGCGTGTATGTACATCTATAGCTACAGAATATCAGGCTGTATTGTACCAATTTGTAAGGTTTTCCGTTCAGCCTTGGTACGCCGCTTGAATTTCAAACCGTTCGGAAACGAAATAAAATAAAATATACCAACGAACTTTACATCACTCGTAACATGGAATTTACGTAGTTCTATGTGGTGATAAAAAATGGTAAATCGAGTGTTTGATAATTATCATGTTGCCATAGCAGCAGTATAGACTTTTTTTTACTAACTTATAAAATACTACGTGATTTTTTTATTACTTGCGAAGATTGATAAAAAATAGCGTGTGTGCCGAAACCACGTGTCAGAAGTGAAACTTCTGTAGCAAGATTAAGAAAGATACCAAAATCGTCACCTTACTTCATGACGTGACGGTATTGCCATGCCGCGACCTTGAAGCTTTACTCACTCAACGCACTGAAAAAATTTTCACTTCAAAACAAACATTATGTTGGATCAAATTAATAATTACTCTTAATGATCTTACTTTTTTAATTTAATTTGTTCATACGAGCTTCATAGCTGTAATTTGATGTTTTGTGGATTAAGTTATTAAATTTATTAGTTTAGGTATTATTAAAATTACGAATTAAATTAAATGAATTAACTATACGTTTGTTATCCATGCGAGATAATAGATAAATATTAAATTTATTTCTAGAGCTAGTTGGTATTTACGTGATATAGTTTTCAGTTGCATTTAGTTAATATTTCTTGTTCGTTTCAAAATCTACCCAAACTTCTACAAAATTTTGTTAGGAAACTGCTTTAAACAGAGTCTTTTAGAAATTAAAACTGCAGTTAAAATCTTTGTATAGCATACATTCAATACTAGTTCATTCATTTTAATGCGCTTTCACTTTTACCACAAAATAAAAATATTGTATAACCAATTTATACATTGAAATTGTGGAAAACGAACGAGCAGTATCGAATGTAAATACTGCGTATTGGCAGTTGGTTTAAGGGCTGAGGAATCACTTTACTGTGCTGCCAGTACTATAGAGCTGCAAACACGCTGTGTGGACGGGGCTTTATGCGGGATTTCTAGCCTTATTATGTTTTACATAACAATTTGTAGAGATTTTCAATTTTATTATTTTTTGATATGTTAGAAGAAGGGTTTTTGAATGTATAGGGCGATTCAAACTTGCGAGATACAAGTTGATACAATCGCTTTCTCGCTTCTTCGCTAGTGATGAGAAATTGATGTGTGAATAAAAAATAAAATAAAAATTGTATTGAAGTAAGCAAACGAGTCCTTTCGTCACCGATTATGTGAATGAAATAATCTTTTAACAATAACACACAGAAATTAGCTGCTAGTTCATGTTATAATATTCTTATTTTTACACGCTTTATATTAGCTTCACCTGTATGTTTGTTTGGTTGTAACCGACTTCTTTGGGCGCGATTTTGACCCACTTTAAACGGCCAGATTTCGTTCAAACTTTGTAGATTTATTGAGGACCGATGACAATACACTAATTTGATAAAATTTTCTATTTTTTAGTTCGGTTTTCTATAAAAAGCGTGTTTTTTAGTTTTTTAAAACTATTTTAATATTATTTTTAAGAAGAAATAATGTTGGTAAGGGAGGATATAAATTATAAAGATATCCTATAAAATCAAAAAGCTGTAACTCTATTTTATTTCTATTTCTATTCTATTTTATTTTTATCTAACAAGTTATTAACAAGCCTCATTAAACAGGGAAGTTTATCAAAAAGAAACTGAAAATTGATACTTAAATTCATTAAGTGTTCATCAAAGTTAAACTTAAATTTGACGAGTGATTGAGCGGTCGACACGGGCTAAGTAATTCCTTAATGGTTAGGGAGCCAGGTGCAAATTTGGTTAACTATTTCCTCTCAAGAGATAATTCGTCAGACGCATGAGAGTATAGTATTATAAAGCCTCGTGAACGTCAGCTGGCGCTCGGTTGGGGGGGTGAGCGGTTGTAGCCTCCCACGCACATAGGAAAAAAAATACATTCATTCATTCATTTCCTCTCAGCTAAAAATTTGTCAAATTGTAGCTAACCCAATATCTCAACGAAAAAAAATAGTCAGCTGGTTACAACATGGTGTATTATACGTCAGCTGGTGTCTCGAACATGAAAGTTAAATTTAAAGAAAAATTTATTTTCCGTTATTTCCTCTCAAACAAAAATTTACCTGATGATAGCTTATATGTAACTGTGGATAAATATATATGTCAGCTGGCTGTATCTTGGTGGAAAAACCGTCAGCTGATACGGGAGGCTACAACCGCTCTTCCCCCCAACCGAGCTCCAGCTGACGTTCACGAGGCTTCATAATACTATACTTTGATGCATTTTACTAATTACCGCTTGAGAGGAACTTGGTCATAAAATCTGCTGCTGGCTCCCGGACCATAAGTTATTGTTGATATAAACTTATAACTTAAATATTGGCAAGGCTTTGACGGTCGTTGATTAGGTGCAGCTGTGTTATGTCAATGATTAATAATTTAAAACTTCATATACATCTATATAGTACATATATCACTATAATATAGTATAAAAAATCGCTTCCCGTTGTCTGTCTTTGTATATGAAATACTAGCGACCCGCCCCGGCTTCGCACGGGTGCAATGGCGGCCGGCCGGTACCGCCGCAAACGCTACGTCCCGCAATTTTTAAATCTGTAATATCTTCGAAAATATTCACTTAAATCATACGGTGTAAAGGGCCATATAGATCTATATTAAATGAACAATGTATTCAAGGTATTTAATTGGTTAAGGATTAATGCTGTATTGGTTAAAATCGCTTCGAAAATTAGCCATTATTTGTCGTAAAAAGTAAATGACAAAAAAAAGTTATTGTGGGTTATCCATAAGAGATAGACATATACTATCACGGACTTTTTTGTAGACCTTTTCAATGTGTACAATACTTAGTACATTATTTTGATAAAACTCGTAGGGTTCAGCCTGCGTTTGCAATGTAAGCGGAAAAAATGTAATTATTTACGACATCACATTAGAAACCTCAAAAATAACAGTACTTCTCCACTATTTAATGGATGTTATTATACATATAAACCTTCCTCTTGAATAACTCTATCTATTAAAAAAAACCGCATCAAAATCCGTTGCGTAGTTTCAAAGATTTAAGCATACAAAGGGACATAGGGACAGGGAAAGCGACTTTGTTTTATACTATGTAGTGATTAAAAGCTACGCAACGGATTATGATGGGAATTTTTTAATAGATAGATTGAATCAAGTGAATGAAATCAGGTAGTAGGTAAATATTAACATTATATTTCCGCCAGCGGCTTCGCCCGCGTTTTTAAAGAAAAACTCGCATAGTTCCAGTGTCTCCAGCTACCTATATACAAAAATTCATTGTAATCGGTTCAGTAGTTTTTAAAGAATAACAAACATCCATCCATCCTCACAAACTTTCGCATTTATAATAGTAAAAAGATAATAGATTAGATAGTAGATTTCTATAGATAAGGAAATAATACACTTTTAATTAATATATACGTTCAATTAAAAAAATAAATTATTTGAAGGCAAAATAATAAAACGATCCAACTACTTTACCTTGAATAAAATGTCAGTCCTCTGGCATTTAATCTTTCAAGGAAATCGGAACGCGAAGGACTTTATAAAAAAGGAAAATATCGAAGACTAAGCTATATATAATTATTATTTGCATAAGCATATATAATTATTATAACATTAAACATATATATATAATTATTATAACATAAGCATACTTGTACGAGAATCAAAGAACACGGGATTCTTTCCGAGTGGTAATAACGAGGTACGACGTAATTGGAGTAAGCCGCTTAGAATTCTATTCAACAAATGGTTTGTATTTTTAACCGAAGTTGCAAAATGGTAATATCTATTTATGGTACAGGTATGAAAGATGATATTTCATAGGCTGGTGACCAATTATGAGATAAAGAATCTCACTAAAATAATCATTTAGTACAATATTTCCATGATTATAGAAATACATTAGTATAAAAAGGATGATTTGATTAAAGGAAGTCATTACTTGCGCTAGAAACAATTCCTGACTATTTAGCATCTCCATTTCTTATTATTATGTATCACTCTATGTAGAGTTTACCCCGTACATTTTCATAAAATGTTCATTCAGTAATTCACAAAACAAACTATATTATACTCTCACTATTTAAACGTATGTGTTCATACTATGTAGAGTCCCTACATACCCACCTTTACTACCTTGTTTAACCCGCATAACAGCCAAATGATAATATGATTTGACAAAACGTCTTCATCCTGAAGCGCTTACAATGCAGGAATGTTTATCGACGGTATTGTAGAAAGGTCGATGTCTCCACAAACACACGGTCTAGTTGGGCTCTATCTAATCCCCTCTAATGGATTTGAATCCGCTGCTTACAGATATACCTACATGCCTCGTAACCTTGCTTACCCACTGTGTTTGAACTCGATTAAACTATTGCTTCTTCAGAGGGTCTTATAGACGCTGGAACGTGTTACGTTCTTAATTTTTCTATTCAAAATAATTTGTATTATTTGATACATATAAATATATTTGTTAATCAGTTAATTAGATATATCTATAATAGAGTACCTAATTAATGCGTGAATTACAATATGTAATGGTACTTGTTGCTGGTTAATCTGCGAACTATTCAAGAGACATTAAACGACATTTATTTATTGTTATCTGTAGAGAGAAAATTACTGTTGAATAGCAAATTAAAGCAAAAAATTAATAAAAAGTTTTGAACGACATCATTAGAGCACAGTGCGTAATGTACAATACTTGTACGCTATACAAGTGTTCAGGTTTGCATGAAACGCGGGTTAAGTAGGTGATGATTATTCTTTGTCGGGTGGAAGCGATCTTAAATCTTGGATTTTCGCTTTTATCTTAAGATGGAATACTTAGTGCTTTCGAAGGCTATTAAGATGCGAATACTCTGAATGTTTTGCTAGACTTAGTTTTTGACGATAAATCTAGGTATTCCTAGTGATAGTAAGGTTTGTTATTTGTATTTGGATAATGGTTTGTCCGTCTTTAGTAGTATAGGGCTTTCGAGGCGATTGCTTTAAACAGAAAATGGGACCCTTTTAAGTTGACTAACATTATATATTTTTATAGTTATGAATTTAAAAAATATGTATATTTATTACTTGCTACTTACTGCTAAATAACGAAATTCTTTTATTTACTGTGTCCAGAAAATCCATGTAACAATCGCTTTTATTTTTAATTATTTTTGACACATCCTTACCTTTCCCGATTTTAAGAGGCAGATCCTAGATTCCTTCAGAAAACTTTTCTGTTGCTAAAATAAAAGTTTACACGACTCTTAGGCATAGGTCATTCTTCGATCAACCCTTTTTTGACTTGAACAACTATTAGCGAATATTGTTCGGAAAAGTATTCCTATAAATTTTCAGCTTATCATCTATCTCTTAGGCTATTTTTTAAATAACTACAAATTAATAATTAATATCATAATTATTAAATACAATTATTATGATATTAATTAATAATAATAATTAACTATCATAATAATTAAATACAATAGGATTTTCGGAAGTCAACTTGCAGCAAAGTTCGGTGCGGGAAGCGGGTTCGATATCGGATAACAATCGAACAATTCACAGAACTGCATCGCGCCTTTAATTCTGTTATACGAGCTTTTTTATACGCACGATATTTTTTTATTTAATTTTTTGTTAACGATTCGATATGGCAATTATTGAGACAAAGTGAGGTTTTAAATTGTGTCTCTATGTTAATTAATCTTTTTTGATTAAAACAAAAATCAAGGCTTTTAAAGGACTACATATGTTTTTTTTATTATTATTAAACAAGGATAGATATGGTATGTAAGAATTAACTAGTAGTAAGATTGAGTAATATTAGGAGTGAGATTAATGTATATTCCATGTAACTTTTAACTAAAAGAATAATGCACAGCTTTTTGACGTGAAAAAGGTTTCACAAGATAACCACAGCTCACCGGAGAAATAACACACACCCTCCAGACAAAAGATATTATCTAGCGCGTAATTAATAATGTACTAAAGCGAATCATAAGATGAACTTATGGGAGTAATACCACGTACACAAACATGTATTACACAAGGGGAATAGCAATGAGACATACACACACGATACATGTTGCACCGCGCATGAAACTTCAGTAATTATGCAAAGTTCCCAAGTTTGTTAGTTGCATTCACTGCTAGTTACTTGCTTTTACTTCGCCTCTCTAATATTATATTTTAATTATATAATTTGGATGATTAGTGACGGCTTGTTAACTACACAATGTATTAATTAAACGTGGAGACGTTAGCACAATTTGGATTGTTGTTAATGAGTATCATCGATTTAATTTTGGTATCAGATTGCTTCATTGTGTTATTTATATTTTTGCACGATTTGTTTTAAGCCCAACAGTGAGATTGCTGAATATACCTACTAGGTATTCAAAAACTCAAACTCTTCTGTGATTTATTTTACTTTAAATTTAATGATTTTATTTCAGAGTTCTTCAACACTCGATCGTAATTATTGTATAAAATTTATTAGGCTATATGTATAGTAATTAATTGTGCAGTATAGATTTCAAATCGCAAAAAAAATCCCAAAAAATATCACTCCAAATAAATTGGTCGCAGTCAATTCAAGCACTACGATAAACCAACAAATGGTATTTTCCAAAAGCGTCGTGAGAGCTAAATGGCCGTGCTGCCGTTGCAACGCCAGCCGGAATTCCATTCTATATTTATTAATTTATGTTCATTCTAACTTATAAATTCAATAGTTTAGATTTCGAAATAAAGCACACGATTCACTTTTAACACAGTTGACAGATATATACGTACATACAGTTAGGAAACTAAGCCCCTGCGATGAAATTATGACGTTAGCACTGTTATAGCTATAGGGCTGTTACCTTTTTGATATTTAACCGACTTCAAAAATAAAGGAGGAGGTTATCAATTCGGCCTGTATATTTCTGTTTGCTTTTTTTCACAGTCGATTTTGTGGTAATTTTGAGATTAAAACTCGTTAAAATACAAAAATGGTGTAGCCTAAATATGAATTTACAAGAAGAAACAATCCGAATTAATACACCTTGTAAAAGTAAATACGTTTTTATCAGTGCTATATTTCGAAATCTTGTTTTGTTATGGACGCCGAAGGTTATTTAATGTACCTAAATTATTTATAATGCTTGATATTTGTATTATACATATATTCAATAATTATTTTAAACCAGAATTTACAATACTTGTATGTAGGTATACCTACTAAATTATTTTTAAAACGATAAATTAAATTAAATTAAAAAACACAAAATATGCAGAAATAAATTAAAATTATTATTATATGAGCATAGAACCTCCACCTTTTTGTTTTAGGATGAAAAAGAAAATAGTTTGACAGGCTTAGTGCTTGACAAAGTGGTGACCAGTGGCGGTACGTTCATACAAGCCGAAAAGCCCGGCTTGCCTTAGAAATTTGCTACGAGACAGGAAAATACCCATGTTCACGTTTGAATATTCGCGCGCAATGAGCAATTCATAATTTGCTCCGAATTCAATGAAAACTCACCTACAATATAATATATAATACGCCTAGCATAAAACAATGACGAATTCGAGTAAACTTTTTAATTTCATCCTTCTTCCTATTGGAATAAGGTCGTACGTTTATTTTGACGTTACAATCTAAATTGGATGGATTATAAACAGTGCGGTGTCTCGCTTGCACGCGTGGGCTTTTACCGGGCTTTGCGCTCATCTCTTCTAACGTATGAAATTTCGTCGGAGTAGACACATACCTAGCTATAGAACTCTATAGCAATTTATATGGGGAAAAATGCCCGGCTTTAACAGTGTGAAGATAGTTACGATTGCGCGAACGAACGTCGTGAATATTATTGTTATTATAGTTTGTTTGACCGGTTGATTATACCGGTGGTCGTGGACGATTTCTAAGAGTACCCGCGGCCCCGGCTAACTGCGCGGCTCGACGGAACACAGTGGGGTTTTAGTCGGTAAGAATCCGACATAATCCTTGGCTCCATCCCCGGGGGCCGTGGGTATCTTTGGAAGATTTCCCCACTATAAAAAAAAAAAAAAAAAAAAAAGGGTGATTATACCGGTGTAATTTAGGTTAAGTTTTTCGAATTTTGTGGTAAAATGAGTGTCGCGACAGCAGATTGTGTTGTAAATTGTGATGGCTTGCTTTGTGCTCAGCGGGGGAAACGTAAAATCATTAAACTTTACTGAAAAACAATTAATTTCTTCATCAAAACCAACTCCCGATTTGTGCATTACCGAAACTAGTAAGTCACATAAACGAAATTTTAATTGTAAAGTTTACGAACGATTTCATGAATGAGAATTGCTTAGAAGAAGCCTTTCCCCAGCTGTTGAAACTTGCACATATTTTGGTAGTTACGATTCCTGCTAGTAAGTAGGTAGTAGTTCTTCCACGGAGCGTGCTTTCTCATCGTTAAATCGTATTCATAGGTACGTACGTTAATTATTAAGAAATACACAAGGCCAAGAACGCCTTTCTGAATTAGGTATCAATAATTGCCATAGAAAAGGAGCTGTTAGGTAATTGAATTCTAAAACAAACACCTACTTTCTATAATTCCGATGTTATAAAATCTTTCCTTCAGAAAGATTGGCGTTTTGAATTAGAATATAAATGATCTGTACAATTTTATTAATAATATAAATAATGTCATACACTTTAATATAATTTATCGATTTTAATGATAAACGTTTGACTCAACTGTTTGCGGGCGCGCGTGAAAATTTAAAAGATTTGATTCGGTATGTAATATGTTCACGTTTTTTTATAAGTTTTATAACGAACATAATTACACAGTATACCTAGGTAGGTATCTTATTCATGAAAAGGGTACCCATCAAACACTTTGAAAAATTTGGGCTTGCCCAGTCCTTACACCCTAGGCACGCCACTGGTGGTGACGTCACGTATCGATAAAAATACAATAATTATAACATCTATCTTTTATGTATTTATGTTTTAACATTTTGGTGAAATATATTATTTCAGTTTAATTTGAACACGTGCTTGTAGATAAGTTGATTTCGGCGATCATTTTAAAAATGCCACGTACTAATTGCGCAGTATTCGGCTGCTTGAATTCAACTATACCAATAATTATACCACCAGATGATTTTGTTCAATATGTCGAGAAAATGGATAACATTTTTGTTGCTGCTTTAAGAGTGAACACAAAAACTGTAAAGTGGCTGAATTAATTTACAACGAATTAAACATAATCAGTTAAAAAAACTGTTCATAAGATTGAGAATATTTTACACTATAAAATTTAACAATAAATTCCGAATTAGTCGTAGTAGACGAAAGTATTTTTCAGTAAATAATTTGTAATTTTTTCGAATAAAGGCATATTTATGTAATGGTTATTTTAATATCTATACATATAACAAAATCGTAGGAAAGTCAAAACTGTAGATTGAATATTTTTTTTAAAAGAATACTTGGGACAATAGATACCGAAGCCAAAAATATAGTTAGGCTACAAACTGAAACAATCGATATTTATTTAACGTGAAGTCATTGATATCACTTTTCTATACTATGTATCTTTGTCATTCAAAATCTGTGGATGTGTCACCCGCTACTATCGATCCCCCTGAATACCCTTATGATTCTCGTAAACACTCGTGCTTGTGTGCGTGTGCCATTTCGAACGTTTTGTATGAAGTTTCCTTACTGTATAGTACTCCAAAATTAATAATGCGCATGCAGATCTTCGCCAATTATCGTATTTCCAGAAACACCCGAATCACCCCGAATCTTTGAATCGTAAGTGCCCTAAACAATGCACTTGCATCTTGCACCTTGTTCGAAAGATATAGGAGTCAATTCAGAGTCATACACAATCGAAAACAATTCGGGCGGTAGGTGACGGTAGCCTGTCAGTCAAAAAATAAAAAAATCCGTCAGTCGTCTTTATATATTAGTGGTTACCGCACGTATTATCTCTGTATGGAATTATATAGAGCTGCTGTTACATACCCTTCTTAGTTTTGTTTCAAAATTGAATTTTCCGATAAAATAATTATTTACACAGGTAGCAGACAGCAGTGGGGAAAGTTAAAGTTAATAAGAGCATAATGAAAGCTCTGATCATTCTACGATATCAGAAATAGAGTTAATCCCTGATTCTGTAAATCCTTTGGACTGAGATTTTAATGATTAGATTTCTACAATTTAAATGTAAACCAGTGTTTGAAAATATATTTTTTTAATATAAACTTTGTCTTATTTTAACCTTCCATACATCCATCATCACGCCAGCTTCACTAAGACACTTTAATAGTTCTAAGTATAGAATTTTCCAAGTAAATCAATACAACAAATATATATTCGCAATCGTGTGGCTTATCCTCGCTATTAAATTACATTGAATTATCGAAACAAATTTCGTTACTTATGTCTTTTACCATAAAATCACAACAAAACTCATAATTCTAATAAACTATGCATGAAGAAAATACATTTAACCACTCTATATACATATCGTCTTCGGAAGCTCGGGGAATATGACAGTTGCCGAACAGTGACGAATTTTTCTATGCGCATTATCAGTTTGGGAGTACTGTATGTATCTGTATATTGTGCTTTTAATTTCAATTCACTAAAAACAACGTGATTCGTAACATCATCGTCTGGTAAGGTAAGTATGGTTTAAAAAAGGAACTAGTGAATCACTCGAATGCACTCGCATTATTTCAAAATCTATAGTACCTATAAAATGCAATTCAATCAGGAGGTAACAATACAAAGTTTATTGTTTCTAGTTACGTAAAATTTTCTTGGCAGAATGTTAATTACCATGCTCGTCTGAAACGGATAGACCGATTCTCATGAAATTTTGTGTACCTATTGTGTAGATCTGAGAATCGACCAACATCTATTTTTCATTTCTTCAAGTGATAAGAGTAAGGCAATTCAACTTTTGTCGGGGCAGCTAGTTAAATTATGTAATACATTTTCCGTGTGAATAAAGAGCTTTAAATACATTCGACAAAATTTGTTTTGCTCAACAGTTATTGATTTGTGTGTGGGCTAATGGTGAAAATGGTACAATTGAGATCGTATTTATGGCAATTGGAATGTAGGTGTATTCTACACAACGTGTATACTAATTATAAAGAAAGGTAAAGTCATACATGTTTAATACGTTACTGATGATCTTAGTGATTTCTGATGTTATTGTTATGGAATGGTAATGGACTAAAATAGTTATTATTCCAATCATTATTAGTATGAGCATTATCTTCAAAACAAAATAAATATCACGAAACGGAATCTGAAAGTTCAATACAGGAAAAAGCTTATGATTTATTAGAGAGCTAGTTGATGATCGGCTTGTATTATTACCATCAATAGAATCTATTAAGTCATCTACATCCATTATTTATAAGAACCGAACGCGGTTGGTTCTGCATTTGATACCCTCTTTATAATTTAAATAATGCACACTTATGTAAAAGAATTCCTTTATATGAAAATACAGTTTCATCAAGAAATAACAATACAAAGTAGATTACTGGAGTTGGTTTCAAGAAGCTTAAAAATGAAGACGTAACAAGTTAAAACTGTAACAAAGTGTTTATTTGGAGTTTGTTTGAATGTAATTAAGGACTGCAGCGAAACTTTTACTGCAATTTCCATTTCATTTCATGTTTTGTGTACAAATTATTTCAAAGACTTTTATTTATAGATGGAATGAAGTTAAATGTAAACAAATACAGAAACTTAATAATCGTAACGATATAGAAACAATTCTGCACAAACTTCCGATATAAATGAAAGTTATATTTTAAAAACTCATAACATGTTGCATAGACTTGTGCGTAGTAAAATATTAAAGTGAAACTTTTATTACATCGTCTCAAACTTTTTGGTCTGTGTAGCGCATGTCGCGTGTATCGCGGCTGCCGAGTAGGTATGGTCCGGGAGCCAGCAGCAGATTTTATGACCAAGTTCCTCTCAAGCGGTAATTAGTAAAATGCATCAAAGTATAGTATTATGAAGCCTCGTGAACGTCAGCTGGAGCTCGGTTGGGGGGAAGAGCGGTTGTAGCCTCCCGTATCAGCTGACGGTTTTTCCACCAAGATACAGCCAGCTGACATATATATTTATCCACAGTTACATATAAGCTATCATCAGGTAAATTTTTGTTTGAGAGGAAATAACGGAAAATAAATTTTTCTTTAAATTTAACTTTCATGTTCGAGACACCAGCTGACGTATAATACACCATGTTGTAACCAGCTGACTATTTTTTTTCGTTGAGATATTGGGTTAGCTACAATTTGACAAATTTTTAGCTGAGAGGAAATGAATGAATGAATGTATTTTTTTTCCTATGTGCGTGGGAGGCTACAACCGCTCACCCCCCCAACCGAGCGCCAGCTGACGTTCACGAGGCTTTATAATACTATACTCTCATGCGTCTGACGAATTATCTCTTGAGAGGAAATAGTTAACCAAATTTGCACCTGGCTCCCTAACCAGTATACCTACTCGGCAGCCGACCGACACGCGACATGCGCTACACAAAGCAGTGTTCGGAACCGTTCGAACAGTTTCACTTTTACCGTGGTTTCATAAAACCACACAACATTTTTTTGAATTTTATATCGATTTTTAACTAAGGCTTAAATGCAAATGCAACTTATATAATTTCTGTTATTAATTTCTATTATATTTTATGATTGCATACTTATTGAATACATTAGATTGATTTAGAAACATTATTATTTCGAAAGAATACATAAGATTACATACATACAATGTATTTTTGTACCTTCTCAAGTGGGCTAAAGGAAGCGTAAAATTGACATTATAAATATCGGAGTTACTCAGAAAACAATACAAAACACGTAACACTCAACCCGCCGTCAGCTTTAAGTGTTAATGTTACTGAAGTAAGGCCTTGACTGTCATCTAAGGATGAGGACATGCAACTAGCGGTTAGCGGAAAACGTGTAACAACATCTATTTTTGATATATAGACGCAGACGACCCGAAAGCCTGTTTTTTAAAAAGTGAATGAAACAGTCAATTTGTCACATAATTATTAGTGGCATCTTTCCATTGTTGCCCTGTCTCCTCGCAACGGTCAAATTCTTGAAGCTTAAACAGCGGTAAAGTTTTCATTTTTTTTGTTTTCGATGCAGATCTTTAACTATTTATGAGATTTTAAAACGCAAGACACGTGAACAAAATTATTTCTTATAGAACGATAAAAAAAAAAAAAAACATTATTTTTTGTTTTAAATCTAAAAAAACATTGTAATTAAAAGAATATGTTTAATAATACGTGCTAATAATAAAAATACATTTAACAAGTTTATTCATCTCCTACTCTCATCACAAAATCTTCACTTTGTTTATATAAATTTGATAATTTAGGTTTTTGCTTTTGCATCAACTAGTTCTTAGTTTAGGTTTTGATATTAAAAGGAAAATATTACCATGAGGTTTATATTTTTCCAAATTAGCAATTGAAATATCATGACAAATTGAAAAAATTGTGTAATTATATTATGTACAGTACTCCAAAATTAATAATGCGCATGCAGATCTTCGCTAATTATCGTATTTCCAGAAACACCCGAATCACCCCGAATCATTGAATCGTAAGTGCCCTAAACAATGCACTTGCATCTTACACCTTGTTCAAAAGAAATAGTAGTCAATTCAGAGTCATACACAATCGAAAACAATTCAGGCGATAGGAGACGGTAGCCTGTCAGTCAAAAAATTCAAAAATCCGTCAGTCGTCTTTATATATTGGTGGTGACCGCACGTATTATCTCTGTATGGAATTATATAGAGCTGCTGTTACATACCCTTCTTAGTTTTGTTTCAAAGTTGAGTTTTCCGATAAAATGATTATTTACACAGGTAGCAGATAGCAGTGGGGAAAGTGAAAATTAATAAGAGAATAATGAAAGTTCTGATCATTCTACGATATCAGAAATAGAGATAATCCCTGATTCTGTAAATCCTTTGGACTAAGATTTTAATGATTAGATTTCTACAATTTAAATGTAAACCAGTGTTTGAAAATCATTTTTTTAAATATAAACTTTGTCTTATTTTTAACCTTCCATACATCCATCATTACGCCAGCTTCAGTAAGACACTTTAATAGAATTTTCCGAGTAAATCAATACAACAAATATATATTCGCAATCGTGTGGCTTATCCTCGCTATTAACTTACATTTAATTATCGAAAAAAATTTCGTTACTTATCTCTTTTACCATAAAATCACAATCCTACTATTTACTATTATAAAGGCGAAAGTTTGTAAGTATGGATATATGGATGTTTGTTACTCTTTCACGTAAAAACTACTGAACCGATTACAATGAAATTTAGCACACAAATAGAGGGTAACCTGGATTAACACATAGGATAGATTTTATCCCGGAAATCCCACGGGAACGGGAACTATGCGGGTTTTTCTTTGAAAACGCGGGCGAAGCCGCGGGCGGAAAGCTAGTAAAACTCATAATTCTAATAAACTATGCATGAAGAAAATACATTTAACCACTCTATATACATATCATCTTCGGAGGCTCGGGGAATATGACAGTTGCCGAACAGTCACGAATTTTTCTACGCGCATTATCAGTTTGGGAGTACTGTATGACCTTCAAATGATACATAGTTATTCGTCTCTAATTAATATGACAACCAGTCTAAATGAAAACAGAATCAGTTCATCCATTACTATGAAAGCAATAAGATACAGAATTTGACTATATAAAATACACTAACTATTATGTTGTTGTTGCCGAACTAAGATTTTTCATTCTTTCATCAGTCAATGATTTCAGAAACACAAAAAAGACACGGAGACATCTTGCGTGAAAACGTTTTATTCCTCGAAGATTTCATATGTTTAAACTTTACCGCTCCGCTCATGTATGACGTCACTACCTTGGGGATGGAGACCGTTTTGTCAGATCGATATATTACGCCCCGTTGAGGTGCTCTTCACATTTTTAATGCTCACCAAGCGAAAATATCGAACTACTTCGAAATACTGTTTTCTCAGCGTTTTATTTTACAAATCATTTAAGGTTTCTTTGTAAATTGTTACTATGTACGTAAATGGTTGGGAGGAGCTATTGTAAATGCTATTTTATTTCTTAGTTTAATCATCTTAAAAGCTTAGAGCATTCAGCTTAAAATTATGCGAACATTACAAAGTTCGTTTAATTATTAAAAAAGAATATAATGCTTTTTTAAGGACATACTATAGAGAGAGCATTTTCCAGTAAAGTGATTTTTTTTAATTTGATGGCACTATTTTAAAAACTTTATTCTGTGTAGCTAGATATAAAAATAAATTACTACGTGTAACGTACAATGACCGTAAAGTAAGTTAACAAAATCAATAAACTACATTCATTTAAAAGAGAAAGTATGATTTCATTAAAACATTCATAGATGCGCCGGTAAAAATAAAGCCAGTTTACGAACAGCTGTGCTACGAGGCCACATCGCGTGGGCGGCGTAGACACGCTACGAGCTACGCGCTACGACCGTAGTAGTGAATGTTTTGACGCTATCGCATTATCAACAATAACGAAAACATTATTGTTTGTAGGGAAAATATATAAAAATATTAATTTTATATAATAATCAAGGTCTCAATTTATATAGTAAATAATGAACACAATATTTCTTTTGTGTTTGAAATATTCAAGGTCTATCAAAATAATAAATAAATAATAATAAATAAATAAATATTATAGGACATTATTACACAAATCGACCTAGTCCCACAGTAAGCTCAATTAAGGCTTGTGTTGTGGGTACTAGGCGACGATAAATATAATATTTATAAATACATATATAGATAACACCCAGACCCAAGAACAAATAATTGAGTTCATCACACAAATATTTGCCCTGACCGGGGATCGAACCCGGGACCGTCGGCTCAGTAGGCAGTTACTTTACCACTGCGCCAACCGCGTCGTCGAATATCAAACGCTATTTAATATTACCTAGCATTTTCTACATTTTGAGGCTTTACTTCTAAGCTAGACAATTGAAATTAGTAAAACAATCAAAAGAGTCCGTACAATTTCAGTGCGGCAGAGAGTAGGATTTATAAAATTTGAGCGTAATAGGCATCGTCTAAAAGAGCTTATATTCCTTTGCTTCACAAAGAAAAGTAGGTTATAGCACAATTAAGTCTAATAAATTTTATTAAATTCATACATTTCAAGTGCAAGACGTTCTACGGTAAAGCCTTGTAAGAAGCTTATAAAACATACGTTTATTTCTCCACGGAGCTTGGAAATAATGCCCTTAACTCAGGGTTAAGCTTCTTTCAATGTTAAAGTATAACATTAATAGTTATTTTTCATTGAAACGTTATTAGTGATTCTTTGTAAACGTAAACATCTTTTCTTGTGTATTTTGATTGTTACTAGGCGGATTATACGTAGCAAGATCTTTATTTTTCACATAGGTACTATTGACGGGTTTTTTACTTGAAATGACATTGTATGTTCCAATACCGATTTATTTCGAAGTGCTTGAAACAAAAACACAATTTATTAATAATTGTTCGCCTTTGATTCACGAGGTTTGGAATGGTATAAAAATACAGTATTTATAATTGAACTAAGAAAACTGTGTTACATTAAATTTACATTTAAAGTCTTACATTTTCCTAGTTCAAATTATTGGTTGAGTGAAAATTAAATAGAGCTGTGTTTCTAGTAGTTTCTATCATTCGATTATATTTCAAAAACAAAATCTCTTTCAGGAAAAACAAACGATAGAGTTGGAAACACGCCGATATTGTATGTTTACGTAGATTTATAAGGCTCTTATCCTTTCGCTACGCGTCTTGAGTGCCGTAGCCACTCCAGCAGATAGCTTTTTAACTTTGGAATGATTATAATAATATCGTAACTTCCGCCTTAGACTTATGAATATATCAAAGATGTTCTAAAGAAAAGTATTTTCTATGTTTTTGTACGTGAGTGTTACATAATTTAAATCAAAAGTATCAAAGTATTAAATGTCTATTACGTGATATGAATGTACTAAAACCAATCAGTCGAGTACAAACCCTTTGACTTAGCAAAGAGCGTGCATTCGCAAGAAGTCTCACAATTATTAATTAAGCGACGCTGTCTACGCACAGCCGCGAGTCGTAGCACGTCGTAGCACATCGTAGCACATCTGTGTACGGCGGGGCGCGCGGCGGGGCGCGGCCTCAGACGACCGCCTACGCGTTCGGCAGCGGTCGTGTCCGCGCGAGTTGCCAGCCACAGCGGCCGGGCCCGGCGCCCGCCGCGCACGCTTCCCAAGAGAGCCGCGACGCGAGACACGGTACGTACTTTACGCATAACTTCGCTCTTATTCACGGTTATTTTTTTATATTTATGTGATTTTTGTAAGCCAGTTTTGTTGGGTAGGTTTTTGAAAATTCGAAAATTTAATTGTAGAGCAAAAATTGATTGTACAGCGTATTTATTTTGGGTATTATATACGTAAATTTAATTGTTATTTCAGAGTACATATTTACAATTAAAATCGGTTAATTATATCATGTACAAATACTGTTATAAGTCGAAGTAAAGACTGTAAACTTTGTTTTAGGTTATGAATTATAATATTTATAAATATAATATTAAAAAAAAAAAATGTTGTGTGGTTTTATGAAACCACGGTAAAAGTGAAACTGTTCGAACGGTTCCGAACACTGCTTTGTGTAGCGCATGTCGCGTGTATCGCGGCTGCCGAGTAGGTATAACTACGCGCTACACAGACCAAAAAGTTTGAGACGATGTAATAAAAGTTTCACTTTAATAATATTTACGCATTAAAATTACTACTGAATTTTAAAATAGTACTATTGGTTTTTTTCTGTACGACGTACGGTATAGAATTTTTTTATATACCATTCAAGCGTGTTACGCTTGCGGCATTTACGAAATTGTTAAATTAAAAATGAAACTAATGTGACTGGTGTTTACAAAAACAAATTATACAATCGTTTATTTATTATTTTTGATATTAAGAAAATTAAGTTTTATTATATAGAGCTTTTAAAAGCTCACTGCCGGCTTTTGTCCGAGCAATCGGATCTTAATGGTTTAGTCGGAACCATTTTGCTTCGAAACTAAGTCTTCCGGGTATAGAAACACATGTTACATGGAAACACTTTACAAACTTAAGAAGTAAAAACTTTTAATCTTTTTCACATAAATCCCTATGCGTATTAATTTTTTTCCGCCGGCGGCCATAAAAAATTCTTATGTGATTTAATTAAAAAATCGGGAGGGCCCTTAAATCTTAATATATATAAATCTCGTGTTACAATGTTTGTCCTCAATGGACTCCTAAACCACTTAACCGATTATAATAAAATTCGCACACCATTTGCAGTTCGATCCAACTTGAGAGATAGGATAGTTTAAACATGTAGGTACCACGGGCGAAGCCGGGGCGGACCGCTAGTCTCTTAATATATATAAATCTCGTGTCACAATGTTTGTCCTCAATGGACTCCTAAACCACTTAACCGATTATAATAAAATTCGCACACCATTTGCAGTTCGATCCAACTTGAGAGATAGGATAGTTTAAACATGTAGGTACCACGGGCGAAGCCGGGGCGGACCGCTAGTCTCTTAATATATATAAATCTCGTGTCACAATGTTTGTCCTCAATGGACTCCTAAACCACTTAACCGATTATAATAAAATTCGCACACCATGTGCAGTTCGATTAAACTTGAGAGATAGGATAGTTTAAACATGTAGGTACCACGGGCGAAGCCGGGGCGGACCGCTAGTACCTTTGTAAATATTTTACGCTACGTCACAAAAGAAGTGTAATTATTCTGTAAATGTTTAGATATTTTTTAAATTAAATTCGTATGAAAGACGAAACATTATTATTTTCATAGAAAGTAATTAAGCGCATAATCAACGTATGAAAATTCTTAAAAATTCACAATTATTCCCATCGCAGGGTTTACAGGTGTTTTTAAATAAGGGTTTTAGGACGTATCTTTCTGAAAGTATCAGTTAATTTATTTTTGATAGTCGCATGTTAAATAAAGTTAATTTAAATCTCGGCTCTACAATGGATACAAAAGAGATATTATATCAGCTGCGCAAGCGGTGTTTGTTGTATATAAAACAATACTAAGTAATCTTTCTTTTTTTTATTAATTTTTTAACTTATAAATTTAGAACGAAAATAAAAGCTTCCACCTGTATTCCTATAGGTATATCGACGCTTCTGCGTTTGCGCATACGGTTTGATCCTTCATAGAAATGACAAAAAAAAGACGTGTGGCACTCGGGGACTGCCGCGGTAAAGCTATTGCATGCTATGCCTCCGCGCCCGTCGGAGTGGGGAGCGTGAGGTTTTTCGTTACTAAATTTCTGGATTCGGTCCCCGCGCTCAAGGCCCGCGATAGAAGCTATGCAATAGCTTAATAAAAAGCACATTTGACATATAAACAATAATTATCCATTGGTTTAAATAATAATCACTATTGCTTTTTATAACAAATTAAATAATATCATATTAAAATAACGTACTTGTTTCGGAATGTTAAAGAAAAAAAAAGAAAGAAACGATTGCGTAACATGTAATTTATTGAACTGAGCCTATGTCTACTAATCTATATATATCACGCGTGAACGGGTGGACCGATTTCGATAATTCTTTTTTCCTTGAAGTACGAGGATGGTTCTGATGGAAAGAAAAAATAAACTCGTACCACGGGCGAAGCCGGGGCGGACCGCTAGTTACTTATATAAACGTTTACCTAATGATTTATCGTCTACAGATAATGTTTCACCTCCACATAATTATTTATTTTCAGTGATCGATACGCGAAGCCCCATTTATATCATAATTAGTTACCTTGATGAGCATAAATAAATATAAACCTAATTGCTTCTAGAAGTCATATTTTAGTCTCGATTGTTCGAAGGTACTACACGTGCAAGTCCCTGAGTGTAAATGAGATTATCGTATCGTGTTTTAATTATGAAAAAAAATTTATGAAAGGGTACGAGATTTTTTAAATAGCTTTGTACAAAGCCGCCACAAAAACGGACGTAAAATTCTGAAGTTATGACTCCTAAAAAGTTTTCACTACGTTTTTGATACGTCACTTTCGTGTTGTGGTCACGGTGGTCTGCTTATGACAAGTTAAGCCTATTAGAGTTTTCCTTGTTGGAAATTGCACCTTTTCAGTACAGTGGTATTTTAGGTGTCGACGGTAATCTACCAAATCATTAAACAACTGTATCAATATTTTAATATTTTGTTATTTATAAAAAGTTCTAGGTATAAAAATAATTTTTAATGAGTACAGTATAGAATATGTGCATATTTTATCAGTTTCTTGCAAAATAAATCCTTCATATACTACCGGGATAAAGTAAGTTTCAAATTGTGTATATTGAAATCCATTCCGTCGTTTGAGTGTGATGAAGCAAATATTTGTATTAAACTTTCGAATTTATGCTTTAATTATATTTAATTAAAGTAGTATCCAACCCGAAAGTCAACGCGAATAGATTAATTAAATACTAATAATATTTTTTACACGGTTGTTCAAATAAATGGTAATGATTTAAGTATTTATGTACTTAAATTGTATTATTCCATCTTATGAATTTAAAGTAACAATTGAAAAGATTCAAAAATAAATACGTAAGTCTAAGAAGTTCAGGAATTTTTTTTATCAATTCTAGCCAAAATTTCACCGGTCCATGTGCCAAGATAATATCTCAGCATCTCTCTGTTGCACACACAAAAAATTCATACGTGTGAAAGAGACAATTATAGACCTCAGCTCCCGCACTAAATAGGTCAAGTTCGAGACATCTGGGGTAGATATTAATCTGAGTGTCTCAAGTTTGACAATAAATAGTACGTTCGAATAACCCTCGTGATTTGTTGGTGATTTCGGTAAGAAATGTGATTTATGAGACGGTACCAATTTGGACCTTTGTTGATTTAATGTAATTACATTAATTTGATTTTGATTCAGTTTGGTTTGGATGAATTGTGTAAATTCAAAGATTGCACAGATATTATGATGTTTAATGGACCTGTTTGTTACCAAAATTAATTAACCTCTGAATTTTCTGTAGAGATTGAAATAAAATTAATTCATTAGAAGATGGAACTGTATATATAATCGCCTAAGTAATCACTTCGTTCATTTTAGAAAACCATTGAAAAAAAATGAAAATGTGAAAATTATACAATAATATTAGATACTGAAGATTTTTCGAGAACATAGAGTATCTTGCTATTAGCTCTACTTTCTAAGACGCAAAGAGTAAGGCTTTATGAGGTTCCTGGTATATGCTAATTTACCAATAATACTTGAAGTACTGCTTTTCTCATTAACATGAAATTAGTTTTAGTGTAGTTGATGATGCTAATAATTTATAAGCATTATATTACTTATGGGAGGAAATTATTTTATTAACGCGTTTTTATGCACACTGTTTCGTGGGAGGTCAAAGTATCATTTACGTAAGTTAATTAATAATTGCGATGCCGAGCAGTTCTCAGTCATAAATATTTAGGAGTTAAAAGACAATGATTTGATTATTTGATGATCTGAACTAGGTAAAGGAAGTTAGTTTTTTATTAAATAGAAGCTAATTGAATTTTATTATATCTTTACTTGCATCTTTACATAAATCCGAAATCATCTCTGGTACCGCCAATAAACTTTAGTTTTGTTCGTGTTCAGAAATTAAAAAAAAAAACAGTCTTTTGAAACTATTGAGTTTCTTCTCTAGTCTTTCCAAGTGGTAGTGTAAATACTAATCATTAACACTACTATAACTGTACATAAAAATATATAAAAAATCATTGATCTGAGTTTGTTTTGCTCATCTACATCCCACCTCAATCCTCAATCGATTGAAGGCACCTGAACTGCAAAGTTATGTAAATCCAAAGTCACCGTCATCGCTAAAGTAATTACTGAGAGACAGTTCGGAAACTTCGGGAAAAAATCGTTTTCTTTCCACTAACTTTTATTGTTTTCCAAATGAGACAAAGTCGGAGCCGAGATCATTATTAATGTTCGCACGGACAGTGGTATTAGCCGGACTTTATTTGAACTTTATTTTTTATAGTTTTCCTTTAGATTTTATTGTTTTGATGATATTGTTTCACCAAGATGATGTGAATTCAACAAACATCTGTAAGATTTTTACATTTTGACGTTTTTACGTCAGAATAGCTCAATGGATTTTGATGAGTTCCAGATTATCCTAAAGCAGTTTTCGTAAATAAATTTTGATACGGAAATAAAAATTATAACGAACGGCACTGAAGCAAATCTGCAGGAAATCTAATTTAGAAATTATTCGTTACTAATATGCTTATTTTCTTATTTTAATTTACATTAACGGTACGGTATTGTAAGTCGAGGCATTATGCAAAAGGAAGCGGGCTAATACCATACCCCAACCTGGACTAAAAAATATAGATAAACAATAATTTAACCATTCACTCACTAAACTGGACTCTAAACGATAAATTCTAAATTCAGAATACTCTATGTTTATTTCATTATTACCTGTAATCTAGACAAAACAAATGCAAATCATACACACACTCCATTACTACAAAGGGACTCATCAAAAGAAAACAAAACTAACTTATTATTTGGAATTGCCGATATAAACGCAATAAATCGTTGTTTACGAGCTTTTGTTTCGAACAATGGCAGGTGCGGTCCGAAAAAATATGGTGGATTTCGATCGAATGTTTGTTATCGTTAAATGTTATTTTGATATTTCTACGCACTGCTTTTGTAGTACTGTATGATATAGTTTATTCGGTTAGATAAGATTATGTGGGTATAATTGGAGAACTTTAGTTCTCTGTGTTTTAACACAAATTAAGCAATTCGTGTTTTAGTTCTCCAATGCTATATGTCATGTTGCATTTTAGCAAATAAAATAACATACAAAGATATTTCGCTAATAATTATTATTAAAAAAAAAAGATTATTTACACGCATTTAAAAATATATAAAATTTATAAAAAAAAAAAACATACTAAGAGGACAGTTTATTTAGGCGATCATTCTAAATCGATCGAAGTCACTGCCATGTAAAAATAAAATCTAAAATCAGAATTCTGCATTTTAATACTATTTATTCTTAATGACGAATAATTAAATTTTAGCTAAACATCCTTAATCAAGTATCGAAGAAAACATTATAAATTATATCAATTAATATTTAAACACTAAACTAACACACAATTCAAACCACTCGACAGGCAAGTTACATAACATTACTAGTGTTTGTCCCGAGTTGTGAATTCCGTTAGTAGCCCTTTGTAGCCCCGGGCCGGATATGTCATCCCGGTTTTTAGTGCACACTCGGACTAGCTCTTACTCTGTGGGTTTTGATCCTAAATGCGCCTAATTAAATAGGACTACTTAGGCTTCGGGCCTAGGTCAATGTACTATTTAGTGTTTGTTGGGACGTTGCTTATTTCGAATTATTTATTAACATAATGCTGTTGTACTTATTGACTTCTTTTAAACGGAATTTGCAGTGGGAAGACGTTGTGGTATACAGAACAACGTTTATATTACTATTGTTCATAAAATATTATATTTAAGTATTTAACAAACGATAATTTATTATAATAAATATTATAGTATACTTTCTATTTAGACATTGTTGTTTGGTAAATCAATGTCCATAATATATAGAGCCAATGCTTTCCCTTTATTCAAATAAAAACAATAAGAATCTTACGATTAAATTATTTTCTACAATACTTTATTCGTCATCAGTAGTTCTATTTCAATCGATGTTAATAATTATTCACGATTTGAATCTTAAACCAGACAAATGTATTTATTATCTTGTAACAATATTACCACAATCAAGTGATCGGATTGTCTTCTAATAACTCTCACACTGTCATATACAGTGGGCAAGGGTGAAAAGGGCGTAGGGTCAATTATTTACGGGGTCGTCGTCAATTTAGGACCATCAATATACTTGTACAAAGCTTTATTAGAGCGGGAATCAGATATTATTATTACACACGGCATTTAAAATACATTGAAACGTGCTCAGATATAATAAGTATCTAAATATAAGAAATATAAACATAAATTTTTTCTCGGTAACAAATTTCTATTTACAATATCAAAATAATGTTTTTAATACACACGCGTTAAAGATAAAGTTTATCCTTCATAACAATTAAAGAGACTTAAAACAACGAGTAACACAGAACACTAAAATTCCTTCCATTAGATTTTTCTTACACATATAAAAGTGTGATAACTTTTAATGGCGGCGCGTCGGGTCGCAGACCTTTAATTAAAACGCTCTTGCTTCATTAAAATATTTATGTTCACATCATACGAGTAAATGCTTCCACACTTTTTAAGAACTGAATAATTTGGGAGGTTTAGTCTCTTAAAGTTCTTTGATTTTATTTACTCTTTACTTGATCTTGACGTGATCTTTTAGTGTAAACGAAAACTCATATTCAGTGTTGTTCAATATTAGAACATTGCATATAATCTTTTCGAACGCACTAAGAACAACGAAAGAATGCTCTACGCCTGTTTACACTAAAAGAATTTGACATAGTGGGGTCAGAATGAGCATTCTCTCGTTTGAAGTAAATGCACCTGCAGCTCCTTGTCATAGATTATATTTATAGATCAAATGTTAAAGTTAATAAAATATCAGCGCCGTATCTACAATGGCACCATTATTGAAAAGAGTAAATGGATGGAACAGAGCAAATTATTGTCTAGCAAGGTGATAGGTCACCTAGCTTGCTTTTATATAAGTATCAAAGCCCTGTTTTTAATCTGTTTTTTAGATAACATTTTATCGACTCTAGAATTATCAGCAGATGATCAAATTTTGTGCTGTAACGTGATGTTGTATTTGATTCTTATAAAGGGACTATCCAACATATTTTTTTCAAATGAAATAACTCAATTCAAGTATGCAAAGTTATCAATACAACGTGTTCCTGAGATTACCTTGTGCATTGTGTGTGCGAGATCATCTCAGGCACTGCTCGATTTTTCAAACTAAATATCACTATAGATCACATTGCATGAAATTATAGGAAGTTTAATGTATAATTTGATGTGTCTCGTAATTTGACAGTAACAACGTCCCCTTGTAATTAATATCAACTTTGAAAGTTACATGCCAATAAACGATTTGATTAGATTAAATATATGTTTCGCGCATCTTTGCAAAAACTTTTAACCACGCCCCTTGCAAGCGGCATTTACTCGTAAAATAATATTTTAACTTAAATCAAAACGTGTTCACATCATTGGACCGTAACAAAATTATTTGATACAAAAATCAGTTCGCCACAAAACGGACGGGAGGAAATGAAACGTCGCGTCGGCCCATTTACACGAATGCCTCGATTCTGTTGAAATCTCATCATATTTCGGTTTGTTTATACTTTTCTTACATTTTATAGCGTCCTTGATAGGTTACCTAGGTAGCTATGTGATTCAATTTCCCTAAAGATATGAAACTCGTAATATCCTTGAACGTGAAGCCTCCGTCGTGCCTAATATCATTTGAATGTATTTGTAAGACCGTATAAAAAGTAGGACGACGTGAATTTTTGGAATTGTAATGTAACGTTTTATATTACACATAATATATAGCAGTAAATAATATGTGAATATTTAGCAACTACTAGCAATTCACAGTCTTCTTTATAAAACCTAGTGATGTGTCTTTTAAGTTCTACGTTAAATGCCGGTGGGTTAACAATTATCACACGTAATAATATAATAATGTAAAGAGTATAACTAGCCAAGGGCGGTTGCGGGCGGCGGCCAGTGCATTCAGGTTTTAGAGATCCATATACTTTCATAATAAAATTACATTTTCATAAAATATAGGTAAATTAACAGAAGCAGATAATTAAAATTTCCATGAATAAAATGCCAATCGGTAAGCTTTTTCTACTTAAATGAAAATCATTTAAATGTTAACAAAACGTAATATAATAAACTGTCTGTTTAACGAAACAATTGATAGAATAAAAACCGCAAGTCGAACTTATCTTTGATTTCATTTGTATTGTTTTCGAGTTCTCTTTTGTTATTTAATTTAAGCTCTATCGCTTGTAAAGTTCGTACCTGTTCTGTTATATTGTTGAGGCTTTGTTTTATTTTTCTCTGACTACCACCTTGGCCTTTGAATGTAACAAGTGAGAACCTTTTATTGTACTTTTGTGTACAGAACATTGAACATTGAATATAACTACGGTTTATACATAAACAATGATGATTTATTTACTTGCAGGTAAACAAGGTCGCTAGTCCACCGCGACTCAAGCTCAACTCGGACCGCCCGCACGTTTTCAATAGATGAGATCTACGGGGCCACGACAAGATGGCATCTTTCAAAGGTATTATATATTAAGGTATTATTATGTATTACTCTTATGGTCCGGGAGCCAGCAGCAGATTTTATGACCAAGTTCCTCTCAAGCGGTAATTAGTAAAATGCATCAAAGTATAGTATTATGAAGCCTCGTGAACGTCAGCTGGAGCTCGGTTGGGGGGAAGAGCGGTTGTAGCCTCCCGTATCAGCTGACGGTTTTTCCACCAAGATACAGCCAGCTGACATATATATTTATCCACAGTTACATATAAGCTATCATCAGGTAAATTTTTGTTTGAGAGGAAATAACGGAAAATAAATTTTTCTTTAAATTTAACTTTCATGTTCGAGACACCAGCTGACGTATAATACACCATGTTGTAACCAGCTGACTATTTTTTTTCGTTGAGATATTGGGTTAGCTACAATTTGACAAATTTTTAGCTGAGAGGAAATGAATGAATGAATGTATTTTTTTTCCTATGTGCGTGGGAGGCTACAACCGCTCACCCCCCCAACCGAGCGCCAGCTGACGTTCACGAGGCTTTATAATACTATACTCTCATGCGTCTGACGAATTATCTCTTGAGAGGAAATAGTTAACCAAATTTGCACCTGGCTCCCTAACCATTAATTTCTTTACATCAATTTTATAGTTATTAAAGTATGTAAAATTCATTGATTATGTCTATAATGTTATGATATATGTTAAATTAATTGATTTTGCAGACAAGGTTAAAAAGATCATATCATACATATAAAAGTTTTCTAGATTTTCAGAAGAACTAACAGGATCGTTCAATTTTTACCAGAAAATAAAGTAAAAAGCAGGTCAAATATTTAGGCGTTTACTATCAAAACAAACACAACATACAGGCGAGGGACTAATAAGGTATTAGCTTATTAAGAATTGTGTCGAGTTTTGTGACAGGATGATAGCCAGCTTACGGCATCAAGCGGGTATCGTGGAATAAGTATTCTCACTGCCTACTTACGGGTGTTTGACCCGTGATGAAATATTACACTAACTTTATCGTAGGCCTTGTGATTGATAACTAAGATGGTCTAAGCTTAGTATACGATCGTAATTCTTGCCCGTTTTTTGTGGGGGAAAAGTTTTTTTGCTGATGCAATAACAATTTAGCGGTAAAGCTGCAACAAATGAACGATATTATCTTTAAGAATTTTTAGGAAAAATATCGATAACGAGGCGGGATTCAAACGTACCGTACCGTGGCAATGAAATTTCTTCTACGCTTTCAGTTTTATGTACCTTTTTTATTCTTTAAAAAAATCTCATTTATAAAGCATTTGAATGCTATAAAACTAAAATGAGATAATTCCTTTAGTTTTACTAGACACCTTTAATGTACTAGGTAATTATAAAATCCAGAACGCGATTTATAAAAGGGAAGTTTCCATTAAGATTGTAATTCAGATTTAGCGCAGATCAACAGATTGTAGACGTTTAAATGATTTTGTTTTTGTTAAACAATTATTCACTGCTTTTTAATTGCTGTTAATTTGTTATAATGTACGGAAATCTACGGTTTATCAATAAAACGAGGAAATTAAAGACAAATAACTTTACAACAAATTGGTTAATATCAAAGATTGATAATGTTTGAGATCAAATAGCCAAATTAATTTAATTGGACGCCGACGCACGGAGCGATGTAAGACGATTTAAGTAACTTCCCCTTTTAGTTTCGTAACAAAATACACAAGTTTCAAGTCATTAACTTTGATAGATTATATTGATAGGCTCTTGTTTTATACCGATTGAGAGCGGTTAGATTTTGATGGAACATTTTCTCGCGATTTACGATTTTTTTTTTTTATAATATTACAGTCTATCTTTTGTTACGTGCATTTTATGATTTGAAACTGTTCAACTTTGACTTATGATACCTAATTATAAAACAGCACATAATGTAAATAATTTGTTATTTAATAATTAATTACATTACGTATACATTGCACTAACCTGCATACTTTTCAAAAACAAAAAAATAACACATAGTACATAATATAAAAAAGGCTAAGTCAGTAGTTTGTGACAAGAATACTCTTAATACATGATACAAAATTTAAGACATAATATTATCTCTCAGATGCCTACAACTTTTAAACTGTACCTATACATATTAGTACCCCGTACTCTTTCTATATAGTCTTGTCTTCCACATGGTCTGATATTCAATATCTACATCAGATATTATTCTGGCGCGCCGCCAACCTTGCATCAAGACATGCATTTTTGCTTCACTGTCACGAATCAAGATTTCAGAGACGAAAATTTCCACATCAACGGTTTCTGATTTGGTCTTATTTAATGGGAATTCTGATCTTGATTGTGAGTATAGATGTACAGTATTCCAAAATTAATAATGCGCATGCAAATCTTCGCTAATTGTCGTATTTCCGAAAACACTCGAATCATTGGATCGTAAGAGCCCAAAACAATGCACTTGCATTTTACACCTTGTTCAAAAGAAATAGAAGTCAATTCACGGTCATATACAACCGAAAACAAATCGGGCGGTAGGTGACGGTAGCCTGTCAGTCAAAAAAATGAAAAATCCGTCAGTCGTCTTTAAATATTGGTGGCGACTGGACGTGTTCTCTCTGTGTGGAATTATATAGAGCTGTTATTACATACCCTTCTTGGTTTTGTTTTTAAAGGTGAATTGAATTAATCAATGAAATGATTTACACAGGTGATAGCAGTAGGGAAAGTGGGGAAGAAAATGAAGAAGAGTTCCGATGTATCTAAAATGTCAGAAATAAAGATAATCCCTGATTTTGATTGTTCTTATTTTTATTTTTTTGTAATTGTCATAATATTGAAGAATGATCAGTACCTACTGTAAATACTTTTGAACTGAGATTTTAATGATTAGATTTATATGGTTTAAAATATGTAAACCTGTGTTTGAAAACTATATTTTATACAATATAAATTTTGTGTTATTTTAACCTTCTTGTCTTCCATCATTACAGCAGCTTCAGTAAGACACTTTAAAAGTACTATAAAATTTTCCAGGTAAATCAATCCAACAAAGATATTTCGCAATCGTGGGTTTATCCTCGCTATTTACTTACAAGGAATTATTGAAACAAAATCGTTACTTACAAATAAATATTAATCTCTTTTAGCACAAAACACATAATTTGACTAAATTATGCATGAAGAAAATGCATTTAACCACTCTATATAAATATAATCTTCGGACGCTCCGAGAATATGACAGTTGCCGAACAGTGACGAAGATTTCTATGCGCATTATTACTTTTGGAGTACTGTAATATGTAGATTACAATAACTGATGAATAATAGGAAATGTTACAGTAAGTATAGAGATTCTGAAGTAGCGATAATGAAAAATATGTTTTAAACAGAACAAATATAATCACATTGACGTGTCTTTTCATCAATATATTCAGAACAAGCTACTCGTAGATGTAACAGTGCGCTTTAAAAAATTCAGCGGATTTTAAAGTTATTTATGCACTATATTATTTAACTGGCGTTGAACACTTTATAGCGAGCGTGGTCACGGGTAGATTAAGCGTTTGCATGTTTTAATTTTATCCTTATATTAATTATATTTGCCACTATGCGTTTGATTTTTTTGAGGATTTTGTTAAACGTTTTAAGCTATTGCATAGCTTCTATCGCGGGCCTTGAGCGCGGGGACCGAATCCAGAAATTGCGTAACGATAAACCTCACGCTCCCCACTCCAACGGGCGCGGAGGTGTGGCTTGAAGGCATAGCATGCAATAGCTTTACCGCGGCAGTCCCCGAGTGCCACACGTCTTTTTTTTCGAACATTTTTTTTTGTCTATTACAATTGAGTACACAAGCGTTATGATCAAGAAATCCAGAATTCTATCCCCGACAAAAACTAATAAAAATGTCTTAAAGGAATATTATCAGATGTTTCTTTACATTATAAATTCCTTTCCTAACCTTTTCCTGTTGGTTTTCATTACATTTGTCCCATTTCCCTTCATGTGACTTTAAGTGACTTTTTACGCTATCATTTTTATGAAGACTAATTAATAATAACAAAAAATCTCTGAAGTTGGTATGTTTAAAATTACGAGTATAACTAATATCACAGTAGGTACCTACACAGTAAACTAAAATTCAAATTTTACGAGTCTTAAATCTATTAAATTTAAATAAAAATATTTAATACCCTAAAACACTGGAATTTGAAAATTGGGCACTTAAATCATTTTCTTCTGTTAAACATTTCAGTGGAATATTCGATGAGCTTTAAATTTAAGACAGGCCTTGTTTCCCAATTTCAAGTAAGAGTTACACAATATATATAATTGTTTTACCTCATATTATTCTGTACAATAGAGAGATAGATGAAATTATAATTCCTTAAACTATCTACTGTATTCGACTGTTTCTCTGATAAATGATTTCTTATGTTAAGTCCATGAAATGGACTAATAATTATTTTTACTTTAACATGATCCAATTAATATCGTCCATATTAATACCTTTATACGGTAAAAAATAATTTTATTATTAGTATTGATAACAAAGAGTTAGCATTCCATACATACCTTAGAAACGTAGCGAGTTAAAATTAATTTATTCGCCCATTCAATTCCAATTCTATTCCGTTAACAATAAAATCGAAAATCGACCCGTCTAAGCTTACGTAAGTCCCATTTAAATATTTTTATAAGCTCTTTTGATAAGTCCTTTTTGTACGTGTACGTAGCATCGGCACAAAATTGCTTTTAGTAAACATAATGTTGTCGTAAAATAAACTTTATTCCCAATAAATACGAGCGATTGTTGTGAAAACAAAATACTTGATAATTATAATGGTTAGGGAGCCAGGTGCAAATTTGGTTAACTATTTCCTCTCAAGAGATAATTCGTCAGACGCATGAGAGTATAGTATTATAAAGCCTCGTGAACGTCAGCTGGCGCTCGGTTGGGGGGGTGAGCGGTTGTAGCCTCCCACGCACATAGGAAAAAAAATACATTCATTCATTCATTTCCTCTCAGCTAAAAATTTGTCAAATTGTAGCTAACCCAATATCTCAACGAAAAAAAATAGTCAGCTGGTTACAACATGGTGTATTATACGTCAGCTGGTGTCTCGAACATGAAAGTTAAATTTAAAGAAAAATTTATTTTCCGTTATTTCCTCTCAAACAAAAATTTACCTGATGATAGCTTATATGTAACTGTGGATAAATATATATGTCAGCTGGCTGTATCTTGGTGGAAAAACCGTCAGCTGATACGGGAGGCTACAACCGCTCTTCCCCCCAACCGAGCTCCAGCTGACGTTCACGAGGCTTCATAATACTATACTTTGATGCATTTTACTAATTACCGCTTGAGAGGAACTTGGTCATAAAATCTGCTGCTGGCTCCCGGACCATAAACATAGATGTTTCAAAGTTTCGGGTTGTAGATAATGTGTGATGAATAAAAGAATTTCTCGTTCGTTTAGAAGTTCCAACTAGAACTTTCTGAGGGTATAAATGAATTTATTTATATTATAGTGTCTGAATTTAGTTCTTTATCTGATAGAACTTTTTTTTCTTTTCGCTATTTTTTTTTGAATATCACTACATAGTATAAAACAAAGTCGCTTTCTCTGTCCCTATGTCCCTATGTCCTTATGTCCCTATGTCCCTTTGTATGCTTAAATCTTTGAAACTACGCAACGGATTTTGATGCGGTTTTTTTAATAGATAGAGTGATTCAAGAGGAAGGTTTATATGTATAATAACATCCATTAAATAGTGGAGAAGTACTGTTATTTTTGAGGTTTCTAATGTGATGTCGTAAATAATTACATTTTTTCCGCTTACATTGCAAACGCAGGCTGAACCCTACGAGTTTTATCAAAATAATGTACTAAGTATTGTACACATTGAAAAGGTCTACAGAAAAGTCCGTGATGGTATATGTCTATCTCTTATGGATAACCCACAATAACTTTTTTTGTCATTTACCTTTTACGACAAATAATGGCTAATTTTCGAAGCGATTTTAACCAATACAGCATTAATCCTTAACCAATTAAATACCTTGAATACATTGTTCATTTAATATAGATCTATATGGCCCTTTACACCGTATGATTTAAGTGAATATTTTCGAAGATATTACAGATTTAAAAATTGCGGGATGTACCGTTTGCGGCGGTACCGGCCGGCCGGGCCGCTATGTTTTTATATACAACGTTCACAGTTTTTCTGTAGTGACAGTAGTGTATTTAGTATCAGCATTGCACCCGTGCGAAGCCGGGGCGGGTCGCTAGTTTTACTATAAATATTTCAGCATGCACGTAAGAATAACGAATTTATTAATTGAACAATTAGTTTGCGTCACAAAGTAATAAAATTAAATTCCTAAAGACGAAAATTGACCGTAGCTTTATAATAAACTAGCTTTCCGCCCGCGGCTTCGCTCACGTTTTCAAAAAAAAAACCCGCACAGCTCCCGTTCCCGTGGGATTTCCGGGATAAAACCTACCCTATGTGTTAATCCAAGTTACCCTCTATATGTGTGCTAAATTTCATTGTAATCGGTTCAGTAGTATTTGCGTGAAAGAGTAACAAACACACACACATCCTCACAAACTTTCGCATTTATAATATTAGTAGGATTATTATACAACTATATTTTAAACCTCTTGCTTCTCTCCATCTTCCCTCGTCTATGTGTTTAGTTTGTATTTCAGATCTTCAGATGGTAATCATCACTACATAGTATAAAACAAAGTCGCTTTCTCTGTCCCTATGTCCCTTTGTATGCTCAAATCTTTAAAACTACGCAACGGATTTTGATGCGGTTTTTTTTAATAGATAAAGTGATTCAAGAGGAAGGTTTTAGTATATAATTTATTAGGTTTTAGACAAAGCGGGCGAAGCCGCGGGCGGTAAGCTAGTACATAATAATATATGGAAAGATGCTTTATATCGCCCATGTTTCTAAGGACAAAGGTTACATTTTATTGCGAAAGCAAAACTGAAAGGGGTGAAATATGAATCCGAAAATTATGAGCGCAATGACGTTTTAGTAATTATGAAGTGCATACGAGTGCAAACTTGAAAAAACCAAAAAGCTTAAAAAAAACAGAACAAATATAAACATGAGGAACAAAGGAAAGGCACAGCGAACATGTTGAGTCTATATTGTAACTACGTAATATATGCGAAGAATTTGAATAATTTAAATAGACCGTTATTAGTAATGTTTATATTCACTTATCACGTCTTTGTACATTGTTAGCAAATTAACAACGCTTTGTTGAACACGCTTCAAACGCGACTGTGTACAGTGCTGGCCCTGTTCATGGAACGCACAGACTTTTTTTCAAATATGATTAATTTATTTAGCAAGTAACTAGTCATTTTTTTAAGCTTAATTTCAAGTTCAAGAAACATAATATAGTTCTTATCGATATATTAATATAACTCTTTATTTGTGATTGGATTGTAATCTATATTTTGATAATCGATTTTCAAGTAAATCATTTTATCTTTGACAACAGTCTAAATTCCACGAATGAAATTCAAGCACGATTCCTTGAGCTTATTCATAAGGCATTTAAATAATTTCAAATGAAGATGTTATTAAAACGGCTATATCTATAAACAATTGAAATGAACATATTGTAATATTAAAGAAAACGTATATTTTAAGAGCTTCACCGAATTTTTCGTCCGTCCCTCTACACACACGTTCGGGAAGACTACGAGATAATCGCCGCTAATCTCCCGTCAACGCACGCGATTCTCGCCTTTATGTCAGATAATCGGATAACGCTTTTGTATAATTTCGTTTGCGTTTCGCTTCGTGGGCTCCGGAGATGGTATGTAGCTAAAGTTGATTAAGAATTTAATTGAATAAAGGGAAAAACGTTTAAAGAGAAAAAAGTTGAGGTAATGAAGGTTCGCGTTCGTTTGTGAATAATTTATTTTAAAATTAATTACTAGTATCTGATTACGATTTTAGCGTTGGTATATTATTAATGGAAATTTATTTTTGTATATTTTATTTATATCGATGATTGTAATGGATATTTTTATTTAGATAATATATCTCTTATCTGGATATCTCCGGGCGACGCCAGAGGCTTACACCGTTTACATATTAATTCATCAATTCCCTAATCGTTAATCAAATGGATTCACAAATAAATACAATTAAAACCTATAGTTATAATATAATAATTGTATTTATTTGTATAAGAACTGATAAATTACCTCTCGTCGGATATTGGTCGAAATAATTGTTCAAGATTTCAATCAAATAACAAAATTGCAAGGAAAATAACGTTATAATTTGAGTAAACGCTTCAATTTGCTAAGTAAATACTCAAATCTGTATTTAGTAGTAAGTGCGAACACTGTGTTAAATTGCTCCGGTTATTGCGGGGGAACTTCTGTAAAGTTTCATAGTGTAGAGGGAATATACGCCTGACCAAGAGGAAACCTAACTAGTTGTAACAATGTGTTATTAATCATTTACAAAGATTCATATTAGTCTAGATTATGATTTTGCTATATTTGTTTTAGATTAATTCAAGGTAATTGTTTGGGGTGATAATAATGAATATAGTTCCTTTTATGTGTATTCTGATTTCATAATGTAACGGGTGTATCATTATTTTATTTTATAACACATAGAGACAAGAAGTATTGCTGAAAATAATAAAATAATTTGGAAAATCCAAAAGTGCACGCCTCATAATTTTTTTTAATAATTATTTATTAATTATTATTTTTGTTTATTTAATAACAATTAAACCACATTGAATCAGACCCTGAAAAATGAAAGGGTTCTATTCCTGAGCATACTCAAGCGTAAGAGAAAAAAAAAGACTCGATTAGTAAAGTATTTCGGTCGCTATCGTGTTAACAAGAAAATCCTCCGCACATACAGACACACGGACGTCCAAGACAGAACTTTTTTAAACTGTTTTTTAACTAGTTTAAATAACAAAAATGACATCAAAAATATCATGAATGTTAAAAATAGTGTTTTTTCTTAATATGTGTGTGTATGTATTATCTTACAAGTGCAATGTATGATACATAAAGACATTTTAAGTTTGAAAAATCAGATGTTTTGCGCGAAGTGACAGTAGTACCCACCTCAACGCTTCGCTTATGAGGCGTGCAATTGAAGGCCTCGAAATGAGAAAATTTGTTTTTTAAAGTCTAAAATCAGTATCTAAAAATGTAAAATAAACTCGTTATTTATTATTCTATACGTTGAAGTTGTAATGCTAACTTGCTAAGCTTGAATAACAGAAAAACTATTAAAATATCAAGAACATTCACGAGGCATTTCAAAGTTTTCCTCGGTCAGCTAGTTGAAAACAGTAAAAGACACTCCAAGTTCAAAAGCAAATAGAAATTGACCGAAAATTATAAGATTATTGGGAAGGAAGGTTCAGTAGTTTATCTGCTTAATTATAAACTATGTTCAACACAAACTGTTATATTAAACTGTAAAGTTATTATTGTTTAAGTTTGAAGTGTTAATACCGCAACCTTTTACTACCGGCCTCGTTGTAAAAAGTTACATTGTGAGCACCTCTCTTAGTTTGTATGTGTTCAAAACATAATAAAATGAATAGTTTTGTTGTTAACCTATTTAGTTTATAAGGGGTTTAGGTAGTTTAGCTTATTTGCATTTCCTTGAGTCAAATAATATTTAAATAAATACAATTTGTTGTGATGTTAAATTGTTCAACAGCGTAATTTGATAGAAGCAATTTTAAGTCATGTAATTATTTTTTTAAATATCTACCTGTATGGAATTTCGTTTAGGTTAGAGTCGTATTAGGTTAGAGGTTAGATCAGCCACCATAAATCCTCGACATTGTCATTAAACTAAATTAATGTTCCGATTTACGGCATATTTATTGCAGGTGAGGAATTTTGGATATTTCATACTATTTTTTTTTTTTTTTTTTTTTTTTTTTTTTAACAAACTGCTCAGGCATTTGACCGCCATCTCACCTGATGGTAAGTGAAGATGCGGTCTTTCAGGTTAGCATGCCTGATCAGTAAGGTAAAGCCTATTCACTTTGTCCTTGAATAGATCCAAATTGTATCTATCGGGAAACACGGATGGCGGTAGGGAGTTCCACATCTTCGCGGTTTTTATTAAAAAACTGTTTTCGAAGCGCTTGGTGCGCACATGGGGTATCTCGACCACGAAGGGGTGGAAACCAGTATTCCGTCGCGAAGTCCTGTATTGAAAAGGAGAAGGTGGTATAAGGTGGTGTAATTCAGTCCCACATTCGCCGAAGTGAAGCCGGTAGAAGACTGAAAGGCAAGCAATTTTGCGTCTGTGCTCCAGAGTGTAGAGTTTGCCGCTGAGCAGATTCGGGTCGGCTATAAGTTTTTTAGCACGCCTTTCCATCGAATCTAAGGCGCCTAGATGAGTTTTTGCAGCTCCAGCCCATATATGGCTGCAGTACTCCACACAAGACCGAACTTGGGCTTGGTATAATCTAAGAAGTTGGTCTGGTGTGAAGTACCGCCTTACTTTGGCCAAAATGCCGAGCTTTTTAGCAGCAAGTTGCGCCTTAGATTCGATGAACTGTCTGAAGTTGAGGTTCGACGAGACGGTGACGCCAAGCAACTGCAGACTGTCAGACACCACGATCGGCACATCACGAAAAGTCGGAGCTAGGTGAAGTGGACTTTTTTTCGATGTGAAAAGGCACGCCTGCGTTTTTGACGCATTAAATCTCACCAGATTCGCATCGCCCCATTTGGAGATATCCAGTAATGTGCTATTCACGCGTTCAATCATGGCCTCTCTCTCAGTCGTTATAGTTTCTTTGGATGCAGCAGCATTGGATAGGTATCTTTCTACAACTGTACTGTCGTCCGCGTACCCAAAAATGTTAGGCCGAAGCATATCATTTATGTGCAGCAGGAACAGCGTTGCAGAAAGTACAGACCCCTGAGGAACACCCGCGTTAATATCCAGAGGATCAGACATGCATCCGTCGACAACTACTTGGATAGATCGCTCTCTCAGGAAGTCGGCTATCCAAGTGCAGAGATCAGGTGGTATTCCGTATGAAGGAAGCTTGCTTAGGAGGCTAGCGTGCCAGACTTTATCAAAAGCCTTCAAGATATCAAGGGAGACAGCAAGTGCCTCACCGTGATTCTCTATGGCTTCTCCCAAAATATGAGTAGCGTGTACCAGGAGATCACCAGTCGATCTATTCTTGCGGAAACCATACTGCCGGTCATTAAGAAGATCGTTGGCCTCTAGGTACGCAAGGAGCCGGTTGTTCAATACACGCTCCATAATCTTGCAGAGTATGGAGGTGATTGAAATCGGGCGATAGTTAGTGGGGTCCGCACGACTGCCTTTTTTGGGCACAGGCTGCACGTTTGCAAGCTTCCAGGACTTAGGGACTTGACCCGACTCTAAAGACAACCGAAACAAGCGGGTCAAGATAGGAGACAGCTCAGGAGCGCACATTTTCAGAACTATTCCAGGGATCCCATCCGGACCACTTGCTTTATTGACGTCAAGAACATGCATAATGTTAAGAACATCTTTTTGCCTTATACGTATGCTAGGCATAACTGAGTGGCAGTGTGGTAAGGAAGGTGGTGTTGTGTTCGATGGATCAAGACGTGAATTTTGTGCGAAGAGTATAGCAAATGTGTCGGCTTTCTCTTTTGCAGTATGAGCAAGTGATCCGTCGGGTTTCAGCAGCGGTGGTAGCGAGGATCGTGAAAAGTTCGATTCAACAACTTTCGCAAGCGACCAGAATGCCTTACTTCCAGCTGGATAGGATGCGAGTTTGTCTCCGATACGGCGAATATGATCGAATCTTGCCCTCTTGAGTAACCTTTTACAGTCCTTGGCAGCTTTGTTAAAAGCTTTCTTTTTTTCATGTAAATCAAAAGATTTGTGGATTCGAGCATCAGCCCAGGTTCGATATGCGGCTTCCTTACTTCTACTATTCGCTTTTGTTTGGGATTTTCGAGATAATAAACTATGGTTTGACAATAATGTTTACTTGCCCTTGATAAAATAAACTTTTTTATGTATTGGTAACGTTATCTACTTATTCATGATATTATTATGTTACGTAGGATACTAGCGACCCGCTCCGGTTTCGCATAGGTATCGCGTGTGTACTTTATAATATGATACAGCTTCCTCTTGAATCATACTATCTACAAAAAAACTTTGCATACATAATATGGACAGGCATTGAAAAGCGACTTTGCTTGAATACTATAAAGTGATAATTAAATTAATTTCTATTTTCAATAGTGTGTGTTCATGTATTCTTAAAAATCTCTCTTTTTTCCTTAAAAGTAACAAACGATCATTAAACTCTTGGAGATTCCCTGTGTTAGTAATTTGGCCACCCTTTGAACTCCTTACTCCATTAACTTCCATTTTCACTTTAAATTCCCACAAAGTACATTTCTTGATGGACTGAACGTGATAAGTCGATTTATATCTATTAAAAATATAATTATTTCGTTCAAAGGTAAAGAGGAATTATTTATTTCTACAAAAAGATATAAAATGTTTGACCCACTTAAAATCTTTGAGAGAACTAAGTCTAAAGTGTTTGCAAAGTCTCTTTGATTCCCCGAGTATTCTGTCGAGCAATTCCTACATACCGTCCTTGTCTTGCACGTGCCGTTTGATATATCTATCTCGCTTTAATAGCTGTTTATTTAGGGAGATAGACGCAATGGAGCGCGCAAAAATGTTGTTTGACAACAAATGAGAGATGGCCGTTTTTTTTCGCTGTTAATGAGTTTGTGTGTGTGTTTGATTAAAAAATAAGATTTAAATTGTTCTGTGCACAATAATATCAAAGTGTCTTTAAAAAATACGAGGAAATTGTCGTTTTGTGATAATTTAAAATGAAAAATTATGACGACTCTTCTTGCGTTTGCTTGTGGGCAGGAATGAGTAGCAAAGTGTCTAAAAAGTATCTGAAATGTGTAAATCAATTTAAATTATGGAAGGACAGTGTACAATACATTAATTAAAATATAAGTGCACAAGAGGTCTAATGTTATTAATTATTGATTATAATTTAATATGCAATAGAGTCTTATAGTGGGTGAACGAGCAATTTCATTAAATAAAGCCAAATGCTTCCTCTATTATAAAATAACTATCTAATGGTCAAATACAATAATGGCGTTCTATTGTTAAAAATATATTTACACTAGATTTCCGCCCGCGGCTTCGCCCGCGTTTGCAAAGGAAAACCCGCATAGTTCCCGTTCCCGTGGGATTTCCGGGATAAAAACTATCCTATGTGTTAATCCAAGTTACCCTCTATATGTGTGCTAAATTTCATTGTAATCGGTTCAGTAGTTTTTACGTGAAAGAGTAACAAACATCCATACATCCATACATCCTTACAAACTTTCGCCTTAATAATATATATTAGATTAGATAATATTAGATAATATATGTATTATACAGTTGAAGGAAAATAATAAATTATGAACAGCATTCATCTTTTATTTAAAGAAATGGAAAAATTGTATTATGGAAAAATTTAATTTGTTTTATTATTGTGGACAATATATTTGTACATTTAAATATTTTTGTAGCAATTCACACTCTCTTTGCAACCCAATATTCACCCAATATTTTTAAATAGCTTTTGAAAAAAATTTCGTAAAAAGATCCTATACAATATATCTTTAAAACGACAGGCACCTGCAACACCTAGTACAGTGATGAATTAATATTACGTGATCGGAATAATGCTTGTGTTCAGAGTAATTCTTTATATTTTATCATATATTTTCTTACAATGACAACGACCTTTAGATTGGATCATTCAGCATCTAAGTCTGACTCTGTAATATGTTTTTTCCTTTTTACAAAAAAATCTAGCTCGTTGAGAAGATGTAAAAATGTGTGTGAATAGGTCAGTATTAGCTGGCAGTTATGGGTGATTAAACGCGCGCTTTTATCTACCTAGAAGGGTAATTTCTATGGAAGTATTCATGGCATATTCCATGCAAAATATTTTTATCTCCAGTTAAACATTTTTAGCCCTCAAGGGACTTAGCCCTTCAGTCTTATAAAGATTATGATTTGAAAAATAGGCAGAAAGCTGCTTTTGACCTTAAGTCTGATCGCAGCACGCGTTTCCAGGGGCTGGAACTGGGTCAAGGGTACGTAAATGATTATAGGCTTTATTTCTATGAAAATATGATTTATTTTCCGTTATATTCGCATGAGCGGGACGAATTCGTTTTTCTTAGAAGTTTGGAGAGGTAACAATTTTAAGACGTTAACTCTCTCCGGTATATTATGTTTGTTCTTTATTTAAGATGTAATTTCAAACTGAGTCGTCGAAAATTTCCTTTTGCGAGCAGCATTTTATTTGATGGTAGGTATCGTTAAACTTTGTGTGTGTAAGGTTTTGTTATGCATTTATTATTATTATCGATTTGTTGATAAAATTCTGTATATATTTGAAATAAATCCCTTTTTTTCATGCTTTTTCATCTGATACAACAAAGACCTATGGTTAGAAGGATTCTTGGGCAACGTTAAGTTTATGTCATGACAATAATTTATTTTTACACTTTTCAGGTATTTAATTTTGGTCATGAAGTTAATTATCTTTCCAAATCTACGCCGTTGACCAAATATATCGTCCTGCGTGTAACAACAACCATGTAATTACAAAATGAAATGGCATACAAACGCATTAATTTAAACCACTGACAGTTAAATAATATACGATTTGATAATCGCAAAATGATAACATAAATTCATTAAATCCCGAATATAATTGCTTTTGGTCTACAGTAGATGATATTAAATCACAAGCACGTTATTAATTTCAATTATGTTATCTCGAACAACTATTACATCTATTCCGTAATTTGGTAATGCTTACGAAACATTTCATTACCTTAATATATTACCAATAATGTAATGATAACATTATATTAGAGTGATTGGTTTTTGTTAGCCGAGTTGCTTGTTATTCTTTTTCGAAGAGACTAGAAAACATAAAAATGAATTTGTATTATAAATCGGATTAGAGATGAATTTAAAAACATCTTCATAAATTTTAATTGGACAGTTATTAACTTGTGCACCTTCAGGTTTGGTGAAAAGTTATTACCATCACCCTATTTTTTTATATAATGTTCTTGTAGCGGAATACAGCTACGTAGCTTCGGAGCTACGTATGTGCTACGGAGTCTGCTACGAAATTGGCTACGCAAAAAAATCTTAATATTATATTATGTAGATCATAAATTTTCTTACCGTGGGATGAATGTCTGTTTGTTACATAATATCACTTCTAACGGCTGAACAAATCTGGATGGAAATAAACATAGCGATAGATTATTCTCGAAAATAGATTGCAACTAGGTATTTGAGAAAAATATTGAGAAAGCGAGGGTAACCTATTAAAAACTCGAATTTCTATTACCCGAATCTTAAAACCCCGAAAACGGTTGTTAGAACTTTTAAAAGACAGATGTAATGAATGACAAATTTTTAAAATTCCTTTTTTAATTTCCCAGATGAATCAATTTCCAGATGCACCAAAACCAGATTTTTAAAAAGTATTTTTTTGTTTCCCGTATTCTCATAATACAGATCTCATTATACCAGATTCTCAGAATACTTTTTTTTGTTTCCCATCGTACCATTTTCCAAATAAACTATTGCCAAATTTTCATAATCTTTTTATTTGGTTCCCATATAATCGTATAACAGATAAACTATTGCCAGATTTTCATAATCTTTTTATTTGATTTCCATACAATCGTGATTATACCTTTACTATCGACTGAAAATAAACATTGTCAGTAAGTAAATTTATTGTTTTACTTGTCCATTACAGACCGGTTTTAGTGTCAAAGTCGACTCAGTAGGTTAGGTTTGAACTACGACCCCCACGCTAGAACTGACTCGCTATTGTTTTACTTGCCCATTACAGAAAGGTTTAAGTGTCAAATTCGACTCAGTAGGTTACGTTAGGTTTGAAGTGTGACCCCCCATGCACGAACCGAGCGAGCGAAGCGAGCGTGCCGCGGCAGCGGCCGGCGAGTGCCAGAACCGACTCGCTATTGTTTTACTTGCCCATTACAGAAAGGTTTAAGTGTCAAATTCGACTCAGTAGGTTAGGTTAGGTTCGAAGTGTGACCCCCCATGCACGAGCCGAGCGAGCGAAGCGAGCGTGCCGCGGCAGCGGCCGGCGAGTGCCAGAACCGACTCGCTATTGTTTTACTTGCCCATTACAGAAAGGTTAAAGTGTAAAATCTATTCAGTAGGTTAGGTTAGGTTCGTGCTGCGACCCCCTGGAAGGATTTCGTTTTGCTGGATATCGTTTATTTGAATTTCAAAAATCTGGACATTGTTTGTCTGGATATCAATTAACTGTATTTCAAAAATTTGTGTTTTAAAAATCTGGCTTTCGTGCATATGGATTACGGTCATCTGGATTTTGTGCATTTAGATTTCGTATGTCTGGAACTCATTCGTCTGGATTGTAAAACGTCGTACAAATAAAGAAATGGGCAAATGAAATTCGGAGTTGCGATTATATGGCAAACAAAACTTCGAAATTTTAAAATTCGGGGTTATGAAAAAATGTCCAAACGTTTTCTGGATTATGATATTCGGAATATTAAAATTCGAGATTAAGATAGGTAACCGAAAGCGAGACAACTAGTATCTGTGTTTTTAGAAATTTAATCCTCACATTTAACATATTAAATTTTATCATACAGAATGTGGATACAATTAAAATATAATTGCTATTTATCAAGCTGTGCTCTTCAAAAAATATTTTATTAATATATTGTACACATATAATTCTAGATATAAAATGTAAAGTACCTTTAACATAAGCGAGGGAACGTTCCCTTAAATAAACTTCGAATACCTGATACATATTATACATTATACATATACCTAGGTATATAGAATTACGTCGTGTATTAGAGTCGAGTCAATTACTAGATCGTCTTATTAAACGCCTCATGTCGAATGTTACAAATTGAAATGTACATGGCTTTGTATTTTTATATCATTTGCTTGCAATTTCTTTTAGGGTTTAATATTTGGTATTAGATACGTTTGTTAGTATATTTATGTTTGTTGTAGAGTTACAATATTATTTAGATTTTGATTTTATTTACAGAAAATATGTCTTGAATATCCAATGAAAGAAGTATAAAGTGGGGTGTATAGGTATTTTGCGTTATATATTTGTTGTTTATATATATTTGTTGTATAACCTCTACTTATCTGAAAATATAGTGTGTGTTTCTTGTTAAAGTTAATAAATAAATTTAGAATTTATAAAAAGGGCGAAAAGATTGATCGTGAACCGAGATTTAAAGTGTAATAAATATTTTAATTTCATTATATTAAGTTTCTAAATCCTAAAAGCTTTTTCATATTATTTGTACCCACAATGTTATGTTAGCAGAAAAGTTTTAACAACTTATATTGAATAAATGTTTCGACGAAATTTTCAACAGAAAACGACATATAAGTGGTAAGTACAAATTTATACATACTATACAACTGTATATCATTAAATACACTAACTGTAATAAACAGAAGTTTTAAATGTATTTACAGTTGAACGAATTTTTTTTGTAAATATAGTTATGATTCAACATAAACATAGGTACCTCAAAAGTAGATGACTAATAAAAGATGTGATATGAAAACTACATGCTCCAAGTAATCAACGACAACATCCCAAACCAAGATCATTAAACCAAGTACCTATATTAGGTAACTTAATTGATACCCAGTCGATTCAAAGCCCACAAAGCAATACGAATGAATATAGGATTTGAATGGATATAGCAATAAATCACAAGGGCATATTTCTCATACGTCTGCGATATAAAGATGGTGCAATTTAGATAATAGACAGTGGTCTACGGCTATTCAACCCTTTACGTGAGGGTCGATCATGGTACAAGTTATGGGAGACGCAATTTGTATGATAAATAAGAAAATTCAATAACGTTATATTTGTGTTAACCAACATGGTATGCACTAATATTATAAAGAGATCGCTAATCGCGAAGGTTGACTGGGTTTCGCTTCCTTCAGTTCATTTGTGCGGCACTCAACTCCCCTACAGTAAAATCGTCAAAGATCTCGGCATATATATTGACCAAACACTGTCTTGGGATCCTCAACTGAAAGAAGTGAGCAGGAAGCTGTTTGCCTGCGCTGGTGCCTTGCGACGACTGCGTAATCTACTATCCATTCCGACAAAGTTAGCGCTTGCTCATTCCCTTCTCCTGTCCCACCTTGACTATGCTGATACATCCTACCTTGACCTTTCTGAAGCCCAGTTGGATAGGCTTGAAAGACTCCAAAACTTCTGCATCCGATTTATCTTTGGTTTGAGAAAATTTGATCACGTCTCCGACTTCCGTAAGAGACTGAAATGGCTCCCTATCCGACTGAGGCGAAACTCCCATATCCTTCATCTTCTGTACTGTGTGTTGTTTGATCCAAAAGCTCCAAGCTATCTTCGAGAGAAATTCAAATACTTGAGCTCGAGTAATTTACGCTCCTCTACTAACCTTTTACTTCTGATTCCGGCTCACAAAACAAAATTCTTTCACAATTCGTTTGCAGTTCGTGCGGTTCAATTATGGAACTCTCTCCCCACAAAGGTCAGATGTGCTCAAAATTTGAACGCTTTTAAGTTTTTATTAAAAAATTATTATCTATCTCTTGTGTAATTTTGTATAGCTGTCGTATTTACGTTTATTTTTATTTCTTGTTTTATTCTATTTTTCTGATTCCTTCTTTTCTGCATAGTTACTAATATTTATCATGTATATATGTGTGCTATGGATATATATTTGTGTATGTATTTATGTATTTATTTTATGTATTGTATGTAAGTGTATGTATAACTATTTATTATAATTATTATCGTATTTATGTATTTATTTATTTCATTATTTTTATGTATTTTATATTACTATTAGTAAGTAGTTAGCTTTATATATGTTTATTTTGTACATTTTTCAATGTGTTAGTATTGCCTTATTTTTGCTCACCCACATCATATTGTTAAATTTCCTCTGATTGTTGGGTTGCCTGGTAGATATCGCTACCTAGCGATAAGGCCGCCCTTTGCTGTTTCTGTAGTATTGTCTTTGTTATATGTATTTATGTATTTTCAATGCAATAAAGTATAATAAATAAAAAAAAAAATAAAAAGAGGAAATAATTGATTGTTTGTTTATATTGAAAGGGCTCCGAAACTACTGGACCTATTTAAAAAATTCTTTTACCATTAGAATCCTACATTATCCCTGACGAACATAGGCTATATTTTATGATTACATAGATCTGAGTGAAGATTTGATATCAATTTGAACAATTGAAAAATATAGAAAATGATTCTGTAAATAAGAAAATTATGGTCACCTCTCATACTGCACGTAAGTTCATGCCATGTACCATACAGATGTAGGCCCGTGATAACATATACCTATTATTCTTGGTCGGGACTGATACGGTGACCATTATTTATGCCAACGTGAGACTGTTCCGGATATTAGGATTTGTAACATGTATTATTGCGTGTACATATGTTGCATAGGCACTAAATGGTTTCAATTGATTATATTCAACCCGCGCAGCGGCTAGGCTCATTCAGGCTAGGCATTTAGCAGATCTAATTGACGATACAAATTTAGATTAGATTTCGATAAAATTTTAAGGAAAAACGAAGCAGTTCTTTTCACTCAGAAAATTATATAATACAATAATATAATGTTTTCAGAGCATGACCAATAATTCAATCACATCACATTTTTCATTGAATCAATCATTTTAAATGTTTGATTCTTTTTAAGATAGACATTTTATTCATAAAATGTATTAAAATATGGAAGAATAATTTTATTATTACGGTAATCATTGTACTTATAAGTCCTTCGTCAAATGAAGCCTTCTTATTTTATTATAAATATGTAAGAAGATCTAATAATTACAGTAATAATCAGATTGAGCAATCTTACAAAAACACAGATTAAATTCGACGGAGAAAGAGCTAGAACTTATTACTTGATTTTATCGAAATACCTAAATAAAATATTATTTTATCTTTGACGAAAAGAAACTGGCTTTATATTAAGAAGGACTTAAACAGAATACTGAATAGCTTAGCATGAAACTTTGCTTTTATAAGCTGCTTATGAAGTCTGCGATTAAACATATTCTACAAAGGAATGATTATGACTGAAAGGAAATTATGTTTTAAAACAATATTAAGATTCATTTTGTTATTAAAACGTTAGGAAATTTGTACGACCCCTTATGAGTAGGTACTTGTACTTCATTATAATTTATGGACATCTATTTGTAAATAGAGTTATTATTACCGATTTTTTTAACCTTCCAGCGGTCGCGCGCGGTCTCTGAGTCCGCAACGAACTTGTTTTAGTCAATATACTGAAACTGTAAACAATAGACGCTTGCGCTTCCGTGATACCTTCGAGGGGGTGAGGTAGCACCTCTCAGTAGCCCTGTGACATTCGTCGCATGTACACGTGCTTTCTTATTTGTGTTTGCGGTCTCAGATTCCGCGCGCGACCGATTGTGTTCCAGAACAATCCAGTGCAATTAAACCGAAGCCGAGGTAAATATTTTATGTTTTTTGTATCTTATTATTACTTTTTATGCTTTAGACTATAATAATATAAAAGTATAGTTTTAACAATGTATCTTTGTTGTAGACAATGAATTATGAAGACTTAGAACGTCGAATATCTCGCATGTTAGAGGAGGTGGAATCAGAAGATGAGGTCTTCGATGACGTTTCGGACCAAGAAGACGACCCAATAGAAAATTTCACCAGCACAGGATGAGTGTGTTCAATCAGACGCAAGTCGTTGTTACTATTGCGATAGGAAAAAGAACCGCAAAACAAAGTATAGTTGTTTCAAATGTGGAAAACACGTGTCTAGAACATGTGATTGTTATATGCCGAGAATGTTCATTTCCAGTAGATATTATGGACACTAATGACGAATAGTTTATTATAGTTATTCTAAACAAAAATTAGTAGTTTTAAGGTATGTTTTCTTTATTTCATTTTATTATAATTTAGATTATTCTAGAACTTTACGTAAAATGATCTCAAAAATAGATGTCATTTTAGAGTTCCTATTACACAGTGCCAATTGATGATGAATGTGATTTATTTCTAAGATAATTATAGTCAAGTTTATAAGTTGTTAATTGTAAAAAAGAAAATTCCATTTTGTTTTGTTTAATGTTGATTTATAACGGTGATTTCCACCCAGAGTCAAAAATTTTGAGTTTTTATAGACCTTTGTTCTATTAAGTACAAATAAAAGAAGTAATGAGTAATTAAGTTGTTTTTATTTTATTTCACATGTTTAAGACCTCTTTTTAATCATGTGCTATACAATAAGTCGAAATATTCATTTGTTTTCCCAAACGAGACACTTAAATTTGCGGAATCACAGACCGCGCGCGACTGCTTGTGTTCGGCGCAAGGGTGCGACCATTGAAAGTTTAAATTACCGTTCTTGAGCACCAAACAACATAATTGAGAACATGGACTATAGAATCACGTAATGGTGGTATGGGCACCTAAGATTTCTGGAGTAGTCATTTTATTTCTGAGGGACTTTAGTAAGCTATTTGAACTAGAAGTAAGACACGCTCAGGCGAGGTTGCGAAAACTACATGAACTACTATTTAGACATACACTGTAATAACATCACGATTACAATCCCTTACGGATAAAAATTAGACAGCTTACGTACCGTACTTCCAAAGCCATATCAAAATAACAATCACACGCTCTAACAATTTACATTAAGGCTATTTCCTCATAACTACGGGATCCCAAAAACAAGACAAGTTGCGGCCTGATAAATTAGACACACGCAAAAACTACAGTCACCCGCAGACCCTCGTCAGAACATACGTCAACTTTACATAATTCAATCATACATGTGATGCGTAAATGCTATATTTTATATAGGTAAACTGTTTGATAGTTTAGATGTCTTAAAAAAGTATTAGTTAATTATGACTTTTTTTGCGAATCTCATGCATGCAATTAATTTATTTTAATTGGATTATAATTCGCTAATGCTGAAGAAACATATATTTGAATACATTCATTTTGACCAAAATGGTCAAATGGAATGGAATGTATTCAAATATGTGTTTTGTTAAATTGTGGTAGCCATTTTTAAACTTACTCTTATTAATAATACTATAATAGAACACGTAGGAATATTATAATATTAAATAAAAAAATAATATTATTATGATTCCTCAAACACGCGAGCAGTTTTAAAATATATTTCACTAAATAAATACTTTCAAACAATAAAATATTTCTTTAAAAGATTTTCTTATTTTTAATGAGTTAAATAAGGCAATTTTATTCTCTGGCCAATATTAAAATGCGGATGATTTAGGGGTCGTTAACTTTTACTCAATTATGTAAAAAACCCGTGAGATGGTATTTTGAAGAATGGATTAGGCGGAAGGATGGGGTTCTTAATTTTATTTACTTTTGTGCCCCTTACTTATACACAATTGCGTATATTTAGAAGACAAAGGAAATTTGGTTTATATTTTAGAGCTGTATAATTATTGATAACGGAGGAAATACTTTTTCGATACCTACGTTTTATTTATTCAATATCGAAAAACACAATCAAACTTAGCATAAATTTATGCAGACATAACCTAATAAGATAAACTGTACTTTAACTAAACTTCCTACTAAAAAAATTGACCACAAAATGAAACAATGTCCTGAAAATTATATTATTAAGTGGTCCACAGGAAATTCGACTGTTACATAAATAATGAACACCAAAACAATTTCAAAATTTAGTTTTACGTAACAATTGAAATGTAGAAGTTCGTAACTACCATTATTAATTTTCAAATTACGACAAAACAATAGTTACCCTCCTTGGTACAAAACTTTAGCATCGTAATATTTTGTGAGCGACTCAGATAGCGTGACTGGCAATTATTGAAAATGATAACGAGAATATTCAGGTTTCTTTAGGTATTTTCCCGGTTGTCATGGCAACAAAGATGGATGATATGCGATATGACGGGCCTTGGGACGCGGAGCGAAAGAAAAAGTTTAACAAAACATCTTTATAAAGTTGGGGGTAATATTTTATATTATTTATTTATTCAACATCACAAATGTTATCCGAAGTTTTAATATTTCTTTAGAGATAATGGAATGAAACATCAAACTAAATCCGTACCTTCAGTTTCACGTTGGTTATTTGATTTGATATCTGTTGATACTCTATTTAAGCTCTAATTATTATCCAAGTATTTGTATGCTTTGAGGTGGTCTTAGAGGAAGGGGCGTGGATTTCCTGCAGCGCTAACGAAGGATTAAAAATTATGATTAAAATCCCTCTCCTTGGTTTGTTTTGATTGTGATTATTTTAACTATTGTTATTTAAGAATAAGAAATGCGTTTGAAAGAATAAATATAATAGTTAATGTCCTGGATATTTGTTTTATAACTTACTAGCGGTCCGCCCCGGCTTCGCCCGTGGTACCTACATGTTTAAACTATCCTATCTCTCAAGTTGGATCGAATTGCACATGGTGTGCGAATTTTATTATAATCGGTTAAGTGGTTTAGGAGTCCATTGAGGACAAACATTGTGACACGAGATTTATATATATTAAGATAATTATTCGTGTGGCATCTTGATTAAACTAATCTATCTCCAAGCGAAATATCATGCAGTCCGATCAACCGTTCTTTAGAACAGAAACAAAGTCACAAACTTTCGCCTTTTTACTTAGCAAGGTTAAAATAAAGCTTACTACTTACTACTTGTGCAGAAATATTTCTCCAGCTTTAACAAATTGCTTATAACTTTAATTTGTACTTGTACTAAATAAATACCCATATAATAACTCCCGGAGACTCAAGTAAAGTACCGTCGAGCCCAGAATTCAGGTGCTGTATCGATTTATACACGTTTCCCAACCTCTTTCTGATCGTTGATTGCGTTAGCCAAAAATTGTAAGGAACACTTGGGAGAAACGACGTTATGTAATAATTGTGTGCTATAACAACTTGTAATGTTGTATTTGAATTGGGAATTGGTTAAAATTTATTACTTTGATTTTTTTATTTATCTGACTACCAATGCATTTAAAATTTTAGAAAGATTTTATTTAGTTAAAACGCATCGGCCTTATTTTTATTATAAGACCGACAACAATTTCACATGGATTCTTGTGAAGGCTCATGAGCGGTGATGATCGCACGCAACCTCACAGTTCAATGTCGTTTGCCCGCTTTCTTTTTATAAAAAAGGCATTTTCGAAAATTTCCATCTCCAATCTTTTATATAACATAAAAAGTTTAAGTTCCTCCAGTTAGGCATGGTATTAAGTGTTGAAAAAGAAGAAAAAGAGTTATCACGCTACTTTAATATGTAGCTTTAGTTGTCTGGAAGAAATAGCTCTAAAGCGATAAGACCGCCAATTGTACTTAGTTTAAGCTATCTGTAAGTTAACTCTTTAATTTTTTGACGTGACAACGTCTTATAATTCGATAGCGCCGGCTGCACGCACGAAAAAACATGACTCATACGGCGTTACCTCGCTCTGAGGCGTTCCATGTAAGGCTTGAAATGCAAGCGAGAGCGCGGAACGAGCGACAAAGAAGCACAATCAGACGTTGTCACGTTCAACTATCGTCAGTAAACAGACTTTACAGACAACCAATTTTTTGTATAGAATATTATATATAATAAGTGCAATAAAGAAAAAAAAATGTGTGCGTGTACTAGTGTACACACGTAAGAAGAGAAACTTCTTTTTGGCCTTATTTTTCAAAAAATAATTTACTATATAATTGCAACTTCACAGAAATACGTCGAATCACGCGTAGTAGGGATAAGAAAAAGATGGCGCGTAACGGAAAAATGTTACACTTTATTTTTTTTCCAACCCCGATAAAGAAGTTTCACTTCAAAAAACTTCATTTGTATTGTTGCAGACTGGCTCACAGTAACCTGGGCCCAGAGCGGGATGCAGCTTCAACCAGACGCAGAAGGAGACGACTCGCTCAGGGGACGGTGAGGCTTACATCTATTTCTTATACTATGGATGTGCAATACGGTTTACTGATCGCTTTGAAGACTAAAAGAATGATTTAGCCGTTCTGGATGAATATTTATCCTACCATATTTGCATCTACGATATCACGGTTTTTTTTATGAAATGCCCTCCTATTTGTATTAAAAACATTTAATTTTGAGTCTACAAACAAAAATACAAATAGAAACATGGTATTAGAAAAACGCTTTCCTGCGTACTTTCCAAAAATTTTCATTTATGAAATTTTTGCGAGGAAAAATACAACAATTTATACACGTTTGTACAGTTTTTAATATGAAATAATAACGAAATTTCGCGTGTTTAAATTACGCCCGTCAGGAATGCAATAAAATATGTCGAGCAAGCAAATACGGACTATGGAACTAATAAAGCGAATGTTTGTTAACGACAGCCCGTTTCCGGGCGAGCGCTTTGCGGGGTCTTTAGACATTACGATCAGATACGATTATCGTGTCCAGTTCTTGATATGTGATTGTAAGAATAGGATGCTAACAAATATAAATTAGATGTTAGTAGGTTTTTATAAAAATCATCCGCGATATTAAATCCCCAACGTGTTTCATTAATTACACCTCTAACGCTCTACCTCTTGTGTATGGACAATGTAATGTATAATTCATAACATCACTTTCTATGTATTCAAATTCCATTTGACTGTATTTTTTTTAATAACAACACCAGCAATTTATGGAAAGTAAATACTTTTAGAGAAGGTACTTAATTAAGATCATATAATGCGGATGATTACATAGGACGATCACCTAGATAAATAAAATGTGTCGTAATCGTAATGTGTAAACGACTTTTCCTTTCTAAGGCATAGTTCTCCAACTCGCTGTACTCACATTGAAAGTTGTGAATTTGACTAAGATTAATCGAAAATCAAATGAAATTTATTAGTACTGCTTTTCGAACGGACTTTACTTTTATGTTAGTTTGTATTGTTTTACTCAATGATGTTATTTACTGACTAGTATGCGGACCCGGCGTCGTCTGTTTTCACCTAAGTAATTCCTTGTATTCGAAAAAATAAATAATCCCAATTTACGATCATAATTTAATCTGTCCCTTAAAATTTTGAAATTACTATTTTTGATTTTGTTTTTCTATTTTTAGTGTAAAAAACTCAAATTTTACCGTTTTCACAATTAACACAGGACGTATATTACAAGAAAATTGTCACAAATTCCACAGCAATATATCTTTATAAAAATCGATAGTCTCAAGTATCGCCTAACAAAGTCAATTAGCGCTTAATGAGTCGCTAAGTACGGACCCTTCACAATTATAACATTCCTAGCCATGCTTCGTTAACTTGGCCGCGAAAAATTCCTCTTTAATCAGTTTAAGTAGCTCCTCATCTTTTTATTTCGTAATATTTTTAACACGCTTTTATTAACTTCACCTGTATTTATGAAACTGACTCTCTTACTCGATTTTGACCCATTTTAAATGGATAGATTTAATAATAGCTTTACACTTATCAAGGATCGGTGACAATACAAAAAAATTTAGGAATTTAAATTATAATTAAAGTGTGTTTTTTAATTTTTTTAACTATAATTATTTCCGATAATATGTACCATCTATACTGCCTCATCTATTTATTGGTTTTAGCTTCATATTTTACTTGGATACTTAATAATATTGTTTGTATATTTATCAGTTTTATGTAATTTTCCAATAGTCAACAACAAAATAGTAGCTCGCTAATAAGATTATTAACTAGTACGAGACAGAGGGATTATTATATAGTTGTAGCAGAAAATAAAATACTTTACTATACAATATTTATTATTTTTACAAGGGGAACGGGTTTACGCAGCAAATTTATTCTTAGGGTTCGTAGTATTTCTTTTTTTTTAACCGTTTAACGTTTATGAAACCTTATCCAGTTACTGACCTTAAGGTTAGCTTAATTAATGTTGTCCAATAGCAAAATCGACATTATATCAAAAAGTAAAAGGTAGTTACTTTTTCAGTAGAGGATACTTCTTTGGTGCTAACCATTCTTGTTACACACTAATTTTATCGGAAAATACATTACATTTCTACTTAGAATGTAAGGGTGATTAATTAAATGTCCTATTATATTGAATAATCTTTTAATTTATAAAAGGATAAACGGATTATACTATTTATACATTTCACTACAGCCTATAGTCTCACACATTACGTGTACAATGTACATGACGAATATCTTGTCATACTAATTACTCCTTGTATGGAGTAATTGTTGAATAATGTACTTAAACCTTGAAATATGAACTGTAATATTTAACCGAGTAGGTCTATTTAAAACTTTCAAAGATGATAAAAGTTCCATGGACTGTAACCCAAAGGTAAATAAAAAAATGCTTACAAATGAGATGGAATAAATTATATAAGTTGCTGAAACCAAAAAAATGTTGTGTGGTTTTATGAAACCACGGTAAAAGTGAAACTTAGGCACAAAATTATCGTATTTGTACGATAATTATCGTACGGTTCGACCGTCACGCGACATGCGCTACACAGACCAAAAAGTTTGAGACGATGTAATAAAAGTTTCACTTTAACATGCGCTACACAGACCAAAAAGTTTGAGACGATGTAATAAAAGTTTCACTTTAATAATATCATTGTTTGCAGTTTATAGCTTGCCCATCTTTTGGAGATAAAAATATTTAACTAGATTCTATTTCTCCGTAGAAATAGGCAGTTATAACCCATAACCTACTAGACATTACGGTAATTAATTCAACGGGTAATTATAATCCTACCAAATAAAGATGACAAGCGTGATACAGCGTACTACGTAACGTCGGATAATACCGCCCGACGGGAACACACCTGCGCCCGGTTCGATAATACAAAATTAATTATTAATTTATGGATATTAATATATTGAATTATGCAATGCGGAGAGGATATTTAATTAATTTTAAATAATTAGCGTCGATTTTATATGAGAAAATAAAGATGTTAGTTAAAAAAAATAAAATGCTTACAACAATTGACTTTTGTGTTTTTAGATTTCAAAAATGTTAGCAGAATTGATTTCTTCTTAGCAATTTAACATTTTAGTCTGCTTGTTACAATCGCTTTAGTGTTCATAACAGAGGGTTTACTATTGCTTAAATGAATAAATTATATTTAATATCATCACAAAGGACTGTAATGGTCTTAAGCTTCATGTATGTGACTGGCTTTATTTCATACATTTACATATTATAGTACCTAGATATTATACCCTTAGAATTTTATCGATGAAATCTTAAATTTATATATACAGTTGACGAACTGCTTCTATTCTTTCATAATGAATTTTGTTTATTAAAAATTATTAAATTATTATTTATATTTGCATGATTAATTAACAACAATCCAACCGCAAACGTCAACGCGGTTTTGGAGTGGAAATAAAAGGTCGACTTATTTCATGAATTAAGGTCTACCACAAACATTATTCGATAAATAAATGTGCATTAATAAATTAATATTTTCAATGTGTTTATTTTAAAAATGCTTATTGAAAACATTTGAATGTAGGAAAAATAGTCAGATTTAGATTTAAGGTGCAATAAAACATAAATAAGAGCTTTTAGAAGCAAGAGTCAAATCTTTAGTACTAAACATTCAGATTTTATTCCACCAGGCACACGAAACCATCACGATATCATGCAGAACCAATAACTAAAAAGACACTAAAGAAAAGAAATACGTGTCTTTATCCTAATTGAACTGCACTGGAGCTGACAAAGCATATTCTTTAATTAAAAAGCGTTAAAAGAATCTGCCTTTTGCCGAGTTTTAATCCGCTTATAATAAGAAGTTAAAGGAGTGAAAATATTAAGCCTGTGTTCGCGAACACGTCTGCTCAAATTTTCTGCATAAAGTTACCTAATTTGAAAACCTTTCTTTATTGCGTTCATATTTAATACGTTGTTTTATTTTGGTCTTACACGTGGTATAACTTGTGCAAAAGATCTCACAAACGTTTGGGGTGTATAATATAGATACAATAAATTTATAATGTACTAGCGGTCCGCCCCGGCTTCGCCCGTGGTACCTACATGTTTAAACTATCCTATCTCTCAAGTTGGATCGAACTGCACATGGTGTGCGAATTTTATTATAATCGGTTAAGTGGTTTAGGAGTCCATTGACGATAAACATTGTGACAAGAGATTTATATATATTAAGATAAAAAATGTAATCGCCCTACGTACCGTATCCAATCCCTGTATCTTATCCTAGTTATTACAATTTACATAGTGTGGTACATAGAGAAAGAAATAATATGCCTTTTATAGAGATGCTTTTATCTTCAGTTCACTTTCCTTGAGTTGAAAAAAATATTTATAAACGCATGTTCAACACGTCATTCCGTATTTCTCTGAGGGATTTTATCTTCAGAACGATACAATTAATAATATTCAATTTCAAGCGAGGTCGAGTTAAAACAGTAGTATAATAACAGCAAAGATCCGATTCACTCGATCAAAGCAATTTGGTCAACAGAAATCGGGCCCACTAGCTGCTCAATCGCCTCCGATTAAATGCAAAGAATTTATTTTTTATTTTTCCAAAGTCCCACCCGTTCGGAAACCGAAAAAGAAACAAAAAATCTATTGCGTTCCATTTAATCTGTTGCAATTTTTACCGGTTTTAACGACTGAGATTTCGTAGCTCTTTCCCTGGCTACATTTTTGGGATAGTTACGTGGTATTTTGTAGGTAGAATATTGATACTAAATGTATAAACTGATAGGTTATGAGTCACTTTATTTTTAAGTATGTCTACACAATCTTAATATATATAAATCTCGTGTCACAATGTTTGTCCTCAATGGACTCCTAAACCACTTAACCGATTATAATAAAATTCGCACACCATGTGCAGTTCGATCCAACTTGAGAGATAGGATAGGTTTTATCCCGGAAATCCCACGAGAAAGGGAACTATGCGGGGTTTTCTCTGAAAACGCGGGCGAAGCCGCGGGCGGAAAGCTAGTACTTTATAAAATATATTTTCGTAAAACTCGATGTTCACTATACTTATTGATCATTTTATATAATAATATAATAATAATAATAAAAACATTTATTGACAATAAAACACACCACACAGATACAAAAAACAAACATAATTAAAAAAGAAAACAAAAAAACCAATAGAACTTAAAAACTAATTAAACTTACTTAAAACAAAACAAATAAAATAATATAAAAAACCTTATAACTAAACTTAAAAAATATAACTAAAAACAACAACAAAGAACTGTGTGGTAATGTCCATTATCAAAAGGGACTACTCAGTTAAAAGCTGTAGTGCCCCATAGGAACACTAACAGCACTGATTTTCAGGAGCCCCTATCGATTGCGACGATTGGAGTTACAGCTTATACCTACGTACTTTGCATTGTAGCAAAGTACAAACACAGACTATAATAAATAAATAGATAACAAATCTGAATAATATATATATGTATATACAACGATGGAATAGTGATACGTGTGATATATATTTATTAATATTAGCACTTACTCTGCTTATATAATATGAGAAATAAATGTGTAATAAATTAAGAATAATAAATAACTAAAATAACAAGTATTATAATAAATACGTAGAAATATACAAATACAGCGGGAAACATCAACGACACTAAGGCTGGTACAGCGTATTTAATAAATGGTTTTTATATTTAAAACTAAAGTTTGTGATAGTTTTTACTTCAGACAGGGGTGGTGGAAGGTTGTTCCAGCACTTAGTGGCGCTGTATGTGAAACCGCCTCTAAATGATGCAGTGTGGTGCATGGGAACCGAAAGCTTTATGCTGGCAAATCTGGTTTTGTATTTTAGGTCGCTTCGTTGACCTAACCAAGCTAATTTTTCATATAGGTATGATGGTATTTTTTGTGCATCAACCCAAATAATAAAGTAGCAAAATGTAATTGCCTACGTCCATCCATATTTAAAATACTGGCGTCTTTAAGATAGGGACTGATGTGGCTCCTAGGTGGAACGTTCCAGCAATATCGTGCGCAGGCATTCTGGACGCGTTGTATAGCTGTTTTAGTACGGCTCAGCAGTCTAGGGCCATATACAGTATCCGAGAAGTTAAATTTCGACAAAACAAGAGAATCACATAGACGGATACGTAAATTTAAATTTATATATTTTCTTATTTTATACAAGATTTTTAACCTATAAAAAGAATTAGAAATAGTGTTATTTATATGTTTTTCGAATCTCAAATTCTCGTCAAATAATAAGCCTAAATTCCTTGCCTCGTGCACACGTTCGATTAAATTATTATTAACTACTATTTTGGGATCAAATTGCTCAATCGCTTTTACCATCTTAGGGCTTCCTAGAAGCATAAATTTGGTTTTTGATAAATTTAAAAATAAAGAATAATAGAATATACAGGGTGTAATCGTTAAGTGTGCACAGGCGATTATTCCGTAGCTATTGCAGATATAGAAAAACTTTAAACTGATATTGAAAGCCCTTTACCTAATGAGTAAAATGACAATAATAACTTTTTAAAAATAAAACGGGAAATATCCAAAAATTTTACATCAAACACGCCCATACATTTAGTATGAGATATGACTATCCCCAACATGTAATATGAAAGGTTTGAGTTTTTTTTGGTTTTGTGCTTAAATCACTTCGCAAATTTTAATGAAAATTCATATAGAAACTGTAAATAGAGCTCGATGTGGAATGCGAGATTCGAAAACGAGGATGTCACTTCGAACATTTGCTTTGAATACAAAATGTATGGGAGTGTTTAATGTAATTTTTTTTGGATATTTCCCGTTTCATTTTTAAAAAGTTATTTGTATCATATTACTCGTTAGGTAATGTTCTTTCGATATCAGTTTAATGTTTTTTGATATCTGTTGTAGTTACGAAATAATCGCCCGTGCATACTTAACAATTACACCCTGTATATGACAATAATTAGAATTAGCTTATACATGTTAGTTTATTCTACTCGTTTTTAATCACTAAAAATGTTTCAACGCATAGTTTCCTACAATTTTTGTAAAGTTATATGGTATCTTTGAATGTAATGGACAAAATCGTAAAGTGAGAACAAAGAAGGCAATCCATACTAATATTATAAATGCGAAAGTAACTCTCTCTGTATCACGCCTAAACTACAGAACCAATTTTCATGAAATTTGGTATGGAGATATTTTGATACCCGAGAAAGGACATAGGCTACTTTTTATCCCGGGAAAATGACTCAATCCCGGAAATCCCACGGGAACGGGAACTATGCGGGTTTTTCTTTGACTGCGCGGGCGAAGCCGCGGGCGGAAACCTAGTATGGAATAAATGACTATTGATTATTTTATCAAAGGAACTCCGACTCGGTAATTATAGTTAATATCTTTTCATTAATTCACGAACAGTATCTTTCCATTAGGTTTAGTTAATTAAACATCAGTAAGAAAAATACTAAATTAAACGACAGATTACAGCTTAGATTACAGGATGAAAATATTAAAATACATTATTACTTCTGAGAAACATGATATTACAGATATCTTTTTCTCGTGGAATACATCTATATATATAAAAATGAAACCCGTTTCGCGTTGTCACGGCATCACGTGTGAACGGCTGAACCGATTTCGATAATTCTTTTTTTAATATAATCCTTGAACTACAAGGATGGTTCTACGACGGTAAAAAAAACATAAACATGTACCGGGGCGGATCGCTAGTTAGTTATAAGAATTGCATTTGATATGTTTCATGCAATTTGTTCAGTGTTTCCTATTATGCTAGTCGGAAGGTCAATTTGCATTGCGAGATTGGAGAAGGGCTCAATTTACCTATGACCTTTCTAATCGTTACAACATCAAGTTTGAAACTAAATTAAATAAATAATAATATTAAATTATTTACATTCAAATGAAGAAACATAATATGGGTCCGCCAAATAACTTTTTTTTTAAAATGCTATTTAAAAAAAAACTACTAAATATTTTTTCAAATTTCTTTTTTTATTTGAAAGTACAATCCTTCCGGTTAATGATGGAAAATAATTTCATTCAAATGGCTGCCTCGGCTGGCCATGCAGTAGCCTACACGATCGGTCCAATTTTTGAGTACATTATCGATTGTGTGCAGCTGTATTTCACCAATGGCTTCACGAATATTGTCCTTTAAAGCGTCAATTGTCTCTGGCTTGTCGGCGTAACACTTATCTTTGACGGCACCCCACAAATAATAGTCCAACGGTGTCAAATCGCAGCTCCGAGGTGGCCAAACGACATCAGCTCTGCGGCTGATAATGCGATTTTCAAAAACAGGGCGCAAAACATCAAGTGTAGCGTCGGCTGTGTGGCACGTTGCGCCGTCTTGTTGAAACCAAATGTTGCCAATATCCTCCTCTTCAATTTCTGTGAACAAAAATTCGTTCAACATGGCCCGATAACGATCGCCATTGATTGTAACGGCCACACCTTGCTCATTTTCGAAGAAAAATGGCCCAATTATGCCTCTGGACCAAAATCCGCACCAAACAGTGACTCGTTTTGGGTGAATGATCTTTTCAATGAATGCGTGCGGGTTTTCTGTGCCCCAAATGCGACAATTCTGCTTGTTTACATACCCGCCAAGTTCGAAATGAGCTTCATCTGAAAAGATGATTTTTTTGGCAAAATCCGCATCTTCTGCAAGTCGATCGCAGGCCCACTTAGCGAAGCGAAAACGCATTGGATGGTCAGTTGGCTTCAACTCCTGAACCAATTGGATTTTGTACGGCGTCATACCAAGGTCTTTACGCAAAATTCGTCTCAATGATGTCTCCGAAATGTCCAATTGTTGAGAACGACGGTGAACTGATGTTGATGGTGTTTCACGCACACTTTCGGCCACAGCAGCAATATTCTCGGGTGTACGCACTGTTTTTGGCTTTTCACGCGTTGGTTTATCGATGAGGATGCCAGTTTCTTTCACTTTTTTCACAAGGTAACGAGCATACGGAGCTGACGGTGCTTCATTTCTTCCAAAATCCGTACGCAATTTTCGCACACATTCTGCAACATTACCATGATTTTCAAAGTAATGTCGCAATATTTCCCAGCGTTGTTCAAGCGTATACACAACCATATTTGTTCAGCGGAAGGATAAAACTAATTATCTGTCAAATTAGACATGAGCTAAGTGTTGCCATTCACGAAATAAGCACTAGTTGAAAAAAAAAAAGTTAGATGGCGGACCCTAGATATGAACACTACACTGACTTTCAAGGCAGTCCAAAAAAGAAACTGATTTCTCCATTGAGCGCTTTTTGAACGGTTTTTGGAAAATATGATCTAATTTCTTAGGATCAGGTCGATAATATTTTTTTGTTATTTACGAATACGTGCCAGTATTTCATTGTGTTATGATTATACATGGATTATCTTCAACGAGGATATATTAGATGTATGATTGTAAACGATATTATATATTTGACATGAACATATTATTAGCATTTAAAATCACTCTCGCACGCTTCTTCTTTTACGGATTGACTTTAAAATACGTTTTGAAAAATTCTGTAATCAAAAAAATGTTGTGTGGTTTTATGAAACCACGGTAAAAGTGAAACTGTTCGAACGGTTCCGAACACTGCTTTATACCTACTCGGCAGCCGACCGTCACGCGACATGCGCTACACAGACCAAAAAGTTTGAGACGATGTAATAAAAGTTTCACTTTAAAAAACAAAACTATTTTTACCCTTTATAAACTTAAGCTTTTTCATAATTATTCAATGTACGTTGATATCATATGGCATCTTTAGTTTTGATGGTTACATATTTCTGAAATTATAAAATATATCAAGTTCTACATGTCTCCAACTAAACTGTCTTCCCCTTCATTATATCCAATGCTTGTTTGCTCTTTGAATTAAGTTTATTAGCTGTATCTCAATCAAAACATTATAGTTTCCTTTTCTATCAGTGATTAATACAGGGCTCATTGTAACAAAACGCATCCATCATTGAAAATTCCATTGAACACCAGATGGCAGTACTTGAAAGCGGGAACCGATGTTGCTAATCAAACCCCGGTAATTACTTGTCAACGTAATGAATAGGCCCTGAGCAGTACCTAATTGTACCGGGAACACAATGATGGAATTATTTTAATTTATTTAGTATCGTGACGGTGTTGTTTAAGAATTGTTTCGGGTGAGCGAAATGATGGGAAACGAATTTGCAAGTAATTTCTCGATATAATTATGCTTGTTTAAAAACTTTTCTATAAAGACTAATGCAGTTATTGAATATAGATTTAAACATAGTTATCTACAATTAAAAAGGTGTATAGTATCGTAAGGCAAACTGCTCGCAAACGTTCATTCGGATTAATTTATAAGATTAGTACAGAAGCGATTCAATTCCCTTATAAAATTTAACTAGTTTAGCCTCATAGCTTCGGTGTGTATGTTTTCGTTTCGAATGCAAAGCTGTTATAACTTGTAACGATTGCATAATTGATTCTAGCCTTAGTTGCATGGCTAGATTGCCTCGCCTGGCTTGCTGTTTGCCTCAGCTTGCACCGGAAAAAATTGGCCTATGTTACTCGGTGGAGCATAATATGATACTTTGGCTTCCCCCTAGAAAAATAAAAAGAGCCTTTGTTATTTGTTAAAGATGTAGCTTTTTAATGGTAAGAAAATGTTAACAACCATTTTAATAATTCTTGTGTTTAATCATAACAAAGAAAAATAAATCTCCTCTAATTTTATTTTAATACTAGCGGTCCACCCCGGCTTCGCCCGTGGTACATATTAACGTTTTCTCTACATAAGAACCATCCTCGTATTTCAAGGAATATAATAAAAAAAGAATTATCGAAATCGGTTCAGCCGTTCTCAAGTTATGCGCTTACCAACACATTTTGGTATTCATTTTTATATATAAAATTATTATAGGCATACTAGTCCCTACTAGCACTATAGTTAAAAAAAACCATCCACAACAAAACCATCAATAATATTTAAACTATAACATTGTCTTAGGTACGGTCGCGCCGGCAGCCTAGCGGCGACCCCTGGTGAGAAGCTGATGGAACTGCTCCGTCCGAGTGCGGGCACCCCACGGCGGCACTCCACGGCGGCCTGCGCGTCTGCTCAGCCACGGCCCTCGGGCTTCGTCTACTGCCCGTCGGATGCGCTGCCCTACTGCCCGCCCTCGCGGCTCGTGCCTCCTAGACCTGTTAAGGTATGCAATAAGGTAATTAACTGTAAAACTTCTAGTGTTACAAGTGTTTATGGGCGGTAGTGACCACTTAACTTCAGGATGCCCACCTTCTCCTTTGCTTGCTCGTACATTAAAAAACAAATAAGGTAATGAACCTTATAGAGATCTTTCACTTGGTTGAACGATACATGATCTTCATCATCATCACTAAGAAGTAGAAGATGATGAAACTTATGCGGTAAAATTAGAATTGATTGTACGCGCTAAGCTTTAAGAAACTGGATTAAATCAAAATAATTGTAGTATTGAACAGTTCCTTCATTATGGGGCATTTCTTGGCTATAAAATATTACACTGCAAATAAAAATAGAGTATGAAAGTGTAACAAACGAGGCGGGAAGATCCGCGTGTGATCAACTGCCATACGTTTCTAGGAGAAGCACTTTTGCATTGCCTAGATAGATATTAGAATTATTTAAGGGCTTAGAAAAATGGCCGTACTATTCACGTACCTAGTATTTTTTATTGACTTATTTAGACATAATCGCATATTATAAGAATAAACTTTGTATACAAAAAAGGATGTCAATGCCTTATCAAAACAGTTACAACTACAATCACAACATTTACCTATATAGGTAGTAAATTCAAAGAAATATTTGAATGGCTTGCCGATAATACTATTATGAACAATCGACTTTTTCTCTGATGGCCGGGAGTTTAGTCGTAGGTGTCTTTACTCGGAAGTAGAATTGATGTTACCTAAAGGAGCCACGTACAAAAACTTTTCATACGTGCCCCGCGTCATCAATACCGTAGGATCCTTCTCTTTTTACGAGATTTATAATATGAACACATTATACGAAAGTTTCTTCGTAATACGGTATGCGTGTAATATCTTTCTTTGTTCGCCTCGTTATAAACAAACAATTCTTAGCAAAACTTCACAAATCGATACTTCGACGAATAATTATTACTGAGGAATAAACCATTGTTGTCGGACAATGTTTACTTGAGATTTATTATAACTACCAATTACCAGTAAAATATACATTCTATATTTTCGTATAATTAAATTTTCGTAACATTCAACCAACTAATTTATGCCTTAGATTTATACAGCCTTTCTTTATGACTTCATTTAATACTTCAAGAGCTTTTATTTCATTATCATCTGCATTTCGATACTGCATCAACCGCTTAAATTTACGTCAATATCTAATTACCGTGTAACAATCGAATTAATTACGCACGTAGAGAGCCGATACATCGAGTTCCTAACGCAATTAATTACCTTAATATTATACGTTAGTCAATTTCCCTTGTTACAGTTACCGCCGCCGATCCAGCCCGTGCCGCCGCCGCAGCCGCCACCGGTGCCGCAGCGGACCGCGCCGGTGGTGACGCCGCTGCCGGTACCGCCCGCGCCGCCCCGTAGGTCCTCACCTCAACCGCCGAAGCGTGTCCCTCCACCTACACCACCACGGCTGATATCAAATGAAACAACCGGGATCCGAAGGAACCCGCCTCCCCGAATTGACTGCAGCCGCAACCCGCCACCACAGCAAGCGCAGCCGCCGCTGCCCAGAAGACCGCCGCAAAAAATGCCAGACAACCCGCTACCGCCACCGCAGCAAAACCAACAAATAAAGCGGTCCCCGAGCTCCGGGTCAAACATAAGCGTGCGGCAAGACTCGAACGTGTCGTCGGACTCTTTCAGTCAGACTTCCTCCCCATCGTATACGACGAAAACGATGGAAGCACCATTGCTTCCTCAGCAGCATTTGAATAAAAGCCTAAACGCGAAGATAGCGCGTGGCCTCTTGTTGAAGGAACAACAGGAGAAGGAGAATGCTAATTCATCCATTACCAAGAGCATGTCGACGCCGGCCTCGCTACAGACTATTGTGAGATTTCAAAATGGCAGCAACATGTCACTGCATCATCGGGTAAGTTTTAATAAATGCTTAATGGTAAAGTTGTGTATTGTGTTTATGTGTGTATTTTAAATACTACTACTTAAACGTATCATTATTATTAGTTATAATTATATTGGAAATCAACTGCATATTACCGAAGCGTATGCTCTCAAGCAGTTAAGATTAAACTAAAGCAGACTACGAATTTCTTCCACTTATAAATTAAAAACTTATGCAAATACGAAACCTTTAATATGTGTGTTAATAACAAGTTATAATTGAGGCACTAACTTTAACTCACGGGCACGCAATTCGGTACATTAAACCGAACTTTTAACGTGGTGCGAAAGTTTCACATGCCGTACAGATCTGGTACAGCCGTGCCCGGATATGACACAATGGATTTATATTCTCTACGTAAATCCAACTTTTATGAACGGCGAGAATTCACGGAAGTTCGCGAATGCGGAAGGTGTTTTTGTATAGCTGAATGCTTAATTTGTTTTCGAAATGAAGCAATTACATGTATTTGAAGGTGTGTGGCAATGATAATAGGATTGTATTTTTATATATTATGTTACTATTGATCATATTGATTGGTTTTGCAAAAGTAAACTTATTTTTCTTCTTCAGATTTTTAGTATTGAATATGAAAAATTGTACGTTCTGATAGGGATACAATGCCTTTAAATTCTAATATCAAATAAGCACTAAGGCAAAAACATATTAAATTATTTTGTGTTGATTTTCTGACATTCATTGGAAATATCATATTTTATATAAAAACACTAGCGGCCCGCCCCGGCTTCGCCCGTGGTACATATGAAAAATAGATGTTGGCCGATTCTCAGACTTACCCGATATGCACAGAAAATTTCATGAGAATCGGTCCACCCGTTTCGGAGGAGTATGCAGACTAACATTGTGACACGAGAATTTTATATATAAGAAGATTTCATAAAAGTTTATAATTAAATTTCAATATGAAAATCAGTATAGTAATTTTTATGTAAACGGACACAGAAAAAATTGAGGTACGTAAAGCTGGCGATGAAAAATTAGCGAAATTAAAAAAAAAACAACACCAGAATTTGTTGCTTATTTGTTGCTAATTAGTTGCTATAATGACGATTTTGTTGCTCAACCCGTTCGCTGAAAATCAGCAACAGTTCTAGCTTAACATTAAGGTAGCGTGAAGAAATCGTAAAAAGGGATGGATTGTTGCAAAAATGCAGGTGAATTTGTTGCTAATTTGTTGCTGCATAAAAACAGTGAAAATTTTGAATTTTTTTCATTGGCGCCAAAAATAACACTGGCCACGTCAACTTAATTGTCGATTTTCGGTAGTGAAACATAAAAAAAAAATTGTTGCTCCTCACATCGTTTACTGGCACAGTGTACAGAGCCAGCAACAAAATAGAAACCGGAAGTAGAGTTAATTTTGAAACCGGTTTGCTAGAAATTCGTCCACGCCAGCTTAACTGTCAATTTTCGGTAGTTAAACATAAAAAAAAATTTGTTGCTCCTCACATCGTTCACTGGCACAGTGTACAGAGCCAGCAACAAAATAGAAACCGGAAGTAGAGTTAATTTTGAAACCGGTTTGCTAGAAATTCGTCAATTTATTAACTCTACTTCCGGTTTTTATTTTGTTGCTGGCTCTGTTCACTGTGCCAGTGAACGATGTGAGGAGCAACAAATTTTTTTTTATGTTTATCTACCGAAAATTGACAGTTAAGCTGGCGTGGACGATTTTCTAGCAAACCGGTTTCAAAATTAACTCTACTTCCGGTTTCTATTTTGTTGCTGGCTCTGTACACTGTGCCAGTGAACGATGTGAGGAGCAATAAATTTTTTTTATGTTTCACTACCGAAAATCGACAGTTAAGCTGGCGTGGACGATTTTCTAGCAAACCAGTTTCAAAATTAACTCTACTTCCGGTTTCTATTTTGTTGCTGGCTCTGTACACTGTGCCAGTGAACGATGTGAGGAGTAACAAATTTTTTTTTATGTTTAACTACCGAAAATCGACAGTTAAGCTGGCGTGGACGAATTTCTAGCAAACCGGTTTCAAAATTAACTCTACTTCCGGTTTCTATTTTGTTGCTGGCTCTGTACACTGTGCCAGTGAACGATGTGAGGAGCAACAATTTTTTTTTTATGTTTCACTACCAAAAATCGACAGTTAAGCTGGCGTGGACGATTTTCTAGCAAACCGGTTTCAAAATTAACTCTTCTTCCGGTTTCTATTTTGTTGCTGGCTCTATACACTGTGCCAGTGAACGATGTGAGGAGCAACAAATTTTTTTTTTATGTTTAACTACCGAAAATTGACAGTTAAGCTGGCGTGGACGAATTTCTAGCAAACCGGTTTCAAAATTAACTCTTCTTCCGGTTTCTATTTTGTTGCTGGCTCTGTACACTGTGCCAGTGAACGATGTGAGGAGCAACAAATTTTTTTTTTATGTTTCACTACCGAAAATTGACAGTTAAGCTGGCGTGGACGATTTTCTAGCAAACCGGTTTCAAAATTAACTCTACTTCCGGTTTCTATTTTGTTGCTGGCTCTGTACACTGTGCCAGTGAACGATGTGAGGAGCAACAAATTTTTTTTTATGTTTCCCTACCGAAAATCGACAGTTAAGCTGGCGTGGACGAATTTCTAGCAAACCGGTTTCAAAATTAACTCTACTTCCGGTTTCTATTTTGTTGCTGGCTCTATACACTGTGCCAGTGAATGATGTGAGGAGCAACAAATTTTTTTTTATGTTTAACTACCGAAAATTGACAGTTAAGCTGGCGTGGACGATTTTCTAGCAAACCGGTTTCAAAATTAACTCTACTTCCGGTTTCTATTTTGTTGCTGGCTCTGTACACTGTGCCAGTGAACGATGTGAGGAGCAACAAATTTTTTTTTTTATGTTTAACTACCGAAAATTGACAGTTTAGCTGGCGTGGACGAATTTCTAGCAAACCGGTTTCAAAATTATCTCTACTTCCGGTTTCTATTTTGTTGCTGGCTCTGTACACTGTGCCAGTGAACGATGTGAGGAGCAACAAATTTTTTTTTATGTTTCACTACCGAAAATCGACAATTAAGTTGACGTGGCCAGTGTTATTTTTGGCACCAATGAAAAAAATTCCAAATTTTCACTGTTTTTATGCAGCAACAAATTAGCAACAAAATCACCTGCATTTTTGCAACGATCCATCCCTTTTTCCGATTTCTTCACGCTACCTTAACGTTAAGCTAGAACTGTTGCTGATTTTCAGCGAACGGGTTGAGCAACAAAATCGTCATTATAGCAACTAATTAGCAACAAATAAGCAACAAATTCTGGTGTTGTTTTTTTTTTAATTTCGCTAATTTTTCATCGCCAGCTTTACGTACCTAAAAAATTGCATTTATTTCATCTTTCGTGTAATAGGTTTTCCTTACTCGTGTATCATCTTAATATTATGTTGTCCTCTGAATTCATTTGGTTATTGAAAATATTGCTACATCATTCTGTTAGTTCTTGAGATGGAATTTTAATATGTCATTGCGGTTTCAAAGTAAAAACGCAGTTACTGTTTGTAAAGAAATTGTTTAGTTTTTTACAATTTCGGCATCATGGTCTGATAGCAAATTAAAAATCAATAAAAATGTTAAATCCAATTTTTTTAAAATTTTAACTAAAGACAATTTAATGGACGGTTATAAAATCGTACAATTTTCATAATAAATATACCAAAAAAAATGTGTTATAATATCTCAAAAACAATCTGTTATAATGAAATTTGTTATAATAGTTGTCTTGGCTCCACCCGGGAAAAACAAGCTTTCAAATACTAAAATAATCTTAAAACTTTAAAAAGTACGAAACGTCGTTAATTTGTAATTTAAAAATAACGTTCATTCTTTAACTATCATTCTATAATATAATATTGAAGTTCTCCAGAAGTATTAATGAACTGCGCTAGGATATCAATATTAATTTCTATTCCTTTTCCATTCGGTTCCTTGGAACCGTCTTTAATGGAACCATAATAATTTTGTTATATCAACTTAAGATTTAAATTATTTTATTTTTGTTTCGCTTAGTTAGGTATTTATTTAATTGAGAAACGAAACATATTTTGCTCGCGGTATGCTTTGAAGTATGTATTGCTAACTTGTATCTATATTCAATTGTTTCCAATACCGCTTAATCTTTTCCAAAGCTCTTTTAAATATTTATCGACCAGTAGAAGAAAGACCAAAATAATATAATATGACTTAAATCTAATATTTTATTATTACTACATTCTTGCAGTCATTTCATTTCAATTATGTTACCATACGTTAAGTAACGTTTTTAGTGCGACGATATCACAACAGAGATACATTCATTTTGTATTTTGTAGTACAAATTCATAAAACCTAAGTAACGACTTTATAGGACAGAAAGCTCATACTCCGCTTGCAAAAAATCAAAAAATTAAACGCACGTGAATTTCATTTTCATTTCCTCATAGAGCCATGGTGCGTATTCCAATGTCTATTTAAGGCGCGGGTCAAACACAAGCAGCGCGGGCGCGGGCGTGCCATAAGCGCACCTATTCAATCTGTTTTGCACCACGTCCTTCTTCTACATTTTGTATGAAAGAACTTTGGAAAGGCTACGAAATATCGACGGCACGCCACGGTTGTGCCACGGTTGCGCCGCCTTTCCAAAGTTCTTTCATACAAAATGTAGAAGAAGGTCGTGGTGCAAAACAGATTGAAGAGGTGCGCTTATGGCACGCCCGCGCCCGCTCCGCTTGTGTTTGACCCGCGCCTAACGAAAGTGCACATTCGTCATTGATAGTAATCGTAAAACAAATAGAAAATCACTACCAACAAATTAAAACTCAATATATACAAGTTATAATCGAGAATGTGGAAAAGGAAATATTTACAACTAGCTTTCCGCCCGCGGCTCCGTCCGCGTTTTCAAAGAAAAACCCCCATAGTTCCCGTTCCCGTGGGATTTCCGGGATAAAACCTATGCTATGTGTTAATCCAAGTTACCCTCTATATGTGTGCTTAATTTCATTGTAATCGGTTCAGTAGTATTTGCGTGAAAGAGTAACAAACACACACACATCCTCACAAACTTTCGCATTTATAATATAAGTAGGATAGGATAACAAATAAACGTAGCGAACGTTTAAAACGTAAACCGTGGAGTAAAATAAAATGTCACACGCAGCGCGCTCGCTGTGCAATTAAAATAAAGTGTAGTATTACTAACACGTGGCGCTGACCATGCAGCGGAAGGCATAAGCGACAGCGGGTATAAGCGACACCATAATAGTGGTATGAGTTATGAGCGGTAGTGGGGTTTAGATAGTAATTAGTACTGTTGTAAGCTTCAACAGCTTAACACTAGAGCGCTCGCGCCTAAAATTTTCCTTGAGTGCACGCGTGGGTTACATATGTCACCCATTACGACGCACGTTTTTTTTCATAAAAATCGTAGTTTAAAAAGTAAACGAAGTACTTATTTATGAATCAACTTTATTTTTAAGTGATGAAACAAAAAAAATATCAATATTTTCTCATTTTACTTAAATTATGAGCTAAACATAAACCTCTGTGAAAAGTAACTAATTTTTTACTTATTGTGATCAATCAGTTTTTTTACTTTGGAAACTACAAATTTGGTAAAAATAATCATCTAATTATAAAGTTTAAGAATAAGTTGTTCTTATCCAATAAAATTTTATTTTCAATAAAAAATAAGTATGTCCTAGCACTCGAATATGAGTATTTTATTTCGATTTTAGTTACCCATATATTAATAATTTCTTAAAAGTATAAATTGATCATAAGAGCAGTAAAAAATAAAAGGGGTATACTTGATTTTCACTCGTAATTGTATGATTTCAAAAACTTCCTAGAACGCTCGCGCGGGGGACATGCGTCACCCATGTACTTTTATATTGTCGCAGAGTACACTTCGTTGCACCAAGGAAGCTGACACGCTGCTAAAATGTCCGGTGATTGGTAGTCGGGGAATACCTGAGACAACAACACTCAAGCACGATTCTTTAAAAAAATATTTAGCATTAAAATACACTGGGTGACCTATGTCCCCCGCGCGTGCGCTCTAGTGTTAAACTGTTTTTATAGTGTCTGAAAAAGGTTGCACTATTTAGTGTGTTATATTCCTCCTTATGTCCAAAATTTTGCCGTCCAAATTTAGCCTTTAAAGATCGCACAGTCGATTATTTTGTAGATGACTAATGTATGAATTACACCACACACCAATCTTATTTCGTTTCAACAGCCGCTATAAGTATCTCACAACTCGTCAAAACATTTTATTTCACACTTGAAATGTACCGTAGATTGCAGTTCATTTGATCTCGGGCCACGATCGCAAACTGAATCAAATTGAAAATGCGGACTCATTCAATTAGAACATCGAATTTGTCGGTAAGCGGCCGGAGATGGCCTCTGTTCGGGATTTACTTTAACTGTTAAACATTCAATTTATATCGCCGATTGCACGTGGAACGCATTATGATGTGGACGCTGATATGACATAGTTTAGAAGTTATATTGTAGGCTGTTAGATGGATAGTTTGGTTGATGTATGAAATTCTCAAACTTTTGTATTATCATAAATAGATCAAGAGCCCACTACGGCCAGACATCCCTTTCTTTAGGAAAGTTGAAAGTTTCTCTGTATATGTCTCCGATACAGATAAGAACGACTAGCGATTATCAAGTCTGGGTTGTGGTTACTTTGGCAGGAAACAGGTAGTAAAGGTGTATAAAATTGTACCTAACTTTCATTATAGTTTAAAAGCTAAATTTTATATATGTTACTTGGGAACCTATAAAAAGATGTTACCTTAAGAGCCGGACAGTTTTCATGGTTCTTGGTTTTCGTGGAATTCCACGTATCTCGATGACTTTTTTATTGTGTCATCGAGATACGTGAAATTCCATCAACATAAGTCCCCGTAAAAGATAAGTAATAACTTTATTACTTATATATTATACTATTATTTATTTAATAATTATAGTTAACTAATGTTTTTAGTGGGTTATTTCATATTTGATACACTTTTAGGTAGTAACGTTAATTTGATGATATGTTAGTTATTTTTTAAATGTGTCTGGCTAGATGTAAGAACCATGAAAACTGTCCGGCTCTTAAGGTAACATCTTTTTATAGGTCCCCAAGTAACATATATAAAATTTAGCTTTTAAACTATAATGAAAGTTAGGTACAATTTTATACACCTTTACTACCTGTTTCCTGCCAAAGTAACCACAACCCAGACTTGATAATCGCTAGTCGTTCTCATCTGTATCGGAGACATATACAGAGAAACTTTCAACTTTCCTAAAGAAAGGAATGTCTGGCCGTCGTGGGCTCTTGATCTAAAAGTTTTACTATTTGGTATCGGTTCGTAAAGCAGTTTCTAGAGAAGAAACTTAGTTACGATGTTCAGCCCAAATCAAGTTCAAACGTAGTATTAAGTTTAAAAGTAAATAATATTAGTGAAATTATGATCATTAGTTTAGTATTTTTGTTGATTCTATTCTTCAGAATTTTATTGAATTGTGGTTAATAAATAAAAAAGAAGTCGTGTGGCACTCGGGGACTGCCGCGGTAAAGCTATTGCATAGCATGCCTACAAGCCACACCTCCGAGCCCGTCGGAGTGGGGAGCGTGAGGTTTTTTCGTTACGGAATTTCTCGATTCGGTCCCCGCGCTCAAGGCCCGCGATAGAAGCTATGCAATAGCTTAATAAAAACATACATAAACATAGAGCTAAACGATTATAGAGTTTGTTATCCAAACAGACAAACTCAATTGAATATCTCCTAAACATGGCGTATATAAATACTTGAGCATCAAGAAACGTTGTATTAATTATAGTGACAAAGGAAGGATTCGAGACGGGAGTTTCACGAGAATTAAATGGATGATAAAAATATTTTACAGATAGTTAACGTTTAAGATCCTTGAATTGAAGGAATTGCTTCCTTAGTCTTGAATTTAATTTACTGTAAAGAGTTACAAATAAACAGAGGTTTATTTATGCTTTATTAAGTTTTTTGATAAGTAAATAATATAAACTATGGGGTAGTAGGTAGGACAGGCTACGTTTTCCTGGAAAATATAAGACTTAATAGGTACTTACTTACTTACTTCAACGGCGCAACGACCCAAAGAGGATCTTGGCCTCCGACACCAAAAGTTTCCAGGTTTCGCGCCTTAGCGCCCTGGTGTTGAGGTCTTCTACTTGAAGGATGTCCAGATCTTTTTGGACTTCGTCTCTCCAACGGTGACGAGGTCGGCCGACGGGGCGCCTACCGATCGGCTTGCTCATGTACACCCTCTTCGAAGCGCGATCGTTTGGCATCCTTTCTAGGTGACCGATCCATCGAAGGCGGGCAGCTTTTGTCTCACCAATAATGTTGGGTTCACGGATGAGATCTTCGATGTCTAGATTTTTCCTCATTCAAGATTTTCCGATGTATTTTCCTTTCCGCAACTAAGAGCTTCTGTTCTTCTTTCTGGCTTAGTGTCCACGATTCGCACCCATACATTAGGATTGGTCTAATAATGGTTTTATAGATTTTGACCTTTGTTTTCCTGCTTATAATCTTGGACAAAAGGAAAGAAGACTTAATAAGAAGACTTAATAGGTGAAACAGAAAATACATTGAATGGTCAAAGTATATCGCGCGTAAAGGTGGAAGGTATTCTAGTAAACTGAGGATAAATACTTCCTTGAAAAATAAAATGCATTTAAGTACACTTATTGTTTGGATATAACTTGATAGAAATGATTATGAAGAATTCCTTTCCTATTTTGCTTCCAATAACAGTTTAGTTGTTTTTTCTCAAAATATATTAAGTTCTAACAGTTAAAGCTTAGTTCTTTGACTTTTTTATTGGGACAGGTTATTAGTTACAGACCATTGTCTGGAAGCCTGAATTGACCAAGTGATTATTGAAATTGCAATTCAGCGCTCAGGCACAGATTAGATAATAGCTCAGGGTCCTCGGCTTTAGCAGTTGTCTTTCTGACTAATGTCCTTGCGACTTTAATTTTTACATTCCATAGATATTTCTAATCTGCTTGATCTTGCAAAATAAACACAACCCGTTAGGAATTCATAGCGAGAAGAAAAGCATTTCTATAGCAAAGCAAACAGTGGTAATAGATAATATTATATCGCTCGCACGTGTCGAGCGGAGCAACGAACCGCACTGGAGTAAGTAGCAATATGCGACGGAACGGGGCCGGGAAATGAAATTTTCTTAACTTTTCTTAGCTACCATACCTAGTTTCGAAATTTTAATAAAGGTTATTGCATTTTAATTTTAGTCACCGTTTTGTGTATGGAATGTTTGTAGTTGTTTGTCAAATGAATTAACAAAATGAGGTTGTGTTTGTTGCCCCAGAACGGATGAACCAATTTTGATGATACTTTTTTATTTGAAAATGGTGCCTCCCGTGTGGTCCAATTTAAATTTTGTTTAGTTCTGAAAATTAGGTACAAGTTTGAGTTTTTTGTTAAAAATAATTATCAGAACTGATCTTAATGTTAAATCGTCTTTGTTGGAGCAAATTTCGACGACTGCCTGTTGTATGTAGTTATTTATAAAAATAAAATAATATACGTTCTGCATTGTTCAAATCAAAACAAAACAAGTCTTAGCGCCACTTGATTCCTAAATGTTCTAAAAACTATAACGAACAACTTGCTAGCTCTACACTAACACCTTCAGCGCTTGATCGCTGCACAATGTTGCACTAGCGCACCTGAACCACTTTTAGAAAGCGCTTTTTAGCTTTCAAAAAGGCGCTTTCCTTACAATCCTTTCAAAGTTCCTTAGTGGTCTCTTCAAGCAACGTCGCTTAAAGTTTCCACGTGGATATAGTAACAATGGATTTTAAGGAACTTTCAAAACTGTAAGGTAATTTTTTTCCAAGCCAGTTTTAGTGTTCAATACTTTAAACATGATTGAACGCTTTGTTTTATGTGTTATTTAAAGTTGTACTAAATCTATGAAAGGCAACGATATAGAAATATGTTAAAAATTACTACAAATGGAAAGAAAATGCTATTTATGAATGCTATTTAAGAAACCAATAGTGAAGAAATATTAGTTAATAACTCTTGTTATGAATTACCAACTAAAAAGTACATTTTATTTTATACATTAGAAGATGGAATTGTTTCGTAATGTTTAATTTTAATCAATACGTTTAAACAAATATACCTATAGAATAAAATATAATGATCATAAAAATTTTCATTCGCAAAAACTAGGTTCTTACCTAGTTTTTGCGAATGAAAATTTTTAAACATAAAAAAATAATGTTTACTTTTCCAAAATAAGTATTAAAGGCTTTTCCTAAATTTGCTTTTCCTTGTAACAGTAACGAGTGCGAATCAAATATCAAAACTATTTGTATTCTATCGATGTTTCTGATGCAGGATTAAATAATTTGATGTTTTATTGAAGTAAACCTAGTTAAGATCTAAAATAATTTACTAAATTAAAATTAGAAGTATTAAAAAAAGTCACAGTATATTTTATTTTATATCAAAAATACGAATGTGCTATCTGTCGTGTGTAGTTGCGATAAATTGATTTTTCCCTTCGAAATGCATATTTGTCGATTGTTAACCATCGTTATATTATTCGTAAACAATTCCACATAAATACCATAAATTCAAAAATACATATCTACTCATATTGAAAACGATGGTACACCTTTGAAGATGAGATCACCTGACACATCATGTTGTCTTCAAAATACTACTATCTATCCTATCTATCCGCAGTGAAAACTATTTTAATTACAGCATTGTCATTCAAAAAGCAAGCCATTGAATACGCAACAACGTAAACTGTACAAATGGAAAACACGTTACCAAAACAAAATACAGAACGCAATCAAAACGCATACAATAGGAATGAATGAACAATGAATGAATATTGTCTACCGCTTGCAGCTATTATTACCCTTTTGTTAATGAAGATTATTCCCGGAACAGCTCGAGCGGTAAAGATAATTTCTGCATTAATCCAGAATAGTTTGCACAAAGCGAAGGAGCTTATCATTCACTCGAAAACATGCATTGTCTGTTGTTCCTTCATCTAGTATTCTCAAGTATTCTAAACGTTTCGTAATACGCTGTATAGTTATGAACTAATAGTCATAGTCAGTCGTAGTAATAGTCAGATCGAAGGCACACTGCCTGGCGTATAAGGACTAAATAGCTAACCCTTCTAACCGTTAGATCTGCCGTTGTTTTTCTTGTAACGCATGTCCCAGACCCATCACGGATTCAGCTAATTAAAGGTTGTAATCAGATGTTCGGGTGCTTGTTAGTGTTATTAATTCTTACATTCGGTACCCGAGTATATATAACAAAACAGCTAAGAAATAATCACAAAAGTTTTAGACCCGCCCCGGCTTCGCACGGGTGCAATGCTGATACTAAATACACTACAGAAAAACTGTGAACGTTGTATATAAAAACATAGCGGCCCGCTCCGGCTTCGCACGGGTATAAAATAGATAGCCGGGCGGCCGGCCGGTACCGCCGCAAACGCTACGTCCCGCAATTTTTAAATCTGTAATATCTTCGAAAATATTCACTTAAATCATACGGTGTAAAGGGCCATATAGATCTATATTAAATGAACAATGTATTCAAGGTATTTAATTGGTTAAGGATTAATGCTGTATTGGTTAAAATCGCATCGAAAATTAGCCATTATTTGTCGTAAAAAGTAAATGACCAAAAAAAGTTATTGTGGGTTATCCATAAGAGATAAACATATACCATCGCAGACTTTTCTGTAGACCTTTTCAATGTGTATAATACTTAGTACATTATTTTGATAAAACTCGTAGGGTTCAGCCTGCGTTTGCAATGTAAGCGGAAAAAATGTAATTTTTTACGACATCACATTAGAAACCTCAAAAATAACAGTACTTCTCCACTATTTAATGGATGTTATTATACATATAAACCTTCCTCTTGAATCACTCTATCTATTAAAAAAAACCGCATTAAAATCCGTTGCGTAGTTTCAAAGATTTAAGCGTACAAAGGGACATAGGGACATAGGGACAGGGAAAGCGACTTTGTTTTATACTATGTAGTGGTTATTAAAGTTAACAAAACAACCGTCACAACAATATACTACGAAACAACAACATCTATACAATGCAACAACAATTGACAAGCAGCCCTTGATAAATTAATTCCCTTATGGATTAAAGTAATCGGTTTAGCCTCGTTATAGTATGAGCAAAGAAACAGCAAACGTTATGTCAAGGAAATTAAGCTAATGGTACGGTTTGAGAGCTGAGCTGCTTGTGATTAGATCTTTAAATTCAGATTATCTTTGTCGACGGTTTCGCTTTGAAAAATAAGATGGTTATATAATGAGTTGTTTAATTAGAGCAGGGGTTCCCAACCTTTTTTTGTCTACTGCCCACTTTAAGAATAAATTATTTTTTAACGCCCCCCTTTTTAAACATACTTAAAAAACGCTAAGTACTTATAACTGATTATTGAAACGCAACTTTATAGTAGAGTATCTTTTATTGAAAATAAAACAAACATAATCAATTCTTATATAAAAACTAATGTGAAGGTTGAATCTGATGCTGTTCAATAAGTTTGTTGATATCAGGTTCCAATTTACTCAAAAACAGCCGCAAGTCGCCACGTTCGGTAACACGCAAACGATTTCTCTTTTTAGTAAGCAGCGTTGCCACAGCACTAAGTCCACGTTCACACAAATATGACGATGGGAATGCTATCAAGAATCGTTGAACAATTGACCACAATCCAGGGTACAATTGTGGGATCGGTTTTTGTAGCCAAAATTCTTGATATCCATTTTTAAACTTGATTTTTGTTTCTTCGTTTGTTGTCAATTCTATAAGTTCTTCTTCCAGCTGAGGTGACATTGCTGTGTTGACATTTGAAAACGGATCCAACACCCAGTCTGGTATTTCCAAGTTTAAAATGTCCTGGTATCGTTCGGTGAAGTCAATGTGGAGGTTTTCCAAATGTTGGCAGTAGGCAAACAAGTCGTCGTTACTGCAAAATACTGATAAATTCGGAAAATTGTGAAACTCACGTCTGCCCATATTCTTTTTGTGCAGAAGCAGTTTGGCTGCGAAAGCAGCAACGACATTTTTTGTTTTAATTAAATTTAGTTCATCGCCTTGCAGTTGGAGGTTCATGTCGTTGAACAGTTTATACAGGTCTGTCATGTAAGCTATATCATTCTTTGATGTTATGAGATTGTTGCGCAGTTCTGTATCTTTAGTTTCCAAGAACTCTATCACAGAGTCAAACAGGTTGTAAAATCGAATCAGACAATTGCCTCTTGACAGCCAACGAACTTCAGTATGAAGCAACAAACGGTTGAAATCTTCGTCATTAGTAGCACAAAGCTGATGAAATAATCTATCATTCAAAGAGCTGCTACGGATTTTATTGACTGCTTTGATGACATATTGCAGTGATTGAAATAGTCGTTCACTTAAGTTTCTAGCAACCAAATGTTGTCTATGAATAACGCAATGTATAGCAACACATATAGCAAGGACATCTGGAATTTTATTCTTTAAGTACGCTATGAAGCCTTTATGGCGCCCTGTCATAGCCGGAGCGCCATCCGTAGCAACTGATATAATATTTTTCAAAGGAATCTCTTTCTCTTCACAAAACTTTTCCAATGTATTGAATATGGTTTCGCCTTTTGTATCTGTCTCCAAATTTCTGGCAAACAATAGTTCTTCACGTATTTTCTCATCTTTAATAAACCTCCCGTAAGATAGCAACAACGCTTCATTAGTTGGTAAAGTGGACTCATCGAGCTGAATTGAGAATTGACTAGTCCTCAGATGATTGCACAATGATTCTTCAATGTTTTCAGCCATTTCATCAATTCGTCTTTGCACAGAATTATTACTCAAAGGAATTTTTCGGATAATATCTGCGGCCGGTTTATGAAGCACAGTAGTTATTACTTCCTTTATTGCTGGCAAAATTAACTCTTCTCCGATGTTGTGTGGTTTGCCTTTTTGAGCAATTAACAAAGAGATATTGTACGAAGCTCGAAGTCCGTCGTCATCTTGCTTAGCAGCCGCCGAAAATAGTTTTGATACACTTGGCTGAGTATTATGCTTCTTCTCTAGGTCTTGAAAATATGCTACATTCTTGTCTTTCTTATCTGGATGCATTTTATTCAAATGATCTTGCAGTCTTGAAGGCTTCATTGCTTCGTTCGAAAATGTTTTTAGACATAGAAGACACAAAGGCGACGACGGGTTTGTGGGATTTTCAATAAATCCGAATTTAATATATTCCGCAGAGTATTGCCGTCTCTTCTTTTTTACTTCCGACATTGTTTTGTTTTGAGAAATACGTAAGTGTTGAAATCAAGTACTGCTTATCTATTATGCGCGAAACCGCAAATGAAAATAAAATAAATTTACGTCGTTTATATAGGATTGCATAAGCAGCACGCACCAACAGGAATAAGACATCAAACGTGCATAAACTCGTTTATCTCATTCGACGCCCAATCGTACTCGACAAGCAAGAACAAGTATTATAGAACCAGCCGATTGATACAGGAATGTACAAATCGGATTATTTAACAAAAACTTGTTAAAACATGATTGCCCGCGGTCTATTATATCGAACCGATTTTGAGCTATATCTTAATTAATATTAGTTGATGTTCACAAGATGTCGACTCTCGAAGTCGAGAGCTCAGTCGGTTTCTAAGAGTCTTCCTAGCTAGGAAATTATAAATCGACCCCAAAGCCCTACACAACGCCCCCTTTTTTTTCTGGGTCTCTTACCGCCCCCCTTTAGGCCTGCAGCGCCCACAAGGGGGCGTTATCGCCCACGTTGGGAAAGACTGAATTAGAGGATTGAATGAATAGTTGGCAGATATGTATAAATATATTGAATGATAATAAATAGTATGTTAGCGATAAATTACGTTATTGCAGCATATTATATAGAGGACTAGATTGCCTGGGTTTTGCCTGGGCTTATGATGGCTCTGGTTTAAATAAAAGAGATATAGGTGAACTGGTGAAGCATTCCAATGGTAGACGAAAAATAAAAATATTTTTATATCGATTGAGTAGTTTTTGAGTTAAATGGTAACAAACAAACAAAACTCTGTATAATATTATTATTATTAAGAGTATACATGAATTAAATATACTTAAGTATAAAAACTAAAATCGGTTAAGTAGTTTTGGCTCTTATCCATAGTTTTTATGTTATACGGGTGCTGCGTGCGGGCACAAAAAACTTTCCTCTTCATCACTATCACTACATAGTATAAAACAAAGTCGCTTTCTCTGTCCCTATGTCCCTATGTCCCTTTGTACGCTTAAATATTTGAAACTACGCAACGGATTTTGATGCGGTTTTTTTGACGTGACAACGTCTTAAATTAGGTTGCGACTGGGAGTCACTTATGAAAAAGTGTAACGCTCGGTAACGTTACGATGAGTCACCGAACGAGAGAGAGGCCCGCGGTCTGCCGCGCGCGCAGCACATAAATATTCTACCGAGAAAAAGACGTTGTCACGTAAAATCTTCGCCCGTAAAACCGACTTTACAGGCAACCATTTTTTTAATAGATAGAGTGATTCAAGAGGAAGGTTTATATGTATAATAACATCCATTAAATAGTGGAGAAGTACTGTTATTTTTGAGGTTTCTAATGTGATGTCGTAAAAAATTACATTTTTTCCGCTTACATTGCAAACGCAGGCTGAACCCTACAAGTTTTATCAAAATAATGTACTAAGTATTATACACATTGAAAAGGTCTACAGAAAAGTCCGTGATGGTATATGTCTATCTCTTATGGATAACCCACAATAACTTTTTTTTGTCATTTACTTTTTACGACAAATAATGGCTAATTTTCGAAGCGATTTTAACCAATACAGCATTAATCCTTAACCAATTAAATACCTTGAATACATTGTTCATTTAATATAGATCTATATGGCCCTTTACACCGTATGATTAAAGTGAATATTTTTGAAGATATTACAGATTTAAAAATTGCGGGACATAGCGTTTGCGGCGGTACCGGCCGGGCCACCGCGGCCGCCCGGCTATATATTTTATACCCGTGCGAAGCCGGAGCGGGCCGCTATGTTTTTATATACAACGTTCACAGTTTTTCTGTAGTGTATTTACTATTTAGTATCAGCATTGCACCCGTGCGAAGCCGGGGCGGGTCGCTAGTCGAATATAAGTGTAAAAATCACGAAAAGCATCGATTACAGTACTATTTACTTCCAGATGCTTCGCGACATGAGAGGGCCGAGCACAGAGAGTTCAGCCCATAGATTCAGAATGATGCAACTGGCCCTCAACGCAGTAGCCTTACTGGCTATCACCGGGGCCCTCTTCGCGTACTTCCGAGCGAACCCGGCTGTACAGGTAATGGTAAGGTATAACATGTTATTACGTAGTATGTAGATGTAGAATAGCTATTCTACAGTTATCTGCGCTTAAGGGTGCTTTTCCATCAGAGATGTGCGAGCGAAATGTATCATACGAGGATGTATGGCTGTGCTGTGAAAATGTATGGAGGTTTCCACCAAAGCTGTGCGAGGAAAATGTATCGTGCAAGGATGCGTTGCAAAGCTATGAAATGTTCTTTTGCTGAAAATTTTGAAACTATTAAACATACCTCGCACACATTCTTCGCACACATTCCTCGCACGCATTCCTCGCACGCATTCCTCGCACGCATCTTTTTTGTATGCGCAAAAACCTAGCACCGCTGAGCCGTTTCCACCAGATCTGTGCTGAGTGAGGCGAGCGATACTATTGGTTCTTTACAAACGCATCCCTCGCTACGCATCCTCGCATACCTCTGGTGGAAATGCAGCTTTAAATTACAACGTTGTTAAAGGTAAGTTATGAAATTTTTTACTCGTCGTCGCTATGTCGTATTTGAATTTTGTTGTGCATAAATGTTTTGCTACATTAAAAAATATTTGTTGGGATTCATAATACAAATATGCATAATGAAAATAGCAACAGACTTCATACTAGGTACATTAAGATTTAAGATGTAAAAATTACGGTTCGAGTATTTTTTACAATGTTTTACGTGAGCTAAGCTTTAATTGTAATTTCAATATTTATGAAACTTATTCAAACAAATCTAAACATTTTTAATAAAGTATTGTTGTACAAAAGAGTAGAATCCCATTTTATTTCTTTTTAATCATAAGTACAAAGGTGAACCTCAGATAAGCATAATGATTTCGTTTCTTCTTGTCTATTCTTTGTGGAACGAATTTTAACAATTTCTATAACTAAGACTTCTTTTGCTTGAAGAAACGTAGACATTGATCCATAATGATATACTTTCGTAGTACCTACATTTTATAATTTTGGTGGTATTACTAAAGTGATAATCAAGAGCAAGCTTTCAAAAAATATTCTTATTTTCAATCAATTCTATGTTACAAGCCAAGTGATTTTAATACTCATATACACAAAGACCCTTACCAATATGTGGAAATGCCTTTACTCTCGGGCTTCATCTATTTACGTGTGCAATGTAAGTGCAATGTCGAACTAAACTTGAACTAAACGAACCGATTTGTAATTGTTCTTGTGCATAAAAAAAATGTGTGCGTGTACTAGTGTACACACGTAAGAAGTGAAACTTCTTTATGGCCTTATTTTTTCAAAAAATAATTTACTAAATGCAACTTTACAGAAATACGTCGAATCACGCGTGGTAGGGATAAGAAAAAGATGGCGCGTAACGGAAAAATGTCACGCGTAACGAAAAAATCTTACACTAAATTTTTTTCCAACCCCGATAAAGAAGTTTCACTTCAATAATCTATTGTTTTAACTGAAGAAAAACAGTTACTTAAATACAGAACAAAAGAATTGTGACTTTTCCATTTCCAAACCTTTAAAATTCCTCTTTACCGCGCAGCAAAGAAAAATGGCGGTAGACGCGTCAGTTTAACAGATGCAACGAGAATTTTAATTTAGAACAGCCGCCATTTATAATGGTTTGTCTTCTGGACAATTGTGACGGAGTTATTTAGGTAAGAACGAAGTTTAAAAAAAAAAAAACGTATTTTAATGGGAAGCTAAAGAAATGGTATGATCTATTCGACGCCTTATAATTCAGTTTAAAGACAGGTAAAAAATTAATTCAGTATTATACACTATGTACAATACAATCCTTAAAAAATAAGCATCTAACCAAATGCGGAAAAATGTTGGCTTTCTTAACGATCCTTTGTTTAAACAACCTCGTGTAAACGCAAATACAGAAATGTGCCCGCACTGTTTATAATTGTATGGTCATAACTTTTATATTTCCAGTTGTTATATCGAATGAATACACAACAATATAGCGCTCTACTTTCTGCCTGTTTTAAAGTAATTGTAACATCAAAGTATAATGAAGCTTAAGACGGTAATTGCCGTATTCTCCACAATAGTGGAGACCCTGGAGGCTTTCCACGCGTTGTTTAATGTTTTGTTTTCTATTTCATTCCAACTTCACAAAGAACAAAGTTATGGATGTTGTTTCGCAAAGCTTTGTTTTATACGTCAATGAAATACTTTGGGGCATTTTCCCTTGAAGCCTTTTGTTTTTTTGAATATGTACGAATTGGATTTCGCTGCTTTGTTATCGCTGTTGTTCTTCGGCGTAGAAACTGAACCGTACCGGTGGTACCTATTAGCCATGTAACGGGACTATTCTAAAGCGCTTTAAAAATACATCAATTGTTTTTATAAACTTAAACAGGGGATTATTCATTTAAATTTATTCAATACTAGCGACCCGCCCCGGCTTCGCACGGGTGCATTGCTGATACTAAATACACTACAGAAAAACTGTGAACGTTGTATATAAAAACATAGCGACCCGCTCCGGCTTCGCACGGGTATCTATACTAATATTATAAAGCTGAAGAGTTTGTTTGTTTGTTTGTTTGAACGCGCTAATCTCGGGAACTACTGGTCCGATTTGAAAAATTCTTTCGGTGTTAGATAGCCCATTTATCGAGGAAGGTTATAGGCTATATATCATCACGCTACGACCAACATGGGTGGAGCCACGGGGGTGAAACCGCGCGGAGCAGCTAGTAAAATATATATAGCCGGGCGGCCGGCCGGTACCGCCGCAAACGCTACGTCCCGCAATTTTTAAATCTGTAATATCTTCAAAAATATTCACTTAAAATGCTATGTAGTGATACATTACTGGCATGCCAATTGATATTATTGGTATTACATAGGGTAAACTTGCCTAATTCGTACCACTTAAGGAGAACCTCAAAAATTTTGGAAATGAACAATGATACACAGTTATTTATATTAAGTAATTATAATTTCACTAATGTTCTATTAGTATTTCAACAAAAAATAACATAAATCTTATAAACTTCTGTGAAATAAACAATTTTCAAAAACTTAAAAAAAGTACGATTTAAGACCATTCATCTTAAATCGTACTAGTATATTCTGAAATCGTACTTTGAGATCCTATCATTGGTTTACAGTCTTAAAAATCACAATCTTAATAATCTTCTCCTCTTTTTCTTAATCTTTATGTATCTAGATTAATTCTTATTAATACAGCGCATGGTCTTTGCCAAATCCTGACAGTAATCGCAGTAATAACATTTTGTTTTTTTAGTTGTTCCTGCACATAGCTCATGTACCCATACTTTACAATTACTGCATTTAATCATGTTTTCTTTTACGTCTTCTTGACATATTTTGCAATACCAACTGTTATTTTCATCTTGTTCTTGTTTCTTCTTCTTGTTTCGTTTTTTTTGGAAGTGAAACTTCTTTATCGGGGTTGGAAAAAATTAATTTAGTGTAAAATTTTTTAGTTACGCGTGACATTTTTCCGTTACGCGCCATCTTTTTCTTATCCCTACCACGCGTGATTTGACGTATTTCTGTAAAGTTGCATATAGTAAATTATTTTTTGAAAAATAAGGTCATAAAGAAGTTTCACTTCTTACGTGTGTACACTAGTACACGCACACATTTTTTTCTTAATTGCTTCTTCCATGTCGTCCTTGCTCCAAGAGTTATATGTTCTTTTTGACATGTTGCCCTAAAATAGTAACAAAAGTAATTAGAAACAATTAAATAAAAAAAAGCTTAAAAAATTATCAAGTAGTTAATATTTACTGTGAAATTAAAAATTGTTTTCCTAAATCGTACCGGTACGTTTTAAGAAGTTGCTGCGAGTACGAAATAGGCACAAGTATCAAATGAATTTCAAATTGCCGCAAAAAAAACTGTCAACGAACAAGCGGGCTTTAGTATGTGAAATATATTCACAAATATACGCATAAATATATAATAAACAGTTAAACAACTTATGAACGATATACTTGGAAGACAGTTCTTGTGAAGTATGCGAAAAAATTACTCAAAAAGTAAGAAAAAACTTACCTGTTCAATATTTTAGCCGGGAGAAACGTTACAGGTGTTTATTTGTCACATGGCAATATGGCCGTCTATTATTGACATTTTATGCCACCAGAGGCGCTGGTAACTATTACCCAAGCCGAGATATAGATGAGGTACGATTTAAGCGCAGGTACGAATTAAGCAAGTTTACCCTAGATGATTCTTTGTTTCATTTAGCGTCATCATTACCTACTTATTATCATTTCAAAAGGATTAATAAGGAAATATAGCTATTTTTTATCATTTGACCCGTTTAAAATATGTATACCCAAATTTATAAAGTTCATCCAACGGGATCAGAGGACAATTTTAAAGATGGCAATCTGTACGAAATTAAAATGAAAAGGTAATCCCTTCGGGTGTTCTTGGAAGTGGGATTAAAAGCTGACTTCGTAATTTGGGTCTACGTTTGCAGGTCTGACTCAATTATAAGGTTTCCAGAACTTATCAAAAGCTACTTTGTATAGGAGATATGTTACTTACTTTTAAGGGGCTTTGTGTGTGTTTGATTACATTCTGTAAGCGTATCAAATATGTTGATTAACTTGTTTTAGGTTCTGTTGTATACTGCCTTATTGGAATTATTTCTTGGATAATCTTTATAATTTTTACACTACATGTAGTCAAATGTGTTTCTTGATAGTATTTTAGAACAGAATAAATTACAAACTGCTTTGTTGAAGTTATGTAAGGCAACATAATTCTATATTATAATAATACTAGCTGTTCCCCGCGGTTTTACCCGCATTGCTCTGATCCTGATGGTCTTAGCGTGATGATATATAGCCTATAGCCTTTCTCTATAAATGGGCTATCTAACACCGAAAGAATTTTTCAAATCAGACAGTAGTTTCTGAGATTAGCGCGTTCAAACAAACAAACAAACTCTTCAGCTTTATAATATCAGTATAGATATATGATATCAATATAAAATACATATTATTAAATTCAAATCGGTAACATAAACCATGTTACGACAACACACATACAAAAGTACTAAGAACGTCCTTTTGAAAGGATGCCCAAAAATAGCAACTTGGAGGCGGTAATCATATTGACAAAAAATATTCATTGTGTGAGCAAAATATATCGTGTAAACTTCATTAAAGCCACCCAATTATATTAGATCGCGTCTATTTGCGTACCTTCATAGATTATTTATATAAATTTATCATGCTAACTGAATTAACACGGATATGTACGGTTGTAACTAGTATGTTTGAATACGAAAATTATGCATAGTTAATCCGATTTCATTCAATGTAAAACAAAGTCGCTTTATACTGTTTCTCTGTTTTGGTTTAGGTTTTTACTTTTTTAAGTTATTGCATAGCTTCTATCGCGGGCCTTGAGCGCGGGGACCGAATCCAGAAATTCCGTAACGAAAAAACCTCACGCTCCCCACTCCGACGGGCACGGAGGTGTGGCTTGAAGGCATAGCATGCAATAGCTTTACCGCGGCAGTCCCCGAGTGCCACACGTCTTTTTTTTAATACATAGAGTGGTGCTAGAGGAAAGTATATAATATGCATAATTGCAATCATTAGTAATTAATACAATTTTAACTACAGCGAATGAATTTTAATTAAAATTTGTTCATCGAACTATTCGGTATATAAAACCGTTCAATACAGCATATTTTGTCATAAATATTTGTGAACGAGTTCTTTTTTCCATTTTTAAGGTTGTAAAATTTTATTATAATATCTACATACTAATTTGTATAAAAACTAATAACAAACTGATAATTTTGTAAGAAGGGTATATTTTTATGATGAAATTTCTTCAACTCAAAACAAGGATAGGCCAGCGTCGGATCATCTCAATACGCAAAGAACGTCAGATTCACTTTTTCAATCGATCCACAGGCAGATTTTCAAAATTAGCCATCAAAGACTACCCAGTTTCATTATTCTTAAAATATTACATCGCTATTCAGAGCTCACAGAGGCAAGGTTAGGCAAAATTAAGTTTCCCCTCACGTGGCCACAGCGACCGATGAGACCGCAATTAATCTCGCCTTTTGTGAAACTACCCGTTAATTAACATATTTCCACCGCCCAGCATCACGCCGGAATAGGGTTTCATTATAAATGTTTATTGACGAAACAAATGTGATATTAATTTTTGGTAAAGAGTTGATCGAAATTAATACGGGAATGATAATACCCGATTTTACGCGATCGTTTTTCAATAACTTTTATTAATGATCTGTTAAATAAAGGGCTTTTGAGCACTTAATTTTAAAGTAGCTTCTTGAAGGATTTAAAATAAATTCAGTTAGATTTTAAGAACTGAAAACTTTCTCATGAGAATATAAATGAAAAGAAGCTTTGTTCATTACAATGTCTCTATCAAAATAGATTTTCAAGTCTAAATCTCAAATATCATTAAACTTATCTCATACAGTTAGTGCAGACGTCTAAGCTCCTCTATTATGTGACTATGTCTATTATATTATCAACTATAGAGCAGAAGTGGCTTAGAAATTCAATAATTTAATTAATTTCCCCAATCCGCATTCTGAGACAAAACAAAGAAATAATGCATGCATTCTCCATTATCTGCACAATAGTGCGCTTCTCGTAAGGCGAGAATAATATTCATGAAACGTCTATATTAGTATACTAGCTTTTTGCCCGCGACTTCGCCCGCGTCGTCAAAGAAAATTTTCCATTCCCGTGAGATTTCCGGAATAAAGCAAATTCTTTCTCAAGTTTAAGAATAAAGCAAAGTCTTCTCGGTACCAAATTTCATCAAAATCGGTTCAGTTGTTGACGCGTAAAGAGTATACAGATAGAACTCGCATTTATAATATTAATTAGGATCTAATGACCTCTAATAGTTTGCTTTGATTATTTCACTCCAAGAATTGATCATCATAGAAGGAGCGCTTCAGCTGCGCAGTGATCACGGAAATATGATGATCATGGGGATGGTTGATGACAATTTTTCAAGATACGACTAGCATACTGTTATCTACATAAGTCCTATAAAAAACCTTTATTTAAATACTTCTGTAGCAAAGATTAGGCTTTATTAGCTCAACAAATTTGAATGTAGAGTCAAAAGTGAACAGGGAGTATGTAGTGTAATTATGTTTAACATTAAATATATTTATGCTTATTACATAAAATGAATTATCTCATAAATAAAAATTTTAAATTTATACACAATACCAAAATATAATGCATGTAATAATTGCGGAGCAAAATAAATAGAGAAAACTCAATTATTTGTACGGTTTATAATTAAATTACATGCATTGTCATGTTTACTTCGTTTGTTTATTTTCAATTTTAGCTTTAAATAACATTCGTAATTACGTGTAATTTGTAGGGAAAATTGAATTGTTAATGAATTTTTGTATTTGCTATTTTATTATGGAAGGAAAAATAGATATAATGTGGAAATTGGAGCATTTGATCAAACTATCATCAAAGTATTCATATCGTCAATAGTGCAAAGGAACTAATTTTTACGTGTCATAATGTCGTCATGCTATCAATGAGGGAACAAATACTTTGACGTGCTCTCGCTTCTACCAACGAATATTTTTTCTTTTCTATTTTCCTTCTATCCCACTAAACCACCTGTGTTCTACAGTACGTATCCCAAGTGGTGAACCGTTCCACCGTGGTGACCTGGCCGGCGCCGACCGAGCCGCCCGGCTCGCGCAACCCGGCACCCGGCGTATGCCTGCCTGTGATCGTCAGCTTCTGCCATCAGCATCGGATATCGTATAACTTCACGGTGTTCCCGAACTATATTGGACACTTCGGGCAGAGGGATGCTCAGCAGGTGGGATTTTATTTTTTTTATTTTTCTAGCATTAAATATTATCAAAAAAATTAAGACTACAAAAAAAAAACGTTCGTCAGGTGGTCCTGAATCTGTCTTTCGCAAAAAAAAAATGTTTGCAGAGAATTAACCGTGTTAACACAGAGATTATGTTTTATTTTTATAAAATTGGGGGAAAAAAATTTAAGGAACTTGTAAAATAGGTATCTTGCTTTTATTTACCTCGTTGAAAATTTATTTTTACTAACAATTATTTCTAGCATTTTTGAAACAATTTTTAAATCACTATTCATCCTAACAATTCACTAATCAACTATATTTTGTATAATATGTATATGTACTAGATAGGAATTAGTGTCCAGTAATATCAGATGTGGTACATGAGCATGCAATATTGCTTGTATACACAAGTATTATCACAGATTACTCGTGAGATGAGGCTTTATGGCTAGTTGCACTTTATCAGCGATTTAACAGCCTAACCCACTAAGTCTATAGATGGGTGACTGCTCTTTGATATTTCAGCTCCTATACCTATATTATTTTCATCTAGCGATAGTCATTTTCATAGAAACTTTTGTAGCGTTAAGTCATACTTGAAGCCAGGAAATTAATTCAAGATTGTAAACAGTTTGACTTGAATAAGTAGAGGACTTATCGTACACATGCATCTACATTTAGAACTAGGTACAATCAAATCCTTCAATGAACTGCAGCTGTAATAAGCATTTGTGAAATAAGCATTACAGATTAAATCTGCCTAATTAAGGTAATTCCCAGGAAATACGGGCTTGCGTTCAGTAATTGTATTTCTATTATTATTAAGTGAATATTCATTAATATCTCATAAGCTTAATGAAGCATTCTCGAGACGGCATAATAACTTGTTTACGGTGTAATTAACCTTCCGTGAACCACGTGGATAAAAGTTACGTCCTGCACTACGTGGGGTTTCCTGGACCCAATAATCTTTCCACGTTTTTATAGCTAGTATTTATTGTAAATTTATAATGTGTATATTATTATTATCCCTTGACTATAAGAGGTTAAAAATAAAATAAATTTATCAAATATTATAAACATTTATTATATCTTTAGGCTATGTAACAGAAATAGTACTTTTTACCAACTAAAATAAGATATATGTTCTATGGGTTAGACTTTAAGAAAAAAAAAAGACGTGTGGCACTCGGGGACTGCCGCGGTAAAGCTATTGCATGCTATGCCTTCAAGCCACACCTCCGTGCCCGTCGGAGTGGGGAGCGTGAGGTTTTTCGTTACGGAATTTCTGGATTCGGTCCCCGCGCTCAAGGCCCGCGATAGAAGCTATGCAATAGCTTAAAAAATAATATCCTGTACTTCCTCTTCACTTTCACTTTCAGACTGAATGCTCAAGTGATCCGAGTCATCTTCACTTCCAGATAGAAACAGCTCATCCGTATCGCTATCATTTTTTTCCACAAGTGCGGATATTATTGCATTTTCATTGATGTGATGAGCCATAATGAGCCCTAGAAACAATTTCAGATAATTTTAAATAATAAAAAAATAAATTAAATAAATATTTATATAAAAATAGTCGTATTTTATCACACCATACTGCTCACCTTTTAGTGGACGTCCCGAACTACGTGGGGTTTCTGACACCCAGCTGCACTTTGACGGCGTCCGTTTACCGCGTCTGCGGCGCTATTACTAAACCAATTTCGCTAAGAGGTCTGGCAAGGTCGCAACTCCAGCTACATGAGGTTTCAAGACTTTCGCACAATGTTTGGAAAAGATACAAAGATTTTTTGTATGGCTGGGGTGTATTAAACCCCACATGGTGCACGGAAGGTTAAAAGCAGAACTTGACGGAATAAATCTGAGCACTTTTATTGCAATCATGCCTTAAATATTAATGATCCGTATTATTCGCTAAGTTATTTATGGTGAAATTTTAGCTCGAGTATTTTTATTTACGGTATGATAAATTTCTCCTTTTGTAATAAGTATTTTATGGATAAGATTTTCAAAGGAAACGCTTTTTGTAATGTTAATTATTTAGTGTTTGATGTCAACGTTTCAGTGGGATTTTTTTAAGGAGATTTGAGTCAATTATCTTGTACATCAATATGATTGAGAAATGTCGTTATTGCTTTGAAAATTGTAACCAATCAGATGGGGAAATTAATTCTCAAAAAGCTGTATTTAATTAAAATATCAATAAGAATCACGTTATGTGGTTTTTGTCCTTTTAGTCATTAGTTTGTACATAGTTGAAACATTTCAAAACATTGTCCAGTATTAACTTCTAGAGGTCAGCCAAGGAGTCTAACAATTTTATTTATTTCATTTAATAATAATTCATTTATTCAGCAAAATAACACATAAAGTTACACATAAAGTTAATATCATAAACTTATTTGAAAAATTATACAATAAAAATAGGAGGAACTCCGGTATCTGTGTTAGTAAAAACTGTGCTACAGACACCTGCGCCCACCCCTCAAATTAACTAGAAATGACTATGTTATTTCTAAAATTAAAGATTAAAATTAAAATTACAGTATATTAGAATTTCATTACATTGGAGATAAAATTACATTACATTACAATAAACATGAGTGTGTAAGAGAGTATGTATGGGTGTGTGAATGTGTGTATACGTTTATGTAGAATGTGTGTGTGTGTGTTTTTTTTATGATCTTTACAATAATAGAGCTTCAGTGTCCTCATATGATAGTTTTAATAGATATTCCTTTAAAATCGGTTTTATTTTATTACAGGTTAGAGAGTAAATATTGAGAGACTTATTTATTTTGTTATATAAAAATGAGCTACCAACATTAAAGTGACGTTTGGCCAAATCCGTTCTTACTGCTGCAGTCATGCAGACAATATAATTCCTCCGATGCATCAATATATTAGGATTAAATGTTATTGTTTTGTGTTTTTTTTTAACATTGCATTGAAAATAAAAAGTTTACGCACAGATAAGAGTTGGCAATCATTATACAAGGAAGAGGTGGAGTAATAGTAGGGCTTACACAACATAACTTTCAACAAGGCTCTTTGCGTTCTTTCGAGTGGAAGTAGTTTTGTTTTGTGAGTGTTGCCCCATACTGTAATACAATACGTGATTAGCGATTGACCTAGAGAGTAATAAACAATTTTTTTAACAATGCTTCTTAATGAGTCTATACCTTTATATGAAAAACGAAAAAGTAGCCTTCAGCCGAAGGGTTTCCCTAATTATTGTAAGGCGTACGTGAGGCGACACCGCGGCCGCCGATTAGCAGGCCGTGGAGGGGGGTTATATATACACAAATTAATTGTTTCTGAAGCCATTTGCTTTCGATCCGCTTAGCTGACTCGTCAATTATCTACACGTCGAGGTCAGATGTCAGCGATCATTATGTTTGTGGGGCTTCCTTTGAAGTTAAATATCGTTTACACTTTGACGCTTAAGTGATTTCCGAGGAGGTCCTGACTTGACCCCGTTTTGTGGGACTCTAAATATGATTGAAACTGCCTGTATGTATGAAATGATTCTAGGTTCTGCTATAACTACAAACTTCAAAATTAATAACAATAAAAATTGTGAAACATCGGAGAACTTAACGACAACTTAAATTAACGCGTATAATAGTTAGCGCAAAGACAGGTCTTAATAACAAATACCTAAAAATAACACACAGCGTTTATCTGTATGTGTATTTGAGTAGACATTAATCATTCAATTCCATCTAGTTGTTTCAGCATTTACATACACACAATAGCGGGATAATCGAATACAATTTTGATTTTTTTCGTGTCGTGTAACTGTAAATGGAAGACACAGGCTCCTGAAAAACAGTTCTTACTATCTTAGGAGCCTGGGTCGCTCTAATTTGTAAAAATTTTTATGTGAAATAAATGATTTATTTATAATTAACTATCTAACAGACTACAATAATATCTAATACAGCGAAAGCTCGCAGGAATTCCGACTATGTTTTCGGCACTAGAATCTATCTAGATACCTTATCTACCGCAAACCGGCTGTAATGCCGACGTTCCTACAGCTATAATATTATTCTATTGTCTGATATTTAAGAGCTTATGTGCGGTATATACGATAATATTACGAATGATGAAAGACGAAGCTATTATTTTAATAATGAACTAACTATTACAGGTTGTTGTGTGATGTTTTAAATGATTAGACTTACAAACTATATAGACAGAATCGATTGAGTCGTAATGATAGTTCTATGAGTAAATGTATAGTTCAAAAGTTCGATATCTATTGTTTAAACGTATTAAATTATAAAGCGTTTTATAACCCATTAACTACCAATATTGATACCTTATAATTTGATACCGTATATCAATTGTTTTCTCACAAAACGTCACATAATACAGAAAGAATAGCGACGTTTGTCCCGAAATTATTCCTTCATTATCCATCGATTTACCCCTAACAATGGAATAATGATTAATCTATTAAGCTAGCAATTAAGGCAGTTTACTGACGAGCGACTAGCACGCCATTATTATTGAAGTCAAGGGTTGATAAGTTATTTAACATATACGGGGTATGCAAATTATAAATAATTAATTTATTCAAAAATGTAACACTATATTTGTTAGCAATAACTGTGATATTTTATTTATTAACGGTAACAATAAATTGCTAAAAATTTGATATCAAATTATCATACTGCACCTTATAATATTAGCTACAACTTTTATAATTTAAAATTTGATTATTTTAACTTTCATTTGTAGATTTAGTAACAGATCATATTAGTAAACATAAAATATTGAGAGCTCTATACACTAGAACCTTCTACAACTCCAACGCTAAACGATTACTCAGCTCTCGAGCATTTAACAAAACTTAACCCGAACCGCTGCACTACACACCGCCTAAGAGCGGGGGCACACGATGCGTTGCGGCGGCGGTGCGGCGCCGGAGCGGTGTCGCTGCGTCGTCTTACATAGAAATATCTGTGGCATGTCACACGATGCGCTCCGGCGCCGCACCGGACTTGCAACCACCAAGACGAGGCGGGGAGGGGTGAATGCGGTGCGACGTCGGAGCGGCACCGCTCAGTTGTTTTGCGTCACAAGGAAGGACACACGCTCGCTCGTTTCGATTTTTTTTCTAAGTATTTTTGTTTATTGTGATTGATTTCTACGTCGATTTCGGCGGTGGCGTAATAGTAGCGCCAACAACAGACGTCTTTTACGATCCATTTTCAGACTGTCCAACGCTGCTACGACGCCGCTGCGACATAACAACGTTACGGCGCCGCACCGCTCGTGTGCCCACTGACACGGTGAAATCTTTGCGGTGCGGCGCCGCAACGCATCGTGTGCCCCCGCTCTAAGTCACCAAGGCGGAATCAATCTTAGTCACATAACAATAGACTTTACCGCGACACCGTGTCGTCTACAACAATACGTTATTTATGACTTGCATGCTTTAATTGAACGATAATTCACTTGAGAAACGAGCTTGTACTAGCCTGATTGTTTGAATCAAATCAAATTGGATCATTAATTTTGCGAAAGGAGTGGTTAAATGTTATAAAACCGATAAAATAGAGTTTAATCGTATTTTAAATTGAACCCCCTACATAATAGGTACGATCATTTTGTTTTATTGATTTATTGTACAGACTAGCTGTTGCCCGCGACTTCGTCCGCGATTAGGTCGTTTTTCGTCATTCGTCGTTTAAAAAAAATACGTGACACTTTATTTTTGAATGTTCTTAATTATTGTCTCTTATAAAATTTAACTACTTACATTAAAATTGAACACTCTGATAAGAAAATCTTAAAATCTGAAGAAAACATGAATGAATGTGATTTAAATTCTACATTACTTAGTATCAAAATATAATAATCTAAATTAAATGTAGATTAACAGTTTGAGCACACCATTATAGAATATGTACTTAAGTATTAAATTACGTTAGTTAACATAGTAACTTTACTAAAAACACGATGACTTTCTTTCGCGCTCGGTACCACAAACTAAGCATGTTTGTGGTAAGTGGCCCGCGTGACGCGTCACTTGACCCCCCGCGAGTTCCCCTCCGTTGCTATGCGAAAATACATTCGTTGCTCTATTTTAGGAAAAATTTGTAATACTGTGGCCTGGGCGTTATAACACGTCCAGGGAGTTCCTGAGTGCCGATATCACCATCTTGAGGAAAAGCTTCTAATGTCGATTTAAAACTGCATACATACGAATTAACCTGTTCTAAAATTGTGAAATAAGTTCAGTTTTAAATTTGAGAAATATTGATTTCTTGTATTCCACTATTCGTTGTAGTCGAATACAAAATATATTTAAACAAACTTAGGTTAGCCTACAGGCAAAAGGGATCCTATCAAATGGTAAACTTGACCTTGTATCTTAAAAGTAAGCATGAACGGACCTTCTGATTATTATTGAGCACCAAAGGATCATTTGAAACGCGCTACTATAAGAGCGAATATTGTCTAATAACAGTTTACATTGCACAGTATGTTCCTCTAAAAGTAGTGATTTCAAAGGTTCCGGTGTATCTTCAAATGAAAGCCGACTCCTTACTACACTTTAAAGCATTACAAAAAGAACATACTACGCCTTTACAGAAGATGATCTGTAATCAATTGTGAGGTTATAAGCAAACCCACTTTTATATTTGTCAGACCACACCACCGAATTCGTAGATTGTTTACCTCAAGTCATTAAGACTATGACGAAATCTGTCTGCAGTAAGACGGGCCTCTCGCTATTCGTCCGTTTCCAGAGACCGAATAGTTTCAATTCTTAATCTTTCATTAAACAAACTTATTAATCGTTCTTGTCTCATATAATTGTAATTTTCGCGTCCCTACTCTAGTCATTGCTTATGCTCATGTTCATCTTCAAGAGATCGAATAATATTATGATGCACCCTATCATTTGTCAAACGGTCTTCATATTGAGTAAAGTTTCAGATTCTCGAGATAAAATATGACTGTCGTGATCAGTAGTGAGACGTAATTCCCTCTCAGTGCGGGTTTCGGTCTCACGGGATAGTACAATATGCCGTTTGCGATCAACTGTGAGACGTCATACCCTCTCAGTGAAGGTTTCGGTCTCACGGGATAGTAGGGGAGACCGGGTTTGGTTGTCTCACGGGTTGGTTGTCACAGCGGTCTTAACACAAAACTGAACTATCGAATAAGTCTGTTGAACAGCGTGGCAAGAGCGATACAGTGACAACGCTGTCCCCACTTCGCGTCAGACCGCCCCGATCTGCCGTGAGGGCCTCACACGTGTTTATTGTTTTCGCACAGATTTTTTATGATATGAGGACCGAATATGCTCCTCATAACATCACTTTTTGTGAACGAAACGACAGCGCGGTTTAATTTAATGCCAACACCATTAGAAAAAAGGATTATTATTAATTGTGAAAAATATCATGATTTACACTATTAACACTCTTTTAACATAAAATATAAGTCTGTGAGTGTGTAAAAATAAATCCAGCTAATTACACATCAAACTTATGTTTATAATTAGGTATACGACATGAAAATATATTAATTACCAAGCAATAATAATACAGATAAATACTGAACATAAGTAGGTGTGGTAGGTATAATAGATATTAAGTAGTATTAGTTAAAATATACTTTGACTGTTAGTCAAAGTTTATTTTTACTAACAACATGTAAATGAAGAAGAAATAATAATTACCAACGAACTAACCTTTTCTATAATACTTAACACGGCACATTTTTCAAATTATCTTGCTCAACCCTGCTCAAAAATTTGAAGGTTTTGTTGGAACTTTAATATGTCAAAACTATGATATATCTAAACTACGATACAACTTGCTTGCGGAAATGCTCATTACAATTGTGAATCTAAAGAATAACTAACATACTATTCAATTTTATTGAGCTGATGAATATCTTTTGCCTGGAAGAAATCACCGTCGCCTAATAAATATACTGTGTTTTCTTATAAAACCGTTACATAATTTATTTTATCTACTTAAATAATGAAAATGATATTATATTTATAAAATATAAAACATATTATGTAAAATGATTAAAAATAAATAAATGAAGCAACTACGATTCAAAGAAAACATCTTTTTCAGTGTTAAAATGCTCTTAGCAATCCTGGATGATGAACTGTATCATGTACTCTGATCCCAGTACGGTCGGTACCTCGATAGCCATAACGATAAATATTATAATCAGATAACCGCAAAGTCAAAATAAAAACATTACTTGTACAGTTGTGAGTGCAAAATTTACGTTTCATTTGGAATAACATTTTTTTCGGTACTAAAACGTAGTCGTTTGATATGTGGTTGGCTGCCCCTCCTCTCCTTCCTGAAAAATATCCTCCAAAATTTCCCGAGATACTTCCAATGATTGAACCATTGGACGTTGGACATTAACTTCAGTCAAAAATTGACGAAGCGGATGATTACTAATTTCCACTTAATCCTCGCTGCTACTATCTTTATCATCAAATCATCAATTTTCAAGTGGTGTTGTAAAAATATCAGCAGAAATCGTCTTCCAAGGGCGATATAATTTTATGAGCATTGAATCTGTAAATAACAAAATCAAAAGTTAACTTTAAATCTATAAAAAAAGCTACTTACAAATAAAATTTTATCAAAAACTACTGTTCCCAATGCACCTCAAAATAATAAAAGAATTCATCATTTTATTATTTCATTCTAAAAGTGTAATATAATACTTACCTACCAACAAAAAACATGAATTGCTATCATTATAAAAAATAAATACCTATAAGTAACAACTTACTTTTTGTGGGAACGCATGATGGTGAAAATTCACAAAACACGAAGATTGCATTTGATATTTTTGGTTTTATGGCATTCAATTGCTTTATAAATATCACTACATAGTATAAAAAAAGTCGCTTTCTCTGTCCCTATGTCCCTTTGTATGCTTAAATCTTTAAAACTTCGCAACGGATTTTGATGCGGTTTTTTTAATAGATAGACTGATTCAAGAGGAAGGTTTTAGTATATAATTTATTAGGTTTTAGACAAAGCGGACGAACCCGCGGGCGGTAAGCTAGTAAATTTATAAAATACGAAGATTTTTAAAATTGTAACTAATGAACGCAATCAATATTAGATTAACTGTAGATAATGGTGTCTAGTTTTACTTAAAATAATAAACATCTACCCTCACTTTAAAAAAATGTAGTATATTTATTATTTACACGAAATATACCATAAAGGGAAGGGAAAGAGTTAAATAAATAACATAATTATATTTAAATTATTAATTTCCAACTGTGTATTCAGTAGTGTTAACATCTAAATTGATTTGATTTTTACGAAATCTCATAGATGGCGCTGTTACAAAATTAACATTATACAACTTACATTCTTTAAACTATGTTTCTCTTCCCAAGTTACTTAAATGGCATAATTTTTATAGTGTTAATCTAGATATTGTCAAACAAAATTTATATATGCGTCATTTGATTATTAATTTCCAATAGTTAACGTGTGTTTGATTTTTCTAACACTTCATAGATGGCGCTGTTTCAAATTTGTCTTTATACTGCTAAGATTCATTTAACTGTTTCTCTGCCCAAATTACGTAAATGACATAGTTTTTATTTTGTAAAGCTAGATAATAGCATGGCTTACTCGAAACCAACATTTAAACATGAGTCTTTAGATTGTACGCTGTCGTAGTACACGGAATATGTAAGAAAAATAAAGGCTCACAGCTCCTCCCCCGAAGGTGATATCATGATAATATGTTTAAACTATCCTCACCCGACCTCTTAGGAATATTCATGCAAAATTTGAAGTAAATCTATGCAGTACTTTTCGAGATTAGCCCGGTCAAACATACAGACAAACAGACAAACAGACAAACAGACAAACAGACAAACAGACAAAAATTCTAAAAACAATATTTTTGGCTTCTATATCGATTATAGATCATGGATTATGTATTCTTTTAAAAAAATATTCAATGTACAGTTTTGACTTTCCTACGATTTTATTATGTATGTAATGTAATGTAATGTAATGTAATAGATTTGTAGATTGTATGTTTCATCGTAATACGTGGGAACTGGGAACATGAGAATAACAGTTATAAGCGAAGGTCCGGGAATATGTTGACAGTGTTCGTGACAAAAATTGCAGATAATATCTCGGGCAATAACAAACATTAGATGTCATAATAAATACTGTGAATATACCGGATTATTTTTCCGACCCAAATATCGACCAATAGAATTGCACCATTCGACGTCACGTGGTACAACCTACATGGTATTATACTGATAATTTTTTGAAAATTTTCTCTGGTCGTTGACGTCAAACTGACAGGTTCAATTCAATTGTGAAATTATTGGCCGACATTTGGGACGGAAAAATAATCTCCCGAATACCACACGAGCTTCAAAATTATCTGGCATTTCCCTCAAGGTTCCCTGCAAACAAATAAAGTCGTCAAGTTTTTCAGGAAAAATCACTCGCGCTTCGCGCTCGTGATTTTTTAACCTTGACTAAAAACTTGACTCCTTCATTTGTTTGCAACGAACCTATCGGAAAATACCCGATAATTTTGAAGCTCTTGTGGTATTATAAGTGATTATTTTTCCGACCCAAATATCGACCAATAGAATTGCACCATTCGACGTCACGTGGTGCAACCTACATGGTATTATACTGATAATTTTTTGAAAATTTTCTCTGGTCGTTGACGTCAAACTGACAGGTTGAATTCAATTGTGAAATTATTGGCCGACATTTGGGACGGAAAAATAATCCCCCGAATACCACACGAGCTTCAAAATTATCTGGCATTTCCCTCAAGGTTCCCTGCAAACAAATAAAGTCGTCAAGTTTTTCAGGAAAAATCACTCGCGCTTCGCGCTCGTGATTTTTTAACCTTGACTAAAAACTTGACTCCTTCATTTGTTTGCAACGAACCTATCGGAAAATACCCGATAATTTTGAAGCTCTTGTGGTATTATAAGTGAATATTAATTAAAAACAATCTTTTAATTACTGTCACATTACGCTTATATCAATTAGTTCTTGTTTTCTGTGTAAACACAATTTTGATTTCACGTAAAATAAATATTCCCGTAGTTAAATAGTTTCCTTCTTTAAAAGCCTTAATATCTCGTATAGGATTTAGAGATCTACGATGCAGTGGTGGACGTGCGCTGCTACGAGCTGACAGCGCTGTTCCTGTGTTCCCTGTTCGTCCCCAAATGTGGGCCCTTGGGCCACATGGTGCGGCCCTGCAGGAGCTTGTGTCAAGGTAATTTGGACTTTACTGTGATATACATAAATGTAGTTAAGAAATAATTTACTCGGTCTGCCTTCGACTCAACTTTTCGAAGCATAATGTACATGGTTGGTTAATTTCTCATAAAATGTTATTGGATATTTTTATCTCATCTCAGAAATGGCTTACAACTTGAATTGTTTAATTAAAAGCAAGTTATAAAATAATGTGAATTTATGGATTATAATATCATCACCGATAAATAAACATATCATTTTATTATCTTAAAGAATGACCAGTTTAGTTCTAACTACAGCAAAAAAATTATTGTTGACTACCAAAACATTCAGCATTGGTTGAAATAATTTCAACCGTAGTATCTCATAAACTTCCCCTCACAAGCCCCAACGTTTTCCCATTAATTGTTACCTGTTACCAGTTTCCCAACTTGAGGAAATTAATTTTCCCATTACTTGAACCACAAGTGTACAAACACTTTATGCTTAAGCGTTAAATGTCTGAATTGTGAAAATTTTACAAACATACTCATATTGAAAATTCAAATAGGATTTTTTTTTCTTTAATAAAATTCGTTCAAAAAGTATTTTTCTTCACAAAAAACAAGGTTCTGGTGGTTTGTAAGATAACTGTGGGGCATGAAAATTTTAATCATCCTTATGATTAAAGCTGCGCTCAATTGTGATATTTATTTTGATAAAAAGTGTGTAATATGTAGAACCTTTATCCAGCAATAAAAGCGAGCTATCTTATGGTAAAACAATGTATGAATTCGGTCTAGCAGTTAAGTTAAATCGTAAGAAACAAACAATCAAAACTTTCGTCCCTACAATAACAGTATAGACCACACTACAAACTACACATTCCTATTATGGTTTACTGTAAACTTGTATAGAAACAATGCGCCGCTGCGGCTTCTTCCTGGAAGTGTTCGGTCTGTCGATGCCGGACTACCTCCAGTGCGACATCTTCCCGGAGTCGACTGACACCGATGTGTGTCTCGGGAACAAGGAGGTGAAAGACGCTAAGGTTCGAGCTGCTAAACCAGGTGAGTTTGATGAGCTGTATGATGTGAAGTTATTTAATACACGTTGATTGTAGATATGCCTATGTGGCGATTTCTAGTAGGTATCACTGTAATCATTTAGTTTCGATAAATATTGAATATTAAAATCTACTCCAAGTATCAGTTATATAATTATTGTTTATCTCTATTGCGAATTATATTCATTCGGCAAGATAATGATGCGGTTTTATTTTTAGATCTATGAGGATTTATGACATTAAAATTCTTAATAAATGTTTGAAAAATTTAACACATTGAAAAATATCAATTAGGTTACGATGACGTCTCTATGAAATGTACACAAATTTCATTACTGTCCCATTATTATATTTTCTGGACTTTACGGTACGATGACCGCACATCTTGGAGGCAGCAGTTTCCAAGAAACCTATCAACTTAGGGTAGATAGCTCGCAATCAGTTTATATTTTTTATAATAATTGTTGTAAAACCGATTATAGATGCCGAGATAATAATATTATGTCATTGTTTATTGCTTGTTTCAATGTTGCATAAACATTTCACATACTTTCATAAAAGCCTAACAACTGTAACCCTGTATTGTGTAAATGGATATTTTTCGAGATAACACCTATCGAGAGCAATTAATCACGCTCGAAAATCTCACATATTACATTATCTTCATCCACGTCAAGCTAGACAAACAATCTCTTTCTATATTTACTTTTTGATGTTATCTCGTAACATACGTTATGGATTTTAACTTGATATTGTTCGTTGTGTTGAAAGTTCTTGAATTAATTATAAATAATTTTTATGTTTATATTGTGTGTACTCTACTTATAATTTACTAGCTGTGTCACGCGGTTAGATCCGCGTACGAATCAAAATTTCTAAAGCTTATATGTTATTTTTGTACATAAATTACGTCACTACAAAGTATCATGAAAATCTGCTGTGTGATTTTTGCGTGAAATAGTAACACGTACATCAATCCATCCTCAAAAACATTCTCGTTTATATAAGCAACACAGTGTTGTCGTGTTTACAGTGCACGCACTTTCATAACCGTTATTATGTTCTATCACTCGATGTGGAGCCAATATTTTCAAAACCCAGAACCATCTATAGGCCACAATCATTCACATATTATCTTTGCAATCTCTTGAACCTTCCACCCCGCTAAAAAGACCGCTTTTCCCAGTCTGCCAATCCGGCTTCCAATGCGACACGAACCGCTGTATCCCGCACGACTGGCGTTGCGACGGGCACGTTGACTGCGCGGACAGGTCCGACGAGCTGAACTGCCGCGTGTGCAAGCGCTCTGGTGACGTACACTGCGGCAACCAGCGGTGCATCTCGCAGGCGCATCTGTGTGATGGCAAAGTGGACTGTCCGTGGGGGCAGGATGAGCGGAATTGCTGTGAGTGTATTTTGTAAGCTGTTCAGGTTGACGATTGTATGACATTCGTAGGTGAATTTTGGAGGGAGAAATAATAAATATTTGCAGATAAAGAGGTATTATTTAGCTATCGAGTGAGTAAAAATAAAACATATTGGGATCGTGCTCCATAAATAGAATAAGTGGTTATTATGTTGAAAATCTAATATTGTATTATTTTGGAGTATTTATACGTACATATCTCTTATATATTCCTCTGAATTATTTACGAGTTTTGATACTTTTATTATTTGTTTCTGCAAAAATACATTACATTAAAAGGTACATATTATTCACATTTTTCTTAACCTAACCCTGCAATTCCTACAGTACGGCTAAGCGAGTCGAACGGAGATGTAGGCGCCGGCGAAGTACAAGTATACCGCGCGGCGAACCAGTCCTGGTTCCCCGCGTGCCTCGCCGCCGCGCCCCTGGACAGAGACACCGCTGCAGAGATCTGTTCCATGCTTGGATACACGTATGTGACATACTTTCCACTATACATCATTGCTGTCAGTTAGCTAACTGCCTTAGGCCAATAGAAAACTTAAAAACACGAACACAAATAATAAACATAACAGTTAACGTCCGTATTGCCAAATGTTAGAAAGCTATCGAATAAGGGCTACGGAGCTACGCCGTAGACGTTTCTACGGACCTACGAACTGAGAATACAGTAGTAATAACGTGTAATCAGTTGTGAGTTAGTACGTTCGTAGTAACGTCTACGGCGTAGCATTCATTTGCTAATATGCTATACTACGGTCACGAACCACGAATAATTTCGTATATTGACCTATCTCAGTCGCTCCTGCTTAAAAATATTGGTAATATAAGATAATTTCACTCATTATTCTATAATCATCAGTACTAATGTAATCTCATCGATACTCATAGGAGTACCAATGGTACCAATGAGAATACATCTAATTAAAATATTGATGATTGATTTAAGGGTAGATTTATGCATTGAATTTAAATAAAAAAACGTAGTGTTTTTTATTTATATAAGATTCAATAAAAAAAGTTACATTTATAAGATAGATAGGATTATTTTATTTTGACCAGGATCGTCAACAAGAGCAGAGTAATCGGCGGAGCAGCCAGGGCTGGTCGCACGCACCCACTCACACCGAACGCCCTGCAGGCGGGGCAGTCCCTCATCCACGGCGTGGCGCAGTCCTACAGAGCCTTCCAGAGGAGCGAGGGCGGCTTGCTGCGCGAGCTCAAGGATTGCAGGCACGATTCTAAGAAGATACACCTCATTTGTAATAATTATGGTAAGTTTTTTTAGTTTATTTTGAATTATGTATTTGCGCTGTATTTTCTTGAGTTTTGAATTATTTTACGTAAACTGTATTAACAATTTGTCTTAACTCCTAATTAGATTACGGTCAAATCTTGTTACATGAAAATGTAGAAACAAACATATGTGTTAAATTTTTACCGAGTCATATCTCCTAAAATTGTTATGCTTTATAAAACTTTACAATAAAACCATACCGTATTAGATTAATATGCGCGAAGCAGAATGCATGGTCCAAAGTACCATAAAATATCGTAAAATCAAATATATTCAGAGGAATCTCATCTTAAAGCGCATTAAAATAAAGGCGCGTCCAATCACACGCAAGAGTGGCCTGATCCCCGGATCAGATGTTATTACGGGTTCGGCTTTATGCAAATTGCGGCTTCTTATTATAAACTACTTTTATATATTTTTAACGATTTCCAATTATAATAGATTCTTTAATAACTGGCAGTGGTTAGTTTAATGGTCTACGGAGACGTTGAAAGTTGTCTGTAAAGAGTAAAATGTATATTCTACTTTCAATAATTTTATAAAAAGGTAATGGCAAAAGTAAGGTTCTCTGCTTATGTTTATATTTTTTCAAATTAAAATCCGTTTTTTATACGCTTGGAATGTAATAATATGATAAAGAACAGTACCTATTGAAATAGTTAAACTTGAAGCCAAATATTAAAGAGAAAAGTCGTGTAAGCATAAAATTTGCAACTGTTTAGGGCTGTCAAATTATTGTTCTATGTTTAGAAAATAAATTTACAGTGCCTACTATAAAAAATGAAATAGGTAACTCAAAGTACATAAATAAAAAGATTCGGAAATCCCGTTTTTTACAATTTAAGTTTTTAATTATCTACTAGAAATTCCATTATAATATTTCGATAGAGTACATGAAGATATTCATTCTAATTTGTTTGCTAATTAAAACAAAACAAGTATTATGTCGTTAACTAACATTTTAGTGGAAACCTTAAAACTTACCCGTGGCAGCCCTAAAGGTGAGTGACCGCAAGGGCGTGTTTTATTAAGCAGACTTGGAATGCTATACCTATAGTTCAAATTATGTAGGAACTCGCCGGCTTACACATGTTTTTTCAAATAGCTGGCATTATTTGCTTTGCCCAGAACAATCTCGGACTGAAATGAAAAGCTTTGTGGCTGTTATTTCACAGGGATTGAGATGTTTTAATAATTACATTGCGGTTTTAGAAGCAATTATTATTATACAGGTTAAAATCCTCGACTTTGTTGCTGTGTTTTATAAAATTTAACAGTCTATCTTATTAAGAGGAAACAGTGCAAACTTTCTAAACGATTATAAACACATATAAAGCAATGCTTTACTAGAAAATATTTTCTTCGTTCTTTGCTTTTCCATAAGCCGATAAGAGTCCCAGAGTCAGAGCGAATGCGACGCGCCGTGTCGAATCCGACAGCGCTGTCAATATGAATATTTTCAACGTTTCACCTTTTCATCCCGTGAGCATTAAAACATAAAGGAAGATCTATTCCTGTACTTTCTCCGGAAAAAGTACGCCCAAACGAGCATCTTATTGTATTACTTTTTAACTAGTGAAAGCCGTGGGTCGGTATCTCTCTGCCTTTGAAAGTTGACGGCTTTGCAATTTTAATGTCTTTTTATAGAATATTGAATGGATTAATTTTGTTATTTTTAATGGTACAAGGACTTTGTTTATTTTGATCTTGGTGACGTATTTTATTTAATAAACTTCCTGCATTAAGTGATATTTTAGCAGCCTTTTAACATAACAAAGCAATGAAATATATTTCTTACTAGCGACCCGCCTCGGCTTCGCACGGGTGCAATGGCGGCCGGCCGGCACCGCCGCAAACGCTACGTCCCGCAATTTTTAAATCTGTAATATCTTCGAAAATATTCACTTAAATCATACGGTGTAAAAGGCCATATAGATCTATATTAAATGAACATTGTATTCAAGGTATTTAATTGGTTAAGGATTAATGCTGTATTTGTTAAAATCGCTTCGAAAATTAGCCATTATTTGTCGTAAAAAGTAAATGACAAAAAAAGTTATTGTGGGTTATCCATAAGAGATAGACATATACCATCATGGACTTTTCTGTAGACCTTTTCAATGTGTACAAAACTTAGTACATTATTTTGATAAAACTCGTAGGGTTCAGACTGCGTTTGCAATGTAAGCGGAAAAAATGTAATTATTTACGACATCACATTAGAAACCTCAAAAATAACAGTACTTCTCCACTATTTAATGGATGTTATTATACATATAAACCTTTCTCTTAAATCACTCTATCTATTAAGAAAAACCGCATCAAAATCCGTTGCGTAGTTTCAAAGATTTAAGCATACAAAGGGACATAGGGACAGAGAAAGCGACTTTGTTTTATACTATGTAGTGATATCATAATATTATTACATATATTATATCACATTACTTATTAACTTGTACCGTGTACAACAGATTTGATAACGTTACATGCGTATTCAATTCATTGTTCCTAACCTTCTCATAAAGAATAATCCTTTATGCAATAGCCAGGAAACTTATTATGAACTCATAGAAATTCTCAGAGAAGTGACTTACATAAATATTGTAATCAAAGACTTAAAAGAAACGTCCGTCACTTACAACTGTCGGCGGACGAAATGAAAATTTTAACTTTCCTAATTAGGAATATTGTTGTCCTCGCCGGCGTCGTAAATCAAATCTTAAGTTATTGTAACGGGATTTATTAAACGTATGCAGCATTGATAATATTAATGTTTCAAAGTCTTTTTAATAGTATCATAGTATAAGTTTATTAATTACGTGGAATTTCGCTGGATTTGGATTTGATTTTGTATATAATATTCAGAGTCATACAAATTGTCTCGTTATAAATATCCTGGAGAATTAAGGACTAGGGAATATAAGTGACCCAAGAGCCATATTTTTCTGGATTAAACCGCAAGAAGACTGCCCAGTAAAATCTCCGCGGTAACAAACTATTATTATCCTTCAATCCGATTTTAAAACATTTTTAAAATCGGACTGACACACAAATACACATATCATGGCCCTCCGTTTTTTTGAATAGGAGCCTAAATAATCTAATATATTGTACCTATGTAATATATTACATATAATATGTGTGTATAATATAAACATATGAAACTGATGTCATGAATACAAAAGAAATGATTCTTGCTATTCGGGTTGAATTTAGTTTATTTCCGTCGAACATCATTGTATAAATTCAATAAGATTTATATTCTCAGCAACACAATGGTTGCTTTGCAAAAATATGCCTTATTTCATAATTGAAAAACCCTAATTAACCATTAAAGCAGCTTACAGCTTTCTTTAGTACCCATAAATATTTAATATGAAGCAGCAGATAAAAAGCGGCTTTACCGTCCACACAATAAATGCGACATTCGGTTACGACACCTGTAACGAGGGCCATTACACGCGGCGATTTAGTTGTCGTATCGGTCACGTCTCTTTGTGTTCTTTACGAGTTCAAATAAAAATGTCGCAAGAATGTTTTTCGTGATGCGACGAGGTGGGGACGGGAGGAATCGGTTCTCGATCAGTCGATCACGAGAATGAAAACTTTCTTAGCTGAAAATATTTGTTTTAACGATTCTTAATATTTTTCGGGTAGATTATTCTTTGTTCCCATAAAACGTTTCGTGTGGGAACATTTTAATTCATATTATTTCACTATATTAATTGAGACACCATATTAAAGAATTAATTCACTAACGAACCTAAAATTCATGCATAGTCCAAGATATTATATTCCAAGAAATCTGTAAGCTTGCAATTGACAACCAAGACCTTAATTTAATTTCTAGAGGGCAGCGAAAGGCGCACATACGTAAATGTTAAATATGATATTGTCCCAGGCCCATACAGTACCTCCATATACTTATTTTGCATCATAGTTTTGGCGGAGTATATTCTTTCTTCCATATAAAAAGTTACAGACGAAATAAGTAAAATATTGCGATAATCTGCTCAGTATTCTCGTATCAATTTCACACATCTCCATCAGAATATTGGCAGGATAAATTAACCTGTCATTCATGTAACCAGCTAACTTTGCTAGAAGTTAAAATTTCAAACTAATACCACCTAATACTCAGCCGTACGGGGAGAATGTGAATTAATGTCGATTTTTATTAAATTCTCCGGAGGGTTTTGACAGGCTGTATAAATTACGGCACCTCGAATATCGTACAACTCGTTATGGGTCCCTTTACATAGTACGACGGGATAGTAATCGTATGCGATTACCTGTGACTACAAGGGTAGAATAGGGTTTGAATTTAACGATAGATTATATAGACTGTAATTTATTGTATTTGACAGGGTCAAAAATTTGTTAAATAAATGACTTAAGTTGGGTAGGGGCAAAATATTATGTATACTTATAAAAAATGTGCCTCAGTATAATCGTGTTTCTTAATTTATTATTTAATTCTTAAGTTTTTGTTTAATCCACCTCAAAAACAAAGTGAAATATTTTGTTATAAACCAACACTTAAATAGACCGAGAAAATTTAAACAAGAAGCAACTAACACGCTTGCTGAAGACACCTACTAAAAACTAAAATGATTTACTTAAAACAGCAACTACTAATAACCAAACATTTACTATAATAAAAAAATCGTACAGCAAAAATATCTTGCACATGTCGTATAAAGGCGCTCAAATATTATATTACGTCAGTATTGTGCTCAAGTAATCTTTCATTGTCCACCTGAGGAGGGCGCTTTGTTATCTCGTACAGTGGCTACACGTTCTGTGGAACTTAAAAACGACTAATGGTGGGTAGTTTGATAAAGAGCTGAGATTTCTATGCTGGGGATTTTCCTTGAAATAAAGACTGTTCGTCCTTATGTGTCTTCTTTTGTCGCGTTGTATGTTGGAGAAGATAGTGCTAATACTTTTATAACTTGGAAAATAATATTACTTACACCTTTAATTATTGGTTTAGGTAAATCATTTATGCATAACTCGTTTTATTCAGATTGATTCTTATTTATTTAATTTTAGGCTGTTTTTGGAAGTGATTTCCTTCAATAAGAGAAAAAGGCCAAACCAAAACAGAAAATTCTAGGCAAGAAAACCTATGAACCCAGGAAAATCGCTTGTCGTTTTCTAAATTATGCCGCACAATAAACATAACGCAAAGACAAAGAATCTACGTCGTAATCTGTTTTTCTTAATTGTTAGCCTGCTGAGAGGCGGGCGGCAAAAAACTTTAATTATCTCTTATAATGGTACGGCTTTTGAGCGTGGGTGCGGTACGCGTGACTGGCGGTAAACAATTATGTTGTTTACTCTATCAATATTAGATGAAATGGCCGTAGATTCGATAGTTATGCTCTCGAAATATTAGTACTACCTACTTGGAATGGAAAATTCAAAGGATTGTATCTATGAAAGTGAGTTGTTTTCCATATTGTACAAATTTCATTGATCGGGTTCTGCTACTAAAGTAGGTAAGATCTGGCGTAAATTAAAAATGCTATATTGACTTGAGACGTGTGATAGATTTTTCAGGAAGTACAAGTTTTCAAATAAATATAACCAAAAGCGGTTTATTTATATAGAAGCTGATAGACAAATCGATACACATATAGTATACATACAATATGTCCATCTTATTAGATCGCTGTTTAACGTCGTGGGTAAAAATCACATAAACTATACGAGCACACAGTAATCGCCTTACCCTCACATCTTAAAGCGCTTTGTTTACTCTGTCCCAAAAGGAGTTTTGCTTAAATTTCAATTCAGAAACCGCAGGACGTCAAGGTGAGGCAGACAAAGGTTATTCCGAGGGTGATTTTAAATTCTCCAACAATTGTGCTGAGTCATCTTGTAAACGAGCGAATAACTCGGATTTATAACATTGTTTCTCACTAATTGTTATCTGGAATAATTACTGGGAACCTCTAGTTTTGTAAACCCTTACCGCTGTTTTGATTACACTGGCATATTCTGATTGACTGTGGTGGTGGAAAAAGGTAATAAATGTTGCATCTAAATAAGCTATAAATAAATACAACTTAAGACATAAAATTGTATATAATTTAATTTTGTTAAAAATTATGAACAGTTTAAATCAAAACTTACTTTAACAGTGTAAATTCAGTATATCGTACCCAGGCAAGCAGTGATTCACGTGCATAATTTAGTTGAAATATTATTATTGTTGGATTTTAGACGGAAAATTTAAGCCAGGTATAAGAAGAAGAGATTTGTGAATTATGAGATAGATTGCTTGGGATATATACTTATAATTATACAAGTTCCATTTTTGTTTCCAAGATCCATTCTGTAAAAAAGAACTGAAAATTTTTACTCTTAATAATTAACATAATTTAAATCTTAATACACATTATTGATATTCTGCGTATAACCTGAATTAATTAAAATAGCACTTTAAAGTGCTCCAATTATTATACTAAATGCTAATGTTTACATTAATACACAGAATCAATTGAATAATTTGTAATCTAACATTTTCATTACATCGTTCATAAATAAATCTATTTCTTATTAATACATTTTCCAACAGAATGCGGCAAGCGTAGAACCATAGCATCAGCGACGAAACGTATAGTGGGGGGTGTGGAAGCGTCGCCCGGAGACTGGCCGTTCCTCGCGGCGATCCTCGGCGGTCCGGAGGAGGTGTTCTACTGTGCGGGAGTGCTCGTGGCCGACCAGTGGGTACTCACAGCTTCGCATTGTGTTGGCAAGTGAGTACTGCTAACCTGTGATATTGAATGAATGACTGAATGAATGAATGAAATAATACATTTATTTCTGAAATAAGGTACACACTTAAGAAGAAAACACAAAATTGAGGAAGGGAAAAGAAAGTAAGATACATAAAATTAGACATTATATTTGCTGAGAATTTCGTATCGTGTGTCCACTGCATTTCTAGAAAAGGGACTTGACTCAGCTTTCTGCTATAGTTATAATATAGGTAATATTGCGGTGGTGTATGGCTTGATGATCGACTGTTTTGAGGAGGAGTACTTTTTTGTCGTAATTTGCGCCGTTAAGGTTGGTGTTTGATTGAAATTTGATTCTCAATTGTGTGGTCAGATGTAGGTGTAGTTAATGATGTCGATGATACTGGGACTGATTTGTTATTTTGAAATAAAAAAAATGGCTTTAAAAATTACCAATCAATAAATAAATAGGGACACAACTTATTTGAAGTTCAAGGATTGAGGAAAACTAAGTTAGTGTAAAGCTGACCTACAAACAAATATGAAAGTGAAACAATATTCACTCCATTCATAAAATTTTATGTCGCAAATACAACTTGATAAATAAAATTATTGGAAAATCTGGAAAAATCCCTAGTACATTTCACGGTAAAATATATCGATTATCGATCGTGTTTTGCTTTGTGTACAATCGTGGGAATTTTACTGGTAACATTTATGCGTCTTTCATTTGGTTTCTAATAAACATGTACGCTATAAAACTAGACGTGACATTTTAGGATACAATATAATTTCACATATTTTGTTTGTTTGTATCATAGGTTGTTTTTTTTTTTGTTGACAGCGTTTCCAATATATTATCTATTAGAACATCTTAAAAAACTAATTTATCTGAAAATAAGGCCATACATAAATCGTAAGGTCGTCAGACAGCATTTAATGAAAAATAATATTAAAGCTCAAATCTCTATTTTATTCATATTAATAGATTTGTTAGGTTGTTAATAAATAATCGGGATAAGTGAAGAAAAAATATCTCTAAAACTACATCTACTTCTGCTTAATCCTTTAGACTTTTTTCTACATTCAATTCCATCATAAAATATGTATTTATATTAAAACGAGCGTTCAAAAAGTTAGAGCCTTTGTGAAGGTCAGCTATTAAAATAATAATAAAACCATTTTATTTCCTAGTCACTCAGATGTAAATGGCTGGACCATACAACTGGGGATCACGCGTCGGCGATCGCACGCGTACTACGGCCAGAAGGTGAAAGTGAGGAGAGTGGTCCCCCATCCGCTGTACAACGTGGGAGTCGCTCATGATAACGATATAGCACTGTTTCAGGTAACATTGCCAGGATTTTCCTTTGAAATAATTTAGTCTTTGGGTTTTAGAGAAGTTACTTTTTTGAGTTTTATTTGGTACTAGTGTTGTGTTCATAAAATATGATTTTCTGTCTATTTTGGCAAAATGTTTATCCCAAAAAGTTCCGACCCGATTACGCTGATTTTAAGGCAATCAATTCAAAATCAGTTTCTGGTTATTATAGCTATGACTTGTAAGTCATAGTTGCATCATCTTTCATCTACTTTTCAATAGCATCGTTATGCTTCCATTTTTATCATTGCAAATAAATTCCTATATGACTTGAAAATGAAATTATTCCTATAGCTGGCAGTGCGAGTCCGCTACCACGAACACCTATCGCCCGTATGCTTACCCCCTGCGCGGCGAGCGCTACAACCTGGCACATTATGTACCGTCATCGGTTGGGGCAAGCGGACTGATAAGGACAGTGAGTATACTTACAATATCTGGAAGTAAATAAAATGTAGATGGAAATTCATTGTCACTCATGTGTGTTGTGGCTACGTCTTGTATTCGTACGTATTGTGAACTAGCTGCGCTCCGCGGTTTCACTGGCGTGGCTTCGCTTCTGTTGGTCTTAGCGTAATGATATATAGCCTTCCTCGATAAATGGGCTATCCAACACCGAAATAATTTTTCAAATCGGACCAGTAGTTACTGAGATTAGCGCATTCAAACGAACAAACTCTTCAGCTTTATAATATTAGTATAGATTTAGACCATAAAATTGAATGAAATGGTCGATAGACTAATTTTTATTATTATAATTATCATCAGACTATTCTTGAATCTAATAAAGACAGAGATCTTCTTTAAGTAGTTCATTAACTACTAGACTCAGCGCTTTGATGAAGCCGATATTGTCTCAACAGATGAATACATGAGTTTTAACCTTTTATTTGACGACTTACGGGTTCCATGAAGTTCCATTCACTGATGAGATTCTAATTGGTTTTGATGGTATGAAAATAACTACAGTACTAAAGTGAATAAGTATAGAATTACCTGTTAATAAGAACGTATTCTGAACTATCAGTGTTGTAAGTAGCATGTTTTTAAATTGATTGTTTATGTCCCGAAAACAATTCGTCTAAAATTGTCTGCATCGTTCTACGATAGATCATACAAAGGATTATATTTCAATTCCATGTATTCTTTAATCTTGTTGTTATATCCCAGCTAGACAAAACAAAATTTCCGAGTACGACGACCGGAATTCTAAAATTGATGTGTACTTTTTGTATAAAACATAAAACAACGTGGATTTAAACTGCATTGAATCTTTACAGTGGCTGTGATATTAACTAGGTATCTACCTTAAAAAAACAGATTATTGTTATAACGGAGAAAATTATGTATTTTAGTTGCAAATTAATATTTTATTTTAATTTTCTTGTGTGTCTACTAAAATACTTCTGTACCTACTTAAAAGATTAGTTTTCATTACTAAGTCTCCCTGTTCGGTATATTATAGAGAACATAATATGTCATTTGATTGAAATCTTCATCAAGCATTCAAAGTCTACACAGTGCACGTCAATTAAGCTTACCAATTACTATGTACAAAGTTGTTCCGATTTCAATTTAACTAGAGTAAATAATTTGTTCTCCTTTGAATCTTCATCAAATAGCTTTTTTCTTTTTCAGAATGAACCAATCTATCTATTTTTTGTGAATGATTGAGATTTATTATAATTTGAATAGGGACTAGCCCTAAGGCAAGAAGTTGTTGGTATTGGTACATAATATTACAGACGAGCATTCCTTTGAAGACGCCCAAGTCCTACGTCTGATCTATTTCTAGTTTCACCCTCTATCCTATCATAGTCCTGAAAGGCTGCATTGCTTGCGAATAAAAGCGTTATATTCCTATTCAGTTTAATAATTTCTATCGAATTTACTCTGCAAATACGGGCAAACTATCGGCAGAATAGCTCACTGTTTATACCATAATGCCGTTCTCAGCGATAAACTCTCGACAAATCAACTGTCGAGCTGGCAACGATACGTCCTGTGGCCTGTAATGTGCTTACGGGTCATTTGAGACGCAGTTAGTCGCTTGAGCGACTAACGAGCGCTAACGAGTTGAAAACTTACGATTTTATTGCACATTAAACTGTCTAGCGCTGCCCTTGATTTATTCTTGCGAAGGGACCAATTGATTTTGTATCAGATGATATATTTTGCGGTTTCGCTAGTTAATGCCTTTGGGAATTGATCTAGTCGCCAAGTCTGAAAGTGAAGAAATAACTGTTAGTTTTAGTGAATTTAGCACCATGTAGGTAGAGTTATTTTCCCATTATTTTAACTACAGTAGAAATTGAATCATTTGTTTGTCAAATAAAAATAAGTTAAAGTTTTATATAACTACTATTTTTAACAGAAAACTTTACACAATTTTAAATTCACGTCATGTTACACAGTGTCAGAATACGAACCAGCAGTAAATGAAGTAGAGGTTCCCGTTCTGAATCGGGACCTTTGCAACCAGTGGCTGGAGCACCGCGACCTCAACGTCACAGAGGGGATGATCTGCGCGGGCTACCCGGAGGGCGGCAAGGACGCTTGTCAGGTAAGATGATGTTTTTTTTTATGTCAGAACAAGCAGTTGGCAGGTGGGCCACCTGATTTTAAGTGGTCGACACCGCCCATAAGCACTTGTAACACTAGAAGTGTTACAGGGTGCTTTGCCGGCCTTTTATGGACAAATAAGCTCTTTTCTTGAAGGCCCCAATGTCGTAGTTGTTCGGGAACACCGCAGGTGGTAAATCGTTCACCGTACAAAGTTTTACCGTACGCGGAAGGAAGTATTGTTTCTCTTTTTTCTTTCCTACTTGACTAGGCGTGTACTCTGGGACGCTTTTGGTACGTAAAATGATATATGCGTAAATGTTGGATAGGTGTAATACGTTTTGTACGGCGTTTGATTGATAACTTACAGTTTACTGCGTCAATCTTCATCATGAAATATTTCACTGTTGATACGTTCGATAACGTGAAGACGTGGAGAATGTAGGAATAGCAGGAAAATTTAAGTTGTAACTTTCCGAATACTAGGCCCGTACATTATTCTGGGTTTATAGTTTATCCATGTTTCTGCAGTCTATCTAACTTAAAAAGAAAAGTAATAACATATACCTAATGTGTGTTTTTGATTTAAGTCTCACTGATTAGTTTCATCATGCTTTTATTGAGTAATTTTCCTCATAACATAATAATAAGAAGTAATAATATATTTTTCGTTTTGTTAGTTGTTCAAATACGATACTCATCCCAAATATAAAATCAAATAAATTTGTTATGCCTGAATTTGCGAGAGGCCGACTTTATTTACTTTTTTCCTTCATAAACTTTTATTTATTTAAGAAAATTGTATTGACTTGGAGATTCCCATCTTTAATGAAATTTCTGATAGCCAAGATGCTACAATATTATAGTATTGTGTACCTTACATTTTAAGATTAAATTGTCGGATTTCTTTTGTAAAAAATGTTTAACAATATTTTTCATTTACTGAAGCCATAGCGAATACAGTTAGTAATACATAGTTAATTAATTGTATTCTCTAACAAATTTAAATTACTTTGTGACTTACAGTTCAATGTACAACCACAAAATTCGAATAAATTTTCCATGAAATCTTTGTTTGTTGTCGTTTTCTAAACTTCAGACGAATTTCGTTGATATTCTGAATTATTGAAGTTATTTCATTTTTAATTGTTTTAAATAATAGCTTACTTTAGTATAATATTATTTAGTTTTGAAAGCAACGAAGAAACAGAAGGCTACAATTAATATTAAGTATGTTAACACATACCTCTGCAAATAAAACAAACAAAATTGTTTCGAACGTACCTGCTTGAAAACTTTAAACTTTAAGTTAGCTTTAATAGCTCGAAGCTTTATTTTGCCAATGATAAATCATGGATAATATTATAACTTATACATAACTTTACATTATATTATTGTATTACTCAAACAAATTTTGCTATAACCATTATCAATCTCTGAGCTTTATGCAATAAAGCTAATTTCTTTTCGGTTTAACTTCACTGCCGATAAAATAGGCAAAAATGGACGCAACGTCCGTTCTAGGTCTTAGTAATATTAGCCCGCTTGTTACGCCTGAGTACTCCCGCAAACTTGAAGAAAAGATATTGCCTTCAGCTCTGACTCGCTATTTATTGCACCAAGCTTAATACTCCGCTGCATTTTATTGCTTATCTGTTGAGAATGTATTTTGTTTTCTTAAGCAAGTCCTTGAGGATTTAAATTGTGTTTCGACTTTCTTTTCTCTGGAATTTTATAAATTATTGTTTACATTGTTTTATTGTTTACTATTGAATGTTGATTAATAATGTATAACGAAAAGGTTACCCGAAAATTTCTAACTGTATTTCATCTTTGTATTCACTGTATTCATAATGTTTTAACTGTATTTCATCGTATCATCTTGTGGGTTATATAAAAATCACTTTGATATAATAACGTGTAAATCTCTAAATTGAGCAATTTGATTGCAAATTGTTTGCGAAGCCGTTCATTTCCAAACCCTGAGTTAGTGGGAAAATAAGAGAAATTTATTTTATAAGAAAATTTTCTCTCTTTTTCACTTTAGCTTACATCATAGCCTACGGGTCAGCTTTTACAGCGAAATCACTTTTCCTATTGATACTTCGACATTTAACATAAACCTAATTAAATTTTCCAGGGGGACTCCGGCGGCCCTCTCCTCTGCAAGGACCCGGACGACCAGTCGCGATGGTACGTCGGCGGCATCGTGTCGTGGGGTATAAAGTGCGCCCACCCGCGCCTGCCCGGCGTGTACGCGTACGTGCCCAAGTACATCCCGTGGATACAGAAGCAAATCAACTTGTATAACGATGAAAATGCCCCATCAGAACCTGATATCTGAGGCAACCACGGATAGACGAATATACGCAACTCTGCTAACAAACTTGAAGTGAAGACAAAGATTGTAAGACCTTGAGGAAGAAAATGATCGATGTATTTCAAGTTATTTGGAGATTTTAATTATTTAATACTAAGATATATTTATACACGTAAACTTTTAATTATAAAGAATTTTATGAGAAGATGAAGTATAAAGGCAAATTCATTTGTTATGTGGTAAGACGGCTTGTAGAGCAATTTTTTAAGTGTTAATCAAGTGAAAAATATTATATTAGTATTATTTGATAGGATATAGTATATTTTGAAATGTGGTCTATTCAGGAAAGATTTATTAACAGAGTTGCGAATTGAAAGAAAATTGAGACAATAAAACTCGAATTGCGACAATAAAAATGTATTAAAGATAATGTTAATGTATGACAATAATTTATACTATGACAATAAACTTAATATTAGTGACAATGATTCTTCTAATGATATGACATAATATTTTAATGTCTGTCGTATGATAAGGCTGTGGTCACACTGGTCAATAAAGGGATTTTAAATTGTTCTATATAAATACTACGCTAATTATAAAAAAAAATCCTTAAGATCTTGCAGGCAAGATTCTAAGATTGCAACATAGTCCGATTCAATGAAAGAATTCTTTATTTCAAAATCAAACATTTTATTAATATTTACCTACAGATACCTATACCCACCATAAATTTTAGCATGCATATATTATATGTATTCGGGATAACTATTTGTTAAGTGATACCAAGAACAGCTCTTCTGTCGTCAAATCTTCCGAAGACGACTTTTATGAGAATATTATATTATATTGTGGCATTGCATATACATGACACGACTCTGCTTGTTCGCCCAGTGCAACCGCAGCCTAATTCCGATGCTGTGATACTGCGGAACTCTTATTATGAAGAAAGGTTTACCGTAACGTGTCAAAAACTTTTTTATAATTCTTTAAAGTATTTATTTCTCTCGATACTTTTATCGATCTAGAGTCGTATTTACATTAAGGCGCTTATGATAAGACGTAGGGTCCTGAAGCTTTAGCCTTGAATAAGATTTTATATGCATCCTCATTTCTTCGTGCTCAATGTGTTTATTTGGTGTTTGGTGTATAGGATTAGTGGGAAGTGCTTCGGAAATTTGTTTTGGATGTACATTGTCGTAGCCATCCTATATTACTTATAACTTGCGCTGATAAATGAACGAATTGAAAACAGAATGATCGCAAGGCTCATTTGCACACGCGCTGCCTACAACATGATGTCGCGGTCTAACTAACATTTTTACATTCGTTCCATTATTGGCGCAGACTATTTCATAATGCTCGAGTGTTCTTTCGACAATAACTCGTACTTTACATTTTTTAGAACATGTTTAAGTGAATTTAGGATTTGCTTTAGTGTTGAGTGTTTATATGGAAAATATATAAAAGATGCGGTGTCCGTGTCATAGTAAAATAGCTTTAATAGACAATAAGACTAGCTACAGATAACATAAATTAGTGGTGTGTAGATGTGTATAAATAGAATAAATGTATCTATTAGTCTCATTTAAAAAAAAAAAAAAATCTTACCAGATGTATTATTTTATTTAATTCTCGTTTTGTAAATTGAAATTTAAATCTTTATTTTTCTACTCTATAAATGTTAACTGTGCTCAAACTTACTGTAATAGGTATTGCATTTTAACATAAAAATATATTATATGTAATGACGTTTTTATGTACAGACGGCAACTGTTATAGAAATCAATTATAAATATAGTAGAGGAAACGAGACAATAATGAGTCAGGGCGAAAGATATTATCTTATGAGAAATTTAGTTCCGAGGGATGTGGAGCTAGTATATTATATAAAATATAGAATAAGTGTTGCCGTGTGTACGCTGAAGGTTGTCGACTACTAAGTCCCTTTCTATATAACTCGAGCTTTGTATTAGTGTTAAAGGGTTGAAATTTTTATATTGTACTTGATAAATGTTTTCTACTTAACTATTAGACAGATCTACGTTGGTAGACTTCTTTAGACAGTATCTCTGAGCGTTCTTTCTCTCTGAGGCGTAGTGACTGAATTAGATTATAAATGGCAATCGATTTATGTATTATACACATATATAAGTTATCTTCGTGTACGTTCTATATCAAAAACAAACTTTACGTTATAATATTCATATTCTATCGTTTATTTCATAGTCATTTTGAGTTCATTAAAGTTTAACATACCTATAGGCTATATTGAAATGCCGTCAAAAGTCAAAAGGAGAAATAGTTCCCTTTTATTTTACATATGACGATTGCCATTAAAATATATCTTATATAAATATTGTTAAGGAAATATTAGTATAATTAGATATGCTATAGTGTCCTCTAATCTATTGAAATCTTCAGTTATGTTCGTATAAATGTTATTTTTAAATATTCAGATTTATATTTACCTAATAATATTGTTCTTAAAATTATTTATTTATTTGTTATCTTCTACTTCAATACAGTGAAATGTAATTTATCAGCACAAGGAAATACTTAGATATGTACTAGTGAATAGAATATTACTTTATACAAATTATAACAATGCCTTCCAAAAGAATAGATTATGTAGTTGCTACAGCCAAAAATGTTTAATGATGAAATTATTTATTTAAATAGGTATGTAATATGTTCGTGCCAGCATGTTTTGAGTAAAAACCAAAACTAAATAGTGCCTTCTAATGGGCTAATTTTCACGAGACAGGAAACAAGGCAATCGTTTATGCTCTCAAACAAAATGTAAGGTTGATTACATTTCACTGTAGGAACATCTTCTCCCTTCTAGTCGCTTCTAGTGACAGGTTAGTGCAAGCACTAAATACATAAATTTTATAAATAAAACGAGAAATGCATTGGTATTTGGCTTTATATTGAACATTACATGTTCGTCACTAAATGTTTATACATACGATGGTAGAATTATGTCGTATTTGTACCGTATATATTGTGTAGATATTGCTGTTACACCACTGCACACTGTAGTGACACGTGTTCAGGCTAACTCTTTGGGTCAGCTGGTATGACTCTAATCTAATATAGCTAGATTTAATAAATGTTATCTATTAGTGACAATAAATATTTTGATATATTGAAATTAAATTCTAAATAGATTGTATTAGGATCTTCTTGATATTGTTTTGCGTTAATATTATAGATTATACGTTCCTGAAGCTTTGCTTTGAATTCGATGAGTTTGTTTCGCCTTGTTATGGAGTATTTATTATATGGGCTATGATAATGGTTGTGCTATAGATGTTTACAGTTTAGTGTAACGTAGGAGGTTTGGTGTCGGAGTTAGTAGCCTAAAAATGGTAATTGTTGTAAGTACTTTATCACAGAGCGCATATCTTTTACAAATTGAACGGTGTCGTCATGGCGAACGATGCTAGAAAATACTGTTTGCTTTTATTTATGCACCTACTTTATTTTTCTAAACCACATCAAATATAAAATTACTCGGAGGATCATTTTTCATGATGTGAATAAGAAAAGAAAATCGATTAGTGTACCATAACACTGTGTATTTTTTAGTGCATCTAACTATGTCCTTATAGTTCTATATTTTCGATTTTTATGACTTTAAATTCCTAAATCGCGTCTGAAGATTTATCGATAACAAATACCTACTCTACATTTTACTCTAGCATCGTTCGTTACGCGACACATCCAAATCATCCGTATATCAAATAGTCAATTCTGTCAACGATGTCGTACTTAGTTCATTTTATCAATTAGGAACTGGCTTTAAAATCTTTTTACACGTATCGTATATTACTTACAAATGTAGATAATGCGACAATAACAAAATTATAATATACATACTCAATATATCTATACTATAAAGTGATAATATAACAAATTTTGTATTTTTTCATCGTCTAGGCTTGAAAACCTTTGTAGACTAGCTTTTAAGTCTAAGACCACGTAATAATTATTGTGGGTGAAAATGATACTTATGATAGCTGTGAAATTTATAGATATTAAATGTTAGACCTTTTCCGAGAAATTGGTTGAAAAATTAAGGCTCTATAAATGTTAACTAAAATAACGTTAAATATCAGTTTGTAAATAAGTCCATTTAATTATTATTTGGTCTTATGAAATTTAAGAATTCCTTAAGTAGACGGTACTAGACACGCACAAAATACTTATCTATACTTATATAACAGACGTTTAGACTTCAGTTTATATTTTAGAGCAACACATTGTAAAAGTCGATAGTAACGAAACGAATGTCAATATCGGTACCTAATTTGATATTAATTGCCAGTTATAATGTGACTCGTCGAATTTCCCGAAAATGTTTCTTCATTTACCTACTTATTTTCCACATCAAAAATATTATACCCACCCATCTGATGTGTTGCTCTAAGATTTACCTATACAGAGTGTTCCACAATGCGTGCCTAAATCAAAGTGATAGAAATATCTTGAGAAATTTAATTTTTAACTTCCATAGTTGCGATTTTATTTGTTTTCCACTTAGGTAATATTTATTTATTAGCTATATTTAGACACAACATTATAAACATCTTATAAAACTATCATAAACTTATACAGTCAATTAAAGTTAATTTACTTTTAAAGGGGTAGTATTTAAACGAGTGACTGTAAATTAAAGTTTTAGTTATCAAAAATAATAATTAATTGGGGTAACAGAATTACTAAGTGAGCGACTGACTGCGAGCGATGAAAAATTAATAGATCAGCAACTAACAAACATTAATTTGCGTTACATAAAATACAAAATGAGCAGCTTCATAATATTTGAGCCACCTAATATTAATTGTTTGAGTGACAAAATTACGTCTTGTATTATATTAATTGATAGAGTAAGTCATAATGTTCTTATCCGTAAGCTTTATGCGGTGGGTATCAGGGGTGATCTTCTCAGATGGATAGAGTCTTACATCAGGAACCGCAGTCAATCGGTGATTCTAGGAGGGTTTAAATCAGATTTTGTTGATATTACTTCGGGCGTCCCGCAGGGATCGCATCTCGGTCCCTTATTGTATAACATTTATTTATTCGACATTGGTAACTGCTTTGTAAATTCTAATTTCTTACTTTATGCTGATGATAAAAAAATATTCAGAAAAGTCACTTCCTCTTACGATTGTCAATGTCTTCAGGATGATCTTAATAGATTAAGTGACTATTATAAATTAAATAAAATATCAATTAATATAAAAAAATGCCAAAAAATAAGTTTTACCCGTAATAGAAATAATAATATTATTTGTTTTGATTATAAAATTAATAGTGAATCTATACCTGCTGTTACTTCAGTAAGGGACCTAGGTGTGATTCTGGACGTCAAACTTGCATATCGTACACACGTGGATTTTATTGTTCATAAAGCCTACAAAAATCTTGGTTTCATCTTGCGACAAGCTGATCCATTTAACGACATTACTTGCTTGAAAGTTCTTTATTTTGCCTACGTACGTAGTGTTCTCGAATTTGCAAGTGTGATCTGGCGACCGCAATATAAATGTCACATTAAAAGATTGGAAGCAATACAAAAAATATTTGTGAACAAAATGAATTATAAAACAAAACATTATTCGTTGAATTATGAACAGGCTTGCTCACATTATGGGTTAAATACTTTGGAGGATAGGAGAGATATAATAGACATTATGTTGTTATACGATATCGTGAACAACAAGTTTGACTATTCCACAGCGTTGGAAAATATAAAGTATCTTGTACCCACACAGCGTACTCGCCATACACGCCTATTCCACGTGCCGGCTACATCAACTAATTATCTAAAAATGTCACCGCTCCATAGGCTCCCGGACATTTATAATAAAAAATTTTCTTGTGTGGATCCCTTCTGTTTATCGCGTACTAGTTTTAAAAAGCAAATTTTACAATTAATCAATACTGAAGCTCAGCTCACATAATAATATAATACATTAGCTTTTTACACTCACTGCTATTACACTCACACATTCTCATACACGCACTTTCACACACACACACACACTCACACTCACAATCACATCCTACTTACCAGGTTTTACTTAATATTAAATTAAGTTGGTTTTAATTTATTATGAATTCGTAGATATTTAAAACATTTCCTTTCTTTATAAATACTTATTGGGCTTGATCAATGCTTACTTTACCTACATGAAATTATAATATTTTCTCTTATCATTTGTAAAATTCTTATACTAGTCTTTGTTCACATACGTATATTATTTTTACTACTTATTGGTGTACCTTTTAATTGGCGTAGCTTAGTATTTATTCATCTCAAAAATTGTATCACTAGCTGTAAGGTACCTTATCATAAATAAATAAATAAATAAATAAATAAATAAATAATTATTTGGCATATGATTTATTTATACTGAGTGGCATTTTATCTTAATCGAGGTATTTCGAATAGAAAAATCACTTTGAAAAATACTATAATGGACATAGTAGGTACTATCAGTTAAATTTCTTTTTGAAAGTTTTATCAAATAACTATTTAACAATATATTCTAGTGTTTTTAGTCGCTCTAGATGAGCGTAATTTAGTCGCTCACTTAGTAATCTATTCGCTCAACTAGTAATTTAGTCGCTCATATTATAGTAATGTAATCACACAGTTAGAGTTCTAATATATCAAATGGATTAATCACAATCCTCCTTTAGTACGCTCAATCTGTATTTTATTATCAACTATAGTCCTTTCCACCTAAGATGATTTCTGTGACACATCGATTTTTGACACGTGTAGAGATGTCCTTTACTGAAATCGTATCAATTGTTTCCGATAATCGATAATATTTTATATGGAAATGAAATCGATTTGAAGAATAAAGTATACCAAAATTAGATTTTTTCGGCATTTCGCCAACAATTAACTAAGGAAACTTAGCAAACAACAGCAACAAAAAGTCAACAATAAAAATTAGTAACAATAACAGAATACCACGTAAAGTATCAATATAAAAATGCAAGTTGTATACAAGGCACTCGTACAGACGATTGACTCGATTGACAAACGATCACAAGATGGGCGCCGATTATATGATTTTCCAACTCTATGATTTTTCAACGATCCATTTCATGTACACGAATTGCGTAGGTATTATATTTTTGTGTTATTTTATTTTATTTTTCATTATATTAAACTAAACAATACTGTTTTTGATTTATAACCTTAAGATGTTTCATTTTTATATTTTTGGTAATAATGCCGCCATAAAATAAAAATAGTATGGACTAAAATTATTTTGGCGTTTTAAACATAAAAAACGTAATTCGGAACACGATGAAGTGTCACAGGAATCATCATAGGTGAAAAGGACTATAATATTCGTTGCTTGTTTAGTTTATTTGTCGATTACTCAAATTCATACCGCTCAAGTTATTAAATCAGTATCTCATAATCAGTCGCTCACTTTATTTTCAGTCGCTCGTTTTATTATTCCTCCTTTTAAAGTCCTGATAATTTTCAAATTAACGTCTAGTAGATAGTTTTAGTAGAAAGAAGAGGACTTTTGATATTTATTATTAGGTATTCAGATTCATTGCGGAACATTCTGTACATTTATACCATTATAGTATTAACATATTATAAACTCGATATCATGTAATTTTAATGCTAAATTGTTTTATACAGATACCCAATTCTTCTAGAAGCAAGGGTCGTATTCGAAAAAATATAATTAGACAAATATTGAATATTACCTATTTATGTTAAATCATAATATTATTATACAGTCTATAAGCTCCATTTTATTTGAAAATATGTTTAAATATTGTGCGTATTAACGAGAGCTTTATGAGTGTTGGTTCATTCTTGAACGTTGAATATCAAGAGCTAGGGCTGCTCTAAATATTTTCGTCTGTCTCTGTTCAACACATAGTATAAAAAAGATGACGGTAAATTAGTAAATGAAGACGATACAGTCTACTCAAAGTTATTTACCATCTCTCTCTTGGATATTAAAAGTAAAACATAGCTATCATATTGAGAATTATTTTTATTGATTGTTAAATTAAAAACACGTTTTTGTTAATGCGCTCAATAAAAATGGTCTGTACTAATCAGAAATCGAGACAATAATTTTATTAGGATAATTAAAAGTAAAATTTTATAACTGTTTAAAATAAAATATTCTATGAATCATATTTATATCAATATACTAAGTTAATAGTTAAAATTAGATATTGACATCTAGTCAGTTGAATTAATAAATAGTTTTAACAATCTTCTGCCTTACTGAGATCTGATTTCGTCTACAAAAGAAACTGTTAATAAAAGTATCTAACCGTTTAACATGACGTTTTGAACGATATAATAAAAATAACAGCCCTACTAATTAATAATTATTAATTAATAGGGGAGACCGGGTTTGGTTGTCTCACGGGTTGGTTGTCACAGCGGTCTTAACACAAAACTGAACTATCGAATAAGTCTGTTGAACAGCGTGGCAAGAGCGATATAGTGACAACGCTGTCCCCACTTCGCGTCAGACCGCTCCGATCTGCCGTGAGGGCCTCACACGTGTTTATTGTTTTCGCACAGCAAAAGTAAATTTTTGTGCTTCTGTGTCGAACCTCGTAATTATACGTTCTTGTTTTACAGTAATAATCTTTCAGTTCATTTGATGATGATGAAATGTGTTTTATAATATCGTAGTATAGTTTTTTAGATATTCATTGATCGGAATTTATTTTCAATTTTATTTTTCTAAAACGTGTTATGGGGCTCGTTGTCACAAATTTTCGGGGGCTGGTTGTCACATATCAACCAGCCCCCTGTATGCGAGATGACTTTATTTGCGTTTTGAGGTTGTTTGTTTCAGCCGTAAATTTTCAATCAACACCGGAAAATCACCCTAACAAACCTGCTGGAAGTCCATCTATCCTTGATGACTCTATATTGACTCACGATTATTATTATTTGCTAAAATTGTGATTCTTAATATTCAGACTGAAATAAAGACCGTAGACACGGTTTCATTTGGTTAAGAGTTCTTAATTAAAAACTATTCCGTAAAATTATAAGACCAAAAAGTGACTTTCTATTTATAAATTGCCTGTTATTTAGTATGTGACTACCTACCCTAGGCATTGTGACAACCATCCCTGACCCGGGGTTATAAGTCACATTTTTTTTTTAGAGTGAAAATACAAAATATTTCTACAACTGATTATATTACACAAAAATACGTTTATTTCTTTTGTAACAGAATAATTACACTATCTTTTGGTATACAAATATCATTCCTAAACAACGTATTTTGGAAGTTACATAAAAAAAGTTAAAAATGTGACTTTCATCCCCGCTCTCCCCTACATTGATTCATTTGTGGAGGAAATTGGGTCTATAATAAATCCAAATAATTATTATATAAACAGAAGTTGCCAACATGTATACAGAAAGAAAGAAAGAAAGAAAATAAATTTATTGCAAAAAAACACAGCCAACAACATAACAAAATTTAACTTAAGATTAGCAAACGGATACAGCCTCAGCAAAATGCTGCACAAAAACAGCGCTGATTTTCAGGCTGCACCGGCGGTTGAGGTCCGTCTTAATATTAAAAAAAAATAAATAAATATACCTACTTACCCTTATAAGAGATTACCATTTTATGATTCCTTTCTGTATTTTGTATAACACTGATATTGTTTCTGTATTCAGTAATCACTATATCAATCGAAACAACAATTTGTTTATACCTATTAGATATTTTTAAGCTATTGCATAGCTTTTATCTCAGACTTTGAGCGCGGCGACCGAATGTAAAAATTCCGTAACGAAAAAACCTAATAACACCCCCCACTCCAACCGGCTCCTTGAGTGCCACACGTATTTTTTTGTCATACTCACATTAAATCTTGTTAAATTTATTTCAAACCAATGTTAGGTAATGTTTAAGCAGTGGTAGTACCTACGTATCTAGGTACTAATCATTTTATACTGATTGGATGTAAAATTAGGGCCAAGCTATACACTCGTTTTCAAACTATTCTGTGACTAATTGTTATCATTGACAAGGCGAAATAGTAAACGTGTAGAAGTAATTATGACCTTAGTTTTTACACCTAAAAGTTGTGGATAAATGGGATAGATGTGGCTTGACCCTTACCTGTGAGTTTGAAGTATTGTAACATGTAACTACATGCTCTTAATTTATCATAAGTCCAGCGTTTTAATGTTCTTCGGCTTTCGTTCGTATTTACTTTAGTATAAGTTATTTAAGTCGATGTTTTGGTGTTAGCGCGGCGTGTGAATGTCGCTTGGTAGGTTATATTGTGTAGCTGTCTTTTTTCCACGCTTCGATTAAACGGTACAGTAACATTGTTCTTTTATTTGTTCCCTAAACTTTCCATTTTAGAAAAAAAAGACGACATGCAATTTGAGCATCAAGATATAATGATATGTAAGATAATATGGCTTTTCTAGTCCATATAAATCTTGAAAAAATATACTTATATGCACTATCACACTCGATGACTTGCTTTGAGCAACAAACACTAAGGGTTATGTTTGAGGATGAAAATAAAAGACAGAAATCGGATTTACAATTTTACTAATGGATACAATTCTGTTACATAATCAACAGTTATAAATAACTAGTTATCAACCGCTAACTAATATATTGTAGTAGAGGTATACATTCAACTCGTCGATACAACACACGGAAACCATAAATATCCATACTACTTCAATTCTTTCACAAATTAGGCTACTGTATCGGAAAATTATTTAATTGAAACTACAAGAGAATATGAGAAAGTATTAAAAGTTTAGAGTTGAGTAGAAGTATGTATGAGCATCAAATAAGAACAACTTTATACAGATATGTCTGTGGTCATAATGTTTCTCCTGAACAATGTTTTGTCTCTTTCGCTCTGATGGCAGATTGCAGACCAAATATTGTTCAACGTCTGATTATGGATGGGGTTTTATTTTCTTATGAAATGCTTTAACGCTATGACAAGATAGAAAAAGATTTCATTTATCCGCATTGTATTTCACTTTATTTGGACATACTGTATTTGACAATACACATCGTAAAAATTTATAGTTTTATACATATTGGTTAAAAAATTGTTTTATTACAACAAACAGTATTAGTTGGCATTATTTTCTTTATCATAGAACGTAAACCGTAAATAATAGACATAAGTAATAAAATACAATGCGATAAATCAATAAATTCTAACTATAACAGACACTTGTACTATTTTTAAACAATTTGAATTATCTAGATGCTTTTACTTGCAATATATTTGGTCATTCATTTTCCATAGCTTACATACGACTCCAACAAACGGTCAACTCGAATACAAAAAAAAAAAACATACAATAGCTTACATCAACACCTATTACATTTCTGAATATACATCGATAATTGGACGAACAAATCTTGATCTATGGCTACTTACTTCGATCATTAATGACAACTAGATACACAATCAGTCAAAAAATCCACTCAAGGGTTTAATATTGTGTAAATCGGGCTTTATGTCATCCCAATAAGGTTGAATTTACTTTGGTGCATATGAACCAGCTAGTTAAGGTCATTACCTTTTGTACGTTTGTACGGTGCATCACTCCTGAAAGTAACGTTAGTAAGATGGATTTTGCTGTAACCATTGTTACATTCGACTAGACATTTGAGAACAGTTTTAATTTCTTTTTGTGTAGGATTGTGTATCTATTTGTTTTGAATGATCTAGGCTATTATGGATATATCGCGTATTTACACGGGGCTAAAGTTCCAAAAATCACACATGGGGGTCACAACACGGATTGATTATTTAGCGGGAGTAGCTTACACATATAGAAGTAAACATGTCATCATTGAGTCGATGTTGAAATCTTATTCAATTTTACGTTGTTTTGTAATAACCTAAATTTTACGACTGTTATAAGATAAAATATTTTTCTATTGTCCGTTTCTATATTGAACCTTAATGAAATACTCAACTTTTTGACCATTTTGACGTGACAACGTCTTAAATTAGGTTGCGGCTGGGAGTCACTTATGAAAAAGTGTAACGCTCGGTAACGTTACGATGAGTCACCGAACGAGAGAGAGGCCCGCGGTCTGCCGCGCGCGCAGCACATAAATATTCTACCGAGAAAAAGACGTTGTCACGTAAAATCTTCGCCCGTAAAACCGACTTTACAGGCAACCATTTTTTTTTGTTATAGAGTATCTACTTGTAGTACAAAAATCGATTTAAAATAAAAACGGGCATGAACAACATGTTTTTGCTGTTACCTACGAGTCAAAAAAACTCAAAATTTCTAAACAATACAAATATAATAAGTTTTACAATAAACAATTTAACATCCAATAATTAATAATATTCGATTAAGTTTTTAATGATACGTTGATTAACAATGAAACGTTTTAAAATATGTTTTATGTAGACGACCTAGAGTACATTTTTCATTAACACAAAAACGCCTAATTCAGTCTTGAGTACAACTCTTAAATTGACTAAATACGGCCGTCCGTCAACTTATAACATATTTACAGCCCTAAATATTATTATATTCCACTATGAGTATTATGTAACGCGTTTAATTTTAATCTTTTCATGCAACTACGATATAACAACACGGGTTTAATATGAGCTTTTTATAAATATAAGGGAATCTGAAACGTCTGCACACTAGATAAGGTTCATTTTTGCTTAATAAAATTCCTTAGTATTTCGTTAATAACACGCAAAAATGGGTTTTAAGATAAATGCCGATGTTTCATATTTCCTTAGCACAATAATTGTCAATAATTGCCCTGAAATTGACAATGGTCAATGGACAATCATTATTTATATTACAACGATTTGTTTGCATAGGTTTAACTAAATAAAAATTATAGCTTGTCGTTGATTTCTAAGTGTAGATTACTTGTCTGCAACTGTATAGTATATTAGAATGTATAACATTAGCAGCAATGTATTGCAAGTTAGTTAAAGTCACTATTCAGAAGTTTTTATTCAGTAAGTGTTTGTGCTTATATCGGGAAAGTGTGATGTGTCGAATTATAGAATATATATCCTAAAAAGAGTTTTAAAGTTCACAATTCGACTTGTAGGTATAAATAGCGTCTAATTACCAGTGAAAATATTTGTGATGATGGTATATAATAAAATTAAGTTAATAAATTTATTAAGTTTTTGGGTGTAGGGATATAATACAAATTCTGAATGTATGTATCGGGAGAATGTAACGTAATTATGAATATTTTATATTTATATTCATACATAATTATTATACTATATCCATAGTACAATACACTATAGTACAATATTATATTTATTATGCTATATTTAATTCTGAAAATTACACACAATTTTTAGCAAGAAGTACAAGTAAATATAATTTAAAAATGTAAGAAATATAGGCCGTTTAATTGGTTTTATTTTAGCAAAATATTTCAAGTTTGAAAACTTCGTGGGAAAATATTTTGTGGATCTACCTAAGCTATTGAAATTGGCTTTTCTAAAATTTACTGTAAAAACGCTGACAAAAATAATTAATTTGATTAATAATTGTGAAAAGTGCAAATAGCTTCTCCTAATTGACATTACAATAATTCTGTTGTAAATATAGTTTTAGAATTGACACCTATATAAAAGCACAGAGAAAATGATTAGCTTACTATATACAATATCTAATAAAACTTATTATAGCCTCTTGAATGTAAAGTCTACAAACTTATAAAGCTATTTAAAAATACTATATTGTATCGCATATTGAAACAGAAATTAAATTCTTTTCATTTATTATAAAAAAGTGTGTTTATTTGTGTAATTGGAGAAAACAATTCTAAACTTCTATAATTGAACTATTTTTAATATCAGTGATATTTCTATTTTATTGGATTTTAAATCTTCCGTTTTATTATTTATTTTTCCAAAAAATAAAAACTAACTTCAATTTATCACGAAAACATAAAATCAGTTTCTTATATACATTTTCAATATACGACACATCTCAGCCAATATAGAATATGAAAATGTCTCCAACAAATCTACGAAATAAATATATCGAAACGATATAGCTCTATGATTTCAAAATATATATTTGCCTAATTTTAATGATATGATGAAAGCGCAAACGTTAAACCTACTTGGGGCTAATTATATTTTTTATAAACGTCTGTCGATTTTGCGAATAAAATAATTTTTATCGAAGTTTCTGCATATCTAAAAATATGTTACGGTGCATTTAGACCAAACGAACATGGAGCTAGAGCGAAAACTCGCATTCAGTGTTGTTCAGTATTAGAACATTGCATAGAATCTTTTCGAACGCACTAAAAACAACGAAAAAATGCTCTACGCCTGTTTACACTACAATAATTTGACATAGTGGGGTTGGAATGAACATTCGCTCGTTTGATGTAAATGCACCGTTATACGAACGCGCCAATAGTTTTATATGATCAGTGATATTATTTTTTTAACTTTATCTATGTATTTGTTTTGGGGGCTCTTGCAATAAATTCTGAATGATTTTAAGACAAGATTTTTATTGACTTAACGGCGCCGTTAATAAAAGAGACTAGCCTATTAATTGAAAGGCTAATTAAGGTAATTGGCTGTGACATAAACATATAATGATTGACCTAGCATGCATATAGTTATTATTATGTTATCTTATATTATGTATCTTAATATTATGTAATGTTTGTGTATATTGAATAGTTTTTCATTGCCATTGATTCTTTTCCACTTATTATTAGAGATTCTTTGCATTTAATAGCCTCTATATAACATAAAATAATCGTTGCTTTCATTAGGCATACATTATTAACATAAATTTATTTAAAAGCTTCCGAACTTTCCGCCATCAGATTTGACTTCATACATTTTGTCGAAATGCCAAATAGTTCCGATTCAATATTTTTTCTAGGATATTCGAATTCAAACCTTATAATCTCAATAATACGATCCTTTTTTGGTTGAAAATTTTTAAATTTGATCATTCATACACATATTTTTGAGTTTTGTATTAGTAAAAATACCTAAAACAATCAGAAGTTTTTTGAAATTTTAATAATTATTTTTTATAATATTATAATGTAATGATGTGTGTTTTAACCGTTTGTATATTTTAAGACTATCTAAAATGTTTCAACTAATGTAAAATTTAATACTAATATTCGATGTTTCTTAAAATAGAAACTTAAAAACAAAAAAATAATACTGATAATAATAAATGCATGCCTTACACGTCAAATTATTTGAGATAATATATAAAATATTTCTAGAAAAGGTATCATAAAATTATAAAATATAGATTTAATGTTATTATAAATTCAAATAAAAACTATTCTTCATATCTCATTGAATGCAACATGTAGGATATTTTTATTAATAATTATCTCAAATGGTAATTTTTTGTTGATTTTCGTTATAAAGTTCGTATAATACGTTTCATATAATATTATTGACATTTCACTTCATAAAATTTAACTTAATCTTTTTTTTTTCTATGCCATAGCGAACCTTATAAAATAAACACTTAAGATTCGTTTAAAATAGGAAGACTGAAGACGTTCAAATTATTCGTAAGATTTTATAGAGACAACTTCTCAATAGTCAAGTAAAAATACACTTATTATAGGTAAAATATAATTTTACCTTGTTTTATACCTTCAACGACTTTTCTATATCCATATATTTCACTGAAACTCCGAAAGAGGGTTATCGTCACAAATAGATTCGACCGCGACGTGATGGAAGAATTAAGGAACCTTCTTTTTTTTTGAAGTTGGATAAAGTGCAATTGTATTTGACTAGCTTATCTTTAATATAATTTTATTTTTTATTACAAATACATAGATGTTCATGACATGCCTGTCCCAAATTGCATCTCTCTTTTTAACACGAAAGAAAGAGACAACAATAAAGTTCACTATCTCTCTCTAACTACTTGACGATTGAGAAGCGGACCCGTAGTAATTAATTTTTAATATTTAAAGATCAATATTCGCCAGGTCTGTAACTAGGTACCTTCTAACTTTTTAAACCAGATTCAATAATAACACTTTTCCTTACCATACTCCATAATATACCACTTACATATTATAGATAATGGTATGTACAATGTTTTCATTAAATGCGAAGAAACATAGACGAACTGTTTTTTTTACTTGATAGCTAAACTGTGACAGATCTTTATATTCGTTTGAGTTTATTATATTTTATCAATGAATTTAAAAGTTTGAGATTTTTTTAATAAAAATTCTCTAATACTGCGTTCCAACTCCAGAATTCACTGAAATAATTCAACACAATATCGTTTTATCAGTATTTCGCTCAACCCCAAATTAAAACCAACAAAAAGTTTTTTTTTCTTCAAAGTCGGAACATCCCAAAGTCCTTTGACTTCCTTCAATTAGAATGTTGTATGGAGGCGAGGAAAGCCGGATCGACGGACGCTACCTTGGCCGTGAGGAACGCGTGCATGCAGAACAACAGACTTTGTAATATCTGGCATTCCAGCTCCTGGAAAATGTATTGCAGTTTGAGAAATAAATCATAAAAAATATACGCTACTTTTACGTCTAAATGTCTTAAATAGCAGACATTTTTAAGTTAAAAGCATCAAGACACAATTTAAAATATTTTTCTTTCATTAATACAATCTATGAAACTCACAAGATAATTATATTTTATAACTCTCATGATTACAAATCTTACCTTTGTTTCAATAACTTTAGTTTCTGTGTCCTGGAAATGTAACTTCAGTTTGGATTTACCGTCATCACTTGAACCTCGTAGTTGAGAAAATCTGGAAAAAAATAATACAACATCATCATCATCTCTATAATATAAAATCGATTCACTTTGCTTGAGCTATATTTAGAAGTTTTAATGTACATGAAAGGAATTTTATAAATCTCAACAGTACCATTACAACGAATTTTCCCTTCTTTGCTTGTTATGTATATGGTCGCAACTCGTTAGATTAGTTTCGTTTTACAACTAAATTAAAAGTTTCTTACCTATAAGCCCATACAGGCGGTGCACCAGGTGACCCCTCACTGAGCGAGAAGCCGTTCGCCCAGTCTAGCGTGAGCCCCGCCGCGCGACCCATGTGCACCACGGTGAATGTCTTTTTCTGGTAACAAAGGGTCACGTTATATTGGTTACTTCAAATACGGGCATTTTAGTTGTATTTAATTTCTGTGTAGATAATTTTTACATGAGATAATCATCTTAATACCACATTTAGCTTTTATAAAATCTAGTATAGATTATAATACTAGATTCTTATATATTAAACAACCTCTTTTAAAGCATCGTAAGTAAAAAGAATATCAAGATGATAGACATTTGACAGACATGCCAAATGCAATAGCATAAAATATTATATCTGCTAGGTTAAATAATAATTATTAACAATGAAAACAATAAAACACGAATGCATGTTACCGAAGCAGCCTGTCTGCATGGACCTGCCACCGACAGCTGGATTCTTTGAAAAGTTGATATGCAATTTTCGCTACTTAATGTTCCCGTGTGAATGGCATCATGGTACAGTTTTCTATATCAGGAGCAGGAAGAATTTAGCCCTTGAGAAGGAGAAGCAAATGGCTAGTGCGTTTGCGATAATCTGGCATCCATATAGTGCGATTAAGTTCTATTGGGATTGCATTGGATTGGTTGTTACGATGTCCGTACTGATCTATATGCCGTTCCAAGTGTTTTTAATATGTTAGTAATTCTATTATTTTGTTTTTTTACGATAAAAAATCAAATTTCTATCATAATTATGTTTTTAGGTCCAAATGCCTTCGACCCGTTCATATTATTTTGCGACGCATTCGCTGCCCTTGACATATGCACGAAATTCATCACCGGATACAACGATGAAGACAAAAAGTCGATTGTATTAAACCTGGGCATGATCGCGAAACGATACATCAAGGGAAACTTCATTTTAGATTTTATTGGAGCCCTACCTTTACAATTGTACACGCCTTATCCTAACTGTGTATATCCTACTAACACTGTGATGTATATCTTTAAGCTAACTCGACTTATAACCCTTAAGGATAAGTGGCAGAACGCGTATGAGCAATTAGAGCTATCCTATCTAACCACAGCCGCCATCGGCGTGATGGTCCGAGTCGTGTTATTCTTTCATTGGATGACGTACATTTACTACCAAGTACCAGTGTTCTTTTCGCAGAATAACTATTCCTTCGATGTATGGAGCAAGCGATCGCGCAGTTTCAACATGACCACGCAACCTACGTTTCAGATGTACAGTACTAATTTGTTCTGGGTTGTTGGATTATGCATTGGTGCAGGGTATTATAGGCCGGTTGATGAGTTTATAATTAGTGGTACGTTTTAAGTATTTAACGTCATTTTAAATTACTATTGTTGTTGACTTCTACAACAACACGACACCTAGTTTTGTAATCTTATCCGACTTTTGAATCTTTCCAGATCTCATTCTAACATCACTCATAAGTTTACTCGGTCTGATCTTCATAATATTTTCATTTGCAACAGTATTTCGTCTCTTCATATACAGCCAATACGACCGATTCACATTTAATGGCAAGCTAAGAGACCTCAAAGAATATATGGAATTAAAGCGTCTACCAAACTTTCTGCAGAAAAAGATCCTTCTATTCGTTAACTACAAATTCAACGGGACTTATTTCAACGAAGAGTACATATTAAATACTATTAACGAGCAAATAAAACAAGATATAAACATGCATTGTTGCAAAGATTTAGTTTCGAAGATACCGCTTTTCCAAGAAATGCCTGTTGCTTTTGTGAATACGATTATTTTTAATCTCGTGGAAGCCATGTTTATGCCTGGAGAGGTGAACTATTGTTGCTTATTTTATTTAATTTACTATTTTGCAATTAATTTTTGTTGTTTGTAGGTTGTGGTATCGCAAGGTGAACCTATAGATTGTATGTATATTTTAGCATCTGGATCAATGACAGTTATGGATGCTAATGGAAAAGAGGTAATAATTATGAAATAAAGTTAAGGTATATTTTACCTTTGATGTTATGTAGACTATATATAATTTTTTCTGTCATTTATTGCTTTAGATAACTCATTTGCGAGATGGAGCGCACTTCGGCGAAGACGCTTTGTTCGATCCTACGAAAATTCGAAAAACAACTATAATAGCTCTAGAAATTACGGAGGCATACAAGTGAGATTTTATTTATTCAGTTTGTTTTATGTACAGTTCGTTTTATAACTTAACAACTTCAATTGCATATATTGTTTTTTTTTATATGCAGATTAAGTGCGGAAGCATTTCGCGGGTGCGTGCGTCCGTACCCGCATATCGACGCGCGCGTGCGGCACTCCATACAGTTTAGCGAGTCCAAACTGCGCCTGCGCAGAATGACTATCGATTAATACGAGTGTTGTTTATGCGTTTAAGGATAACAATGTGACGTTTTATGATGTGATAAGGATATTTTATTTTAGTTAAGGATCGAAGTATGTATTTAATTTTGTTAAGTTTAGTTTATTTTGTTGGAATTAGTTTAAGTTATAAAAATAGCCATGTTACGATTAAGAAATACACTTTTTTACATGAATAGCTGTTTCATTTAAGCTTTCCCAGTTGTTCCTCCCAGTGTTAAGTAAACAGCAGCTCGTGGCGCGTGTCGGTGCTGAAGTAGCGCGGGCACTCACCCCCAGGCGGTGCACCGAGTGCACGATGTTGGCGGTCCAGGCGGCCTCGACGCGCAGCAGCTCGTGGCGCGTGTCGGTGCTGAAGTAGCGCGGGCACTCACCCCCAGGCGGTGCACCGAGTGCACGATGTTGGCGGTCCAGGCGGCCTCGACGCGCAGCAGCTCGTGGCGCGTGTCGGTGCTGAAGTAGCGCGGGCACTCACCCCCAGGCGGTGCACCGAGTGCACGATGTTGGCGGTCCAGGCGGCCTCGACGCGCAGCAGCTCGTGGCGCGTGTCGGTGCTGAAGTAGCGCGGGCACTCACCCCCAGGCGGTGCACCGAGTGCACGATGTTGGCGGTCCAGGCGGCCTCGACGCGCAGCAGCTCGTGGCGCGTGTCGGTGCTGAAGTAGCGCGGGCACTCACCCCCAGGCGGTGCACCGAGTGCACGATGTTGGCGGTCCAGGCGGCCTCGACGCGCAGCAGCTCGTGGCGCGTGTCGGTGCTGAAGTAGCGCGGGCACTCACCCCCAGGCGGTGCACCGAGTGCACGATGTTGGCGGTCCAGGCGGCCTCGACGCGCAGCAGCTCGTGGCGCGTGTCGGTGCTGAAGTAGCGCGGGCACTCACCCCCAGGCGGTGCACCGAGTGCACGATGTTGGCGGTCCAGGCGGCCTCGACGCGCAGCAGCTCGTGGCGCGTGTCGGTGCTGAAGTAGCGCGGGCACTCACCCCCAGGCGGTGCACCGAGTGCACGATGTTGGCGGTCCAGGCGGCCTCGACGCGCAGCAGCTCGTGGCGCGTGTCGGTGCTGAAGTAGCGCGGGCACTCACCCCCAGGCGGTGCACCGAGTGCACGATGTTGGCGGTCCAGGCGGCCTCGACGCGCAGCAGCTCGTGGCGCGTGTCGGTGCTGAAGTAGCGCGGGCACTCACCCCCAGGCGGTGCACCGAGTGCACGATGTTGGCGGTCCAGGCGGCCTCGACGCGCAGCAGCTCGTGGCGCGTGTCGGTGCTGAAGTAGCGCGGGCACTCACCCCCAGGCGGTGCACCGAGTGCACGATGTTGGCGGTCCAGGCGGCCTCGACGCGCAGCAGCTCGTGGCGCGTGTCGGTGCTGAAGTAGCGCGGGCACTCACCCCCAGGCGGTGCACCGAGTGCACGATGTTGGCGGTCCAGGCGGCCTCGACGCGCAGCAGCTCGTGGCGCGTGTCGGTGCTGAAGTAGCGCGGGCACTCACCCCCAGGCGGTGCACCGAGTGCACGATGTTGGCGGTCCAGGCGGCCTCGACGCGCAGCAGCTCGTGGCGCGTGTCGGTGCTGAAGTAGCGCGGGCACTCACCCCCAGGCGGTGCACCGAGTGCACGATGTTGGCGGTCCAGGCGGCCTCGACGCGCAGCAGCTCGTGGCGCGTGTCGGTGCTGAAGTAGCGCGGGCACTCACCCCCAGGCGGTGCACCGAGTGCACGATGTTGGCGGTCCAGGCGGCCTCGACGCGCAGCAGCTCGTGGCGCGTGTCGGTGCTGAAGTAGCGCGGGCCGGCGGCCGCGGGCCCGGCGCTAGAGCTCTGCACGAGGAAGCAGTGCTGGCGCCAGTCCACCGTCTCGCTCTCCTTCACCGTGCGGAACATCGTCTGGTACACCTTCAGCACCTCCGGGCACTTCGCCAGCTCCGTTATGTTCATCTGCGAATGTGTAGTTACGGTGGAAATTAAATGAAATAAGATTAAGTGATGATTAAACACGAACAACATTGAATCGATTTTCATGAGGCCTTTGATAGAGTTAATCACTAAATTTTTGAAGTGAAAACTTCTTTAGCGGCGTTGGGTATAAAATCTTAAACTCGCGTCAGGACACGTGACCTGATCGAAAAAGCGTAAGACGGATACCATTCCAAAATATCAAACATGCTCAACGTTAATAATCAAGTTTTCACTTCTGCCGGCACTCCCGGAGTGCAACCCGTCTTTTTTTTATTAAAAGTCGTCCATCTTGGCAAACAGGGAAACCTACACCCTTGGTTATGGTCTTTCCTCATGAACCGATCAGGCTAACTATTATATTATCTCAAATTAGTTCAATTTCTTATCACACAAAATTTGGCATTCCCCAAGGTTCTAACTTGAGACTTTTATTATTTTTATAGGTATTTCTTAATCGTAAATAGATAATATTCAAATTAACAATAAAAAACAAAGAACAAATAAAAATTGTAAATGATTGCACGATATCTTAATCAGGTAAGTGATAATATGTTGCAATGGAAATACTTGACGGGTGACAGGTCAAGTCTCATTAGATTCAGTTATTTTAATTTTTTTACTGTATTTTTAACACGGAGAATAGATTTTTTATACTTCTTGTCATTGCCTCAATTTTTACTTTTAAATTGACATTTTTAATCATTTTTGTCATTGGCTTTGTTTCTACTTCGAAAAAGAGTCTAGTTTTAAAAGAGCTAGCCAATAATAAAAAGGAAACACAAATAAAAAGCGTCCACCAACCGGCGGCGTATCAAAGAGCATGACGTCCGTGCCCTTGAGCACGAGGAACTTGTGGCGGTAGGTCTGCCAGGGCGCCGCGCCGCACACCTCGCCCTCCGCCACCCAGCCCAGGTACTCGATGCGCTCGCCCGCCGCCAGGTGACGGTTCAACAGCTTCATCTGCACATCGATGTTTTACAAACTTCCACTAACAGTATTACATTCACGTGAATGACTTTCGTTGAAGCTTGGCAGAAAAATAAATAAATAGGGCTAAATTCAGGTATGTAGCTGAATTTTTAAGACGTAACATAAAGACAATGGAAAAATTTGAATGTTGCTTAAGTCTTACTATTATAATTGTAATTTGGTATTCATAAATTCTTTTAACCTTTAATTTATCATCTGTGAAGATTATAAGATTTGTGTAGATATTATTCTTTGTCTTATTAAGTTAACCCAAAAAATTGAGACTAAAGTATTCTCAAAAGCATATCTTTCTATCACTCAAAGGCGAAGCGATTTTATTAAAAGATGAAACAATCTGATGTCAAACCAACCTGTAGATTAGTAAGTCCCATAATATTGTCGGAGATGCTCTTGAGCCAGTGCGATAGTGCAGCCGGCTCGTCCACGTGGATCACTCCGGTCGTTACATGCGCTCGCGCACCACGCACCTGTGTAATGTATTTTTAAATTGCTTTAATAATAATCATCCTATTATAACTCAGCAAAATTGGAGTGTTTATTATAAAATTGTAGACATAAAGGTCAAAATAGAATTTTAATAAAAAAAAAAAATATATTTTTTTACCTCAAATGCTCCAGGCCTTAGTTTATCCGTCCCAAGCACGTAGCGTGTCACATAGCCCATCATCAGAGGTACTGAAATAGCAACAGTTTAGAGAAGAATGTGATTTAGTAATAATTTTAAGATATCTAATTTGTTTACCAAAATCAGAGTTCTTGCAATAAAAAATAATGAATTAAGCAATAAATACAATACCAGAAACAACGTCGACCCACTCCCGCGTGCCCTCAAGCCGGTCGGACGCGACGGACGGCGGCCGCGACTCGCGCGCTTCCACTGAGTCACCCCACGCGCTCTGCAACACAATGCATACTAGAACTTGAAGTACTATGACACTTTGTATGTATGTTTGTTTTGACACTTTGTATGTTACCTACAGAATAATGTATATACGTTGGTGTGCGTTATGTGCGTGTACATTATATGAGAGTGCTATAGTAAGTTATGGGATTTGTTAAAGAATAGAAATATATGAACTCACCTGCCAACCTCCATTAGTTTCAGTCTTTTCAGTATTACAGTTATCATCAACTTTATTGTGCAGCGACGGGTGCTCGTCTCCCGTACTGCTGTCTGTGTCTGATGCACCGTCAGCTGAAACATTTTCACATTCATTAGTATATCTAAATTGGTGTTTTTATTTTTTAGGAAATGTGAAATATTTCTAGACTAACCGTTTTAATATTAAGACGACTGTTGCACAGGTTGTTTTTTTTTGTTATTGGTATGCAATAGGGTTATGTGTTCGTTCTACTAGATAACTTACTATTTAATTTAAAATTTTCTTAAAATGTTATGTTTGTTCACTAACCTTGTTTCTGCAGAAACGGTGTAGCAGCTCTATAATGCTTGACGGTGAGCACGACTATGTCGCCAGCGTTGCGCAGGATGTTCACGGCGTCGTCGTGCTTGCACGCTGTTATGTATTCACCGTTTACTGAAATTATATTCAAAATGAGTTAATTTGATTTGATTATGTTCGTTAGAGTATGGACTTAAGACATATGGACGCTTCCTTGCTTTGAATTATATCATTCGCGATTAAAGGTTAATATGATGAAGAGATAAATAATCATGGATATTGCAAAAATACCCACTAAATTTGTGCTCAGTTACAAAATGCTATTGTGTCCAGAAATAATAATAATTTTAATTTAACCAAACTGAATATAAAATTAATACCTATCCGCAAACTCGATACGCGTATATTTAGTCCCCACATTTCAACCCATTACTACATCGACTTTTATCAAATATTTTCTTCACTATCGCACCATCTCCGAACATTAAAAAGATAGATGTTTCACATCGCACAGCAAAGACGCGTGTTCCATCAAGATAGCGCCTGTAAACACACCAAATGCAGTCTTCAAAAAGTTTGGAAAATCTAAAAGTGCACGCCTCATAATTTTTTTTTAATAATTATTTATTAATTATTATTTTTGTTTATTTAATAACAATTAAACCACATCGAATCAGACCCTGAAAAATGAAAGGGTTCTATTCCTGAGCATACTCAAGCGTAAGAGAAAAAAAAAAGACTCGATTAGTAAAGTATTTCGGTCGCTATCGTGTTAACAAGAAAATCCTCCGCACATACAGACACACGGACGTCCAAGACAGAACTTTTTTAAACTGTTTTTTAACTAGTTTAAATAACAAAAATGACATCAAAAATATCATGAATGTTAAAAATAGTGTTTTTTCTTAATATGTGTGTGTATGTATTATCTTACAAGTGCAATGTATGATACATAAAGACATTTTAAGTTTGAAAAATCAGATGTTTTGCGCGAAGTGACAGTAGTACCCAGTACCCACCTCAACGCTTCGCTTATGAGGCGTGCAATAGACACGCTGTAGTGCACTGACCTAAAATTTTGAATAATTGCTCGCACGATTATCATAAACGAAGAGGCACGGTATAAAGTTTTGCCTGCTACGTTTTAACGCTATGCTCTATTTCTGTACGGTAATAGAATTATGCATAAATGAATTGGTTTAAAAGATAAACTATATTAATATGATAACTTGGAAAGTCTGCTTCTGCTCTTTGTAACTTTTTTAAGGCAAAATGACAGCATCGTATTGAATGAAATTGACTTCATGAAATTAAAATAGTAATAGTAGAAGACACAATCAAACATAGTTTACTTCTTTCTCAAAAATCAAACTTTGTTTGCTCTCGACTGGAACCCCGGAGAATAGCTGAAAAAAAGCGAAAAATAGAAGTCGTGTTCATTTTGTATCGTTAAATACAAAAGAATGAAGCAGAATGAATATTAAGTATTGCAATACTCCAATGTTGAACATCATCAACATCAATGAATGAATTTCCTCTGAAAACCGTTGCACTAGTTAAGGTCAAGGTCGAAGTCAAGTGCAAACAAAAACAAATAAAAGTATGCCATTTTGTTTTTAGACTTCGAAGAAAACGTACCGGGTTTAGAATTAGAACTGCTTTTCAATTTGTAAAAAGGTTTAATTAATACAACTGGCTATATATTCTTAGGAGATTTATTTTCGTAGAGATCACGTGATTTTCGATTTTAGTGACTCAAAATATATCACTACCATTTAATATTTTAGTGAATTTTTTTGTCTGAGTAAGCGTTGAAAGTTTGAATGAAAAATTATGTTCCAGTTAACCTATATTAACTCTTTTGTCCTGAAAATAAAACTTCAACAGAGTTGCATTTCACGAAGGAACTTTACGCAGCGAAGCCGCGGGCGGAAAGCTAGTATATTATTAAAGTCTATTAAAAATACAAAACTCGTTAACAATTAAATATAGGCCAAGAGGCTTCACAGCCTGCTACGTGCTCCATCTTTGAATCAGACACCACTTGACATTGAATAGTTAGGTGTGGTATAGGTTAACCCATTATAAGTGACTCTCATCAACAGATATAAGAAGATTATAAAGAGGAAATCATTTTTGGTTATTTTCGTGCCAATTAAATTTCGCAAGAACTGGAAATCTCAAAATTCACCATTAAAACTAGATCGTTCCTGACATAGATACGAGCGAAGCTGAGCGAGTAGATAGACCTTACAGACAGTGGAACAATATAGACAAAGAACTCTTTGTCATCAAAATTTCAAAAAAAAGACTTGGAACTTCCATAACCTCAAATCGTCTATGACTACGCACGAACTACCACGTGCACTGAAGGAGAAAATTCACCGCTGCATCAACGAAATTCAGTCAGTCACCTTTATGCAAAATAGTCATGCAAAGTTTCAGTGCCAGCAAAGGCCTACAGGTCATTAGCCTTGTGTTGCACTATTCTAAACGTAACTTTGCCGTTAGTACAGCAATGTTCCAAAAAAAAAAAACAATCAAGTTTTCAAAGATCTTATATATTTTCCGATATCATTTCTGTCGATTTCTTTACGCTTTCACTGTCACCAAGAGCTCAAGTATCATATCCTTATTTCCATTAAAACTGTTTGCCATCATCATCATTAAAGCGTACAAAAGTGGCAATATAGACTCTATCGCATACGTCACAAGTCTTACCTTTGATAACAGCATCTCCAACGAACAGCTGCCCCGTCTGATCAGCCGCTTGGTCCTTGTATATTTTGGAGATGAGGATCGGCAGCTTGTGTTCTGCTCCACCCTTTATACTGAGGCCTAGTCCACCGACTTTCTGTCTGGTTATTTGGACCATACGTTCCTAAAAAACGAAATGAATTATAGTATGTTTTTTTTATTACTATACAAGTAGCTTAGGCTGCACTTGCTACATAATATTCACATGCATTATTATCTCTTACAAATATATACTATTAAAATTGTTAAGTAAGTCTTGGCTGTCTCGACGAGTCTACGTTCTCTATAATCTGAAGCCATAGAGGCATGAATCAAATGTTAAATTATTTATAAAATTGTTTAGAAGATTAGGAACTGAAGCATTGCATTGCATTCACTACTCTAAACCTAACAAAGCTAACGAACGGTAATAAAGTTATAGCTCCACATTGCAACTTTGAGCTTCACATCATAACCACGCGCGTTTGGCTAACGTATAAAAGTTTATCGAGGTTATGAAATATTAGAATTCTAAATCAAAATTTAGGATAAATTCTTTGAGGCATCGCTTTTTTTATTAATCATAAATTATTATTTGTTTGTTAGGTAAGTCAGGTTTTCTTTAAAAAAATTTCTCTTCGAATCAGTTACTCAAAATTGCTGTACAATCTGACAATTCAAGGGTACTTTTGATGATAACCTACTTAAATTTAATAAAAATAAAAGTCTCTGAAACACAGGTATCATCACGAGAGCTTTTAAATACGCCGTGCATCTACAAAGGATCGTCGTACCGCAGAACTACGATACATTTCAAGCAACAACAAAGCCCGTCAAAACGCCACGCAACGTGACGGACATTGTTCTTTAGGCGCGGGTCAAATACAAGCGGCGCGGGCGCGGGCGTGCCATAAGCGCACCTCTTCAATCTGTTTTGCACCACGTACTTCTTCTACATTTTGTATGAAAGATCTTTGGAAAGGCGTCGAGACGGCACGCCACGGTTGCGCCACGGTTGCGCCGGCAGTACGCCCGAGGCGCACCGTGCCGCTTGTATACATTCACATAAAAATGCGTCAATTACGTGACGATGCTGATTTTAATATAAAATTTTGCACCCGATGCGCGCCAGTAGCGCACCCGATGCGCGCCGGCAGCACGCCCGAGGCGCGCCGGCAACACGCCCGAGGCGCGCCGGCAGCACGCCCGAGGCGCGCCGCGCCGCTTGTGTCTGTCCCGCGCCTTAGATGTTGAAGAAAAGTTTGCTTGCTTTATATAAAAGTGAAACGTCCATTAAGAGGAACGCACAGATTATATTTCCATGGGAAACTTGAAAATAGATAAAAAGCTTCATACAAGATTAGAGTACCTACAACACAACAATAAAACTATTTGTATTGTTTTTGGTTTTACTAAATTAGGAGATAGTAGATGAGAATGATAGACGGTGGATTAAATTTCGATATCAATAGTATCAACGTAACTTTTTGTTGTGCCCAAAATCTTCCCGAAACAAATTTTTGTACTCCGAGTTAGAATATTTGCCGAAATCATGACACTGGTTGCAATGGGAGTAGAGAGTCTCATCTAGTCCTATTTCTATTTAATAAACCGTCTCAACAGCAAGACTTTCGAGAAAGATTAAAAGAAAACTGCGCTCTATCTATCCATGTGTGTTGATAATTTCGATGCTAACGACGGGTATACGGAAACATGTTAGGCGTAAACAAATAACACTCAAAGTGAATCATACAATGCACACAATACCTACGCATCAAACAAAACTATTAACTTTTCGGCTACTCTTTCAACAAACAATATGAATTTGAACGAATAAAACACCGCAACTCAAATACGACCACGGTTTGATTAAATGTAAATATCCAATGGTTTTTTTATAGCAAGCTATTCAACGATAACTGCAGCGCTTGTTCACGACGTATTTCATAACGTGACGATGGCCGAAAGCTGCCTTATCGGCCCGTCACGAATGAATTATAATTATATAAAGTACTGCATTCAACGCTTTTAGCGGCCGTTAAAAATAAATTACGAGAGTCATTCACAGACGAGACAGGACGCGATAATCAGATTTTTAATAGAGCTGGCATTTTTAAACACTGCGACGAATTTTTGCCGAGTTGTTTTAGAATTTTTTACACTCAAATTAATTTATCATGTTCGAAACAACGTTGTTGAGAGGTTTTTGTGTATAATGAAGTTATAACATTACAAATAATTACAACTGCAAAATGTATGAAATCATAACAACATTTTGTCGAGTTATTTTGTAGTAATCCACTGCCCGCGATTGTGCTACTTTTTGACCTAAAAACGTTGATTTTATGTCGATCTATTTATTATAAAATAAGCTCAAGTGAATTTCTATAAAACAAAAATGTTTGTAATCCTGTTATTGTGTGTAAAAAATGATAACGAAGCTAATTTAAAACAGTACTTATTGTTCATTCCGAAAACTTCCACAGTCTGGTCTGGTTCAACATTCAGTGTAGGCAGGTAAATTTATTAAAAATTACACACAAGGGCTTAAATGTGAATAAAAAAACCGGCCAAGTGCGAGTCGGGCTCGCGCACAAAGGGTTCCGTAGCAGCAAATATAATAAATTACAGTTAAATCAACCTATCTCAAAAACTATAAGAGATACTTTGATCAAACCAAAAATCGTTGAAAGAGTTAATTAGCATGCATCACCTCTATTTTTTTTAGAATTTTATACCCCGTAGTTATAAAAATAGAGGGGGGGGGACATACTTTTTACGACTTTGAGAGCTGATATCTCAAAAACCGTTCACTTTAAGAAAAATGTTTTTTAGAAAACTTTATATCATTTTAAAAGACCTTTCCATTGATACCCCACACGGGTATGTACATCGAAAAAAAAAATTTCATCCCTCAGTTACATGTATGGGGGGCCCCACCCCCAATTCTTTTTTTTACTATTTAGTGTCATATTTTTGTAGCGGTTCATACAACACATATTCCCATCAAATTTCATCACTGTAGTACTTATAGTTTCCGAGTAAATCGGCTGTGACAGACGGACAGACGGACAGACGGACAGACGGACATGACGAAACTATAAGGGTTCCGTTTTTGCCATTTTGGCTACGGAACCCTAAAAATGACCGTTACCCTTTGATAAGGCTGGATAATAAAGTATTAATAATATCCGCGCAACATGCAACCTTTTAAATAATTAAAAAGATCTTATCTCTGTAGAATAAACACTGTTTATTTAGTTATACGGAGTGATAATAAAAAATGTGTGCGTGTACTAGAGTACACACGTAAGAAGTGAAACTTCTTTATGACCTTATTTTTAAAAAAATAATTTACTATCTACACTAATATTATAAAGAGGAAAACTTTGTTTGTTTGTTTGTTTGATTGTAATGAATAGGCTCATAAACTACTGGACCGATTTTAAAAATTCTTTCACCATTCGAAAGCTACATTATCCACGAGTAATATAGGCTATATATGTATTATCACGCTAAGACCAACAGGAGCGGAGCCACGCGGGTGAAACCGCGCGGCACAGCTTGTATACAATATTACAGAAATACGTTAGTCTAACACGCTCGTCGCTTCGTTCCTCGCTACCTATTTAAATATTTACACCAGCCGCTGCTGCAACTCGCTCGCTTCGGTCGCTCGGCTCGTGCGGTAGTTCAAAAGTTAACCTAAGATGCTCGTCGCTTCGCTCCTCGCTACCTATTTGAATATTTACGCCGGCCACTGCCGCGACTCGCTCGCTTCGCTCGCTCCGCTCGTGCGGTAGTTCAAAAGACCAAGGGAGACGCCAAAAAATTCGAGTTATAGAGTTTTCAACTTATAAAGGATTTCGACTTAGGCGGATTTTGATTGGACATAAAGAGTTTGAGGTTTATTCTTATAAATAAATTTTGAATTCACAAAATCATAATTGAACACCAATCAAGCAAACACGTGTTTACGTGAGTCATAGATTTATTATCGTATACTCCTAAAATGTTTTCTAAGAAACAATAGTGTACTTACATTGTCGGCAAGTTCTTAAAGGCGGTAACTTATTTTTGTTCGAACAATAGAGGTAATAAATTCCTAATGATCAAGTTGTAAAGGTTGTAAAATAAAATAAAACGTTGCTATGTTCGACATACAGAGGTCAAATTTAATTTTTCGAGTTATAGAGTGAAAATACATATGTACCACAATGGCTTGGAGGGACTCGGTGATTATTTCGACTAACAGAGGGAGGTGATTTTTTCGAGATTTGGAGGTTTTTGACTTATCAAGGTTCGACTTAACGGGGTTCTACCGTACATATGATAGGTATGTGCGTAATTAATTTCTGACTGTTTCAATATTTGGTGCAAAAGAAATAGTGTGTAAATAAAATTTGTAAAATTAAATGTAATTAAATGAACAAATGAAGGAAAATAAATGAATAATAGTAAAAAAAGAATAAAATAAAATATTCTATATTAAAAATGTGTATCGATAAAAATTCCGTGTAAATTAAGAGGCAAATATATATGGGCGGATGGCCATAATCATCAGAATCACCCATATCTTCAGTAAATTATAATGTTGGTGGAAACAAATGAATCATCAATGTTACAAACAAATGTTATGTAATCGCACAAATCTATGCGCTAGTAATTCGGGAATCACTTGATCAATCGCTTTTAATTAGTTTCGATACAACAATGCACAAGATTACTCGGAACAATAGCGATTCGTCGCAAACGTGGTGCTCTAGCCGTTCTTCGTTTGTAACCAAGCAACGTCTGCAGCCGACCATCGACGCGACGCTCCGCTAGATCGACAGTTGTCAAATCTCGTTCCGATGTAATTCTCATCAGCCAGTAATACTTCTACCAGCCAGTAATACTCCTACACGGCCATTCTGACTATCGACCGTCCTCGGGCGCATCAAATTGCAGTCCTGTAACAATAACACAATCCATCGGACGGGTATCTGTCAATATCTACCCGCTCGCCCATCCTGACAAGCTAATACGTCGTCGTCGTCTACGTCTACTACGTAATATTACGGTCATACAACAATAATTGTCTCAGAATGAAAAAGCGTGTGTCCTTTCGACCACTCATGGACCGGACGGCACCTTTTTCTACTCACACAACAAACAATGCACTCTTTATCGGCATGTCCTATCCTTAGGACCAATTTTTACACAGTATCATTTGGACCGGACGGGTGTGTCCTTTCGACCATGTGCATGGACCGGACGACACTGTCCCTTCGACCAAAGAACACTTATGGTTGAATCGGATAAATGTGTCACTTCGACCAGCCGCTATCAGCTGCATGGCCCGGACGACATTCCCTTCAACCACCTTCACACACCACATTACTCGATAACTATTCTCACTCAACGTGCCAACATAGTTAAGTAGACTTCATGCAAACAATGCTTACAGATTACTCATAAGTTACGGATTGCCTTGCTCTGCATGAATTTCAACCAATTTTCGACAATTCATAGTCAATGATTTCACGATCTCAGATGTTATGTCACGCCACGCTTTATTGGGATCGTTTTAGATAATCGTTAGCAAACTTTTCAAAGTGCGCATCACACGCTCTACTTGCCCGTAAGATACCCAAGATCACTGCGCACAGTATCTGGCAACCTACTAAGATACCTCTATTTTATCAAAAAGCAAGACGATCCGCTTTCAAACAAAAAGGGGACTGACTCACCGGATTACGGCCTCAAGATGCCACTCGACAGTCGTTGTTCGCAGATATTAACCTCTTATTTTGTAGTAGCTCTACCTCCTTTTTAACCGACATCATCCTCTTTCGTTACAATTTGTTGCTATGTGTCCAGCTTGACCGCATATGTAGCAGGTTACGGTCGCAATTTTCTCAGGAGCACGTAATGCAGTTGACGGATTTTGCTGTTTAGTTATTCCAGAAAAATCTTCTCGAAGACGCTTTTTACAGTCGGCTTGCCGGTGTCCGGGGATTCCACAAAAATGACATTTATCAGGAACTCTTGCGTCTACAAATCTTTTTGTTGTTGTTTTAAATCAGGCTCTTGGATTTCAATAAGCTCCGATCTTCGCTTTAGAGAAATGCCTCTTAATATTCTAAATAGCTGAGGTTTGGTAGTGACAGTATATGCGTTTAGCTCATGGCGTATCAAACCATCCATCTGACATAAGACTGATATGACAAATCCAGTTATAACATCGCCTGGCATTCGAGTTTTAGGTATAGTTTCGATCATATTTCATAAGCGCAGACCAGCTTCTGCTGCAGTTTCTTTTGTTCCAATTTGACAATGCAATATTTCATCAAAGTAGTCTTGAAATAATTTTGGTTTACAAAATCTGGCCATTAAACTATGTTTTACAGTCTCCCATGTGAGCTCATTCATATTTAACTTTGTCAAGCAAGAGGCAGCGCAGCCTTTCAGTGCATAGGTAATAGTCACAAGTAAATCTACGCGCTTTAAATTTTTAGTCAGTACTATAAACTCTGTAATCTTACACCAACCTTCTTCATCTACGTCTATATCTTACGGATTAAACTCAACGAGTTTCACTGGACTAGACTGAGCGCTAGCAGTTACCATCGGCGATTGCGTCGTCGCTAACATCCGAGTAAGTAAGACTTCCATATTGCTTAGCAATTTCATGGCGCTATTTTCGTCAGATGGTTGATATTCCTCGGTCAGTAGCGCTTGGTAATCCCACTTCTGATATGGGCGGATGGCCATAATCATCAGAATCACCCATATCTTCAGTAAATTATAATGTTGGTGGAAACAAATGAATCATCAATGTTACAAACAAATGTTATGTAATCGCACAAATCTATGCGCTAGTAATTCGGGAATCACTTGATCAATCGCTTTTAATTAGTTTCGATACAACAATGCACAAGATTACTCGGAACAAAAGCGATTCGTCGCAAACGTGGTGCTCTAGCCGTTCTTCGTTTGTAACCAAGCAACGTCTGCAGCCGACCATCGACGCGACGCTCCGCTAGATCGACAGTTGTCAAATCTCGTTCCGATGTAATTCTCATCAGCCAGTAATACTTCTACCAGCCAGTAATACTCCTACATATATAAAAAGTGAATAAATAAAAATCAATAAAATTAAACAATTGAGTAAAGATATATATTTATAGGCAATACAGGGAACTTCTCAACGTGTTATCTATGAAATTATACTTTTACTCAATTGTTTAATTTTATTTACACACTATTTTATTTTGCACCAAATCTCGAAACAGTCAGAAATTAATGACGCACATAGTATATACATATTATGACAGAGGTTAAGCTTAAATAACTTGAAAAATAAATAACATGATCTCGCCCACGTGTTGGTGTTTTAAAAAATTCAATCAAAAACTGAGGTTAACTTTAAATATTTTAGAAAAATAAATCAACATTCGAGTATTTGAAAAAATTGATACCATAATTCCACCCACGTGTTAGTGTATTGAAAAATACAATCAAAAAGTGAGGTTAATCTTAAATAACTTAGGGCCGATTTTTCAATGCCCAGATAAACAGCTAGATAGACTTTATTCTTCAGTTAACAAAATATTCAATTTTTCAATAGACGAATAGGACTTATCTATCGAATAACTACGTTATTTGAGGAATAAATCTATTTGCCGCTCCAACGGCCAGATAGCGCGCTATTCGACGGTTAGGCGTTTGAGTTGACAACTGACGCGTCAAATTTGGGATATTTTCGTATGTCATAACATAGAGCGTAGAATTATTAACAATTAAACCTCTTTCTATATAATTATTATCAATTAAAATCATATTGAAATTGATGTTGACGTGACAACGTCTTAAATTAGGTTGCGACTGGGAGTCACTTATGAAAAAGTGTAACGCTCGGTAACGTTACGATGAGTCACCGAACGAGAGAGAGGCCCGCGGTCTGCCGCGCGCGCAGCACATAAATATTCTACCGAGAAAAAGACGTTGTCACGTAAAATCTTCGCCCGAAAAACCGACTTTACAGGCAACCATTTTTTTTTTGATAGTACTGATGACCATGCCATTGAAAATTTGCCGAACGCTGCCTTTAAGTATGTCGTTTCCATCGTAAAATATATAAATTGAAACACAAATTTAACCAAACTCTTTACTCGAATCAAAACAACAATCAACAATCATAGAAGACAAGAGCAATACAAGACAAACTTAAAATGCACTCCTGACGTGAGTCATAATGACGGTTGTTGACAAATTGCAAGAGTTGACTCTATCCCGCTCTAACCTGACTAATTTAATATGTTTGTTTCGCCACTCCGAGAGCAGAGCTGCCAATATGGAAATATTTGGTCAGATAGTTATTCATCAAATAAATCACGATTGAAAAATAGGCGAGCCGTTATGAGTTAGATAAATAATTGAATAAATCTATTCGAGGGGTAGTTATTAGACTGTTTATCTCGGGATTGAAAAATCGGCCCTTAGAAAAATAAATACCATTATTACACCTAAGTATTAGAAAAATAGATGTAATTACTTACTTACTTTTTTTAGAAATTCACTGGAATTAGAATTAAATCAAACCCTTTGATTTTGCTGATCACTTTAATATAATATTATCACGTCACTATAGAGCGTTGGAAATAAATACGAGTGCAATAGAAAAACGGTCAAGTAAAGTGGTAGGACGTACGTTAAAACGATACGCTATCCCTACTCCGCTGGAGAAAGTATACGTCGAATCACGCGTGGTAGGGATGAGAAAAAGTTGGCGCGTAACGCAAAAATGTCACGAGTACGGCGTAACGCAAAAATGTCACGAGTACGGCGTAACGCAAAAATGTCACGCGTACGGCGTAACGCAAAAATGTTACACTAAATTTTTGTCCAACCCCGATAAAGAAGTTTCACTTCAAAAACATTTATTTACTGGAGGTGACTATGGGTATTATTCGCGGACCTAAGGTCTAGGTTAGTTAAATGCCTGTAAAGAATTGTTATACCGCACGTGCTTAGAAATTTGCGTCCTTGACGATAGCCGCAAGATTGCCGCAAGTGAATACATACAGTACTTTATAATATATTGAAGTAGATTTCTATGCAAAATAGCTATTGTCAACGCCTGTGCATATATGGAACACTAGCCACCCGCCCCGGCTTCGCACGGGTGCAATGGCGGCCGGCCGGTACCGCCGCAAACGCTACGTCCCGCAATTTTTAAATCTGTAATATCTTCGAAAATATTCACTTAAATCATACGGTGTAAAGGGCCATATAGATCTATATTAAATGAACAATGTATTCAAGGTATTTAATTGGTTAAGGATTAATGCTGTATTGGTTAAAATCGCTTCGAAAATTAACCATTATTTGTCGCAAAAGTAAATGACAAAAAAAAGTTATTGTGGGTTATCCATAAGAGATAGACATATACCACCGCGGACTTTTCTGTAGACCTTTTCAATGTGTACAATACTTAGTACATTATTTTGATAAAACTCGTAGGGTTCAGCCTGCGTTTGCAATGTAAGCGGAAAAAATGTAATTATTTACGACATCACATTAGAAACCTTAAAAATAACAGTACTTCTTCACTATTTAATGGATGTTATTATACATATAAACCTTCCTCTTGAATCACTCTATCTATTAAAAAAAAACCGCATCAAAATCCGTTGCGTAGTTTCAAAGATTTAAGCGTACAAAGGGACATAGGGACATAGGGACATAGGGACAGAGAAAGCGACTTTGTTTTATACTATGTAGTGATAGTGATAACGATGATTTCAAATGAGAAAAACTTTTGAAATCATCAGGAAAATATTATACCAGTTAGTATCAAGGTAATAGGTACCTAGGTATCGCACGCCTCATTATCACTACATAGTATAAAACAAAGTCGCTTTCCCTGTCCCTATGTCCCTATGTCCCTTTGTACGCTTAAATCTTTGAAACTACGCAACGGATTTTGATGCGGTTTTTTTTAATAGATAGAGTGATTCAAGAGGAATGTTTATATGTATAATAACATCCATTAAATAGTGGAGAAGTACTGTTATTTTTGAGGTTTCTAATGTGATGTCGTAAATAATTACATTTTTTCCGCTTACATTGCAAACGCAGGCTGAACCCTACGAGTTTTATCAAAATAATGTACATTATACACATTGAAAAGGTCTACAGAAAAGTCGGCGATGGTATATGTCTATCTCTTATGGATAACCCACAATAACTTTTTTTTGTCATTTACTTTTTACGACAAATAATGGCTAATTTTCGATGCGATTTTAACCAATACAGCATTAATCCTTAACCAATTAAATACCTTGAATACATTGTTCATTTAATATAGATCTATATGGCCCTTTACACCGTATGATTTAAGTGAATATTTTCGAAGATATTACACATTTAAAAATTGCGGGACGTAGCGTTTGCGGCGGTACCGGCCGGCAGCCCGGCTATGTATTTTATACCCGTGCGAAGCCGGAGCGGGCCGCTATGTTTTTATATACAACGTTCACAATTTTTCTGTAGTGTATTTAGTATCAGCATTGCACCCGTGCGAAGCCGGGGCGGGTCGCTAGTCAGATATAAAGATCCTTTGGGCTCTACATCCAATCTCGTAGAGCCTACGTGCATTAAAACGACCGCCTTTAAAAATGGCAAGCGCGCGTGCAACGTGCGGCACGCTCTTAGTTTGCGATCTAAGCAGTTATTTTAATAATTTCTTTTCCCAGATAAATTGATAGTATGGCATCAGCCGCGACTTGCTGTCCGACACTTGCACCATGCGGTCCGGATCCGACACAAACAAGAGCCGTAAACTCACCCTAGCGTGCGGCACGCTCTTGTCCCTCGTGGGCGCGGGCACGATGACCTCGCGCTGCACGGTCACCGCGTCCATCGTGAGCACCAGCCGCGCCGGCATCGGCCGCGACTTGCCGTCCGACACTTGCACCATCCCCGTGCGGATCTGACACAAACAGAAGGCATAATATGGTCATTGAGTTTATATTCAAGATCGAGTTTATTGTGATCTATAAATAATATTAAAAATCATCCTAGTCAAATAAAAATTTATTAATAAAGGAGCATGTGTAGTCCTTTTGCTATAGTATAAATGCATTCAGAGATTTTAGTTCATATTCAATCATTAAATTAATGGGCTTTTCCATAACTCACAGCCTGTAAGCTGACAAAATAATTGTATAACCTACCTTTTTATTACTATTATAAGAATTTACCAGTATGGACAAAAGGGTATTGCTTGTGTGTATTATATAAATAAACTTTTACCATGATCAAGGATGTTTCTTTTACCATTCCCAAAACACCATTTAACAATCACATTTTGAAGAAACTGTATTTGTGTCAAATTAGTTCAAATCTATAGCTAAGTATGTCAGCAATTAGCATACCCTCGACACAGCATTAATCTCCTTAAACAAGAGGTGAATGACACTTTGATCAAATAAAAGGCTTTAACTGCAATACTGGAAACCTTATAATCTCATTTACATTGTGTCAGTATCAATTGTATTTGGGCTAAATGCACAATTTAATTAATCAATGCACAAACGGCTTGACCAATATTTTGTGTTTTTATGCAACCAACTTGTTTAGACTTGATTTAGAAGAACTTTTAATTGACCGTTTTTATTCAAACTTTGTACACTTATCAAGAATCGTTACAATTAAATAATTTCATGAGTTTATGCATGTTTCTTTAGTTATTTATATTTTGTCACTCTATTTTTATCAAAAATAGCAATAACTAACTATTTAAAAATTTTAACAATTTATCTTGTAAGTACAGGATATTAATACTTGTTAGAACAAAATATAGTCGCTGAATAAACCAAAAAGTTTATAGTAATTATAATCTAGACAACTATGGTTTATATCGCTGAACAGTGATTATTTTTGTCATAAGATTTTTTTAAGCTATTGCATAGCTTCTATCGTGGGCCAAGAGCGCGGGGACCGAATCCAGAAATTGCGTAACGAAAAACCTCACGCTCCCCACTCCGACGGGCAAGGAGGTGTGGCTTGAAGGCATAGCATGCAATAGCCACACGTCTTTTTTTTTTTACAGACTGGCTTCCTAAGACTTAAGTTGCACTAGACTGTTATCTTAATACATGCAAATTTAATTTTGTTATCCCTTAAATATTTAATTTGAATACTGAATGAACTAAAACATGCTTTTACTGTAGTAAACTTTGCCGGATAATAACTACTTATGTTTTAAACACAAAAATTTTAATGGATCCTCATTAACTCTATCTTGACTCTTACATAAGTTAATGAGTTGATAGTTACTCCTGTTTTAAAATGGTATTAAATGTAAGTAATTATTTTCTGATAAGACAATATTTTAAACGATGTGATAGGATAAACTTCAGCAGTTTTGTGCAAAAGATCTGAATTGTATCTCAATTTATGCTACAATGAATTACTGCTTTCTTTTGTGGATGTATATTATGTAATAGTCATATAATCACTGAACCTAATAACGTGAAAACAAACTTAAACTGTCTATGAAGTATGACTATTTATACAACAGAATAATTCCTTTAAAACAAAAGGAATTCCAATCATTATTTTAATAACTCGTGTTTAAAAGAAGTAGAGGAGGAAATACTTACTTTTTCATCTTTCTTTTCCTCTATAGGCGTCATCATTGTGAAGTAAACACCATTACGATAATAAAATTAACTTAAGTTTAAGAAACTCGAATTCAATCTTTTTTCATAAGTCTCATTATTTTAATATGTGTGTTTCTACACGTTAGATAGTCAGATGCACTCACATTGCACACATTGCGTTCTATTATTTACGAGTTTTACGTTAATTCTCAAATACAGGTCAGTAGCTTACAATAAATCAATATACGAGACACAAACGAGATCAAAACATTAGGAGAAATCGTTCTAATACTACACTTTTGAACACACTAATATAATCAAAAAGTATCATTCACATTTATAATATATATTCAAAGATATAATAATACACTACACTATTTTTTGACTATTTTAAATTTAATTCTTGTTAATTTTGCTCAGAGAAGTAGTCTTTCTCCATTAAATCAAATTTATAGACTGACAGTTAACAAATGTCACCAATAAGACTGTCATTTATTCTACATGACGTAAGGAACAGATAAAAAACAAGTTTCGACTATATTACAGACAATATTATAGTGAACGGGCACGAACTGTAGAAATATCCATGGTAGTTTTCCAATTACAGAGCATAATGCGACTCAGTGGCGCACAATGCCGAATTATGCTGATGCTTAATTGGAACGTGAATTCAACAAATAAGATTGAGTTGTCTTCTTCATCTTGATAAATATATTCTTTTCCACGAAAACATTGATGATTGCCTGCTTCATTAAATGATTCGATCAAGCCATTGCAATGTTTACACAAGTATATTCCTGTAAACGAATTTGTTTGTAGATTCGAATTCTAAAATGAAAATATTGTATTCACATTTTAAATGTGAAATATTAAAAAAAAGTCAATGTTTGTACCTTCATCCATACTTATATTTATTTTTTTAACACAATTTGAATTAACTTTGATTATTTCGTAAAAACTACAATGAAACGAAAGCTTTAAAATTTTTTCAACAATTAATAATTATTACTAACGATCTTAATCTTAATCTTATCATAATATCTTAATACTATTATAAAGGCGAAAGTTTGTAAGTATGGATGTATGGATGTATGGATGTTTGTTACTCTTTCACGCAAAAACTACTGAACCGATTACAATGAAATTTAGCACACATATAGAGGGTAACTTGGATTAACACATAGGTTTTATCCCGGAAATCCCACGGGAACGGGAACTGCGGGTTTTCCTTTGAAAACGCAGGCGAAGCCGCGGGCGGAAATCTAGTATATATTTCTCGGTTCCATAATACTCGGGTACCACCAGAAGGACGGTACCCGGACCTTTGGAAGGCTTACGTGGGGACACGCATCCAACACGCAGAGGCCCTTTCGAGAATTTTACTGTGTTGTGGGACACCAGCCGCAGCCTGCCCATGACTGCACTATAGAGATACAGTCCTGGGCAGTCCGCGGCCGATGTAGGACTATTGTGAGAAATGGAAGCAAAATAAACCGGGCTATGGAATGGGATGCTACATGGACTGGAATTGGGGACTATGGAAACTATGGCACCTGCCTTTCTACTTAAGGGAAGTAAAAATTTGTTGGCAGGTGGTGACTCGCCCTCTGACTGTATGGGCCCCCGAAATAAGTCGCTGCAATAGTGCGACAAGGGGGCAACATATTGTGAGCAGCTAAGGGTGGAGAGGCGTCCCTGGACTTTAAACTACGATCACGCGCTCCCTGAGGGTCCAGCATCACGTGCCCACTCGCCACTTACGATTCGCATCCACCCTTCGAGCTAAAAGCTCTCGCGACTCCACTCTGGCCGGCCGGTTAAGGCAAGCCAGAGGTGGTGGTCCTGTCCTCGTCAGGCTTCACTCCGAACGGCCGGTGAAGGCAAGCCGGAGATGAAGACAGGGGCCTCCCCCGGGAGCACTCGGTTCCCGCGGGGTCGCTACTCCCCGACACCCCGCCACAAGGTGTCCTGCGGGTTGACTGATTGCACGGGTGGAATATCTATTGTCACGTAAACAATAGATATTCCAACCGTGGGCGATGGGGTCGTCACATCCCTACGCCCGTATATATATATATATATATATATATATATATATATATATATATATATATATATATATATTGTATAGTTTTATATATATATATATAGTTAGTTATATATATATATATATATATATATATATAAAACTCAAAGGTGACTGATATAGTGATCTATCAACGCACAGCCCAAACCACTGGACGTATCGGGCTGAAATTTGGCATGCAGGTAGATGTCATAACGTAGGCGTCCCCTAAGAAAGGATTTTAGAAAATTCATCCCCTAAAGGGTCCCAATAGGGGATGAAAGTTTGTACGATGAAAATTTATCTTTTCCACGCAGGCGAAGCTGCGGGCAACAGCTAGTAATATATAAACAAAACATTTTGATCAATGCCAACCTAAAGGGGAAAACACTTGTTAATTTTCTGTCACAGTTGGCATCGATTCTTTACTTTGCATCGATTGCACGCATCAATTCACGCGCATTCGATTGTGCGAAGCGTTGCTGTAGTTGAAACATTCAACGTTAAGCATTATGTCGCATAAGGCGCTCTAGTGCTGTAATTGGAAAACGGGGCATGTCACGTCATATTATCTATACTAATATTATAAAGCTGAAGAGTTTGTTTGTTTGTTTATTTGTTTGAATGCGCTAATCTCGGGAACTACTGGTCCGATTTGAAAAATTCTTTCGGTGTTAGATAGCCCATTTATCGAAGAAGGCTATAGGCTATATATCATCACGCTAAGACCAACAGGAGCGTCAGCATGCCCTAGAGCGCTTATGTTTATCAGAACTTTTAGTTGGATCGTGTTGTAATATCTTGCGGTTTCGGTTATTTATCTAGGTATCTAAAAAACGAATCGCCAAATGCCAAGCGTAAAACTAGAGAACGGCTCGACGAATTCAGCAATTTTTTAACAATTTTTGTAAAAGCACAAGCAAGGTTTTTATGGAGAAAAAACACGAAAAAGGGCAATAGGGCAAACAACGTCTGCTGGGGCAGCCAGTGGTTTTGCTAAAACTATACCTACCATGCGATTCAACTAAGAATAGGATGAGGCGTATTTCCAAACTATACAAGGCCAGCACGCAACGGTGTGAAACTAATCACGTATAGTTTGGAAATAACTTTTTTACAAAGTTCTTCCAATCTATACAACAGTAGTACGCAAATACTCGCGTATACTTTGTAGTGAAGTAAGTAAGAATAGCGCTACAAAACATACAGCGCCAGTACGCATGCGGACTAATCGTGTATGTTTCGGAGTAAGCGCGGCGTCTTTTCATTGCTCGCGTTTATATTATTGTATTGCTGTTTTTAAATCTATGATAATATATAGATATACTATGATGTGTATAGTTTGTATCGTGGATGCTTGCGTCTTCGTTCCCGACTATACTACACGACTTACAATTGACGATAGTGCTAAAAAGTAAAAATCTAATAAGTCCAGAAGAGGACGGTTGCAAGGTGACGGAGCCCCGCTTCGCGGGGCTCCTATTTTTCTGTAGTTAAAAAAAACACGAACCTAACCTAACCCACACCCTTATCTGTTACCTATTTATTTGCCTAAGCTTACCTACTAATATTTTTATTCCATATTTTACTGAATCAATAATAATCAAGAAGAATAAAAGTAGATAGATATAGCTGTGTACATACAAGTCTTTGATTACCTATTAATATGTTTATTATTTCGTTCAAGCGTAAGTGGTGTAGTATTTTAGTTATATTTTGCGTACTGATCGTGTATAGTTTGGAACGAAGACGCAAGCATCCGCGTTACAAAGTTTAAGCGATCAGGCAAAATTCGTGTATATATTGTAATCACAGACTTAAAAACAGCATTACAATATATTATACACGAGCAGTTTCCTATGGTTGCGTTCTGGCTATGTATAGTTTGGAAAGACGCTAGGATGAGCGCCATTTTATGACATACTCTACTACTGACATTACGGCACAGAACACATAATAGTAGCTAAATGATTACGGTTCAGTCTGTACGGTACACATGCGCGGTAATTTAAACTTAGTTGGATCGCATTATAGATCTGTTCCATTCATAGTAAGAGCAAGCTAGAGCTCAAGTTTAGAAAAAGGTAGTTATTAGGTAGGTAAAATTTAAAAGATTGTACTTATCTTAGTCACTCTCGTTCTCTCGTTAAAAATTAATAGCTCTCCTTTTTTCACCTGAATATTATCGGTAAATTTTTTTCGTTTTATTTTTAAAAATAGCCTATGTCATTTCAAAAGTATTAGGTATACTAACTCCATTCCAAAACCATTGAATCAATTATATTTTTGAAAAAAAAAAAGTAGGATAACAATAATTAATAACCAATAATAAACATTTATTTCTTGAAGAACATGAAATTCCTTGAGCTGCGCTTTTTCAGAGCTATTCGATGGCCAACGGGCTATGTGTCGTAAGTCGTAACCGACATTTTTTGTGAAAATTTGTTAAATAATGATTATGCTCTTCTACAAAATTTCAAATCATAACGGAAGGAAAGGAGGCAGTTAAATAAAAAAACAATAAACCACCACAACACACATTTATTCCCATCCTCTTCTATTTATAATTTAATTACACAACATGTATATAGAAAGAGTTTATACAATAGTATATACGCTAAACTAGCCAACATTATGGTAAAAAGAATTACGAATCTCTTAATAATAGCAGTCTATTATAATGATATGTATCTTTTGCAGTTTGGAACAGCCGTACTTATATTAATATTAAGTTTTACATCAATAATAATTGGCGCACATTGTAATTTAACGTTAGGCGTTTTAACATCAATTTCGAACAAACTTTCTTATAGACAAGACAATGCATTGTATAGAATAATAATTATCTTAGAGCAAAGATAATTATAGATGGATATATTTTTGTATTAACTATAACAAAGGGATAAAAAATTATAAGAAGTCGTGTCTTTAGCTTAGGTAGCTCTACAGTTCACATCGCGATCGGCTCGGTGGTATAAACGAAAGACGGTCAAAGCCTCACAATTTATTAATTGTGTCATAAAATACAATTAATTTTACAATGGAAACAATGTTGAGTCTGTAAAAATAATGAAATAATACAACTTATAATATAAACTTTTGCGTGTGTGATAATAATTAATATCACTTATACAATGAAATAATAATCAATGGGTAGCAGTCGATACAGGAAAAGTTTTTAATTAAAACATTTTTGAACACATTTGTATAATTCTTATTAGCCTTCTCTGTTAATAATTAAAAAAATATAATTTGGTGTCAAACATCATTTGAGATCCTAAACATAAAATAACATCTAATTGCTCTTAAAGCTAGGTTTCCTTTTTAACGAGGTTTGCATTTTGTTTTAAATATTTGAAGCATAATATCTTTATGTCTTCCAGTGAAATAAAACATGCAATTAAAATGGAATGGCTTCCCGTTGAAATATTCAAAGAGTAAAGCGCAGACATACGACATTTTTGCGTACCTACACCTATGTTCCTACAGTAGGTATATAGGTACATTATTAACTTTTTCCCTATCGTGTAATAATTTTTGGGGTTTTAATTAATATTTTGCAACGATTTCAAACGGACTGTTCAACGGACCTCGCTGTTTAATATTTTAACGACTTCATTTTAAATTAGGTTTCAGTTTATTTTAATTTTTTTACGTCATGGTCATTATAATACAACATAGTAAGAATACACGGTGAATTCCTTTGTGACTAGTTTCACGAACCTCATAACAAGGAACCCTAACTTCAAGAGACTATTTTCGTCCGGACGAGGGGCACAAGGGTCACGGTTCATCTGGGTCAAGTTTACTCTAGGCTCGCGTTTCATACTCAAATGCTGCATTTTAACGAAATAAACATATTTCATTTTAAATTCTTGTATTTTGTATGGTAATTTAAAATTTTAAGTAAGAACATTTTTAAGTGCTTTATTTAATTTATAGCGTTGAGCAAATAAATTTCGTTTCATGTCTGTAATAGAAATCAATGCCTTCTGAATTTTTTGCTATTTATTGCAAACATTCAAAAGCAACTAGGCAGTTATCATAAATTTTAATACGAATATTTTTAGATTAGTTATATGACGTTTTCTATGTCGTTTATTTATAAATTTAATAATTTTATTAAAATTATGGGTTTCCCATTGATCCTTGCTTTAAGGTCATCAAATGACATAGAATTGTAGTCACACAGCAAACACCTATCATTTCCTACTATTTACAAGTTATAAATCTACCGTCACATTTAACAGCATTAAAATAAATCACAATAATGTTAACAACTTATCCTACTATGCCAATGGGGTGTCTCTATTTTAATCACGATTTAAGCAAGTTAATATTCGCCTATCTTACATAATATAATTCAACATAACGCACCTTTTAAATTAAACAGGTTTCCTGTATTAGTTAACTACATCTTGAATTTTAGTACCTTTATTTATTAGCGTGTTTCTGCGTGTCTCTACAATTTGCAAAGCATTGAGGTTTACCTTATCTTCAATATCATTTTTGAAATATATAGAGATAAGATCCGTGGTAACTCTTGGCACATTCTTTAATGTTCCTGTAATTTAAGTGTAAACCAGCTTTTAAATGGAAATTGTTATAATTTTCTTGCAATATACTATCCTACACAATATAACGCGGTTAACAATGGGCTTACGAATTACGAAGCTTTAAGTTTGATTTTTTCAGGCCTTAATTTTTTACTGGTTTATAAATACCTATTTTAAGTCACCCGAAGGGATATTTTTTTTTTCATTATATAATCAGCAAAATATAACTTTTCAGTTATATTATTAAGGTTTTGAACTATGAAAGTCATTTAAACTTTAAAGTAATTAATTCCGTTCATCTCTTTCCATTTAATTTCTTAGAAAAAGTACCTACATTTTATAAAAGTTGAGGAGGAAAATACGTTGCAGGAAGGAAGTATAAAAGTTCTTAGTAAACTCGAACACAATTTTATTTTGTTCATAATAGGTAATAAGTATTACCCATGCTAAAATCAGTCGCGCTCAAAACGTGTAGAAATATGTTTTGGAAGGGTATTTGTTCTATCGTTTCTCGAACTTGGAATTTAAATGTTAAAAACTAATATGTATACAAAATAAGTACATGAATAAAACATAAGACGAATTAAGTATAACAAAACCTTATGTAAGAACAAAACTAACAAAAGAGAGCACACTATAAGTAGGTACACATAATAAAGGTCGAAATGATTTGTGATTTTGGTAGTATAAAATATTTCTACTGAAATAAAACAATATGTAGCTACCTATAGCTATACATCAAAAAGAGGATCATGCTGAATATCATTTTCTATAATAACTATGAGTTCCATTGCACTTTTCTGATCCTTATGAACGTTGCATTAGCGTTGAATGAAAACTGAGAAAACAAATAATCTCTCCAATAATAATTTATATACGATAAAGTTATCAGATTAAAAATAGTAGTTTCTTCCCTTCTTAGATTCTTTGTTCCCATTACTTTCCAAAGCGTTCAAGTCTCAGAAATATAAACAGAATCCAATGCTCTTAGAGTCTAGGCTTTATTTGAAGATGCTTATAAAATAACCATCAAATTGGCAAGCAAGAACAGACGGAAAACTTAGATTGACTATCAAGAGTTCAAGCTATGACCATTATTGGTATTTAATATTTCTTAACATATTTTTTGTGGCAGAGATGAGGCCTATTTTTACATACACCACCCCTAAATCGCAATAACATGCCATTTTAGTCCCTATCATCCTATACATTAGAACTAAGATTGACGAGCTCCCTAAACATGTATAAAAACTATATATTGGACTGTGGAATGTTACACGTGTATCGTACATTCCCGCCTTTCTTGTTCCTTTCGCTGTTGGTATCTGAAATTAATAGATATTAGTTCAATTTTATAATATTTGTTGAAGTTTATGAAAAGAAGAGGGAAAAAGACAGCTCTCTTTTCCCAACATAATTTACACAATAAACACTTTTTAAAACTCGTATCTTACTTACTTATCTATCAATGAAGATATATCAGGGGGTATTGGGGCGAAGCACCCCGAGAGCTCGCTCCCGGCCGGGCCTCCGCTGACGGACAAGAAACACTAGTCACATTAATGTAGTGTTAAAACCATTCTTTACCACATAAACAAATACATTTAGGGATATAAGCTGTATGGATAAACATAAAATAGACAAATTGTTACAAATGAGGGTAGTTAGAAAAATTATTGAGCAATTATAAAGCTGTGCGTGAATTACACGTCTTTTTAAAGTGAAACTTTTATTACATCGTCTCAAACTTTTTGGTCTGTGTAGCGCATGTCGCGTGTTCGGAACCGTTCGAACAGTTTCACTTTTACCGTGGTTTCATAAAACCACACAACATTTTTTGTGTTTTGAGGCTTACATTAAAGCTGTTTTGGTGATTTAAGATGGAAAAGGTAAGGAAACAGGGCCTGTAGGCGTCGTATTGAATGAAGATGGCAGTGTGAAATGAACTGACAATAATTTCTGACTGTACAACTTCAAAATAAATGGTAAATTATTAATATTAAATAAAATCTGAGTTGTTCGAAAATTGGTGCTGTGATAAGACATTTCAAGTTAGATTTTCTGTTTTCTTCTTGTGTATGGATGTAATTGATATCTAGCAGTTCGGCAGTTATTGGGTACCTATGGGGTGTAGAGTGCGGGGTGTGGGGTGTGGTATGTGGTGCGGGTGCGGTGTGCGGGTGTCGGGGAGGTACCTGGTCTACCTGCTGGCGGTGCGCCGCCCGCTGCCGTACGCGCTGCCGCCGCCCGAGCCTGAACCTGTTCATCATTATTGGGCTTGGTATACTTTGTAATTTAAGGTGTAACGTTCCTCAAAAGTAACAATGAGATTGACTTTTACGAATGCTTAAGAACGGGTACTTAATATTATAGAAGTTTTCTGAACTGAATAATATTAGATTCATAACGCAGATTAATAATTATAAATTCAGTTCATAAAACAATTGTATGTTGCAAGGAAAATCTAATTAGCTTTACACAATGTCATTTTTCTTATTTCTAATAGGCTTTTATCATCTACGTACATCGAAATTTGTCCATCATTTATAAGTCCCCACAACGCTGCCTTAACAAATTGTCCTACCGCCTTACCCTTAGTGGTGGTGTTGGCGGCGCTGTCACTGTAGTCGTCCGAGTCGGAGCGCTCGCGCCAGGCGGGCGGCGCGGGCGGTGCGGGCGCGGGGGGCGCGGGCGCGGCCGGCGCGCGCAGCCGGTGCCGCGCCTCCACTGTACTGCACTTCGACAGGCTCGACTCGTCTGTTATACACGAAGATTATATCACTTTTGTGTACTGAGTAAAAAGCGCCATGATAAGTACTCAAACACACACATAAAATAGTGTGGGTAAGTTTGTAGAACATTGAAAAGTATTTTATAGCAGTATACAGTGTGTGTGTGTGTGCAATATTCTGTGTGTTTTACTTTTCTATGTGAAGTGTACAGTATGCAATGAACAATCTGTAGTATCTGTTAAGACGCAGTGTACAGGATATGTGTTCCGTGTGCGTTGCTAGCTCACCGTATCGATAGTGATCACAAGCGCGACGGCGGCGGTGCGGCGCGGGCGCGTCGTCGTCGCGGCGCGCGAGCGTGCGGAACTGCAGCGAGTGTGCCGCCGCGCCGCCGAACGTTGCGTACGGACTGATCTCATACAGCTCCGCTAGTATACACATTCATAGTATTATACATTACCGCACGAACTCAAAACCAATATACTGAATGAAGGATGAATAAAGTATTGTTTCTTGTTATAACACTGCGAAAGTAAACGTGATGGAAAATTCGATGTGTGAAATAAAAACAGAATGCAATTTTATTGAGGTAAAATTACAGGATTCCTAGTATAATAGTATCTATTGTATTATCTGTGGTGAATCATTAAAAGATAAGAAAAGATTTTTTATTACCTGATGAGTCATCATTGGACTTCTCGTTGCCATTGATAGAAGACGACGAATATAACTTCTGTCCCTCTCTGAGCTTTTCTCTTTCAGCCTCATTGCTCTCGCTGAGCTTCCTATTGTCCCTTAGGTAATGGTCGTTTGAGAAACAGAAAAATCTGTGAATGAGAATCGTGTGTAACTTTTATATAAAAGTAAAATAATTTTAAAATATTATGCAAGTTAAAATATTTCATGGATACGCTATTTTTATATTCAGTACTAGTTTAGAATTAGACTTAAAATTGGTTTTCAAATTCAAAGGTCTACCACGTGTGTACGGGTGCGGTGTATTTCTGTGGTATGTCCATGTATCAAGCCTGTTACATGTGTGTGTGTCACTCACTTGCGCTTAGCATGCAGCAGGCAGAGCAGCGCAGCGAGCGCGGCGGCGAGCAGCGCGGCGGCGGCGGCGCACGACACGAGCACGGCGCGCACGCCGCCCGTGCGCGCGCTGCCCGCCGCGCTGCCCGGCTCTGCGCGACGCAGCGACGGGATGCGACCTGTACACACAAATACGATAGTTGTTTATGTAATTACAAAATAATTTTATGCTAGAGTAGCTAGCTACTAGTTATTATTCTGTGGCTAGAGGTATCTTTACTACTACGTTTACAACATTAATGATGTTACTGAGTATGATACGAAATCAGTCGTAGGTATACTAATGAAATATAATTTAAAAGTTAATAAAAGTGGATATTAAATTGTGTTTGTTCCAGAATTTCAAGAATATAAACGAACTTACGTAGTTAAAATTGTACCAAAATCCTTATAGGTATTTTGAATGTAAATGTTTTTTATACCGTGTTAAATTAATTCTACTAATGTATCGATATTCTTACAAGCACATCTAAATAAAAGTTGTTATTTTGACACCAACTTAAGGAATACATCTTATTCATCTATTTTTGGTTATTACTTGATGATATTAATATAGCGTACCGCCAGCAAGCGTGTGCGTATCTGCAAGCAGGGTGACTCGCTCTGCGCCGGCGTCGCTCCACGCCTCCACCATGAGCTCGTACCACGTGCCCGGCGCTAGCTCGCCCAGCACGTGGTTCGCGCCCGTCAGCGTCTCGCCTACCTACAATATTTATTTTATTCAATTTATTTTTTTAGTATCCACATATTTTTTTTATTAGGTACAGCGAGATATCCATTGAGTTGCCAAATGAGGCCAAAATCAATTTATTAAAATCGTTTTACAACAATCAGCATCATTCATTTTACAAATCAACAGGAAAGCTGCTGCTGCTGCTTTCACTAACAAGCTAGTTTATATTATGTAACATCACACTACATGCAATATCAGTCAATCTAGATGCGCTTATATTAGTCGTCGAAAAAGGAGGAATAAAAAAATTGTATGCTAAAATAGCTACGTTGATAGAGACCTTGATCCAATGTTCATCCCCCGCGCGGCGGTAAGCAAGACGGAAGCCAAGAATGGGGCAGCCGGCGTCGCGCCATGCGTACAGGTTCACTTTGATCGCCGTCGCGTTCATGTGTACGTGCTCTTCCGGCTTCGGTGGCTTGGGACCTGCCGTATTATATTAACTATCATTATCATCGCTATAGTTATATTTGTGGTCGTAGTCATGGTCACGATCATGGACACAGTCATTAATATAATGAAGTAAAGGCTACGGCATTGATTGGCAATGGCCATCTGACTTAAAAAAAATATGTTTGTAAAAAATAAAACGAAATAAATTACTTACGTCCTCCTCTTGTTGTAGCAGTAAGAATTTCACTCGGAGGACCCAGAGAGATTTTATTTTGCGCTTGAATCTTTGCGTTGTACGTGGTGCCGCATTTCAACATGTCCATCGTGTATGACGTCAGCTCGGGCGACAATTCCACGCTGTGCCATTCTTGTTCTGAAGCTTGTTTGTAATGAAGGACGTAACCTGAAATTATTTACAAAAAATAAATATTAAACATTTGTAAAGAAAATTATATTGGATCTACTTTTGTCGGTTTGAAGTGTGTTGGTTATTCTTTGAAATGAAACTTCTTAATTTAGTTTAGTGTCGTCTACTAGTTTAGGCGCGTTGAGAGTAAAATTTCAAGGCCGTCACGTAATGGAGTAAGTCGATTTTGGTATCTTTGAATCCAGCCAAAGAAGTTTCACTTCTGACGTTTGCTCAGCACACGCTATTTTTTGTTTGTCTTTTACAATCTCACCGAGCACGGGCGAGTCGGCGGGCGGCAGGCGCCACAGCAGGCGCACGCTGGACGCAGTGGTGTACTGCAGCGACAGCGCGGGCGCGCCGGGCGGGCCCAGCGCCCACACCACGTACACTATCGTGTCCTCGCCGATGCTGTTGTGCGCTGTGCACGTGAAGTTGCCCGATGACTGCTCGTTCACTTCTGCAAGTAACATGATATGGATACAGAAATATGGTAGAGAAAGAATATTGTCCTGTTAGGTTTTCAAATCTATAATTTTTTAATATTATAAAGCTGAAGAGTTTGTTTGTTTGAACGCGCTAATCTCAGGAACTAATGGTCCGATTTGAAAAATTATTTCGGTGTTAGATAGCCCGTTTATCGAGGAAGGCTATATATAATTACGCTACGACCAACAGGAGTGGAGCCATGCGGGTGAAACCGCGAAGCGCAGGTAGTAAATAGTAAATATACTGATCTATAGTAAATAATAAAACATCACTCAAACAAAGACCTGACTTCAATCATAGAACTAACTAAACAACATACCGCGTATATGCAGGTGTCCCTTGCGCGTGACCTGGTAGAAGTGGTGGTGCGTGACGGGGTCGAGGCGGTGCGCCCAGCGCGAGCGCGGTGCGGGCGCGCCCACGCACGAGCACGCCAGCAGTGCGCCCTCACCCACGCGCACCGCACGCACCCCGCCGAATGAGGCTATACGCGCTGGTACTGCAATTATCAAATGTCTTGTGAATAAAATAAATACATATATATTAAAGTATATGCATACCTAGGAGTTCTTTTATATATATTATTATCTTTTCATCTACATAATATCGTGATCTAAGATCGTGATGATATCGTAAGGGTATCGTTATTTTCAAATTATGATCATTAAACTGACTTATTGATTGAATTATTGTTATCGAATAAGTATTTTTTCTTTTGTTGGAAAAAGAACAAACGAAAAAGTTGAATTTCAATCACCTTTTCCCTTACAAGGGACATTTTTTTTTAATCTTATTGAGTAATAGCAAAATATAATAACATCAATGCCTATTGCACGCCTCATAAGCGAAGCGTTGAGGTGGGTACTACTGTCACTTCGCGCAAAACATCTGATTTTTCAAACTTAAAATGTCTTTATGTATCATACATTGCACTTGTAAGATAATACATACACACACATATTAAGAAAAAACACTATTTTTAACGTTCATGATATTTTTGATGTCATTTTTGTTATTTAAACTAGTTAAAAAACAGTTTAAAAAAGTTCTGTCTTGGACGTCCGTGTGTCTGTATGTGCGGATCCTTTTTCTTGTTAACACGATAGCGACCGAAATACTTTACTAATCGAGTCTTTTTTTTTCTCTTACGCTTGAGTATGCTCAGGAATAGAACCCTTTCATTTTTCAGGGTCTGATTCGATGTGGTTTAATTGTTATTAAATAAACAAAAATAATAATTAATAAATAATTATTAAAAAAAAATTATGAGGCGTGCACTTTTGGATTTTCCAAACTATTTAAGTATTTAGCCAGAAATATGCTACATATAATCTTACTCCTAGCACTGGGTCCCTGTCCCACGACAAGTGTGGACTCTCCCTCTCCAGAGCCGGTGGTGGCGGACACCCAGAACTCGTACAGCTGGTTCTCCATCAGGTTGCGCACCTGGAACAGCAGCTCCAGCTCAGGGCTCTTCTCCGCAGCCACTGTGAAACTCGAGTGCTTTCCCAACCTGGATATGCACAAAATCATCAATACATATAATAAAATTCTAGAAAAGTGGTGTCTGTACAATGAAAATATGTAAAAAAAATTAGCAGGGGTTATTATTAAATCGATCCCAAACCCAAAACTGTAGTTAAAAATTTTTTTGTCTGTTTGTCTGTTTGTCTGTTTGTCTGTATGTTTGAACACGCTAATCTCAGAAACGGCTTATCCGATTTCGATGCGGTTTTCACTAATATATTGTGGTAATCTTTATTTAACATTTAGTGTTTATTTCATGTCAATCGGTTCATAAATAAAAAAGTTATGACCATTTAAGTACTCACGGCGAACATTTGCTAAGGCATTCTATGGTACACATACAGTGTACGATAAAACGTAAGTTATCTGTTATACGCTACAGTTATGTCCAAGTGATCATATCGAAAGTCCCCAAGGGTGGGGGGGTAAGCTGAGGTAGTAGGGGGGAGGGGTCAAATTAAAATTATACTTATTTCTAGGTAAATTTTATACATAAAATGTCCTTTAAATTATGTCGTATTTATAATATTATATTTTTAACCCCCGATGCAAAAATATGGGTGATAAGTGTTTGACCGCTGTGTGTGTGTGTGTGTTTGTGCCACCGTAGCTCGCTAGCAGGTAATCCGAATTAGATGATGCTTTTTTGTTAGGCAGCATATTTTCCGACGCTGGTTCTTAAATAAACTGTATCAAAATCGGTTCATCCATTTATTGTGTAAAAGTGGGAATGAAAATAACTAAAGTTGTCCAATATACTTTAGTGATATATTAAATGAAAGTGAACGACCTATCAGTAAAAATAAGTCAAATTTTATCAAAATCGGTTCATCCATTTATTTGATATAGGTATAAAAGTGGTAGATAATAAAAAAAGTGAATTTTGACTCAAGTGACATATGAAATGAAAGGGCATGACGTGTAAAGTATAATTAGACATATTTAATCAAAATCGGTTCATCCATTTACTATACCTATATACAGGGTGTAATCGTTAAGTGTGCACAGGCGATTTTTCCGTAAGTATTACAGATAACAAAAAACTTTAAACTGATATCGAAAGTACTTAACCTAATGAGTTTTGGAGTGTCTTTTTGACAGTGGTGTGTGACAGTCTCGCTCTGCTTAGTTTTTCAATTTAAAAATAGTAAACTTACCTGTTAACACTTAAAAGTAAATAAAACAGTTATAAGATATACCATTAATAACTTGTAGTGCACAGTGTAGTGTTATCTTCGTGAACAACAGTTATTATAATAAACATTAGTGCACAGCTGATGATCAGCTGATTTTATGATACCCGCAACTATTCAGTACAGCTGACCCGGTTTAACGGACTTTAAATAATTAATTTATATTACTGCCATCTAGCGAACTAAGCTTCAAATACTTTGATACGGTCGATAAGTACTAATTACATAATGGCAAACAAGTGTAATGCGTGTGGAAAGTTCTTCGCATTGGCAGATGGCGTAAAATGCAATAAGTGTAATATGTCTTATCATAAACAATGTAGCAATTTTAGCCCAGACGCCCGCGGCAATATAAAATGGATGTGTAAGACATGTAAAGCGAAAAATACTTCTAAAGCTGTCGAAATTACTCCCGCGCAGTGTCAAGATGCTGATGTATTTCTCGATGTTGTATCCCCCCATCAAAAAAGTTCCCCTTCTCTGATAGATGAGATAAAGCTCCTTCGGGCTGAGATATCGAACTTTAGATCAGACATGACGAAATTAACTGCTTTAGTTACTAACTTTGGTAGTCGATTGGACGGCATAGAGGAGCGTGTGTCACAACTGGAGAGTGGGGCCTGTGTGGCGGCTGATAATGAGCAGTTACAACAGAGTCTAGACTCGATCGACCTCTTAAAGAAACAGCTTAACGAATCTGAGCAGGAGAAGCTGTTGAATGATGTAGAAATCTCGGGCGTTCAAGAAAATACTGGCGAAAATTTACTACACATTGCAATCACGTTAGCACAAAAAATTGGCTTATGTTGTTATAGTGATATTGTGAACGCCCATAGGCGTGGTGTGCGTAAACGCGTAGATACGGATGAGAGTGCGGCAAGCGATGTGACCCAATCGCGCCCTATCGTCGTGCGCCTCACGCGGCGACACCTGCGCGACGAGCTGCTGCGCGCGGCGCGCGTGCGGCGCGGCGCGGACACCGCCGGCACGGGGGTGCAGGGCGAGCCTCGCCGCTTTTATGTGAACGAAAATCTCACGTACAGTAACCGAAAACTGTTCTTTGCAGCGCGTGAGAAGTTAGGGCGGTCTAAGAACTGGCGTTTCGTTTGGACTCGCGCGGGTCATGTGTATGCTAGACGGGATAATAAATCTAAAGTAGTTAATATTAAGTCGGAAGACGACATAAATAAGGTTTTTTAATCATAATTTTTTCGAACTCGCAATTATCCCCAACCTATTCGAAAATGTTTATTTCATATTTATATGTACTCATTCTTGACTTTTGTTATAATATTGCAATAATTATTGTGAACTGTGATATGAGTGATATACTTGGCCTTTATACACTGAAATCTTATTGCAATAATTATGTGGTTCTACTTATATGTATAAATGTCACTATGGTTTGTCGCCTAAAATGTATGCCTTATAAGAACATATTGAATAGTATATTATCTGTTATATTCAGAGGCGGCTCGCCCTAAGGAGCGCTGGTGCAGTGAACTCCCATAAATAATTATAATAAAATCATACTCCTTAATTTCATTATTAATATTAATTATTACTATTTAAAATCAATCGTAATCGTAAAAAACTACTGTCAATACCAATGAATATATCCATCATTCCATCATTCCATACACCTGTATAATACTGTATTATACAGTAACGCGCGAAGCGGAGCGCTCACGATTGCGCTCCAATGAAAAAATATTTAGTACATTTCCTAATACGAAATCCAATAGGAGTGAAAGAGAGGGTTTGCCAGTGCCCTGCGCGTGAAACAGAAGATTTTCTATGGAAAAATAGCAAAATTCGGAGCGCCGCTCCCGCAAACGTTGCCGGTTCGTTTTTACCGCCGCGCCTGGGCGCCCGTACACAGGACAGCGATTGCGCGCGACGTTGCCACTCCTAAGTCCTATAATATTATAAACAAACACTCGACTCTCGAGTCAACTTCAATGCACGCGCGCGAATGCAAATTCGGGAATTTTCTAATTAAAATCATAAGATACGTGTTGAAATAGTCTGTAGTTATCAGTATTACTTGTGAGTGTGAAAATGAACAATTATAATGTGGCGTTCATTAAAAAGTGTGTTAAAACGTTACAAATTCGGCTTGAATTGAAAGCTAAGGGACTGCCACGGCCTGAACTTGACCTTACGCAAAAATGTACGACAAAAACGAAAACATATACGCGTGTGTTTAAATCCGAACAATATTATGTGAAAACACCGTGGTTGTGTGGTTGTGATGAAAGCAACAACAGACATTCGTAAAGCTAGTGCTTTACGAATGTCTTGTCGCTTTAAGTTATAGATATTTTTGCACACCAAAAAGAAAGACGTATGTATTTCCTTTATAAGTAATTTTTTTGATAAATGTACTGCTTTACACCATGTATTTTCAGTGTTTTATTTCAAGTGAACACCCATAAAATTTTGTCACGAGCCGCCTCTGGTTATATTACTATATAAATAAAATTCTCGTGTCACAATGTTAGTCTGCATACTCCTCCGAAACGGGTGGACCGATTCTCATGAAATTTTCTGTGCATATCGGGTAAGTCTGAGAATCGGCCAACATCTATTTTTCATATGTACCACGGGCGAAGCCGGGGCGGACCGCTAGTATTACTAAAAATTTTGGATTGTTTTTGTATTCTATACAAACATAAAGCATAATATTCTTATCAGCTTACTCCTCCATGTATTGGGAATGAGCTTGTTTTGTATAATGTAACAATTTTATTTATTATTTCGACGTACATGTTTTTGTCGTGGCTGGATAAGATGCATTGTTTTATATTGTTATACTTAAACAGCAATTCTGTTCATAATACAGGGTGTCCCAAAAAGTAGTGATGAACGGAAGCTGGGAGGTAGAAGACCAAGAGGGCTATCCGAATCACCCCCATGTGTGTTATGCGATTTTTCGTATTTTCGGAGTTATTAATTTTTTTTCAATTTTTCATCTATCGCCGAGTACGATGAGATTTTTATTTATGGTGACGTGAATTATTGCGCTAGATGCTTGATTTTTTTTGTGTGCTAAGCTGAAAGATAGGCCAATTCAGTATAGTAACATTTACTATCGTTAGATCTTCGAATGGAATAAAAAAAAGAATTAAATGCCAAGAAAGATAAAATTACCCAGTATGTTCATAACTTCAAGGGCCCATAAAAAAATAAAATCACACAAAAAGGTTTTCCATTTGGCTTTTAAAAACTTGCTCTATCGATCAGGTAGCTACCCTAAAAATTTCATTTTATTATTCTGAAGGCTTCAATCGAAAAATTGAAATCTAAATGTGGTAACTGCAAAATTTTTATTAACATGATGATCATTAAAACCAATAAATAGGTGTTTAATTACCAGAATTTTTTTAAAATAGCCCCGCTGTTGCTCAATGCAAGTGCGATATCACCGTAAAAAGTTGTCTTTTAAATGTCTGAATGCTCTTTTATCATTTTTAATGGTTTCTTCTGCTACTATGAATTTCCGGGTTATTTCGTCCAAATTGTGGCAGTCTCTCGTCTTTGTAGTATCCCCACGGAAAAAAATCAATAGGGTTTATGTCCGGAGACCGTGGAGGCCAGGCTAAAGGGCAAAAATACCCTGAAAGATGGATTGGTCGTTGCAGCCTGCGCATGCGCCGGTGACGCCTGCTTTAAAGCCTGGCCTCCACGGTCCCTCGACCTAAACCCCATTGATTTGTTTCAATGGGGATACTAAAAAGACCTCGGCTACTTGAGAGAATGCCACAATTTGGACGAAATAACCCGGAAATTCATAGTAGCAGAAGAAACCATTAAAAATGACAAAAGAGCATTCAGACATTTAAAAGACAACTTTTTACGGTGATATCGCACTTGCATTGAGCAACAGCGGGGCTATTTTAAAAAAATTCTGGTAATTAAACACCTATTTATTGTTTTTAATGATCATCATGTTAATAAAAATTTTGCAGTTACCACATTTAGATTTCAATTTTTCGATTGAAGCCTTCAGAATAATAAAATGAAATTTTTAGGATAGCTACCTGATCGATAGAGCAAGTTTTTAAAAGCCAAATGGAAAACCTTTTTTATGTGATTTTATTTTTTTATGGGCCCTTGAAGTTATGAACATACTGGGTAATTTTATCTTTCTTGGCATTTAATTCTTTTTATTATTCCATTCGAAGATCTAACGATAGTAAATGTTACCATACTGAATTGGCCTATCTTTCAGCTTAGCACACAAAAAAAATCAAGCATCTAGCGCAATAATTCACGTCACCATAAATAAAAATCTCATCGTACTCGGCGATCGATGAAAAATTGAAAAAAATGTAATAACTCCGAAAATACGAAAAATCGCATAACACACATGGGGGTGATTCGGATAGTCCTCTAAGTCCTCTACCTCCCAGCTTCAGTATATCACTACTTTTTGGGACACCCTGTATATGTAAAGATGTTGTCTTGGGTGTGATAATTTATCTTACAGTTAATTTTAATTATTATTTAAGCGTTACATTCACAGAAATAGATATAGAACTTAGGCTTTATAGTGTTTATTTTGCATTTGTGCTTCCTGGAACAGTTTACAGTGTGTTTATAATTTGTTTTATGCATTCAAAGATGTTTGCAAGTATCCTTATTGTACCTTCGTATGGATTTGCCTTATTGATGGTGGTGTGTATTATTCGTGTTTTAAGCTTTTATATGTTTTATTTTATCTATTTTCTTCTTTGGCCAATATATTACATATATATATACATCATTTAAATTATATATTTAATGTATTTAATCATGGTTAAGTCAAATCTCGTAATTGGTTTAATAAACATATGTTCTCTTGGTACTGGTCACGAAGAACTTATTGTTGCAATGGAACACCATAACGTGGACGTACTGGGTATTAACGAAACGTGGTTAAAGGAAGGGGAGGAGGGTCGTGCGCCTAAAATCTCTGGTTATCGCCTTGTTCATAAGCCTCGACCGCCCCATGTGCGAGCTCGCGGCGGCGGTGTTGGGTTTTATGTTAGGAATAGCTTGAATATTAAAGTGTTAAAACATCCTTGTTGTTTTAATGTCGAACAAATGTGGGTAACATTCAACATAAGATGTAAAAAACTCGTAATAGGAACGGCATACCGCCCGCCATGGCTAAATAGGTATCGACACATTCGTTAATGCGGTTTATGAGTCGGTTGTAAGTTTTTCGTGGGCTGACAATATGATTGTAATGGGTGACTTTAATATTAATTTTACAGATACAAGCACTATGGGATATCGCAAATTAACCGAATTTTTAACGATGACGAGTTTATCGCAGATCGTAAACGAACCCACCCATTTCACTAATCATAGTGAAACCATCCTTGACCTTGTGTGTACGGATATAAGTGTTAGACGGATTGTAGTCAACCATATTAATGATCTTAGTCACCACGCTTTGGTTACGTGCGAACTTCATATCGTTAAGGATAAGCCCATTCCTTTAAAAATAGAACATAGGTCAATTAAAGATATGGACATGGATTTATTTGATACCGCTATGACGAACATTAACTGGGATATTGTAATTGATCGCCAAGATATTAATAACTTCGTATTTAAATTTAATTCAACTATTTTATCAATTTTTGACTGGCTTGCTCCTTTAAAGTCTTTTTATGTAAAAAATCACAACTACCCTTGGATTACATATAATATCAAGTTGTTAATGAGACGCAGGGATAGTGCTTATACTAGAGCTAAATTGTCTAAACAAGACAGTCACAAATCTTACTACTTAGAGTTAAAGAAGGTAGTTGCGGAAGCCATTGAACGTGAAAAAATGTGTTATTTTGAAACTTTCGTAAATTCAAACTTGAATAATCCTCGTATGTTGTGGAATAATATAAAGAAAAATGTTAACATAAATGTAAAAAATATAATTTCGTTGCCAGATCATCTTAGACACCCAGATGATATAAATCGTCACTTTTTGGATATTCCAGGTAAATCTGGTGTGTCTAATGAGGAATTAGATTTCTTTGTAAATAACAAAAAAAAACATTTCACAGTTTTCGTTTGTGACTGTCTCTAAAGACGAGGTACTTAAGCACTGTCGGTCTTTGCATTCTAATGCCATCGGGTGCGACGGAATTTCACTAGACATGCTTAAATTAACGTTACCCTATACTGCTGAAATAATTACAAGTATCATAAATACATCTATATCAACTTGCACCTTTCCTTCTATTTGGCGTAAAGCGCTCATCAAACCGTTGCCCAAAATTAACAACCCAAATTGTTTTAAAGATCTCAGACCAATAAGCATTTTACCGTGTCTATCAAAGATTCTAGAGAAAGTAGTGTGTGCGCAGGTTAGGCGGTACTTGGACGAAAATGATATATTACCATCGAGGCAATCAGGATTTAGGAAGCAAAAAAGCACTACGACAGCACTGTTGGATGTGGTAGACAATATGCTTGAGGCTCAAGATCGAGGAGAAGGAACTTTGCTGATTCTCTTGGACTATTCTAGAGCCTTTGATTGTATTAATATACAATTGCTTCTCAGCAAGCTGTCTTACTACGGCTTTGATGACAATACTTTGCAGTGGTTTAAAAGCTATCTCTCTTGTCGCTCACAAATGGTCGAAATAAAAGGGGAAAATGGACAAAGGGCTTGTTCATCTGCGTGGGCGGAAGTTTCTAGAGGAGTACCGCAAGGCTCCATTCTTGGCCCCCTTCTGTTCATACTGTATACGGCCGATGTGACACAATGCATAAAATATTGTAAATACCATCTCTATGCGGACGATATTCAATTATACCTTTCGTTCAAGGTCAGTGAGATGGATATTGCTCTAGAAAGGCTCCATGAAGACTTGCATCGCATATCAGTATGGTCAGAGTCGAATTGCCTTGCTCTTAATTCCAGTAAAACCAAGTATATGGTCATAGGTTCGCCTCATCAAATTGGTTCAATTGTAGCTCAAAAACCTACTATATTTCTTAATGGAGAACCTATCGAAAGAGTAACTGAAGCGCGTAATCTCGGTGTTATATTCGATGAGGGTCTGAGATTCAACAAGCATATCTTAAACATATCAAAAAATTGTTTCTATCGGCTAAAACTGCTCTATCGTATTAGACATTCATTAAGTGTTACTGTTAGAAAATTGCTATGTGAATCACTTATATTATCCAAATTTAATTATGCTGATACTGTAGTTGGGCCTAGATTGCTTACATCCACGAAAAAAATTGCGCAACGGGTGCAAAACGCCTGTGCCCGTTTTTGTTACGAAATACCCTACCGTGATCATGTAACACCATTTTTGTCGAATAACAATTCTCTAAAAATGGAGTACCGTACCCACGTGCACCTGGCTACGCTTCTATTTAACCCTCTACTACCTGACCCTAATTTCTTATACGTAACTACCTACTTGGAGTCTCTCAGACTCCCATACTTTGAACTCTTAATAAACAAAAACTATTATAAATGAAAATAAATTAAAAGAAACATGTTATAGCTTGAACACTTCTTTATTTCTTAAAAGTAAAAAAAATACATATAACCTTATGGCTTACACTTAAAAACTACACTTTTTTTTTAAAGTAAGCAAAATTTTTTCAAAAGTTTTACACTTTTATTAAATGAGATCTTTAAAAAAACTAACAAAAATTAGGAACTCTCTTCATAAATTGTTTAAAGTTTAGTAACTAATCAACATAATGTGACACAAATTTTTGGCAAAAAAGAATTTTTTTTATAAAATTGCAAGGCTCAAACTTTACAATTTTTCCCGGCATATTGAGCGCGCCGTGTAGGAGCACTGCAGGCATGTAGGCTTCTTACATATGAAACACAAGTACTGCGTCTTATGTTTTTTTTTCGGGTCACATGTGAAGCAGTACTTGCGTATTGCCAACTTTTCAGGTGCTTCATAACTACATCCTGCAGATGATGATCTCTGTATCCGATGCAGAATCACAGGGAAGAACACAATTTTCTTCAATATCTTCCTCGTGTTCACTGCACTGTTCATAAAAACATTCTTCTTCATTCGAGGAAAGGTCCTCCTCCAACCAACGCTCAATATTTTTATCATTCGAGGTCATTTTGAACTAAAACAGAAAAAAAAAGTTTCATGAAAAAGTCACGTAACTACCTACCTGGAGTCTCTCAGACTCCACGACATAGTTTTTTACTCACCAAAACACAGCCCGCGCGCGTATGACCTCGACGAGTGCAGGCGCGGTACTGCGTGTAGAGGGGCGAAGGTACACGGACGCACACCGTTCAAAGACACTTGCTTGTAAAGATATAGACAAAAATAAGACTGCTGGAGTCTGAGAGACTCCGGTCAGGTAGTTGAGGGTTAATGTTTTAAAGTACAGAGTGCCTGTGTATTTGTACGATAAACTGAAATGGCTGGCGGATCATAATACAGCCTACCAGACTCGTCACGCAGATTCTCTATTAGAAATACCTCTTCACAGAACATCCGCATTTAGGGGGAGTTTTAGATTTCAAGCTTCAAAATGCTGGAATGACCTACCGCCGCCTATTCGTTCCCAACAAAGCGTATTCTCTTTTAAAAACAAACTGAAGTCTTATCTTCTTGACATTCAAAAGCGCAATCAGAAATTTTAACCCCATCCAATTGCCTTTTATTGATTAGTTTTTTGTTTCAAAATATGTATACTCACTTATACAAATTTCATATAAATATGTATATGTATCAATATCTAAATATATTATATTAATGACTATTATTTATGTATCTATATTAAATTTTATGTGCACAAATTTAAATTTAATTTAATACACAATATATGTAAATATATGTATATTATTCATTTACTTATTATATTTATAAAGTATATATCGATTAAATTATATTAAATTTTATGTTTATAATTTTATTTTATTGTATACAGTTTGCATATTGTTGATACCTTAATCCGAACGGAAATACATCCACTGTCAATAAGACATCCTAAGGCGGCCACTGAAAATCAGTGATGACACACTGAGTGGTTGGCCTAATTATGGCATATGTATTTTTTTTAAGTTCCTTTTTTTTTTTTTTTTCATCTAAATTGTATCTTTTTTTTTCATAATATGTCCATAATAAAGTTATTTCATTTCATTTCATTTCATTTCATTTCATTTAAAATGGCGGTAATAAATTTTTAAAAATAAATCGAGAAATATCAAAAAAATTATCTTTAAAACCTCCCATACATTAAGTATGAAATATGAATATCCCATATACATTTAATATGAAAGATTTTAGCTTTCTTTTTCTTTTTTGGTTTTCTGCTTTAATTACTTCGCAAATTTGAAGTGGCATTTTCCACGCTTTTTCCGGACATTTTCACGCATTTTCCGGATATTTTCCGGGGATTTTCCGAGCATTTTCCGGGCATTTTCCAGGCATTTTCCACGCTTTTTCCGGACATATCCACGCATTTTCCGGATATTTTCCAGACATTTCCCTGGCATTTTCCGGTTATTTTCCGGGATATTCCAGACATTTTCCGGGAATTTCCCAGGCATTTTCCGAGCATTTCCCGGGGATTTTCCGGATGTTTCCCAGACATTTTCCGGACATTTCCCTGGCATTTTCCGGGGATTTTCCACGCATTTCCCAGACATTTTCCGGACATTTTTCAGCCATTTTCCGGGGATTTTCCAGGCATTTTCCGGATATTTTCCGGACATTTTCACGCATTTACCGGATATTTTCCGGACATTTTCACGCATTTTCCGGATATTTTCCAGGCATTTTCCAGGGATTTTCCACGGTTTTTCCGGAAATTTCCACGCATTTTCCGAGCATTTCCCAGGCATTTTCCGGTTATTTTCCGGGAATTTCCCAGGCTTTTTCCGGGGATTTTCCGAGCATTTCCCGGGGATTTTCCGAATGTTTTCCAGACATTTTCCGGACATTTCCCTGGCATTTTCCGGGGATTTTCCACGCATTTCCCAGACATTTTCCGGACATTTCTCAGGCATTTTCCGGCGATTTTCCAGGCATTTTCCGGATATTTTCCGGACATTTTCACGCATTTACCGGATATTTTCCGGACATTTTCACGCATTTTCCGGATATTTTCCAAACATTTTCCAGGGATTTTCCACGGTTTTTCCGGAAATTTCCACGCATTTTTCGAGCATTTTCCGGGCATTTTCAGGCATTTTCCACGCTTTTTCCGGAAATTTCCACGCATTTTCCGGATATTTTCCAGACATTTCCCTGGCATTTTCAGGCATTTTCCACGCTTTTTCCGGAAATTTCCACGCATTTTCCGGATATTTTCCAGACATTTCCCTGGCATTTTCCGGTTATTTTCCGGGATTTTCCAGACATTTTCCGGGAATTTCCCAGGCATTTTCCGAGCATTTCCCGGGGATTTTCCGGATGTTTCCCAGACATTTTCCGGACATTTCCCTGGCATTTTCCGGGGATTTTCCACGCATTTACCGGATATTTTCCGGACATTTTCACGCATTTTCCGGATATCTTCCAGGCATTTTCCAGGGATTTTCCACGGTTTTTCCGGAAATTTCCACGCATTTTCCGAGCATTTCCCAGGCATTTTCCGGTTATTTTCCGGGAATTTCCCAGGCTTTTTCCGGGGATTTTCCGAGCATATCCCGGGGATTTTCTCGATGTTTTCCAGACATTTTCCGGACATTTCCCTGGCATTTTCCGGGGATTTTACAGACATTTTCCGGGGATTTTCTGAGCATTTCCCGGGGATTTTCCAGACATTTACAGGCTATGTCAGGGAAATGTTCGGAAAATGCCTGGATAATTCCCGGAAAATATCCGGAAAATGCGTGAAAATGTCCGGAAAAATGTGGAAAATGTCACTTCAAATTTGCGAAGTAATTAAAGCAGAAAACCAAAAAAAGAAAAAAAAAGCTAAAATCTTTCATATTAAATGTAGGTATATGGGATATTCATATTCATATTAAACATAATGGGAACGAGAACGATAAAATGATCCGTATAATTATTGATGATACTTATTGATTACGATAAAAACTAGTTACCTAACGAATTGATTCTGTATAACACGATAGATGTTACACAGACACGATATCTTATTACTAACGATAACTTAATGTCTAGATACCTTACGATACTAAAAAAAAGATAAACGATTTAAGCTAGTCCTCGATTGGTAGAGGGCATAACTTAACCAACGGTCTTTGAATTATATGATTTTTCGCTGTTTTAACTACTGCTATCCGAGCGACACCATCAGAACCGGGTAAAAGATCCACTACTCTGGCAAGAGACCATTGTAGTGGCGCACGATTTTCATCCTTAATTATCACCATTGAGCCTATCTGAAGCGGTTTAGAATCTTTGGTCCATTTGGCGCGTTGTGTTAGTGAGTTAAGATACTCGTGTTTCCATTTGGACCAAAAACTCTGGTGAAATGATTGTAACAACTGCCACCGATGAAGCCGACTTATATTAACATTTGATAAATCTTCATCAGGGACAGCTGTCAAAGGCTCTAAGGTAAGGAAATGGCCTGGAGTTAAGACCGATAGATCATTTGGGTCCGAACTGATTGCACAAAGCGGTCGCGAATTTAATACTGCTTCGATTTGCACGAAAAGCGTTGTAAGTTCTTCAAACGTAAGAACTTGATCACCAACTACACGAAGTAAATGAGATTTAGCCGCCTTGATTTGAATTTCCCATACACCACCGAAATGAGGAGCTGATGGAGGATTAAACTTAAATTCAATCTTTTCTAAACTAGAAGCCTGACGCATAAGAGACGATAATTGATTTCTTGCACCGATAAAATTTGTTCCACAATCCGCGTGTATCACGTTACATCGACCACGGCGTGCCACGAAGCGTCGTAACGCAGCTATAAATGCGTCAGTTGACAGTGTAGACACCACCTCGAGGTGTACTGCTTTTGTTGTAAGACAAATAAAAAGACAGAGATAAGCCTTTTCAATCTTAGCACCTCGATGTGGGCCTAATTTAATACGAAACGGTCCGCCGAAATCGACGCCTACTATAGAAAATGGTTTGACTTGATTAACACGGTATGACGGTAAATCACTCATAAACGGTTGTAATGGCTTCGGATTAGTTCGATAGCATTGTATACATTTGCTTAAACGATTGCGTACAGTACGTTTTGCCGATATGATCCAAAATTGTTGAAGAAGTAAGAAATGCGTAGTATTGATGCCCGGATGCAAGTAGTTACGATGAATGTTGTCGATAACTAGAAACGTTAATGGATGATCAGACGGTAGAAAGGCTGGATGCCTTTGTTCGTATTCTAAACCTGCGCGTGAAATTCTACCGCCCACCCTGAGAATACCTAATCGATCGATAAATGGATTGAGTTTTCGAAAAGGTTTTGATAAATGTTTGTTCGATTTAAGATTAGCAATTTCGTTCGAAAAGACTTGACTCTGTACGTGTTTAACGATTTTTAATAATGCGTTGTGCCTTTCAACGTTATTAATGAAATTATTACGATTAGCTTGAGCTGGGTTTCTAGAGTTATTGATAAAACGATATACAAATGCCAAAATGTTAACGATTGTTTGAAATGATGAATAACGATTAAGTAAAGAGTCAATTATTGTTGGTTCGATTGGAGCTCTCTCTTCAGCGGAAAGAGCTACCTTACGTTGCTCCTGCTCCATAGCGTCCTTCTCCTCATTTGATGTGATAACTGTATCCGTAGGCCAAGTATCACTACCTTGGGCTAACCAGCACGGTCCCGCCCACCATAAGGCATTGTGCACAAGCTCACTTGGAAATAAACCTCGTGAACACAAATCAGCAGGATTATCACCTGAGGATACATGATGCCACCAGTCTGTAGGGGTGATATCCTGTATGTGACTGACACGATTCGCGACAAATGTTGTCCAACGCGAAGAATGAGAACGCAGCCAAGACAAAACGATAGTTGAGTCAGACCACAAACATACAGAATCAATATGAATACGAGAAAGATACGTATCTTTTACAAACTTGTAAGGATCTGATAGAAGAACTGCAGCACAGAGCTCGAGTCGTGGTAACGATGTATGTTTAAGAGGTGCAACTCGAGCCTTAGAGCAAACGAAGAAAACATGAATATTACCAACAGCATCTGTAACACGTAAATAGATGACAGCTCCGTATGCAAGAGTAGAACTGTCACAAAACCCATGTAGCTCATACGATACAGCATCCGTGCAGGTAAGTTGCCGAGGAATTAGAAGCTCACTCAAGAGATTAAGTTGAGTGCGATGTTTGTTCCATGTATTGATGATCTCGTTAGGCGGCGTTTGGTCCCATCCAACGCCGAGAATCCACAACTTCTGAATTAAACATTTTGACTGAATTGTGATGGGAGATAGAAAACCTAACGGATCGAAAACCCTAGCGACTTCACTAAGGATTGAACGCTTAGTACATGGCCGATAAGTAGATTCAATTTCGAAAACGAACGTATCTGTGGATGGATTCCATTTAAGACCTAATACCTTAAGAATTTGATTATCAGAATTGTCTAACGATACGGATCCAGTCAAACAACTATCACTGGGTAGATCTGACAATAACTGCGGTTTGTTACTAGCCCACTTCCTAAGTTCAAACTGTCCACACTTAAAAAGTTTAATAATCTGTGACTTGGCTTCCTGAGCGACCTCTAACGATGAAAATCCGGTTGTGACGTCATCACAATAAACATCAGACAGTAGTACTCGTTTTGCGAGTGGATAAGAATCTCCCTCATCTTCAGCAAGCTGTCGAAGAGTACGGCAAGCGAGAAACGGAGACGAAGCTAATCCATATGTGACTGTATTTAAACGATATTCTAAAAGGGGCTCCTCAGGAGAACTCCTCCAGAAAATACGTTGGTAATCACGATGTTCGTGCGCTACTACTATCTGTCTAAACATTTGACGAGCATCAGCCATGAAGACAACGTTGTGTTCCCTAAAGCGTAAAAGTAAATTTAAAATATTCGGTTGTAGCTTTGGGCCGATAAGTTGTGTGTCATTCAGTGACTTAGAATGCATATCCTTCGCAGAAGCGTCGAATACGACGCGGAGGCGCGTGGTCGCAGAGTCAGGGCGTAGAACGCAATGATGAGGTATGTAGTATTTTCCTGTACCAACTTGTGCTACAGGAACCACTGTCATGTGACCACTTTCGATGTAATCAGACATAAAGTCGACATATTGCGATTTTAATAAAGCGTCACGTGACAACCTACGTTCAATAGCATAGAACCGACGCAAAGCAACTTCGCGAGAGCCCTCAAATGTAGGTTCTGAATTATTCTTAAATGGAATACGAACAATATAACGCCCAGATTGATCACGTGAGTGTTCATTAACGAATTTACGTTCGCATAATAACTCATCTGGAGTCAGCATTGAAGTTTGCGGTACTGAATCTAATTCCCAAAAACGTTGAACTAATGAGTTTAAATCATTATTGATTACAGGCAACGTCTGCAACAGACTACTACATGAAATATTAGTTTTACCTAGAAGTAGCCAACCAAAGATTGAATTAAACGCGGTAGGTTGGTTGACACCTCCCTTGATATGTTGATTAAGAACAGAGTCAGCGAATACATCAGCAGCAAGCAAAATGTCAATGGGACCAGGTATATCGAAACCAGGGTCCGCTAACGGCAACGATTTAATATGGGACCAACTCGATGAATTAAGTTGAGCGATAGGTTGATCGCCACATATTTTAGATATGACGTGCATATCCAAGTTAAATAGAATTCGACCGTTAGTGCCGATAGAACAAGTGACGTCACCAATAATAGGTGCATCCGCTTGCCCTATGCCACTAACTGCCGCGGTTGTTGAAGCCGGCGTTAAATTTAAAAGTTTTACTGCTGATTCTGTTATGAAATTGCTCTGACTGCCCGTATCAAATAGGGCACGAAACGATTGCATATTACCTGAAGCATCCTTAACCTGAACGATAGCTGTGGCTAACAGCACTGTATGATTCGTATGTGACCTTGACACCAGCGACGACCCGATTTGATTTGATTCGATTTTAGTGTTATGATCGCGATGGAGTAAGGTGTGATGTTTACGCTTACACATACGACACGAAAAAATAGATTTGCAATTTTTTAATTGATGTGATGGCTTCAGGCAATTAAAGCACCAATTGTTTTGAGTGGCAATAGCCATACGATCGTCAATCGATTTACTAATAAAATCTTGACAAGAAAAAATAGAATGCGACTTATGGCAATACGCGCAGTTGCTTGAATAAACTTTAGACTTATCGTTCGAATTACCTCTATTGTTCATAGCAACAAGTGCATTTGAATTGAAACGTTTCGTTGATTGATTTTGAGTAGTCGAAGGCTTTAAAGATTTGTTCACACCAGAAAAATGTGTATCTCGTAATAAGGCTTCGCATTTAGAACGCAAAAAACCCCTTAATTGATCATAAGACGGCAACTCCACGTTAGAATATTTCTCCTCAAAATCGCGGCGTAAGTTCTTGTCTAATTTTGATAAAATATGGTAAACTAAAACAAAATCCCAACGATCTATCGGTAACTCAATAGATTTTAAGATATTTAAATTTTCATCGAATAAGTCGAGTGACTTTTGAAACTCAGTTGCGTTGTTATGCATGAAGTTAGTGTTTAAAATATCTTGCCAACAAGTAAAAGCTAATGTTCGTTTACATTTATAGCGATTAATAAGAGCTTCATACGCGTCGCGATAATATTCATGAGTCATAGGGAACGCCTTAACCACCGATAACGCATCCCCGCTAAGAGAAGAAATTAAATAATGAAACTTTTCCGTGTCCGAAATTGACGTTGAGTTATGAATTAAAGAATTAAACGTATCATAAAACACAGGCCACTGCTTGATATTGCCCGAAAAATGTGGCAATGTAATTTTAGGTAAACGGATATTCGATGAATTGATGTTCGAGTTAATCGAATTATTTGTATCATGTTTAGTTAAACTAATATAAATAGACTGTATCTGAAAATATAATTCATCGAATTGTTCCTCAATTTCAGTTTCATTATCCGCGTCGTCCGACAGATCGAGTATATTAAAATGAGCATTTTCGAAATTTGAAACGATTTGTTTAATTTCCTGATGATACGATAAAAATAGGTCGTATTGTGAACGATCACTCAAAGCTGCATTACCTATTTCTAACGCCTTCGATAATCTTTTAAGCGCTATAGTACGTTTTCTACGCAATGTCGATAAGTCCTTAGTCGTATAATATTCATCCACCGATTTAGATTTTGATTTTTTCAAAGAACCTAACTTCCGAGTTGTTGTTGTTTTAGTAAATAAAGACATCTTGTTAAATTTAAATTTAAATATCGAATAAACAAAATGTAAAAACGTTTATAAACAAACAGTCAAATAACAAAGTTAATCTTCGATGTAATTTTTCAAACAATGAAATAAAACGAAACAATGAAATTATTATTTCACCTTTACGCATATGAAGTTAAGGATGAAAATCGCGTGAAACGGTAATGTGAATGAATACAGATTATAACTTACAATAACAAGTTACAATGATGATGCGCTGCGCGAGCCGCTGGAATGTTCGACGTACGAATAATTGTCAATTTACCCCCGAGTTTTAATATAAAATGAAATTATTTTATATTACGATTTAACCTAATATTACGTTTTAATATTAGTTATGTAGTTAGGATAAACTGTAACGTGAATGAATTATGTTTTGGAATGTGAAATTACTATAGGCCTGTGTAAAATTAAGCACCGATGAGATATGTGATTGCTTAACTAGTTCCTACAATAATTAAACACCTTTGACTTGTACTTCTGAATATGTATTAAGTTTTAGAATATGAAATTGTTTTAAGCCGATTGAATTTAAGCACCGACAAAATAAGTGTTTGCTTAAATAGATCTTATAACAACTTCCTACTTTGTTAAACAAAGAACCTAATACGAACGGAATTGAATTTGATTTTAGATTATGAATTACGTGTGACCAGTAATACCATAAGCTCTTGAATATGATAATTGATACGCAAATTCCCGGGTTTCGGCACCAGAAATAATGTAGAATCGCACCAAGCCGAAATAGCGGGTGGCTTCTACTACATTAGGGAAAATTACGTTAACACAAAATATCGATGTTCAGAAATAGTGAGCAGCAAAAACAATGCACCACGTACCTTTGAGATGCTGCAGCACTCGATGAATTTACGCCCAATTATCCGATGCGATACACGTGTTTCAATGGCCGCCGCGCGCGCACAGCAGAGGAGCGGCTCGATCGAAGGCGGAAGTACAAGTGTCGACCACAGATTGAGGTCTCGACTGTCGTGGTGCATGACAGTTGCAAAATAATTTGACAACCTTTGTTTGCATACTCTGTGCCAAACATCGATAATAGACACCACGATCAATTACACGGTAACGAAACAACCTACCTAAGTGGTATATCAAATGAATGTGCATAACGGGTGAATTACAATTAGTAATGTTTTATCGAAATCGGTTCATCCGTTTTTTACATATAGGGCACTTTAGGGGTGACAGTGGTTAGATAAATAAACCAAATGGAGCATCAAACGATAGGATATGACGTGTACATATAGGTACAATTAGATAATATTATTTACATCAAAATCGGTTCTGCCATTTACTAGGGATGGAAAGGGAAGGGTTGAAAGTCTGTGAAAGAAGAGGGGGACATGGGAGCGAGAGGATAGCCACACTCTGGAAATTTTGAACTCTTCTCAAAGCCACATAGGCCTGGCCCTTGGCAATTTTTTTTCTTAAATATACCACTTCTTTTGCCACTGTGGTCCATTACAATTTATGCACGGTTACGGCCCAACTTAAAAGATGTCAGATGTAGGAATGTATTATGGAGGTAGAGGTAGGTCTCGCTCACTTGAAAATATTAAATGAAAATAAGAAACCGAAGTTTAAAAATTAAAAAAAAAAAAATGGTTGCCTGTAAAGTCGGTTTTACGGGCGAAGATTTTACGTGACAACGTCTTTTTCTCGGTAGAATATTTATGTGCTGCGCGCGCGGCAGACCGCGGGCCTCTCTCTCGTTCGGTGACTCATCGTAACGTTACCGAGCGTTACACTTTTTCATAAGTGACTCCCAGCCGCAACCTAATTTAAGACGTTGTCACGTCAAAAAAACCCAACGCAACGAAGGAAAAGGAATATATATAATTTTACAAACTTCCCGACGATCTTTAAAATTAAGTACCATTATAAAAAAATATATATATAAGATATATTATTATGATAATGATGGTATGGTATGGTATCCTTAACTTTTACCAAAATTGTAGATTATAAAATTATCTTTAAAAAACTTCACATACATTTTTTTCTAGGAGCCACTGTTTCTACAAAAAATCTATTTTTTCATTCATCGTTGATCTCAAAAATAAAAATTCCAATCACCAGAACGACAGGAAATTTTAATAATTGATTTTTAATTGTGTTTTGCACAATTTTATTAAATTGCGACTGGATGAAAATTTTGTTCGTGGTCGTCGTCGTCGTTGGTAGGGTGAACAAATCCTTAGCAAAACATCATACGCTTATGTCAATTAGTATCGATAGCGGATTCTATTCCTTTACGTTTTGACGTTTGCCTCGGCACTTAGTTGCTGCACAATATATTGTCAAAAACATCCATACAAGGAAGGAAGGTAAATAAATTTGCTCCTCTCCCTCCTGGTGCCTTTCCGGGGATTTTCCGAGCATATCCCGGGGATTTTCCCGATGTTTTCCAGACATTTTCCGGACATTTCCCTGGCATTTTCCGGGGATTTTACAGACATTTTCCGGGGATTTTCTGAGCATTTCCCGGGGATTTTCCAGACATTTACAGGCTATGTCAGGGAAATGTTCGGAAAATGCCTGGATAATTCCCGGAAAATATCCGGAAAATGCGTGAAAATGTCCGGAAAAATGTGGAAAATGTCACTTCAAATTTGCGAAGTAATTAAAGCAGAAAACCAAAAAAAGAAAAAAAAAGCTAAAATCTTTCATATTAAATGTAGGTATATGGGATATTCATATTTCATACTTAATGAATGGGAGGGTTTAAAGATAATTTTTTTGATATTTCTCGATTTATTTTTAAAAATTTATTACCGCCATTTTACTCATTAGGTTAAGTACTTTCGATATCAGTTTAAAGTTTTTTGTTATCTGTAATACTTACGGAAAAATCGCCTGTGCACACTTAACGATTACACCCTGTATAGGTATAAGTGGGAATGAAAGAAACGAATGTTGTCAAATATTGTGATAGTACCTACCTAAGTGGTATATCAAATGAATGTGCATAACGGGTGAATTACAATTAGTAATGTTTTATCGAAATCGGTTCATCCGTTTTTTACATATAGGGCACTTTAGGGGTGACAGTGGTTAGATAAATAAACCAAATGGAGCATCAAACGATAGGATATGACGTGTACATATAGGTACAATTAGATAATATTATTTACATCAAAATCGGTTCTGCCATTTACTAGGGATGGAAAGGGAAGGGTTGAAAGTCTGTGAAAGAAGAGGGGGACATGGGAGCGAGAGGATAGCCACACTCTGGAAATTTTGAACTCTTCTCAAAGCCACATAGGCCTGGCCCTTGGCAATTTTTTTTCTTAAATATACCACTTCTTTTGCCACTGTGGTCCATTACAATTTATGCACGGTTACGGCCCAACTTAAAAGATGTCAGATGTAGGAATGTATTATGGAGGTAGAGGTAGGTCTCGCTCACTTGAAAATATTAAATGAAAATAAGAAACCGAAGTTTAAAAATTAAAAAAAAAAAAATGGTTGCCTGTAAAGTCGGTTTTACGGGCGAAGATTTTACGTGACAACGTCTTTTTCTCGGTAGAATATTTATGTGCTGCGCGCGCGGCAGACCGCGGGCCTCTCTCTCGTTCGGTGACTCATCGTAACGTTACCGAGCGTTACACTTTTTCATAAGTGACTCCCAGCCGCAACCTAATTTAAGACGTTGTCACGTCAAAAAAACCCAACGCAACGAAGGAAAAGGAATATATATAATTTTACAAACTTCCCGACGATCTTTAAAATTAAGTACCATTATAAAAAAATATATATATAAGATATATTATTATGATAATGATGGTATGGTATGGTATCCTTAACTTTTACCAAAATTGTAGATTATAAAATTATCTTTAAAAAACTTCACATACATTTTTTTCTAGGAGCCACTGTTTCTACAAAAAATCTATTTTTTCATTCATCGTTGATCTCAAAAATAAAAATTCCAATCACCAGAACGACAGGAAATTTTAATAATTGATTTTTAATTGTGTTTTGCACAATTTTATTAAATTGCGACTGGATGAAAATTTTGTTCGTGGTCGTCGTCGTCGTTGGTAGGGTGAACAAATCCTTAGCAAAACATCATACGCTTATGTCAATTAGTATCGATAGCGGATTCTATTCCTTTACGTTTTGACGTTTGCCTCGGCACTTAGTTGCTGCACAATATATTGTCAAAAACATCCATACAAGGAAGGAAGGTAAATAAATTTGCTCCTCTCCCTCCTGGTGCCTAAAAAATAATATGCTATAATTTAAAATAAATTTTACGTAGAAAATTAATTAGGCACTTATTTTTTTATTTTTTAGCTCAGTTTAGTAATAAATTTTACTAACTGTTCTTTTAATTATTTATGGTAGTACGTGTTTATTCAATAAAAGTTAAGTAGTAACTACTATGCAGTCACTATTCCACGCGGACGAAGTCGCGGGCACAGCTAGTGTGTTAATAAAAACGTACCTGTCATAATTATATGGTGAAAATCTTTTTAGAAGAAAAATAGCTAAAGTCAAGTGAGCAACGATACTTTCAAGATGATTTTAAATTTGATATCAAAATTGGAAAATTTTATAAAGCCTAGCACTGTACGTGCTAGATAAGTTGATACCCAGTGTAATTTTCTTGAAAAATTAAAAACACTTCTGATTAGCTTTCCAAATGTGTCAAATAAATTTTCATTAACTTGTGCGTGAAACGTATCAGAAAAAGATGTCATAATATATTTCCATCACCAAGAATTATTGTAATTACCTGCCAGCTTCTCGATAGTAGACGGTGTAGTGTGAAATAATGCCGTTTGGATGGAGAGGTGGTAACCAGCTCACCAGGACCGAGTCACTGGAGTACGCGAGAGCTTTGATCTTTTCTGGAGCCGATGGAACTGTAACGATTAAACAATATTTACAGAGGTATGAATAGATATTGGAAAATATGTTTATAGAACACATTCACCATATATTCACTACTGGATTTAATACTTTTGCTAGTAGCTAGCTACTTTAAGTCATTTACTGAATATTTATGTAGTCAAAGTATTTTGAATATTTTCAAGTGATATGAGTGCTATATTTCCTCCTTACCAAACTTCTGCAAACTCACCATCTTCCTCAGTCATGCAGTACACAGGCGGGCTTCTCTTCCCATCTCCCGCACTGGTGAAGGCGAGCACTTGCACTGAGTAGTTGGTGTACTTGTGCAGCGTGTGCAGGTACGTGTCTGTTGTTGTTACCCGCTTGATTTCTGCCACATCCACTGAAATTATAATCAATATTCAATTAGAAATAAAGGTTGGATGTATCATAGGGAATAGAGATAGATAATGTTTAAATCAGGACATATTAAAAATTAAGTCTAATTTATCCATTTTTACCGATACCCATAAGTTTTGATGTGTTTGATTTTTGTGAAATCATTTTGTCCATGTGCTGTGAACGTAATAAGTGTATTATGCTGTCTACATCAGCATTCACCGACTCACCGTTGTTAGTTTTGGCTTTAGTGTCTATACACTTTACGACTAGGATTATTCCTAGTCGTGCGTAGTGTATGTGACCAGAAGTATTCTAAGTAGATTTATTCAGTAGTGTGTGTGTTGTATTCACTCACCATGGTTACTAGTGAGCGGCGCGTAGATGACCTTGTACCCTTGTATGATGCCGCCGCGCAGTGCGGGTGGAGGCGCGCCCCACGACACCTTCGCGCTGGAGGACGACAGCGCAGAGCATGTCACGCGGGATGGAGCTGCCTCGGGTACTATTAACGACAATATACATTATTACGATGGCATAAGTTCATATTATATCGTAATATAGGCGTTGCAGTTGGACTGTTGCTGAAGTAGAAAATGTTTGTTTGTGGAAATTGCGCAGATATTTTTTTCTGTTAATGCTGCGACAAATAAAACTAACTGTTGTATCACGCCTTAATTATTAAGCACCATAAGTATGTGTTTATATTCAGTTTGTCTAACGGATTGGTATTTCATGAACTATATATATAATTTACCTCCTTCAAGTGTTGTAGCGGTGACAGGCGCAGAGGCAGGTCCAGCGGCGACGCCGTTGAACGCGCGCACTCGCACCTCGTACCGCGTGAACTTCTTTAGCGACGACAGACTTAGCTCTGTCGCAGACCACCCGTTTACTGTTAGCGTTCTGTAAGAATTTGAAAACATTTGAATTAATTTATAATATGAAAAGTATCGAACGGACAGTGTGTAAAATAGCCTTTAGGCTTTTCGGTTATCATAATGAAGAAGTATAGAAACGAAGCATAATATAATAAATAAACGATTATCAATATAATAATAGTTAGTGATTATAAATGACTAGCTTTCTGCACATTACTTAAATTCCGTTGCGTTGTTTTAAAGATTTAAGGACGGACAGCACCAGCAACTGTTTTATACTCTGTAGTGATACTATGAAGTGGTTTGAACACAGTTTGTTCCTATTTGTCAGTATTGTGTCACTCACCTAGTAGCGTTCCCGTGCATCCCGTCCACCGCGAGCTCTGTGCACGCTACGGAGTAGCCGAGCAGGTCGCCGTGCCACGCGTCCCGCGGCGGCGCGCGCCACGACACGTGCAGCTCGCCCGGACCCGCCGCGCTCACCTGCACCGCGCTCGGCGCTTCCGACGGCGCTGTACACATGTGTAGATGTCAGAGAACAGAGTCCTTTGGATACATAGCTCTTCGCACTCACAGACTTTGTTTGTACTCATATATAAGCCGTATAGAAGTCGGAGGACAGAGTCGTTTCGATACACTACGCACTTACAGTGTCATTCTAGAATGAACTGATACTCGAAATGGAATATTAGTTGGAAATAAAGAAAGAGAAATAAAATAAAGATAAAGATAGTCAAAACTAGTTTACAATGCCAGTAGCAACAAAGATGTAGTAGTAACAAAATTTTGTTTTACTATATTTTTATTAACTAAATAATTACAGTACAGCCGTCTTAAATAGATAGGTAAGGTAAAAAAACTTACCTTCTTCTTGTGTCTTTACCACAACGGGTTCAGTGTAAGCGCTTCGGTCAATCTGGTTAATGGCAGCGATCCGTATCATGTATGCCGTATGAGGCCTTAACCCGCTGAGTAGAGCTTCGTAGTGGATGTCTCCCTTTTTAGTTAGCCTGAAAAACAAAATATCTGTTAAGTTTATTTTATTTCAGAACTCCGAATAAGCTACTTTAATTTAAATTTCTTATAATCATAAAGTTGATCAAGTCCATCCAGTACCAAATTAAACTAAAACAACAACATACAAGAGATGTGGATAAACCAGTGACGTCACGAACATGTACCCCACGCCACAGTGGCCCGCCGACAATCGATATATACACGATATACGGGTGGAACTGGCCCTACAGGCGAGTATCAAAACAACACAACACATACACGAGGTGCGGATGGTCCGGGCCGTGCACGGACACGTTGAGCGTGTCGGCCGCGTCCCAGTGGTCCGCCCGCAGCGCGCCCGCGGCGGACAGCGCGGCGCGCTGCACGGCGTACGCGGCCAGCGGCGAGTTGCCGTCGAAGCCCTGGCTCCAGGACAACCGCACCGCGCGGGACTGGATCTCCGTGACAGACAGCGATTGAGGACGCTCTGGCTTCTCTGTACAGGCGACATATTATCATAATTAGAGGTTAAATCTGGTAGCAAATGAAATGAATGAGAGCCGCGTGAATTCAACAAACGCAACTAGGTGCGTGAGTGCTTTAAAAATCCGCACGATGATGCAAAACTGAACACTTGCAATTACGTACGTAGGTGCGTTAACATGCAACATGCAGCATGACGGGTGACGTCTTGACTTCGGCAAACAATTAAATAAAATCATTGATATTTCTTCTATTCTAAGTCATCACTTTCATTGAGAAATAACTAAACAACATAATTTAAAGTATCAAGTTAAATGAGCAATATTATTTGTAAATATATACCTTGGACGGATAAGTAGATATAATGGTCGCTGTGTCCGAACGCGTTGACGGCCTGACACTTGTACACGCCCGAGTCAGTCCGCTCCGTGCGGCTGATGTACAACTGTGAGCGCAGACCGCTGTCCGTCTTCGCTTCTGATATACTTATTCTGTAACATAGTGATTTTATTTTTGAATATTAAGAAGACAATATATACTTTACAATTTTTTAATCATTTTTATAGATATGTTTAGATTATGGTACGGGAGCTATTAACGTTTAAAAAAAAGTCATTTTAGTATAGTTGGTTTTTTGATATACTGTTCCTCTTGCTATTTCGGTTAGAGTCCGGGCTGTCTGGCTGGTCGCAGTGGTTGCGTTTTTTAGTGCGCATCTTATCTGCACAGGATAATTTCCTTAATTTTAAGTCATTTTTTAACGCGTAATTTTTAATATTTTGCCTTTAGATAGATCCATCAGACATAATTTTTTTATTGCAAGACGTTTTTTTCGTTGTTAAATAGGTGCCAGACGCAATTTTTTATTTCGTTTTTATAAAAAATTCAAATTATTTTAGAATGTCTGTAAATTTCATATTATGTTCTTCAAACATAATATAATCTAAAATTAATTAGCCAGACGCTAATTCGATTGTTAAGTATTAAATATGTACAAATAAAAACGTAGTGAAAGTAGGTAAGTATAACAATTTGATGATTGTGTATATGGAGAGATAGTTTAAAGTGCAAGAGAGATAGAAAGGGTCGGCCGCGAAAATTAAATAACAATAAAAAATAACTTTTTTTTTCGAAAATATAAGATGCATAGAAATTGAATTGTTCCTACTCTAGGATTCCCTGTGTTGTGGGAACAAGTACCTTCCATTGGTACATTTTATTCCTTAGGCTAAAAAATAAACTATTAGGGTAGGTACATCAACAATCTTCTATACAAAACAATTTTTTTTATTACTTAACTAGCGACCCGCCCGGCCCTGGCTTCGCACGGGTGCAATGCTGATACTAAATACACTACAGAAAAACTGTGAACGTTGTATATAAAAATTAAAAACATAGCGGCCCGCTCCGGCTTCGCACGGGTATAAAATATATAGCCGGGCGGCCGGCCGGTACCGCCGCAAACGCTACGTCCCGCAATTTTTAAATCTGTAATATCTTCGAAAATATTCACTTAAATCATACGGTGTAAAGGGCCATATAGATCTATATTAAATGAACAATGTATTCAAGGTCTTTAATTGGTTAAGGATTAATGCTGTATTGGTTAAAATCGCTTCGAAAATTAGCCATTATTTGTCGTAAAAAGTAAATGACAAAAAAAAGTTATTGTGGGTTATCCATAAGAGATAGACATATACCATCACGAACTTTTCTGTAGACCTTTTCAATGTGTACTATAGTTAGTACATTATTTTGATAAAACTCGTAGGGTTCAGCGGTCTGCCTGCGTTTGCACTGTAAGTGGAAAAAATGTAATTATTTACGACATCACATTAGAAACCTCAAAATAACAGTACTTCTCCACTATTTAATGGATGTTATTATACATATAAACCTCCCTCTTGAATCACTCTATCTATTAAAAAAAACCGTATCAAAATCTGTTGCGTAGTTTCAAAGATTTAAGGAGACATAGGGACATAGGGACAGTGAAAGCGACTTTGTTTTATACTATGTAGTGATGATGATAACAATATTATCTTAATTCTTAATATATATACATAAATCTCGTGTCATAATGTTTGTCCTCAATGGACTCCTAAACCACTTAACCGATTATAATAAAATTCGCACACCATGTGCAGTTCGATCCAACTTGAGAGATAGTTTGATAGTTTAAACATGTAGGTACCACGGGCGAAGCCGGGGCGGACCGCTAGTATACCTATATAAATTCATGCTAACTACTTTAGTTAAATTCAATACAAACTTAAACATGCGAGTGTGTGTGTGTTCACGTGTGTGTGTCGTGTGTGGTGTGGTGTGTGTGTGTTGTGTGTGTGTATGTGTGTACATCAATATTGAAACTAATTTTCTAGTTGTTTACAGATGATGGAATATTGGAAAACAATAACAATTCCTTAGACGATAACATAAATAATTCTGACAGTGTGAGGGAAGATGATGATGTTGATGATTATGAAGATGGCTTTTTAAATTTAACAATGTAATTGTTTAACCTTCATTGATATAGTTTTTATTCCATTCTTTTCAATGTATGGTAACTTTAATTTATTTTTCACTTTTATGTTCTTTTTCATTTTAGCTTTTATTTATAAGAACAAGTGTAAATAATATTGTATTCTTGCAATTATTTCCTGTCGCATAATTAAAATACACTAGCTGATGAGCTGCATGCTTCATTACTTTTTTTATATATACACATTATTTAATACTTAACAATCGAATTAGCGTCTGGCTAATTAATTTTAGATTATATTATGTTTGAAGAACATAATATGAAATTTACAGACATTCTAAAATAATTTGAATTTTTTATAAAAACGAAATAAAAAATTGCGTCTGGCACCTATTTAACAACGAAGAAAACGTCTTGCAATAAAAAAATTATGTCTGATGGATCTATCTAAAGGCAAAATATTAAAAATTACGCGTTAAAAAATGACTTAAAATTAAGGAAATTATCCTGTGCAGATAAGATGCGCACTAAAAAACGCAACCACTGCGACCAGCCAGACAGCCCGGACTCTAACCGAAATAGCAAGAGGAACAGTATATCAAAGAACCAACTATACTAAAATTCTCTCTTACGATTAAGTTCAATCGTTTCAAATGCTCATTTTTCAATTGCTCATTTTCACAACCAAACACTTACTAACCTATAAGTAGACAAATCAAGCGGTCGCACCGCCCTCGACCACGTGAGTCGCAGCGGCGCGTCTCCGCGCGCCTCGCACGCGAGCGTCGCCGCCGCGTCGCGCCGCGCCGACACATTGTGCGATGTCACTTCGAACCGCGCCGGCTCTGTGCATTGCACGTACAAGATTTAACATACATAGAGTATACTATTCACTTACATTGCACGCCTGGATTTTATACAGGGTGTAATCGTTAAGTGTGCACAAGCGATTATTCCGTAACTATTGCAGATATCAAAAAACTTTAAATTGATATCGAAAGTACTTAACCTAATGAGTAAAATGGCCATAATAAATTTAAAAAAATAAAATGAGAAATATCCAAAAATGTTACACAATGTATCCCATACATTTTATTTCCCATACATTTTGTATTCATAGCAGATTTTCGAAGTGACGTCCTCATTGTGCAATACAGTGAGGAACTATATTTACAGTTTCTAAATGAACTTCCCTTCAAATTTGCGAAGTAATTAAAGCAGAAAACCAAAAAAAGAAAGAAAAAAAAATTGGTTGTTTGTAAAGTAGGTTTACGATCGAGATGTTTACGTGATAACGTCTTATTGGTCGCAGCGCTCGAGATGAGACGGGAGATCGGTCCGTCTCTCTCTCGTTATACCTGCGATCGCGCTCGTGAGGTTTTGGTGTGACACAAGCTTCTGAACATGTCACCCGACTAAAACGATTTCAAAAACGTTATCACGTTAAAAGCTAAAATCTTTCATATTAAATGTACATGGGATATTCATATCTTATACTAAATGTATGGGAGGGTGTAAAGTTAATTTTTTAGATATTTCTCGATTTATTTTTAAACATTTATTATGGCCATTTTACTCATTAGGTTAAGTACTTTCGATATCAGCTTAAAGTTTTTTGATATCTGTAATAGTTACGGAATAATCGCCTGTGCACACTTAACGATTACACCCTGTATACAAAGACGTTTTTGTATGATATAGCCTTTATAGTAAGATAGAGCAAACTCTATCGACATTTCTATTTAATTACAAAAGAAAGATAAAAAAATGAATTATTTTTAATTTCTTAACACTATTGTTATAAGTTGTTAACACAGACCACGAAACAGGAGAAAGAATACGTAAAACAAATCAAATAAACGACTTTAAAAATCAAAAAGTTGGTAACTTTTCAAACTCACCATTAACAGAAAGGAAAATATTCTTAGACAGCGGCGTTCCAACCCCATTTTCTGCTCTACACATGTAGTAGCCTTCATCGTAGGGCAGAGCGGACTCTATCCACAGAGTGCCGTTCGTGAGGAACTGGAAGCGACCGCCCAGGTTCACTAAAGGGATGTAGTCGGATGATGATCCAGCTGAAAATATTTTTATTGCATTTTAACGTGAACATAATATGAAAATAATATGTAGTCTTGAATTCTTCGAAATTCAAATGATAAAACGATAAAATATTATAAAGTACGACGAAACGATGAAGTATTTTAATATGCATACAGGTAAATTAGCTTGGAGAAATTTTTGCATATGTAGTGGTGTGTATATTACTCAGATCTTAGAGCGTGTTTCCACTATATCGTTCTGGCCTATACAAAAATGTTTCGATATCCTAATATTACTATTTAATTTTATACTTATTCCTAGCAACACTTTTGTTTTCAATAAAAACAAGTTTTTATTTGAAAGAAAATGGTTTTGACTTTATAAAAAAAAATATATCATTCAATTTTACGTCCTTGAGCAAACGACAAGGCGACTACCGTGAAACAATAAAATATCGTGTCCATAATAATTTGTTTCATAATTAATATTTGACCATAATAATTACGAAACAAAACAAATAAATAAATCGTCACTTGATAGTGGAAAGTGGAAACACGCACAAAACCAGAATAAAACAGTTTACGCTGTCCGCAGGTGCCACGTGCAGTCGTTTGGTACCGTTAGAACATAAAGCACATTTCATTCAAAAATTATAATTATTATGTACGTAGTTTAATTGATAAATTTTGTATTTGTTGATTGTTGTTATTATTTGTTATTATTGTTATAATATTTGTTGAAGTGAATTACATGTCCCGCAGCCGGAGGCCCCAAATGAAAACTCAGATGTACTTAAAAACTACATTTAATAGCTAAAATGAGACTTTTACACCCATGTCTGCACGATGCAGACCGGAGTTAAAGAATGAATTTATACAGTTTAATAATTATAAAGACGTAAGCTTGGATGCTAACTAAGGGAAATCGCATCCACATTCTATTCCCGTGCGAACGGCGTATTCAGCAGTTTTGTATGAAGGCAGGGCCATAACTAGTGTTTAATTTGTGTGTAAGTGTTGTAACTTTATATTGTTAATTCAATATGGCTCCAGTGTTAAAACATGGTCGAGGCAAGCCTTTGACTTCTCAAACTAAAGAATTAAACTTTAAATGTCGTTTCTTTTTCAGGTTAGTAAATTTTTCATTTTAGTAACATTGTTAATGTAAAAGTTATATGTATGTTAAATGTGCAAATATTAAAATAAAGTCTCACCTTTTTCAGAGGAGAAACACATATAGTTTAATTTAAAATCCCTTATATATACAGGGTTACTTGTAAAACACCGGCAACCTCGCAGGACAAGATAGCTAACATCATAAGTAACAACATTTGTTCAACGACTTTTGATAATTTGTTAGATTTTATTTTCATACAAAAATAAATATTCATTTAATTTTCCGTCTGAATATTATAAACTCTACGCCTCCCAAAAATTACGTAAACAAAAAGCGAACGAGAGGGGGAAGGGGGCGTCGCGTCGTCCATCCGATAATTAATAGAACATAGACTTACAAATGTAAGGAGAGTACAATAAAAGTTTAAAAAATCATTTAAAAATAATTTATTGCGTTATGCCAAAAGTCGTAGAACAAATGTTGTTACTTATGATGTTAGCTATCTTGTCCTGCGAGGTTGCTGGTGTTTTACAAGTAACCCTGTATAAAATAAAAACTAAAAATAAAATGTTGTTTTATTTTATTTGCTGACCATACACTACTACAAACGCAAAAATTTCTCCAAGCTAATTTACCTGTAGTGCATACATATAACATAATTATTTAATAGCGTTACTTATTTTTATTAGTCTCCATCTGTAAGCTACAAACGATGCTCCAGCGCAGTGTATGTGACAAAAAATCAAGTTTCGTTTCATCAGAGTTAGAAAAACAGTTCCAAATAATACTTTATAACCAGCAGTTCCTCACCTCTTTGCTTCAACCAAGTAACCTGTGGGTTAGGCGAGCCAGTGGTCTCACAGTGCATGGCCACGGGCTCGCCAGCCAGCACTGCTTCGTCCTTTGGTTCCGTCACCCATTTTGGGGATACTGCAGCATGCGAGAAATTGAAGGTGTTAAAATAGGGTAAGACTTTCAGGTACTGATAGAATATATTCTGCTATTAGGTAAAAGGTCTCAAACATTTTGATGAAATAAATACAAACTTATTATAAAGTTGTTTGTGAATCCAATTGTTGTTGACAAAGTATTCTACTCGATTCTTACCTCTCCTAGCAGCTTTTTCCTACATAAAAGATTACGAAGAAAATGTTTCGGTTATGAATGTAAATTATGAACTACTATGATTATTTATAATTTATAAAAATGATTGAGCATATCTAATAATAATATGGTAAGTACATTTATGAAAATGGTGGTATCCCTCCCTTAAAAGATATTACAGGCCCTTCCTTAATCTTCCGTAAAAATTAAAACTTCTTTTTAATCAAAATTACTATTTAAAAACGAAATTATTTACCATTTCCTTCTAGCAATCTGTAATCCAAAGATGTGCAAAACAAAAACAAAACAACTTAGTCTAAATAAAGTGATCATTTTTATTGCATTTATTGTGATCTAAAGAGTACCCATAAGAGTATTTCGGGCTGAACATGGGCATATAAGGACCCAACATTTAAGACAAATTTCCGGTTCTGTCCACCAGAAAAATTAAAATTACTGCCATTTCTCATCACTATCTACTGCTCTTCAATCTTCTTCATCTTTCCGACACAAGCAAAAGTCCAGAAAAAGCTAAATTTCCAAAGTTTAAAACTAATACCCTAAAAAGCAATTCAAAATAGCAGCATAAATTTTTCTGGCGGACCAGTCCCGACTGTCGTCATCTCTATATCATCAGTGCAAAGCGTGACGGTGTTGGCGTGCGGGATGGGTCTAGGTGCAGTGCCGGTGCAGTGCGAGTACCTTTGACGACCAGCTCTGCGGTATAGTTAACTTTGGCCGCGCTGTTGGACGCGATACAAGTGTACGCGCCGCTGTGCCGAGCGGACACTTCTTTGAAAACAAGATTGCTGAAAAAATCCGCGCCTCGCTCTTCCACCTATATCAGTAAACACGCTCAACGTTTGCCCAAATGTGTCGCCGGAGAGATCATTCACTTTTATGAAATTGGACTTACTAGGTACGTAATAATTTTAAATTTTGTTACTTAAGAGTGCAAAATACTTTGCTCGGTTATGAATATACGTTATATTTACCGATTTACATCATTAGGTTTTGTGATAACTCCGTTTCAAACTTTAAGAGCTCAATTAAGGAGAAAATAATTTTTTCGGAACCATTTTTTAAATGTTTTATAGTTTAATAGTTATTCTAAGAATATTCTAGAAATCATGTGTACCTGTAGTGAAGATGGTATTGGTCCGTTGTCTTTAAGCCACATGAAGTGCACGGGCATGTCTCCGGAGATGACGCTGCAGCTCACTTGAGCGCGCTTCCCTTCCTGCAAGTTTGCTGAGAACGAGAACGGCTCTATTTCTGGTGGATCTGTAATGAACGTTTACGCATTTTTTGAGTCTGTAAGCAAGATATATAGTGTGTATTTCATCTAATTGTTTTTTTTTAACTTCACTACCTATTTTTTTTTTTTTATTTTCTATGAAGAGTAGGTATCTTGTAAATCTTGTTTTTGTTGATGAAGGAAAATCAACAGGGATTCAGAACATAATAAAGCTCTATCATATATGTGTATAATCATTCTTAACCAATAGCAAATAACACCAAAACTGACTGCTAACAACGAGCTGCAGCTCGCGGCGCGCGATCTCTCCGTGCGGTCCGGCCGCGGTGCACGTGTACGCGCCGCCGTGCGCCGCCTCCACCCGCGACACGCGCAACGCGCCCCCCGCACCGCCGCCTCCGTCCCACTCTACTTGCTTGCCGTCTCGCTCCCACTTGACTGAACTGTGTAAGTAGGAAAAAGAAAGATATGAATACATGTTTCTTCTTTATCTATTGTAATATGAAAAGTATTTTTTTATATTCTCTATCAATGATTATAATTATAAGTAGGTACTCATAATTATAGTTAGAAATGGTTGTACAAATAGACCGAAATTCATTTTAAATAAGTAGGTAATGAGAGATTTACATTTGGCTTTAAGGATCAATAAAACAACTTGCCTGATTGGATAGCCGGAGTAAGGGCAGTATAAAATCAATTCTCGACCAGCAACTGCTCTGATTGGTCCGATAGATCTCACGTAAGGAGGTCCTGAAAATTAGTAAACAAATTATTAGAATGTTTCAATTATGCAGTAGTTATTTTCTTTTCTTGTTTTAATAATAATTGTATAATTACCGTAAATATTAAGACGAGAGGTATGCGACACTTCTCCTAATGAGTTGGCTGCTCTGCAAGTATACAGGCCGCCATCCTCTGACCTCACCGCTGAGATATTGAGATAGCTCACTACATCATTGTTCTTCGTAGCAAATTGTTCCACACTGTATCTGAAATGAGAATAAATAAAGATGAAAAAGCTTCTTTAAATCGAACAATAACTTCCTTTGAACGCTACAGGGAATAATTGCTTCATTGTTTTCAAAGGTAAGCTTTTTTCATTTGTGTTGATTTTCTTTTAAAATGGAAGACGTAAACAATTTTGTATTGAGAATTGGAATCAATTTAAAGTTTGTACGTTTTTTTCTTAGTATATCTACTTAAAAAAAGGGTTCGTGGTAAATGGTACTGAAAAGCCGACTATAATCATCATATTATTATAAATTAAATTAAATTAATTTCAAAACTGTTTATGTAATGAATTTCTATACTTTTTGTTCTCTATCTTTGTTAAAACATTTCTATAAAACAAACCGGTGTCCCCTAGCCATAGTATTCAGCGGTTGACCGTCCAGCAGCCAAGTGAAGTGTGGTGGAGGTGACCCAGCCGCTGAACATTTGAGCGTCACGACTTGACCTGGTCGGAGGACCTGCTCTATGAACGTGTACTGCAACTCTGGGGCGGTATCTGCAAAATAATAATATTCATATGAGAATTAGGCTAGCATATCATTGCGTAGGTTCGATTTCCGTATAACGATATTTTTTATTACTTCTGCATTTTGAAATATTTTATACATACCGTTCATAGATTAAGAAGTTTTAGTCTGGTGTCTTAAAGGTTTGTTCTAATATAGGACGTCATCAATCCATTCAAGACCTATTTAATCAAAGGTCAATTCATCGATAGATATTTCAAGCGGTGAATAAAACTGACAGTTAACGATAATTGGCTTTCAGTACTGTAAATTTAGTTGAACTTTGTCCGTTGTCTAGAATGTTGATTTTACTGCAAATCCTCGACTTAATACAAGATACTGATAATGTATTCAATCTTTGTTCGCAACAGATTTACTCGTTATATAATAATCGGAATAGGAACCACTAACCTAATTAGAAACCACATTAATGCTACAATCATTGCTATGTAATAAAATATGTATGTGAAACAGGATTGAAATATTAGAGTAGTAAGTCACGACATTAATAAATAGCGTAAATACACTTGTAATTAACCCTAACATCGTGGGCGGTACTCTGGGGATAGGAAAGTAATTTTAGGCCGGAATGTTCCGAATTCAGATTACGTGCCTACCTACCTATTACCTACTCTTTCACCGTCTGATCAAATTGACTGTGGAATTCTCTATACAATGAAGTGTTCAAAATAAGTGAAATACCTATTTGGTTCCAAAATAAATACTTTTTTTGATATTCACCATACTTCTTGTCTTGTTAAAACATTGTATATCTTACCTCCCAACCTAACTTCAGCACTGGCTTGAGCTGAGTCCCTTTCATTCCTCGCCATGCATTGGTACACGCCTTTATCCGATCTGTGCACAGAGGTTATCACAAGTTGTTCCCCACTGTTCTGCACGCGCACTCGGCCGCCAGCGATGCCTGTGCTGATGGGTATACCGTTGTGGAGCCACTCCAGACGGGGAGCTGGCCAGCCGCCCCATGTGCAGTTGATTATAGCTGTACCACCACTGTTAACCACCTGGAAAACGACGAATTAATTTTTATACCTTTCAATAAAACCAGTAAGTTTTACAATGATCTTGGAAGAGCATATTTTGTGTAAATTGGTGGAAACAAATAAATTATTCAACAATCACATTCTTCTCGAATATTGTACTAACTCTATATTAAAAAAAAAACCGGCCAAGTGCGAGTCGGACTCGCGCACCGAGGGTTCCGTACAAACCTGCAATATATATTTTGTAATGTAACTAAAAATTTAAGGTTTTCGGAATTTTTCCTTTATGTGTGCTATAAAACGTTGCTTCATGCCAAATTTCAAGATTCTAGGTCGACTGGAAGTACCCTTTAGGTTTTGATTCCCTTGCGAGTACTTGCGAGTTTCAAAATATGCAGCTTAAATTGCTGTTTCTTTTGATTGCGTTGACATAGAAGTTTGATTTTGTTACAGCTTAAAGGTATTATAGACCTGAGTATTTGGTATGAATTTCAATTTAATACCTCTACGCGTTTATGAGGAAATGGGTAGTAAGTTTAAAATTATTAAAAAAAAATATATTATGTGATGTAACTAAAAATTTATGGTTTTCGTAATTTTTCCTTTATCTATGCTATAAGACGTTGCTTCGTACCAAATTTCAAGATTCTGAGTTCACGGGAAGCATCCTGTAGGTTTTGATTCCCTTGCAAGTGTCGAAAATTTGCGGCATAAACGGCTGTATCTTTTGATTGCTTTGGTTTAGAAGTTTGATTTTTTCACAGCTTCAAGGGACAGTAGACCTGAGTAACTGATATAAATTTCAGCTTCATACCTCCACGCGTTCCTGAGAAAAAGGGTCTTGACAGACGGACGGACGGACGGACGGACAGACGGACAACAAAGTGATCCTATAAGGGTTCCGTTTTTTCCTTTTGAGGTACGGAACCCTAATTATAAATACACATTCAAATTTCAACCACATCCACTAAGTGGATGTGAAACAATGTAATCTATTAGTCCACACAAGTAACAAAGTAGTTCCATTCATGCACCGTTAACCAAGTCAAACTACAATAAAAGCTTAAAAATTACGATATAAACCGATCACATTTATAAAATATCATATTCAGGCAACTCCGCAACAAAATTGGAGTCCGCTATAAAATTTTATATCTGAAGCCGCTGTAATTCGACGAATCCAATTGAATACCTGAGCGCATATTGAATATAATGATATGAAAGGTCGTGTTACGTATTACCCTGTACCTACGTCCTGTATAATCCATACTAATATTATAAATGCGAAAGTAACTCTGTCTGTCTGTCTGTTACTCAATCACGCCTAAACGACTGAACCAATTTTCATGAAATTTGGTATGGAGATATTTTGATACCCGAGAAAGGACATAGGCTACTTTTTATCCCGGGAAAATGACGCAATCCCGGAAATCCCACGGGAACGGAAACTATGCGGGTTTTTCTTTGACTGCGCGGGCGAAGCCGCGGGCGGAAACCTAGTGGTAAATATATGAGCAATTTTGTTGTTGGAATAGCTGAGTTTATAATAAAGCTTATGTTTGGCTTAGGTAAGCCGCTATACACGGAAGGAAATCATATTTTATTAACTTGTTACTAATATCCACGAGGCAAATTTTGTATTTTCTACGTTAAAATTAAATCAAAGAGACAATAACAATACTAACGATGATAATTTATGAAGTACTAAGTGATAAAATTCACCGAAGTCATTTCTTTCAAATTAGAACATAAGAAAAAGAAGAAAAGCATAAACTTCTTATAGGGACATAATATTGCAATTATTCATCAAAGCAGTACATAGTATGCAAAGATCGTAATTGCTCTTATTTTTTTGAAATAAGAATCAATCCATACTAATATTATAAATGCGAAAGTAACTCTGTCTGTCTGTCTGTTACTCAATCACGCCTTAACTACTGAACCAATTTGCATGAAATTTGGTATAGAGATATTTTGATATCCGAGAAAGGACATAGGCTACTTTTTATCCCGGGAAATAGGATAGGTTTTATCCCGGAAATCCCACGGGAACGGGAACTATGCGGGTTTTTCTTTGACTGCGCGGGCGAAGCTGCGGGTGGAAAGCTAGTCAAGAATAAATTAATAAAATTCTTAGACGATAGGCTAATTTATGCTTATAAATAAAAATTACAGCTTATCCAATGTAATCAAATGTTTTCCTCATTCCTATTCTTCATTAAAACGTTCTTCAAAGTGAGCTTAAAACATCCGAGCGTAAATAAGTTAAATGGAGTATTTTTATCATCTAACTAGCAACCCGCCCCGGCTTCGCACGGGTGCAATGGCGGCCGGCCGGTACCGCCGCAAACGCTACGTCCCGCAATTTTTAAATCTGTAATATCTTCGAAAATATTCACTTAAATCATACGGTGTAAAGGGCCATATAGATCTAAATTAAATGAACAATGTATTCAAGGTATTTAATTGGTTAAGGATTAATGCTGTATTGGTTAAAATCGCTTCGAAAATTAGCCATTATTTGTCGTAAAAAGTAAATGACAAAAAAAGTTATTGTGGGTTATCCATAAGAGATAGACATATACCATCGCGGACTTTTCTGTAGACCTTTTCAATGTGTATAATACTTAGTACATTATTTTGATAAAACTCGTAGGGTTCAGCCTGCGTTTGCAATGTAAGCGGAAAAAATGTAATTATTTACGACATCACATTAGAAACCTCAAAAATAACAGTACTTCTCCACTATTTAATGGATGTTATTATACATATAAACCTTCCTCTTGAATGACTCTATCTATTAAAAAAAACCGCATCAAAATCCGTTGCGTAGTTTCAAAGATTTAAGCATACAAAGGGATATAGGGACATAGGGACATAGGGACATAGGGACAGAGAAAGCGACTTTGTTTTATACTATGTAGTGATGATTTGATATTCCGTCGCAGTTGGCCGCTTCGTACACAGCCATCCTAAATAAATATTGGCGAAAAATAAAGCCTTCTTTTGCGCTGAAAATCTCATTATATATTTTAAACTCCAAATATATACAGTGTTTTTGTCAAATTTTGTTTTGCGGGTTCTTTGGGAAATATTATTATGTGTTGGAAGTTGTTACCGAGTTTACCAAATATGATATGTATTATTATGTAAAAAATGGTTGCCTGTAAAGTCGGTTTTACGGGCGAAGATTTTACGTGACAACGTCTTTTTCTCGGTAGAATATTTATGTGCTGCGCGCGCGGCAGACCGCGGGCCTCTCTCTCGTTCGGTGACTCATCGTAACGTTACCGAGCGTTACACTTTTTCATAAGTGACTCCCAGCCGCAACCTAATTTAAGACGTTGTCACGTCAAAAATGATTTTTACGTATTAATTTTAAGAAAAAGTCTCAATAAAACGTTATTTTACTTAGTTGTCTTGTTAATTTTGGGTACATTATGGGCCGTTCTATTGACGTGACAACGTCTTAAATTAGGTTGCGACTGGGAGTCACTTATGAAAAAGTGTAACGCTCGGTAACGTTACGATGAGTCACCGAACGAGAGAGAGGCCCGCGGTCTGCCGCGCGCGCAGCACATAAATATTCTACCGAGAAAAAGACGTTGTCACGTAAAATCTTCGCCCGTAAAACCGACTTTACAGGCAACCATTTTTTTTTTTTAGACAATGCAGTTGTAGGCAGTTGTGTTGTAGCTAAACATCTTTTGTTTTTTATTTTAAGCATTTTGTTAAATTATTAGTGTTTGATAAATATCATCAAGAATTTTAATTTCTTTATAACTTTTCGCTAATGTTATTAAAATTAAGGAATATCGTTTAATTCAAATTATCAGTATTTAAATTTTGTTATATGGTTGTTGTTTTGTTTGGTTTTTTTCCGGTTCCGGTGGTCATACTGTAAACAAGTGCGTCACGAAACTCCGTAATTAAATATTTAAACCAGTGGTAAAGAGTGATCGAACAGTTGTGCCGAGTCACAAAAGTATCACAGAAACACAAATAAGCAATATCCGCAAGTGAAAACAGTGCAAAGTTACAAGTTTGGGCAAGAAAATATCAAATTTCATTTGACAACACAACCTAAAAAGTGAGAATCACGATCATATTATCATAGACAAGTGACCATCTGTCATCAAACTGTCAAACGTCACCGTCACTTGTGGAGTTGCCAGTAACAAATTCCAAAAGCTACCAAAAGCAGTGTTGCCACATCAAGAATTAAAATTACCTCAAAAATGGATGCAAACATAGAACTATTATTATTGAAAATGGAGGAAAAGATGAAACAACAAACTTTAGAAATAACAACAGCAGTGACGAAAAGCGTTATGGAAGGGATAGATATAAAATTTAAATCCCTAACAGAAGAGAACGAAGTCCTGAAAAGTAAAGTAGCAACTATGGAACAAAAAATTAACTCGCTTGAAAAAGATAAGAGGAAGAACAATCTAGTATTCTATGGAATAGACGAATCAGGCAAAACAGAAAACGAGTTAGTAGATTACTTAAAGGAAATTATAATCGAAACTGGAATACCTATGGACAGCCAAGAGATAAGTAATATATATAGAATAGGCCAAAAGACTAAGAACAAAAACCGCCCGGTCGTTGCTACAGTCACAACTATTTGGAAGAAACATACAATACTTAAGAATAAGTCGAAACTCCCACCAGGAATTTATGTAAATGAGGACTTTCCTAAGGAGGTACTAGAAATAAGGAAGCAACTGAAGGAACAAGTAAAGGAAGAGAAACAGAAAGGAAATATTGCCTACATTAACTATGATAAACTGGTAGTGAAGAAACCTTCAGACAAAAACAGAGAAAAAAGAAAGCGAGGTGAGTCAGCCTCCCCAAACACACCAATGCAGAAAAAAGTGACCCTGGAAAGTGAACCAGTATTATCACAAGCGGGAAGCTCAGCAAAGGAAATGATAAAACCTAGCATACTCAAATACATTAAGAATGGAAGAACAGCTTCACCTGCAGAAACTCCAAAAAACTAATGATGGGCATAGGCAACCGGAACCAAAATATGTCAAAATGCACAAACATGTCAAAACAAACAAACAAAAATCGCATCCCAATCCGGCCGGTCACCGTGGGAGAAGCAGACCAAAACCCTCCAAATACAAATAGAAACAACAGCATATTATTATACAACTTAAAGACACAAACACAACAGAATACAATCCGAAATGGACCTGTAGTGTCACCAGCCCGACAAACCAAAAGATGCGAAGTATTCAATGTAGCAACCCTAAATGTGAGAACCCTCAGGACACAGGAAAGCTTGATGGAGTTGGAAAAAGCACTAGAAGACATAAGACTAGACATATTAGGTATAAGCGAAATGAGGAGACTAGGCGAAAAAATTGAAGAGCATAAAGATTACATCCTATTTCAAAAGGGAGAAACGCCAGGCCAAAGAGGAGTGGGCTTCATAATCAAGAAATCTCTAAAACAATATATACAAGAACTTAATGGTATCTCCGAAAGGTTGGCATTGCTGATCATCAAATTCCCAGGATATAAGAAGCAATGGGCAATAATGCAAGCATACGAACCTACAGAACAAGCGGAAAAATCAGCAATAGATGCCTTTTACGAGGAAATTTCACTAGCAGTAAAAACCAACTCTGACAAACACATAATCTTAATGGGAGATTTCAACGCTCAGGTGGGTGGAAGGCAAAACAGCGAAGAACATGTTCTTGGAAAGTATGGACAAGGAAAGAGAAGTCAAAATGGAGAGAAGCTAATCAACTTTTTAATGGAACACAACTTAACTGTGATTAACTCAATTTTTAAGAAAAAGATAAAAAATAAGTGGACTTGGATCTCTCCGGATGGATCGTACAAAAACGAGATTGACTACGTAATAAGCAGCTACCCAAAGGCATTTACAGATACCACAGTTATATCTAAGCTCAATTTCAACACAAATCATCGAATGGTAAGAAGCTCTCTCAAAAAACACCCAAATAAAACTTCCCGGACGCATATTAAAAATTATGTGACAGAACAGCTCAAAGCTGACTACAGCAGCTTTAACACAAATTACCTAGAAGACATGGAGAACGTTATAATGAGTGGTGCAAATAACGTGAGAGAAAAATATAGTCTCCTTGAGAAACAGCTACAGAAATATGTGACCACAAACAGAAACCAAAACCACAACAAACACCAACTTAGTGACAAGACTCTAGAACTAATCAATGAAAGAAAAGAACTAATATTCAACCAAATAGGGAAAGATAATATAAAATTTATAACAGAACTAAGCAAGAAAATAAGAGAGAACATAAGGAAAGACCGAAAGATGAAAAGATTACAAACCTTAGAATTCCACATATCAAGAACAGGAGGAGTTAAAAAAGCATTAAGTGAATTAAAAGAGACAGGGAAAGAGTGGATACCAAGACTGAAAAAGAGATCGAAGATCACCTCGAAGCGAAAAACTATTAAGGATGCAGCAACAGATTTCTACCAACAGTTATACGCAGAACAAGAACCATCCAAAATTAGTAAATGTTGCAATACAGATGACGAAGAAACCATTCCTAGCATCTTACAGAAAGAAGTGGAGCAGGCCATTACAAGCCAAAAGATGGGCAAAGCACCAGGGCCAGATAAAATAACTAACGAACTAATAAAAGGAACAATGGAAGAGTTAGTACCAGTTCTGACCAAAATATTCAACGAGATCTTGACAAGTGGCTATATCCCAGAACAATGGACCAAATCCCATATAATATTATTATACAAAAAAGGAGATAAGGAAGACATTGGTAATTATAGGCCCATAAGCCTAATGTCAAATGTATACAAGGTTTTTGCAAAACTTATACTGAATAGAATCACCCCAATGCTTGACGAACAGCAACCGATTGAACAGGCGGGCTTCAGAAAAGGTTTTTCAACTTTAGATCATATCCACACAGTCAAGCAGGTGTTGGAAAAATACAATGAATACAACAAAACCTTATACATAGCCTTTATAGATTATGCCAAGGCCTTCGATAGCATAAAACACGAGTACATATGGGAGACATTAAAACAACAAGGAGTACCGGCAGTATACATTAACATCATAACAAAAATCTACTCAAACAGTAAAGCCAGAATCCAATTAGAGTCTCTAGGTAGAGAATTCAACATAGAGAAAGGGGTGAAACAGGGGGACCCGCTCTCACCCAAACTATTTACCGCAGTTCTTGAGAATATTTTCAGAAAATTAGACTGGGAAAATTTCGGTCTAAATATAAACGGAAAAAATTGAACCACCTCAGGTTTGCGGACGACTTAGTCCTTTTCGAGGAAAACCCCAAAAATTTAGAAGTCATGATTCAAGGCCTAAACATTGAAAGTCTGAAAGTCGGATTAAAAATGAACGCCGAAAAAACTAAACTTATGACAAATGACCAAAAAACGAACATAAAAATTGGATATAAACATCTCGAATATGTCGAACAATACACATACCTGGGACAGATTATTTCTACCACGGAACAAAATATAAAAGAGATAAATCTGAGAATAGCTATAGGGTGGAAAAAGTACTGGGCCCTAAAAGAAATAATGAAGTCTAAAGACCTTGGAATGGCGATAAAAACAAAAACTTTTAACACATGCATACTGCCGTGTCTGACTTATGGCTGCGAGACCTGGTCATTGACCAAATCGCTCAGGGAAAAACTAGCAATATGTCAAAGGGCAATGGAGCGAAGTATGACAGGCGCACGAAGACAGGATCGGATTAGAAACACCATTCTAAGATCGAAAACGAAATTGACGGATATACTCAAAAGAATAGACAAACAAAAATGGCGATGGGCAGGGCACATGATGCGTGACAAAAATGAGAAATGGAGCAAGGCTACAACAGAGTGGTACCCAAGAGATGGAAAACGAAATAGAGGAAGGCAAAAAGTAAAATGGGAAGACGATCTGAAACTGACGGCAGGTGCAAAGTGGAGAAGGGTGGCAAATGACAGAAGCCAGTGGAAGTTTTTGGAGGAGGCCTATGCCAACAGGCACACTGAAATTAGAGACATATTGTAAAATAAACTAAAATTTATTTATGTATAGTGTTTGATTATGTTGAATTGTTTACTGATTTCAGAATAAAGGGCTTTATTTATTTTAAATTTTGTTATAATTTGAAAATAACAATCGAATGATTATGACTGCGCATCAATAAGTATCTGTTTGAGTTAATTAACATCTGTATCATGAATAATTCATAATAACTACATATATGGAGGCTTACGTTATTAAATGATATGTCCACTGCATTTTCGTGGCTCATACATTTAATTTGCAATGTAAATACAAAGATATTTGCTTTGGTGCTGCACGGTATAATTCGGTTATGTTACCACTCCATTTTAAATACTGCGGTATGTACATATTCATTTATTTACATTTGAATTATGATTAAATATGGATGGTGTGTGCTTTCTGAACAATAGACTGTGCTATGATTGATGCGGTCAATCGAATGAAGTTATTCATTTATCTTTGTTGTTTTGGAATGATAATTTATTTTCCTACACGTAGAAATGTAAGTATTGCTGTAACTTACATTTGTTTATAAATTAAAACAGTCATTTCTAAGAGGATTACTTGTAAGAAAGAAGAATACTCTACACTAAATACTGTACTAAATTCATACACTATGAAACAACAGATGGGACCTTTAACCACTGCCTCAATACGATAGAAGAATACTTACCTGCATTTCTCGTTAATCCTACTGGGTAGAAAATGTATCCGAATCAGCGATATGTAAATAGTACCTACCGATTCGAAACTCCTTATTGGACAAATATATAAATTTTACCTTAAAATAAAATTTGTATTATGTTTCCTAAGACGTCCGTAGTCCATTATGAGAGAGTACATCGCCTTTTTCCCCGTGAAGTCGCTAGATGGTGCTAGTTTTAAGCCCGTCACGTGGTACCGCCGCCAGCGCCGCGAGTGGTGGGAGACAAAACTCACCACAGTCCCAGCAAGCCACCCGAAATATTCTCATTGTTCGTCTCATAAATGATACGGTAGCAATGGTGCAAAAATAACTTTTTGCACCATTGTTGTTAACCAGGAAGACCTTATCTGGACTACGGACGTCTTAGGAAACATAATACAAATTTTATTTTAAGGTAAAATTTATATATTATGTGTTCCGTTTGACGTCCGTAGTCCATTATGAGAGAGTTGTTTGTTATCTCCTGGTGGCTTGATAAATAAAACGCAACAATGTGATAGAGTAATGCCCCAAAATGCTTATATATATCCTATAAACAAAGTATATAATGTATAAAATCATGACTTTGATAATTATTGAAAATTTGTCTTAAAATCATGTAAAAAAATAAAAAGACATCCAAAAATATAAGTATACTACAAGTATATCTTGTCAATATTTTAATCAGTTATATGCACTTAAACCTGAGTAGGCTATATTGTGATTACTAATGACTTTTATTTTGATTAGTATTAAATACACTACGACAATAATATAATAATAATTTCCACCATGTGGCAGAAAGACGCGGGTTCGAATCACCTTGTGATCGAATTTATTAGATTCTTTAAAAATTTGTATGTCAATAATAATGTTTATAAACATAATAATATTCAGTTGACTTTTGCATTAACTAGAATGTCATTATCTAGATATTTTTCCAAATAGATTGATGATGCTACTATAACTATGTAACATTACCCAGGTTCCGACCTCGACTCTAAAAGAGCTCGCTTTACCCTGCCATCTATGATAGCCGCTGTAGCTGGTCGCACCGGATGCTGTGTAGTAATAAACAAATTAGTCAGAGAACCTCTTATGGATTGGAAATGCAAAGAAAAGTTCTTATGTGCCTTGAAACTGGATTCATATTTACATACGGTGACGATAATTTAGCTAACTTGATTGCTAGTATGTGGAAGAATTTGTTTTGGAGCCCAATGCGGAATGCGAGGTAAACGCTTCGCGTCTTCACTATCGACCCATTGTTTTGAATTGCAATGTAAACAGGAATAAATAGAAAACACGACCAAAATCACAGTATAGTAGCTGCGCGTTAATGAATGCAAACAATTTTTATTAATCACATAAATAATTATTTTTATTATGCTGATTTATTTTAAAAATATCTCGATAAGAGTTTTTGAATAGCCTTCCTTGCCTTCCGGATTTGTAATTTTGAAAGATTTGTTCTAGCTAAGGTAATACCCTAAGGTAATGTTTGCTTAAATGATTAGATGAAATTTTAATATAAGTATAAGAATAGTGTACTAAACCGTCAGTTATACATAATTTAGCTAAGCATTCAGCATCCTTTTACAGCCTGGTCAGTGGTCACCAGTAGTCTATGTATGTTTGTATTTTTTAAGCTGTCCATCAAGGTGTACAACAGGTTGACCTATCCGAAATGAGCCAGACTTTCAGCTGTAGGTTCTGTATTTGAGTTGGAGCTGAACCTGTGCCTGTTTGTCAGTGAACGATTGAGAGGACTTATCCTGATAGTAGCACGGCTCTTGAGGTCTGGGTGCAAAGAGGGTTTCTTCCACTTGGGTACTATTATAATGAACTCGAGGCAATAGAGCCGGTTGTTTAAGTCTGTTTTACTTGAGATGACGTAAGCTGTTTGAGCTGTGATTAAAATTTATTTGTAGAATTCCCCTCTGAATGGAAATGTTGTTCGAGCACGTTGTATTAGGAGCCGGTGCGATTGCGCGAGAATTCGGCTTCCTAGCTGTATAGCCCTAGAAGGTTGTGAAGTGTTCAAACGTTCAAACTCTTGTCAAAGAGATTTCGTTCTGCCTTTGAATGAAATTTACTGATTACTTGATTTTTCTTACTATCTCGACGGTCAAGATTAGGAAAGCTATTACTGCAAACATTTCAATTACCTTTGACACTGGGTCCAAGGTCCTTTCATTCACTGCCATGACTTTCCTGTGAATTGGATACGGCTGATAGATATTATACTTGTTTTTACACTTACTTGCTTTTAAAAGATGTTTTTGAACTAGATCTTTAACAAGTGCGGCAGTTCATTCTTCCCCGGAGGGAGACACGTGTTTCAAAGTTGATTAGCCCTAAGAGGCGTTCCTGTAGCGCTGTGGCGTGTGTCAGAACATCCTTCCCCGGAGGGTAATAAAATTTGCAACGATGACAAACCTTGATAGGCGTTCCTGTGGCGCTGCAGCGTGCGTAAGTGCTTCCATCCCCGGAGGGTGATGAAGGTTTCAAAATAATAAGCCTGAGAGGCGTTCCTGTACCGCTGCAGCGTGCTGCGCCTCTGCATCCATCCCCGGAGGGTGATGGAGGTTGCAAAAATAATAATAATAAGCCCGTGGGGCGTTCGTGTAGCGCTGCAGCGTGCTCCAGTGCATCCTTACCCGGAGGGTGATAGAGGTTGCAAAAGTGATAAGCCCATGAGGCGTTTCTGTAGCGCTGCAGCGTGCGCCAGTGCATCCTTCCCCGGAGGGTGATGAAGGTTGCAAAGGTAACAAGCCCCGAGAGGCGTTCCCTTGGCGCTATAGCATGCGGCAGTGCATCCTTCCCCGGAGGGTGATGAAGGTTGCAAAGTTGAGAAACCCCAAGAGGTGGTGTGCCTGCTTGAGGGACCAACTGCCTGCTATTAAGCCACCGGCTTTAGGCACCGACACTTTCAATTTATCATTTCCATCGCCAATTGCCAATTTGCTTCCGTGCTCCAAACCATTCGTAGAAAATCTTAAACGCTCGGGTGTCAGAATAGATTCTATCGGATTGATATTCCAATGTAGGTTGGAGACGAACTTTATTTCGAATTGAATTGAATTGAAATTCCAAAGTCTCTGCAAGCCAATCAATTGGCGATTTGTGCTGAACAATGTAACAATATAACATCATTTCTTGCAAAATAAATCATTTCATTTCAATGTGGTGTACATGCTGATCTGTTGAACGCAAATCATTGCCCATATAGATCACCAAGTAAAGGCCCCAGTCGCTTGGTTCTTCAGCAGTCCAGTTTGTGACTGTCGCAAACATTCTTTGCGCTGACGCTAGCCCGAAGGGCTGATACGTTATCTTAAGTAATTGACCTTAGTTTATGATGTATTTATAATATCGATATGGTGTACAATAGTGATACAAGGATATAGGAGGCGTCGATACGTACGGGTAGTCGATAGCCTCGCAAATACAAAAATTATATTATTATGTTGAGTATGTCATGTCACAGTTAACAGTGGGTGTGAAATTGAAAATTACTTTGTATTTGGGGTGATTAACGATAGAGTCATGGTGTTCGATTGACTAACCCCTGACGTTCAATAGTGGCTTGAATCTCCAAAGACAAAATCTGATGTCAGAGTTAAAGAATAAATAAATATTATGACCTCTAAGTGAAAACTACGGCTGGTTTTCGAATTACATGGTATTCGAGGGTGGCGAGATTAATTCGAGTTTTTGTTTGTTGAAAATCTCCCCCCCCCCCCTTTTTTATTCTTTTGGGTGTTTCCCCTAATTCTACCTTTTGTATTGATGAAATGATTTGAAACGACTTAAAAAGTCGATCTTAACGGTTATTGAATGTACTGGTAAAAACTGATTGTGATGAGTTTTAAACCAACTTATCAAATTCGCCTATCTGCATATGCTACTAATCATGTTAGTAAGTTAAAAATACATTCCACAGCGGGAGGAATTTTATATGAATTTAATCTTATCAATAATCCCCTTCAAAGCATCTCTATTACTTCTTAAGTTTATTTGTTTAGAGAATAGAAGTCGCATTTAAATTTAGCAGTAATTAGGCACAGAGTCGCGGAATAATTTAATGCGTCAGACAAAAATTATTAATATGAATTGATAATAATTTACCTATTTCTATTGTACTTACAAGATATAGGCTTCTACTTGATTCGACTCGTATCGGATGAATTTTCTAATCGTGTTGAGACAAAATCTCAAACCTGCACACAAGCGGCTGAGCGCGCGCTGGCGGCGCCATACACTCTGGGGCGGCTCCTCGTCGTCGCTGGACCCCGAACAAGAAGAACTCGGCTCGGAGCACGTAGAAAGCGCGCTGTTAAGACGCTCACGATTCGGTAGGCCCTTGGCCTGCGCTATAGACCTATGGTCGCGATGCCACGCTCGTGGTTGCAGATTTATACTTCAAATAAATCCGATTTTCGTTATTCGTTTGAAATAACGATAACGCAGGTAACACTTGAATATTCATTTCACTATGAAACGTAACGGACTTTAATAAAACTATTTAAAAAGAAAAAACTGAACTTTCTACTTCAATCTCGAAAGTTCGTATAAAATTATTATTTAAATTTAATTAAAATTATGTATATATGTAATTTAAAATACGGTATTTTAGGTTTGAAAAACGACGCAACAATGAGAATATTTCGGGTGGCTTGCTGGGACTGTGGTGAGTTTTGTCTCCCACCACTCGCGGCGCTGGCGGCGGTACCACGTGACGGGCTTAAAACTAGCACCATCTAGCGACTTCACGGGGAAAAAGGCGATGTACTCTCTCATAATGGACTACGGACGTCAAACGGAACACATAATAAATGTTTGTCTTTCTTTTACCCAGAAACGAAGTAACTTTAACTTTTTAAAGAAGAAAGGTAGCCTTTAAGGGAATTCCTAGTCTCATTTTTAAAAGAGATTTATTATGATGTTTGTAATAAAAGTTGTAAAATAATTAATTTGCTACAGTATACAAAACACAATATTAGATTGTTTTTAAAACCCTACAATTAAAAACTTTATCAAGAATATACCTAACAAATAAAATGCAGCGAAAATTCTAGAAGACCTATGTATAATATACTTGCATCCGCTACAGAGAGAGCAAGATATTTTGCACAGGTTTTTCTTGAAGAAATTTTTACGGACGTACAGCGGAAATTGTTGTATAATATCAAATAACAAAGGAAGCCAGATTTTATTCTCATCTCTTTGATAAAACAGGAAATTTATATTTTTGGTGATGATCTTATTTACTTCTTTTAAAATAATTTATGATGATAATAATTTTTTTGTCCAATATAATATAAAGGAATTTGATTCTTAATATTTCTCCCAGCAGGATACACATTACCTACACACGGTTCACTTTATGTTAACGATACCACATAAACAGATAGAAATTGTTGTTGCGGATATCACTAAATTATCCATTTGGGGCAGCAGGAGAGCTTCGAATAGGAGATGTAAAGGTTCAGAAGGTTTTGTTTTATTTAAACTATGGTTATTTACTTGCAAGTTACTATGACATTTATAACTCACTAGATATCCGCCCGCGGCTTCGCCCGCGTTTTCAAAGGAAAACCCGCATAGTTCCCGTTCCCGTGGGATTTCCGGGATAAAACGTATCCTATGTGTTAATCCAAGTTACCCTCTATATGTGTGCTAAATTTCATTGTAATCGGTTCAGTGGTATTTGCGTGAAAGAGTAACAAACACACACACAATATTCTCACAAACTTTCGCATTTATAATATTAGTAGGAATTAGTAGGATAAGTGACAATCGATAAGTTCATATAAATTATTGTCCTAAATTCAGATGAATTTCGATATTTTATCTAGTTATATTATGGTCCGGGAGCCAGCAGCAGATTTTATGACCAAGTTCCTCTCAAGCGGTAATTAGTAAAATGCATCAAAGTATAGTATTATGAAGCCTCGTGAACGTCAGCTGGAGCTCGGTTGGGGGGAAGAGCGGTTGTAGCCTCCCGTATCAGCTGACGGTTTTTCCACCAAGATACAGCCAGCTGACATATATATTTATCCACAGTTACATATAAGCTATCATCAGGTAAATTTTTGTTTGAGAGGAAATAACGGAAAATAAATTTTTCTTTAAATTTAACTTTCATGTTCGAGACACCAGCTGACGTATAATACACCATGTTGTAACCAGCTGACTATTTTTTTTCGTTGAGATATTGGGTTAGCTACAATTTGACAAATTTTTAGCTGAGAGGAAATGAATGAATGAATGTATTTTTTTTCCTATGTGCGTGGGAGGCTACAACCGCTCACCCCCCCAACCGAGCGCCAGCTGACGTTCACGAGGCTTTATAATACTATACTCTCATGCGTCTGACGAATTATCTCTTGAGAGGAAATAGTTAACCAAATTTGCACCTGGCTCCCTAACCATTATAATTAAATACCATGGTAGTATCATGGTAATATTACGTATCAATCATACCATGAAAAATTGTTCATAGCATCCAAGATAAATCGTCATGCAATGCGGTCAAAACTTTCGGACACAGTGATTTTAACAAATTGATACATTTCGGAATCAACGGACAAACTTTAACAATATGTATCACCGTCTGATTACTGGTTATTTGTATTTCTTGTTTTTCATTATATCAATTTTTAGGGTTCCGTACCTCAAAAGGAAAAAACGGAACCCTTATAGGATCACTTTGTTGTCCGTCTGTCCGTCCGTCCGTCCGTCCGTCCGTCCGTCCGTCTGTCAAGACCCTTTTTCTCAGGAACGCGTGGAGGTATGAAGCTGAAATTTATATCAATTACTCAGGTCTACTGTCCCTTGAAGCTGTGAAAGAATCAAACTTCTAAGCCAACGCAATCAAAAGATACAGCCGTTTATGCCGCAAATTTTCGACACTTGCAAGGGAATCAAAACCTACAGGGTGCTTCCCGTGAACTCAGAATCTTGAAATTTGGTACGAAGCAACGTCTTATAGCATAGATAAAGGAAAAATTACGAAAACCATAAATTTTTAGTTACATCACAAAATATATTTTTTTTAAATAATTTTAAACTTACTACCCATTTCCTCATAAACGCGTAGAGGTATTAAATTGAAATTCATACCAAATACTCAGGTCTATAATACCTTTAAGCTGTAACAAAATCAAACTTCTATGTCAACGCAATCAAAAGAAACAGCAATGTACGGAACCCTCGGTGCGCGAGTCCGACTCGCACTTGGCCGGTTTTTTTTAGCTATGCTGTCAATTTAAACACTTTTGTGAACCATAAGCTGTATTAAGATATAAAGGAATAAAATGTGTAACGTTTAAAAGTATTTCAAGCTGATGTAAGTCAATTAATAAGTGTTTGTATTTATTGTTAGAAAGTTCTTGTTTGTTATACTTTACTCCGAAACAAACTTTGTTACCTGTGTCTGATTTATTTAAGCTTTGGAAGTAAATAAAGGGAAAAGAAAAACTACGTAGGTATCATGTGGCTCACATGCTCCTTTGCTTTCTCACCACGTATCTTTACCGGGGCATAGGAAAGTCTATGGGGTAGATAATGTCTTCTATTTTGTGTTATATTATAGTCAATACATTATTTATCAGCCTTATGGAATCTAAGCAATCGAGATTTTATTAATAGGACACTGAGCGCTATCCACAATATGAAATACGACAATCCTATGCAAAAGAATATTTAATTTCATTATGTTGATGCTTATTTCTTTAAAAGACTTAATTTTTATTTTTATTTGGTTTTGATTCCATGGCTTTTTTATAATTGCTATAATTATACAAAGATATGATATCAGTATTTAGGTCAGATGTAAAATTTTATTGAATCCTCTCGCTGCTTTAAGGGCACATAACACGTATACATAGCATTCTCACACGAATGCAGATGCAACATTATTTTATCGAAATATGCTCTAAAAATTAAGTACTTGCAGCTATTCTATAATAAAATTCTACATTTTCAAAAGAGCATAACCATCTGCGATAGTAAAAACAACCCACAATTGCAGCTTTGGAGTAGGATTCAAACAATAAACTTTAATTTTCCGACGTTACAACTATCCCAGCGTTTTCTGCACAAATACTCGACTCCACTAAAAAGAAAATACAATGGAAACCTTAAGATCCTTTGTGATTGTTTAAAATCGCAAAGAATGGTGCGGCCATTTGTCGGGACCTCCTGAATTGTTAGTGGGATTGCGAATCCTATCAGCTAGTACCCGTGTAAGTGGCTTTCCCTTTACCCTCGTTAACATTTGTTGTCGAACCGGCTCTATGTAACAAACTGACAAATCAATAGTTATGTTCTAGACTAGTAACTGCGTCACTTCTATCGACTTAATTTGTTGAAGGTAATGTTTTTATAATAATATTATGTAAAAAAAAAAAACGAAAAGCAGAAGGCATTTTTAACAAGCCACGGTAATCGATCTGAATATCTTGCTATACTATTATGATTATTATGATTATAAGTAGCTATACCTATTGTTACAGTAATTGAGAACATGTCGGTTTTTCATAAATTGACCAATAGCGTGTTATTCAACAATCATAACTTTATTTTTTGCAAAACATGTACTATGAATATTATCGTCCATCTTAAAAATTCGTATCATATTAGTATTAGAGTTAAATTAGGTGCATCAAATTTTGCTTTAAACGCAAAAAATTATATATTTGTACTTAAATACGCTAACATGGATAGAGTCAAAGTTCACATTAAGTTCAATTTACTGTAGTAAGTCGCAGTCTCAAAAGATAAGAAGAAAAAGTACTATTTGCAAAAAATAAAAATACGAAAGGAAATTTAAAAGCACCTCACTCCAGTCTCTATGGTACAAGTTAAAAATAACGTAGTATTTCGAATTTGTAAATTGTGCCTCGGCTGTCCTAGTTTTTTAATGTAGGTGCTTCATGAGATCAGAAGGATACCTTATGTACCTATTAAAAAAATGAGTATAATTTGACAGCATTGATAATAATCAATTAGGTAATTAGATAGTTTTGACTAATCTTAATTTATAATTCTTCATTTAGCTAAATAAAAAGAAAAACGAACAAATATTTCATTAAAATCTGTACGTTCAAAGTAAAACCTATAAAATATATTTAAAACTAGAGGTCCGCCCCGGCTTCGCCCGTGGTACATATGTCGCAATAAAAGGTAGCCTATGTCCTTTCTCGGGTATCAAAATATCTCCATACCAAATTTCATGCAAATTGGTTCAGTAGTTTAGGCGTGATTGAGTAACAGACAGACAGAGTTACTTTCGCATTTATAATATTAGTATGGATATACATTATCATAATTTAAAGATATTCTAAAAACTTGTAGAACAATAACAGTAAACTCAAGTGCAGTTTGTAGAATACACTGTTACTGCAAAGTGCAAATTCTTATGTATGCTAATTTATGGCAACATTGTCACACATAGTTCAAAGCAAGAATAAAATACATAATCAGATTTATAGTTTTCTTTTCTTTTTCCAATTTATTGGATCGTACATCTTAATCTAATAATGTTATACTAGAATAATAGAACTAGTGAACAAATCTAAGTGTAAAATAATATTTATTAGGTGCCAAGATTAATATTATGGTCTAGATAAATCTAGCGAATCTCAGATAATTTCTAAATATACCACAAGCATTGATACTCTCTATGAAATAATAATGTTATTTGTTGTTTATTGAAAGGACTATAGCCATTGCTATAGCCTACGTGTCCACAGTACCTACGTGTCTAATCCGTGTAAACTCTTTATTTAATTATGGACTGACCCTATCAATTTACACACATATAATAATATGCTAATAACATAATCTATCCCCCGCCTAACGAACGAGTTAGCGTACATTTATTTGCTATAATTAAAAGGCTTTCATCCCGACGCGAGCGCTAATGGAGGATTTTGTTTTGGTCCCTAATGCGGGTAAACAAGGGACAAGAAGCTTAAGTTCATGAGACGCCAACTTTCGAGGTCTAATACATCACATCTAATCTTATTTTCATTGGAAAAAAAATTCGTTATTTACCTCGTAATTAATTAATTGTTCAGTAGAAATTCAAGTCACGCTTTGTAACCGGGTTTTACTGAGTAACTACTATAAATTTCACATTAATACACAACTAACCTGAGTATGCGGCTGTACATGGACCGTCAGATGTGCGCGTAAAGCCAAGTGTAGACGCAGCGTCAAATGCCCGTGTGTGTTGGCAGCCCGGCAGGCCCACCGCCCGTCGTCGTTAAGGTCAGCACGGCGGATGCTGATCGCGTCAGCTGTCATGCTGTACCGGCCAGCACCTTCGCTGTCGCGAACTTCGCGCAGCACGCCGCCGGCTGTTTCACGGTACCAGCTGCAAGTGAGGTATGTGTGAATTTTGTGTAATGATAATAAATAAGTATTATATGGAAGAGTTGAATTTAATAAAATAACAAATTCTAACGGCAGATATTTTTCCATGACATACCTACCTAATATGGCGTGTAATTAGAACTGATCTCTAAAAGTATGGTGTGAAATTTTCTTGTAACACTTGTAATACCTATAATGAAAGGAAAATTTTGATATTCCTTCCCAAGGTAAACTCGCACGAACTTTATCTTACATTTTGGCAGAATATTTTTATCGTATCCCAATGGGAGTTAAATTCAGCTTGTTATTCTGCAACATTACGCTAAGCGGGCGTTTAAAACTTTCTTTCTTAAAATAAACTTGAAATTAAAAAATAAGCCGTGCAATTTTGTTGTAGGTACTGCTACTTTAATCTGGGGATTTGCTATTTTTGTTCCAGCGTATTAGCACGATAATTTTGTAAGGAAGACAGCCGTAAACTAAAATTGCGCGCGAACAAGAAAATATTAACTTAGAACTCATGAAAATTTTCTAAAGGCGAATTTGCATTTTTACAATTAAGAACATTATTTATATCCCTTTATCCTTCCATTGTAAAGAATATAAGACGTTGAATTATTAAGTCGTAAAAGCTTATAAAAATAAGATAATTTTCCTCTTTTATAATGCCTAAGTAAATAAAATTATATTTATATAACAGGCACAATTAGTTGCCGAGTCATGTTAAAAAATCGGGAAGTTAAATAAATATCTTCTGTTTAATAAATCGGACAGCAGCAGCAGATTATGAATTGTTTTATTTCATAAATTTTATCGTAATAATTGATACAATGTTTTACAATTAAACATAAACAGAAAGTCTATCGATATCAGTGTCAGCTCAACCTTCAAGCGCCTCACTCATTCGCTTACAGCATTATTTTTACAGCAAACTCTGCGCGGAAGTTTCGGCGCTCGCTAAGTTATATTTACGGGAAGCAAATATTACGTGACGCGATTTGAATATGAAATTGGGGTCACAGAAATTGGTGTCTGAATATAGTGACGGATAGAGTTGCATAATGTATCCATCGGGAATTTCTTGCGCTCTTTATTGGATCACGAATTTTGGTAGTAATTTTTTGGTAACGTATTATCGTAGCGTAGGGTATCGCTTTTATTACATGTACATGATATTATAGGCCGAAGAACATGCATGTATTTTATCAATAAGAAGAGAAATTGAATAAAGCGTTTGAAATAGTCAGTTTATAATATAAGGTGCATATTCTTGATATTTTAGGTCAAAGATATTTATTAAATTGATAGTGAGCAGTCGTATTACTGGTAAAAAGTCAAATATTAAAATAATATTGTATCATTTTATTAGATTTCATTTTTTCAATAAATGTAATGTCCGTAATAAATTAAGAAGTTAGGGTCTACTGGCTCTCGACAAAGCATCAGTAAGAATAAACGATATGAGATTTTTTATAACGTGATCAAATCCTGTTAATCGAGCTCAAGGGACTGACTAAGGAGTCAGCTAAACGTTACTAACCCAATAAGCCATTAAAGATATCTCTCTCTCTCTCCACAGTTATTATATGAAATGTTTATCCTGGAAGAGCAACTAAACATAGCTCTTCATCTGCAGAACTTACGCTTACATCTAGTACTGTACTTTTATTGAAAGAAACTATACTCCTACTAAGTATACACTAACTTGAAATCTAAACAGGGCAATTCCTCGGTAGAAAAGTATGTTGTTGCTGAAATAAGTGCTATTTTTGCGCTTAGAACGTAGCTACGTTTTATACATTCTGTAGGTCCCCACGTATAATGTATAATGCCAATTCTTTAATACAAGGCTTTAATAATCTTTAAGTGCTTATTATAAAATAAACATTTTATAAACATAACTCCGTAATAAAATGGAAAATTCTTATCTGACTGAAAATGCTCAACCTAATACCTCATCACTCGATAAAAAGTAACGTCTGAGCCCTGAGGCAGAACCATCATCGCGGCATATTCGTTGCCGAAGGCCAATCGGGCCAAATATTGAACTGATTTTAGTAACGGGTATTGTATGATTTTGTAACATGAGATTTTAGTATGCTTCTGAGAAAAATGATTAGGTTCTATCAAGTTTCATGTTCCAGAAGTTTGATCATGTTTGATTATTATAACTATAGTAAAAATATTTTATTTTGTACGTAGCAGATAATATGCGGCTATCTAACTAGCTTTAAGATACAAATTAGAGATTTAAATACGTTTATATAATAATTCTTTAGTAGAAAACAACGTGACTGCCTGATTTCCACCAAAATTATTATAAATAGTGCCTTTAAACGAAAACATTCCACAAATACAGCGGAATATTTACACCCGAATATATCCAAAAAGATAAATAACCAAGCGACGTAGCAGCGAGCAAAAACTGCGAGACAAATGACCGAGCTGGATGTTTTTGCCACTCCTCATTCTAACCTTACTCATTAACCTCACGCCGCGTTTGCGCGTGTCGCTTTGACGAGCAAAAACATAAGTACTTACGCGTAATGCCTCCACGTCTGATAGTGGAGCGTTTAGCCTACACATGTACCAAACTAGGAGTGTTCATTTTTATGTCATAAAAACACCATGCGTACCGTTTACAGTACCGACTGCATGGCTAAAACTTTTCGACAAACTCCACCTTGCAATTTGGAAAATTTAGAGTTGAGTTAGTAAAGATAATCCTTACTTATTTTAAATGCACAACTGTCATTGCTTGTTTGTCTTTCTTTCTGGTCACATCACAGCGTTTTTATTCCGAAGTTTTTGAGTCTGATAGTTAGGGGGCTAGAGAGGCAAGGGCTACTATTTACCGCGGCGAGACATGTAATTCCCATGGGAATTTCTTTTGACTACGCGGAAGCAGACACAGGTGAAAGCGAGTGTACAATGTACATAGCATAGAACAAATAGTGCAACTAAAACAAATGGATTACCACGTTATAATGGCAGTCTGCTGGATAGATAGCCCGTAGGGATAAGTTCTCGAATGAATTCTACGTATGTTTCTCTAAGGAACTCAGCCACACCCACAAAAAGGCGAAATCAGTCGCGATATCACTACATTACACTATTTTGCGATATATCTTATAAGAAGAGTGAACGTATATGTAAAAATGCAGCGTGATTATTACAGTACTTTTTACGCTACTATAATATTATTACTAACTTATCTCTAATAAAGAAAACATATAAATTGAACAGTTGTGTAAGTTGATTTTACAACCGAATATACTGCTGTACAGTTACAGTACAGTACAGTTCTACTTGTCTACTAGGAATACAGGATTTGATACAACGATATCCATAATGGCAATTAATAATGTGATATTACTTTCTAATAATTTCGTGGGCGTGTGGAAAAATGTCAACGTAACACCTACATTTACAATTTACTAATAATTAGTTATGCAAAGCTTTGTATCACATATCACAAATTAATTCCAGCTATACATAATTATGCAAATAGCGAATGCAAATGCCATCGTCATCAAGCTTTGATTTTACATGAAATAAACTGGAATGTAATAAATTGGCAATTGGAACACTCGTCCGAAATACAAATTATTTGGCTAACAAAAACACATTCAATTTAGTGGTCGCTCCGAACGTGGATGAAATTTTAACGGAGTGCTTTATTTAGAGATGGATTCGGGTTAAAATATGTATGTGACATTGCTTTACGCGTGTTGTAGATTTGGGAAAGATTTGTTGCTAGTGAGAAAATAGCTATGTAACATATTATTATTTACTACCTACCTACTTGTCCTGGCGACAAAAAAAAAGCTAAGCATAATAATATGTCACTTGCTTAAATATATTGTACTAGTGGTCCACCCCGGCTTCGCCCGTGGTACATATTTCGCAATAAAAGGTAGCCTATGTCCTTTCTCGGGTATCAAAATATCTCCATACCAAATTTCATGCAAATTAGTTCAGTAGTTTAGGCGTGATTGAGTAACAGACAGACAGACAGAGTTACTTTCGCACTTATAATATTAGTAAGGATTCAAATGGTAACTAAACACGTTGTTAAAAACGGTAGTCATGTTGTTAAATCACACACAGAATCAAATCTTTCCTTTTACTTTCCCAACACAATAGGTAGGATTTCAGCTTCATAAAGAAATGCACATACACGTGAGTAATAGATTATAACATACTATATTTTGACTGGAATTTACTCAACTGGTAGTCTGAAAGGCTACTTGAACAGACATGATACTGTGAGATCTAAGGTAATAAACAAAGAGCTCTTTATTTGTCTACACCATGTATAAAGAGCATTCCGTACAATCAATGCGATTTGCAGTGACGCTTGGAGTTGCTCCAAATGTGACGCACACGCGCCGTTGGATCCCGTTTGGCACAATTGTGTTTCCCTTTACGGATGCAGCTTTGAATCGACGTATATTTCTTTTAAATGTTCCAATTTTGGACATCAGGCTGATGTTTTAATGTATTGTTGTATTGTTTATTCGTACCAAACTGTGGGATGTTCTCTAGTTGTTCAATTTATCAGGCAAAGTTTTAGATATCGACGTAAGAAATATGTTAAACAAACAGACTTTGAAAAATATTTTCTATTCCGTAAGTTGAAAGAAAGCCAATAAAAATATCGGTCACGATCGAGTAAATAAATTGAGAATTAGAATATGCAAGGCACTTGCACTAAAATAATCATATTATAATATTATGTGAATGAAAATGAAACTCTTTCAAGATATTTTTTTAATGTTTCAACAAATACAACTGCACTGATTATAAAAATCTACATGTTTTATTTCTTTTTTTTGCGTCAATCTGACAAAACCGGGACAAGCGGCTAGTATTTGATAAAAACATAGCGTTCCAAAATATAAGATAAAAGAGTATCAACATAAAACACGAAACGTAATAAACTGAGAACTTCCCCTTATGGAGTGTTACGTGCGTGTGAAATGACAAGCTTTACCGACTTTTAAAAATGCGGAGATGTTTTCACATGTAATAAAAGCGATAGTATCCAGCTAGTGTGGCCGTTAAACCTGCGAAGTAATTAAGATCGCTTGTGCCAACTAAAGAGCACTTAAGTTACAGCTACACAGGGTGAAGTTTTTTTTTTCATTCGCCATTTTGTTTTAATTTTCTTAATGCTTTCCGCACCCTCTTTATGATTCTTTTTGTTTGTTGTAGACGTGTTCTGCAAATTTTATTAAATGAGAAATCATATTTCTTTGAAATGAAATCTGTTTAAATGCACTTTGGTGTGAAGAGCTAGATTAATTAAAAAGATTGGAGAGATCTTTTAATATTTAATTATATTATTAGCGGTACTAAATAACAAGCGGTAAAAATACATAATTTCATGTTTTGCCTTTAGATTAAGTATTCCCTATTGTGATTTCTATTGTATACCTAATTGTAAATATGCAATCTATGTATCGTCTAAAGTAATATTCTTAATAAGATTTTCATCTTAAAATACAAACGTTTGTAATGATGCTACAACGTTAATAGTTTCAGAGACAAGACTTGTCAAGTTGCCAGCCTTTTAGTGTATACGACATTAAACCGGTGCCTTACGAGAAGGAGCACATTACTGTATAATACTATAATGAATCTCATTTATAAAGACGTAGTTTGCTAAAGAAAATACCACCGCATCGTATGATTTCATAATATTTTAATAGACACAAATTAACGCCCCTACCCACATGTTTTTAACGTTACTTGTATCAATAAAACTTTGAAATAAATGCGAGAGATACTAGAAATATCTATATAATATTATATTACTTATCTAAATTTAATCATTCAAGTTCATATCAAACTTCATAGATTACCACTAAATTATCTATCAAACTATAAGGTAGTATATAAACTCTTCAAGCCAGAATTACAAAATATAATTAACCAAATAACCCGCTCCCTGCTCTCAGTTCTGAACTTAAACTAATATTATAAATTGGTTTTCATCCATTTTAGTTCTGTCGTTTGGATAGGCACTTCACTGCTAACAGACGTAATTTGATATTATAGACTACTATTAATTAATCGAGTCAAAGAGAAAACTTATTTCATAAAAGGTAAATAATTGTATTACTACATTTATTGTTATTGTATATACAAACAGATTCAGTTATATAAATAGTTTAATTGTGTTTTTAGTTCTAGGTAATTATGATTATTGTAATGTTGTTTTTGATTGACTAGTCAATGTTATGATTTAATATATTGTTTGTTTAATGTTCGTTTTGTAGAAACAGACACGAGTACAACAAAAACAGGAAAGTGTGGAGTATCCCTTCATATATTCGAATGAATATAATAAATTAGATTACTTAGTGTAGCCGAAGATTGTAAGTGTAAAGTAAAAGTGAAAGATTCGTGTTGACATCCCACACCACTGATTCTAAAAAATATAGCTTAATTCATTAGAGTTGGATTCAAAGCTATCCAAGATCGTTGGCTTGATTTTGTTACTTACGTAAAGTACACTTTATTATAAATAGTTTATCTGAGTAGGTATGTAGATTAAAGACCATGAAAACCTATTGAAAATAAATCTCCGGGAAAGTTATGAGTAGAATAACATCAAAAGAATTTAATAGAAGAATTTAATAGCTTTCACATAAATTCTTGTTAAGAGGAGCCATACATCATGGTGTTAGCGAAGTCGCTAGTTGGTCTCTTGGCACCGATTCTTCTGCGAGAAGCCAATAACTTTGAGATATAATCTTCAGTTATTCGTGGTGGAGGCATTGATGCGATAAGGTGGCTTCAATAAAGAGTTTTACATAATATCTTAAGTTATCTGTTATAATTAACCTGATTAAAAAAATTGTGTTAGTTTTCTTATCTAACCAACAATTAATTACATGAATTATACTTTGCGTAAAGATAATAAAATACAAATAATAAATTGGTACAGGCTATTTTTACGCGAAAATTTTTATGTAAATGAATCGACTTGAAGCTTATGTTTATGATAAGACAGCTCCCGATACCGGTAATATCTTTAATTCATTGCAAACTTTACTATACTTTCTCTGCACAAGACATTGCTTTGTCTACGCTGTGCTACGTTATGCTACGATATGCTACGGTGTGCTACGATAGGCTACAGCCTACGAGATCCTCTAACCTCATAACGCTCGCATGCATCAAGCTCATCTATTTGTCTAGTGTATGCACTTAGTAATTGCAACACCTAGCAGATTAGTTGGTTTAATGTTTGTACTGTATCTCGGTAGGCACATTCTATAATGTATACAAAGAAAAGTGGTACGAAACCCGCAAAAACGTGTTGCTTGTGTCAGATTTTGTATCGATATGTGTACGTCATGTAACATGCTTTATTATATTTTGGATACTAAGTAGTGTGATTGATAGGAAAAACATAACAAACAAATGAAAACAAACAAATATGTATTATACAACAACAATTAACAAATATGTATTGTGGCCTCATGTAGCTTTCCTAGGGCCAGTTTGTATGAACACCACATGATCGCTCAATAGATGTTATCGACAAGTTAACTAAGTGTCCAAAACAATTCAATTCTGCAATTGTATCGATTCTATTTTTATATCAAAATTGTCTCCAATACAGTCAAGTGCAGGAGTTCAATCACAGTTGGGTTAAGTAAAACTTTATGACATGATATGCAGTAAATTCGAAACAGTCGCATGTATCGTAAACTTTGACTGTCTGTGTGCTCGCGTGATATCGCTTTGTGGTGCAAGTAATAAGCTGTTTATTATTATAAAGAGCAAGGTTTTTATTAGAGATGTTTTTTGTACGAAAGATAAATTGTTTTTTGATTGCTTCATGAAATCTGGAAATATGTTTTATGATATACTAACGGTCCGCCCCGGCTTCGCCCGTGGTACATATTTCGCAACAAAAGGTAGCCTATGTCCTTTCTCAGGTATCAAAATATCTCCATACCAAATTTCATGCAAATTGGTTCAGTAGTTTAGACGTGATTGAGTAACAGACAGACAGACAGAGTTACTTTCGCATTTATAATATTAGTAGTATAACTACTATTCTAATTATACTGTATGTTTGTATGAGTGGATGGTTGGTTATGTCGTACAGTTTAATGTGTCTGACTAAAATTTGGCACAGAGATGGACAATAACCTGAAATAGCATTCTGAATGCATTGTTATTCGGATTCGAGTTACCCGAACGAATCATGGACTAAACCTGAACAAAATAAGAGACGAATGCTAGCAGATCGTAATATATAATAATTTATTATTAACAATACACGTCGATATAATATTTAGGAATTAAAATATAAAACATAAGAAATTGATACGGATGTTGAATTTATATTTTTGGTTTTTATGGCATTCAAATGTTTTATAAATATAAATTTATAAAGAATAGAAAAAATATATGTTAATATATGTTTGTAAATGTTTCAGTATACATAATATTATATAGTATTAATTTAAAAATATTAGCAACGGATGTTGAGTTTCATAGTTTATATTTTTATTCAAACAGAAGAAAGAAAAACATTATACGCAAAGTATTCCTATAATTTGATAATTCAAAACTGTACGCTAACTCTTATGCTTTAAAAAATAACAAACAACCGAACGGCTCAAATAAATCGACCCATTCTATAACTTGGACAAATTCTTCGCTCACTGTTAAACTCAGAACTAAACACGTTAAAGTAAACCTCTGTACTTGTGTTTAAATGCAGTTTAACGGTTGATTTCCTCCACCCTTACCTTTATTGCTAAAGTTTCTCGTATATATTGTATCGGGTAAAGAAATATGCATATGAGTTCAGTTTCTTTTACTTGTTACAAAATATTATATGGAATGTTTGTAAATGTTTCAGTATACATAATATTATATAGTATTAATTTATTCAATTCAAAGTTTATTTTACAGATTATTTAATTATAGTTACGAAACTACCCCAGTATCAAAACATAATCTGACAACAACAACTTTTAAATCCAACTTTTAGAAACATTTAAATCTCGTATTTGCTTCTCCATAACATCATCAATCTTTCTCAAACGCGCGCGTGTTGGATCGTTCGTATTGTATCCAAGAATATTGGAAGACGAATGAGAAGCGGATCTAACGATAGTTTCCAACTTCGCAGATCCCACAGCTATGTTGTTTATCATTTGTATGTTTTGGAAATGCTAGATTTACCTGTTACGACTTCCGCAATGCGATTTTGGATTTCTGTAATCTGTGTATTTTCCACTACGAAGCAATAATAGCCATTATTTATTACTTTTCAGTGAAACTTGGTTTTATTTAGAGAAATAGGACTTGTCATTTGTTTTGATTTCATTTATGCGTGATTACCTTTTTTGATTATCTTAGATGGATACTAAAAGATCATTCATCTAATTGTTAAATTTAGCTCTACTAGCTTCTCTTTTATAGCTCTCTAAACTCTCTCTAAAAATTCATATTGATAAATCAAAGTTCTAAACTACATTATAGAATAAAATACTGTTAGTTACTGTTAAAAAGTCATGCTGGACGCGCAAAAAAATCTCGCCTCGTTTCAATAAACAGAAACTGCGAAAAAATACGATAGCAATATTTTTAATTACCCGTTGAAATCAACACTAATAAGTTATAAGCTATGAAGCGTTCGGCCCCATTCACGGTTCAACATTAACGTGCTTTGAATGGTTCATGAAAAAACTAAAACATCTAGTTTCATGAATGGAACTGAATCGTCATTAAGTGTCGGACTTCGCACTAAGAATTCATTAAAATTTAATTTTATGAATTTTGTGGGATTTGATGAAGGTTTTAGATTAGAAAGCTTAGGGTTGTTGAATGAGCAAGGCCAGCGGTCGCTGTGATCTTTCCAGACATATTGCTATGTTAAGATGACATAATTTAAATTAAGTAACACATCGAATTTTAAGGATATAAAATTAATAATATGCAGGAGGCCATTTTAACCTGCCTACAATATCAAATTCTGAACAATGAAAGTTCTATCACAGATTGCTTAATAGTTACCTACTAGCTCTATCGTTGTATGTCACGTAGTAACATTATGTAAATATAACGTTAACCAATTACTTTTTATGTAGAACATTAATATTATTACTCGTACATATTCTACGAACATTAAAATACACCGAAAATAGCAAGTTTTCGGAAAAAAATATAATCCCATATTCGATGATTCACACAAATTAGTTTTTAGCCAGAATTCGGGGAATTTTATACGTTTATGATATCGTTTGCGTTTGTTCTCTGAACTGTGTAATTGGAAATTGACTCTTATTGATGTATTATTTTTATTATTTTGTAAAATATATTTTTCGATGATATGAGACACAATTAATGTTATGATAGAGTTTCACTACGTCATATATTCTGTATGTGGAAACTTTCCTAGATAAATGACCTGATTTGTATTGATTCGTTAAAAATATTAGCAACCGTTACTTAAATGTAGAGTATAGGTACTCAATGCTAACTCTATATTCTGTAATCGACTGATCAGTCGAAATTAGAGGCAAGAGAACTGTTATTATTTTCAAAGTAATTGTTGCCTTTGCCTTTAAATTTATTATTTTCCTTTTCTTATAATAAGCTGCCTAAGACTTAATGTGATAAATAATTAGATTAATTAACTTTCTTTTTTAATATTTGCACACCCAATCGATGGGTAGAATGTATTAGCCACATAATATTGTAATTAAAACATCTATAATGTGTAACTACATTCTTGCAAATAAATATAATTTGAATTTGCATTCAAATATAACCACAAATAAACCCATGATCACATACTATTTGCACAAACCAAACCAGAATCAAAATATAATCCACGCCACTATAAAAATTATATTGTGTGTGAAGTATCATCGAATAATCGATAACATTCGATTGAACAAGCCCTCGTGTGGAGAGTGCAGCCACTATACCGTATTTCAATTTTGATTTATATTTACACTATAAAGACAATTTTCTTGGAACATAATATTGAATATTACTTTCTTGGGTTGGGGTTAGAAATCAAATAATTTTGTATTACAAACTCAATATTTTCATTATATTGTTAACTCGACGTCTCGGACGTAAAAGTAACTAGGTTCATGTTTCATATATTTTAATACAACTAAACTAATGTAATTTATAATAAACATGATTAAATAGAATGCGATCTTAACTATAATATGTTAAACATTACATCACCTTCCTTTGCTTTAATTGACGTTAAACTGCAATACCCTGCAAAATGTAAAACACGATTACAGGCGACCAGACCCAATAACTAACTCAACAATACTGCTCAGAATCAATTTACCCAGAATTTGGTCACGGTTCTATCCGAGTATCGGAGTAACTTGACGAATCGAACTCAAGGGAGCTCTCGCCAACTTTACAATATACACGAAATTTAAGTTGGCACACTTAGGTACACTAACGAGAAAATAGTCGACGGATAATACATAGTACAATGTGATATGAATACAAATAATACAGTGTATTATGATCTACGTATGCAAATGAATGCTAGGACAAAATTGCTGCAGCATAAAGTACGAATTTAAATACATAACATGGAACTATAATAATCCATACTAATATTATAAATGCGAAAGTAACTCTGTCTGTCTGTCTGTTACTCAATCACGCCTAAACTGCTGAACCAATTTGCATGAAATTTGGTATGGAGATATTTTGATACCCGAGAAAGGACATAGGCTACCTTTTATTGCGAAATATGTACCACGGGCGAAGCCGGGGTGGACCTCTAGTATGGAATAAACGAAAAAGACAGCATAATATATTACATTTATAGCTTAATATTTTGTCTGATCGATGATTCGATTGTATACATTAGATTTTGTCAAAAGATGATGAATTGTGGACGAAGTCGTAGGTGTTAGTTAAATTATGTAACTTAATATGATTATTATAATAGACTGCCACAATAATTGGATAAGTTTATCACCTTACATGCCCTTTAGTTAAGCGGGGTGAAGGAAATCAGGAAGCAACCTTAAAAATGCGTTATAATATATGAAATATATTGAATATCAGATATCTTATAGTTAACCCCCTCCATTTCAAATATAATAAACGAACTTAATATAATACGTACATATTTACTGATTTAATTAATATCAATAGATAATTACTGATAGGTACCTTATTATTTTTATCAATATTAACGATTACACGGCTGCAATTTATTACACTAACTTTACTGATTCAAACTTATTCATAGCTGAAGGAGGCTTATTATATTATTACCAATTATCGAAGTTTTATTGAAGGAAAAGAAAAAAGTTTGTTTTATAGTTGTTAGTAAGACGGAAACGTACACATAGGACCTGCATACGTCACAAACATGCTACATAGCTAAAATAAGTACATCAATCATCACGAATAACAGGCAGGTTGTAAAAAAGGTATATTTTACACAATCTTATATATAAAAATGAATCGCAAAATGTGTTGGTAAGCGCATAACTCGAGAACGGCTGAACTGATTTCGATAATTATTTTTTTATTATATTCCTTGAAGTACGAGGATGGTTCTTATGTAGAGAAAATGTAAACATGTACCACGGGCGAAGCCGGGGCGGACCGCTAGTATATTAAATATCCAGCTTTAGTTCAACGTGCAAATCGATGATGAAACTCTTGTACTGAAATAATAATTGTGGAACAGAACATAACCTTTCATCCATACAGACAAGATCACAACTGTTGTACCATCAAAAGTCCCAGATGATTATATTTTAAGTCCATTAGTGCTGACCTAATTCATCTAAAAAATATTACCCAAAACAAACCCGTATTTTTGATCTCAAAGCACACTCATAAGCTAGGGTAATCTGAATTAGTCCGACCGCAGAGTTCCGTTTCCAAAACTTTGGTATGTACTGGGTGAAGGATGATTGGATTACCTGCGACCCTGCTAGAATTAACTATATTCAGCCAACACTTTGAGAACTGTGCATTAAAATTACGCCATTTTTGAATGTGCTTTTAGTGAAAATATATTCGCTTGAACGCGATATTTCCGGATATTATTTTATGAGGTACTAGCTGTATTGTGTTACAGTTAAATTTATACAACATAATACCTATTATAATGGAATAATACTATTTTCTTTATCATAAATATACTCAAATACAAACATTTACATATTCAGCAAGACTTCTTTTAGCCTTGAATCGTCAAAGTACTTATAAATTATTTATCACCTGTTCGCAAAGCAGTTCCTACAAAGAGAAGCCGACAAGAAAATCTGTATTTATTATTTTAAAATACATATAAATACATTATCATATACATTTTTCATATAAAATATTAATGATGCCAGAGAACTTTGCAGTGGTTCTTAAGTGTCTTAATAATATTATTTGTACGATTTTAAGATAGATGATCTTGTAACTAGTTGTTCATTTAGTTAAAAAATGCTAATTGGCTTATGTAGCAAACCCTGATGATAAAATAAAACTTATATTTGTTAAAAGCACTACATTAAACATATTATTATTGTAGAACAGAAAATAAGTGTCTATTGCCACACGTTTTTAGAACAAAGTGATATACTACGGCACTAAGATTTTATTCCGTCGTTTGGTCGCCCTAATTAACCTGTAGACCTCATATAAGTGACTTTTATGTTCCACTAGGAAAATAAAGCATTCCAAATCTATACTAGGACACCTAATACCATCAAAGTAAACTTGATCCAAATAGAGACCTATACTTTTTCAAACCTACAACCCAAAGACACCCACAAAACAGTGACAAAGAACTGAAAATATCCGTAGAATTTCCAGTTTGTTCACAAATTCCTCTTGTGTATTGCGAGAGGGACAAAACAGTGAAATATAACCTAATGTGCAGCCCCGTTGCATAAATTATTGGCTTCGATACGAATATGGGATGGTTCCTGCTGTCGTAGATAGTGCTCTATGATATAACTGCGCATGTGTTGTATTGGCCACCTCCTGGGTATAGTGGTTAGCATATACATATTATATTATAGCCCTGGGACAGGTTCGATCAGAGAGAACCTATTTGTTCGTAAAGATATTATACCATTGAAGCAGAAGAACGTCATACATGAAAAGTCTCTACATTAATTTAAATATTAGAATGACGGTCAAAATCAGATATATTTTAATTTAAAGAAGGGAAATCATAAATATGAACATGAACTTCGTTTAACTACCTCTAATTTTAAAATAAATTACACAAAACTGCACCATAATATTTTCTGCATAACATTTGTTAGCACGCTGAGCATTATATACCTCGATTATCATACAACTTACCAATAAAGCTTGATTAGAGACGCTCATTGAGATGATATACCTCACAAACTATAAATAACATATCGGCCGACTTCACTAACTATAAATATATCGATTTCAATTTGACTTAATAATTCACAAGGCTTAATTACCAGAGAAGAGTTCAGCTCAACTTGCCGACGCAAGGGACAGCACAGGAGGTCTTAAAGCATTATTTATTCTAGTTTGAGAAAGTGATGGCGCTAGACGACCAATATAGATCTGTCATTTTTCCACACTGGAAATAATACTGCTTTAAGATCATAGTATTACAGCTATAAAGGTTATCTGTGACCGTATAGTTCACAGTCGCTCCATTAACGCTAATGGGTGACTCTTAATTACGTGTTAAACTTTTAGTATTGCGTTTACGACGCGCTGTCACGATCCTTTTTAGAACTGAGAACCATATTTTGTTATGAGATGTGTTTGCTGGATAACGAAGGTTATAGCGGGGAGAATGAATAATGTACCAGTAATTTTTAAGAAAGGTATGTCTGGTATATCTTTGTTCAGAGATGAGAGAATGATTGCTTTTCTGGTACCGTTAAACATTGTATTATAAAGAAATGAAGATGTCTTTAGTCTCCTGTTAGTTCTAACTAATAAAATATGTCAAACTAAACAAGCGAAAAATTCAACAAAATTATAATGAAATCAATTACGTAACTTATTATTAAACTTAATTCTGTAGATTCGCAACTTCTATAATTAATTATAATGTGTGAAATTTTAACATCATAACAATTTTCCCAAAAAATCTGAAAAAATAAACAATTGAAAATCTCTCCATCGTCATAATTGTTTTATACATTTCCCAGTAAAACAAATATTGAAGTGGCTTATAGACCGGACTCTCAGTGGAGTTTCGTTTGCAAAAATAGCGGACCTAAATCTGACTTCTGATATATATTGTATAGATCCCAGACATCCTATAGACAGATGTTGCCAACCAGTTTTGTGGTCCCCCTCTCCCCACCCCGGTAATTAAATATGGCATACAAAGAAAAAAATAAAAATTTCCAAAACATGCCGTGTGGGGTATCAAATGAACGAGCTTATTGAGTAGATCACGAATATATAGCATACTATAACATTTCTTACACTTTCTCTAAGATTTTTTAGAAAATTTACGAAAATGCTCCATTTTTGAGTTAACTTTAAACCACTATAGATTGAAAACTCATGAATATATTTTTTAAATTATTATTTTAAATAATTAACAATAGTCCATTGTTTACGATTCAATAGTTCGTACAGTGAAATAGTTGCATGGGGGAGTGGGGGGAGCATTCAAATATGGCGAGTATATTTTCAAGTTTATGCCAGAAATAAAGGCCTAATACAAAAATATCGGTGTCAGGGCTTCAAATAATTATCTCTGCACTGTCGTTGTGTTTGACAGAATGAAAAATATGGCAGAAAATTCTTGAATCAGCCTCTGTGTGATTAGATTTGGCATAAACTTGAAAATATACTCGCCATCTTTGAATGCTCCCCCCACTCCCCCATGCAACTATTTCACTGTACGAACTATTGAATCGTAAACAATGGACTATTGTTAATTATTTAAAATAATAATTTAAAAAATATATTCATGAGTTTTCAATCTATAGTGGTTTAAAGTTAACTCAAAAATGGAGCATTTTCGTAAATTTTCTAAAAAATCTTAGAGAAAGTGTAAGAAATGTTATAGTATGCTATATATTCGTGATCTACTCAATAAGCTCTTTCATTTGATACCCCACACGGTATGTTTCGGAAATTTTTATTTTTTTCATTGTATGCCATATTTAATTACCGGGGTGGGGGGAGGGGGACCACAAAACTGGTTGGCAACATCTGTCTATAGGATGTCTGGGATCTATACAATATATATCAGAAGTCAGATTTAGGTCCGCTATTTTTGCAAACGAACATCTCCTTGGAGCCTGCTCTATTATGTTTTCCACTGTGTACTTATCAGTTAATTCAGAGTGCTCGTATCAAAACAATAACGTGATCGAGTTACCGAATCTCAATGTTGACAACGCCACTTTATTTGTGCAAGCTCGTCGCTCTTGGGGAGATATACTTTATTGACTAACAGTCTAATAAGGTTATTAAATAATCGTTTCATCTTTACATTACTGTAAAAAGAGGCTCTACAACCAACCCTACCAACCTCACCAGTCTAATAAAATGAGACTACACATTTCTGTCTTAAAAATGATGTTTCTTTTAAACTTATACAACTTGTAAAGTATAACAACTATACCTAGAATTGTATTTGTATGTTGTTAAGCACAGTAATCTTTAATTGTACATCAATCGAATCAAATGAAAGGTATCAACCAATAATCCCATAGTAGGAAATGACCGGTACGGTAAAGGGTATTTGACCCGAGGTTGCGGTGTCGCTGGATCACAGGCTCAACGTCTGATACCGAAGCCCTTGTTTGCTTAAGGACTTAACGGGTATTCCTCACACCACACGACACGATATTATGTTGTCGTGTTGCGTGTATTTGTCGTGAGGTGAGGTACTAATTGCTATCTATTGATGCTATAATGTTTTCTGTTTCATTAGTACAATCAAATAAATATGATTTCGTAATCAAAATAATATATTTGTAGCTCAAAATTTACTATAAATTAAACGACTTGCGGAGGGACTAGGGAGATGTGAATTTACAAAAGTAAATAATAATTAATGAACTTTAATAGATTTCGATTCTGTAAAATTTATAATCAAAGTAATTTTACACCATTGAAATTTTGTATATTTAATTGAATTAATTTAGAACACGATATTATCTTATATTTTATACACCAATAAGTCACGAGGTGTAAAGAGCCTCAAACTCAATATTTAATGAATGAGGTAAAACCGAAGTTCATCGTCTCTTTTCCTCTTGGATAAATTTTCTCTAAAGGTAGTTTATTGTTTTGCTTCTAATAAAACAGAACACGTAACTTTAGATTAAATCGTTCTACGTGAAAAGTAAATATTTATAATAGCTACATACCTTTAATAAAAAACTTATACTAACTACTTAAATTGCTACGCATTAAGGCTTGACTTGACCTGATAATACACATACAGATTTTATTAATTGCTCAAAAGGGCTTGTGTTTCACATACACGATTTAAAATGCATCTGCTCTATATACTAAACCTCTACATTTCACATCGATTTCATTAAAATTGTACAATAACATATTATCATATTTTCACGAAATAGCCTAAAAATTATGAGGTAGCTGTGTACGGTCCTTGTACGGTCACTTTATTACAATCATAAATATAAAATATACCGATTAAAAATATTTCTTTCGTTAATACGTATGATACGCCTCTTAAAACTTTAGAAGCTATAATAAAATATCTGGCGACAAAGTTCCCTTTTTTAATTTGTTTTCATAAAAACTTATAACGACTCCTTTGTGATAAATTTCTTGATAAAGGTCGATGACTCCTCGAATCTTTTGGGAATAGTTCTGTACACATAAAACCCTCTACTGCTATACTAACATGAACGTTTTTGATGGTAGGTGTGATATTTCTTACGCAAATACGCGTCATATAAAGAAAATTTGGCAAAATACAAAAAAATTAGTTAAATATCATCCAAAGAAACAGCTCCAGTCGTGCATATATCGTTAAACCTAAACCTTTCCAAGCATTTAAAATAAAGACCGGCAACACACTCGCCATACAGGGGTATGGCAAGTATACCCCTGTATGGCCCAATACCAGGGGGTATTGTGGGTACAAGTGGGCGACGATGATAATTTACCATCAGATGACTCGTCTGCACGTTTGCCTGCTCTTCACATACAAAAAAAAATATTATAAAATATATTATACCACTTTACTAGATTTTACTATAACCTGTTTTTTATTCATTCTCACATACAAAACAGGTTATGTATGTAAAACTCAATAAAAAAATGGTTGCCTGTAAAGTCGGTTTTACGGGCGAAGATTTTACGTGACAACGTCTTTTTCTCGGTAGAATATTTATGTGCTGCGCGCGCGGCAGACCGCGGGCCTCTCTCTCGTTCGGTGACTCATCGTAACGTTACCGAGCGTTACACTTTTTCATAAGTGACTCACAGTCGCAACCTAATTTAAGACGTTGTCACGTCAAAACATAAACATTGACTCTGAAACTGTACAATATATTCTATATTTTCTCGGGAAACGACGCACGTGTTCCAGTTTAAAGTTCGCACGTGTCTATGAAAAACAAGAAGCAAAGCGCTTCAGAACAACCGCACACCTCGCTCAAAGCAAAGGATGTCTTGTGTATAACAGTCTATCTGCTGTAAGGAGAGCTCAAAAGACTCAACACTAATGTAATTAATCTTCCAATCTACTAGTTGTTAAAAGTTTTACAAAGTGAAACTTTGCAATTGTCAGCCGGCATCTTGCGAAGGGTTAATTATAGTCTTTGTTTTTCTTAACCCTGCAGAGTTCTACGCTGTGATAACAAAGAAAAACGAAGCTTCAAGTTTTATAAGTTAGAACTTTATATTAAGTCTTGTAATGAAATTTCTACGCAATTTTGTAAAAAAAAAAACAATTTAGCCTGACAACGTTTACATAATAGTATTTAAAATCTTGTGTTATATTACACGTAGGTAATATTGATTTATACTGTAGATTTATCATTTTGAATATACACAGATTCAAATTCTAGTAGTTACACTTCTGACATGTGTGCTCGGTACACACGCTTCTCTTTGTGTTACTTTGTTTCTCCTCCATTTTGTTTCTCCTGACTCCTTCTTTCGTATTGTGGTGTGTAGCTTGTTTCTGAAATAAATGTTTATTAGGTATATTCTCTATACTCACGTGACAGTAGCCGGCGGGTTGGCATGCACGAGGCACGGCAGCCACACATCCGCGCCGCGCCGCACGCTCGCCTCCCATGCACCGTGCAGCAGCGCGCGTGGCGCGGACGGCATGCTCATCGCTGTAAAAGTAATAATTGATACCATTTTCCGTAGAAGGGTTACAAAAAATCGCTTACATTATGTACATAGTACGTAGTGTAGGTATTTTGGTATTGAATAGAAAAATAAGATGATTTTCAATTACGCAAAAACTAATCACATATTACTTAAATTTTAACATTAAAAAAAACATTCAATTTATAATTCGATAAACTCCCATAAAAATACTCCTATCGTATAACCCAAAGATTTTTTTCATATTCCAGATACTTACGCGAAACATCTATACTGACAGGAATGCTCCTCCGGCGCTCCCCCGTGAGGGAGTCCAGTACGGAGCAGGAGTACTGCACCCTGGAGTCGTCAGCTCGCACCGAGCGGATGACCAGCTTCCAGCCCTCGTCCACCACCAGCGCTGGACCAGCTGGAAGCAAGTTCTATTGAAACAGAGGCAGAGAGCAATTGCCTCGCTTAGTTCTGTATAATAGCGTATTATTTACTAAAAATTTTGTCCACTTTCAACATTTATACGTAAAATTGTTTCATAAGCTAAATAAAAAAATGGTTGCCTGTAAAGTCGGTTTTACGGGCGAAGATTTTACGTGACAACGTCTTTTTCTCGGTAGAATATTTATGTGCTGCGCGCGCGGCAGACCGCGGGCCTCTCTCTCGTTCGGTGACTCATCGTAACGTTACCGAGCGTTACACTTTTTCATAAGTGACTCCCAGCCGCAACCTAATTTAAGACGTTGTCACGTCAATAAATTTGTGAAAACAGTTAATTAAGAAATATAAAAGCAAAACTGTCAATTAACGAACACAAGAAAAAAAGAACACAAAAATAAAAAGCGATTGTGCTTCTGAATATGAAGTAAATAATAAACGTTTGTATTGTATTTATTTAAATAATTGTATACACGAAAAACTTGTTTTTTCGCAGTCTGCGTCATCCCGCGGGAAATTATTTTAATTCGGGGAACAAATTTAATAACAACGTTCAATCAATCTGCATAGACCAAATAAATTGTTCAAATTAACAAAGTATACAAACAGCGAAATGGGATTTAAAAGTATGCTTTTCTTTCAACAAAGTAATTCCCCAAAAATTACTGAATAATTTAATATAGAATCTCTCAAGTTGAAGCATCATAGTTTTATCACATTTCAATTTTGAAGATCAATCCTTTTTAAAGATAAATATTTTAGCTATAAATAAACAAATGCGTAGGCACGAATCATAAAACAACGTAAGTTACAGGCATGTTGGCATCTCTGACAGGGTCATGTTTATTTTTAAATTTAATTAATATAGGGAATTACAAATTCATAAGTCAATATCAAGAGTTATTTTTAAATACATGTAATTCTTAATTTAATTTTTGTTAGTTTGTAACACTGAGCTACGAAACCGATTTTGTGAATTCTATTAAAACAATTTATACCGCCGCGGCCGCATCAATTTTTAAGTACCCATTTGATTAGTTATTTTTGAAGTGAAACTTCTTTATCGGGGTTGGACAAAAATTTTGTGTAACGTTTTTGCGTTACGCGCCATCTTTTTTTATTTTACAACCTTTACAACTCGATCATTAGGAATTTATTACCTCTATTGTTCGAACAAAAATAAGTTACCGCCTTTAAGAACTTGCCGACAATGTAAGTACACTATTGTTTCTTAGAAAACATTTTAGGAGTATACGATAATAAATCTATGACTCACGTAAACACGTGTTTGCTTGATTGGTGTTCAATTATGATTTTGTGAATTCAAAATTTATAAGAATAAACCTAAAACTCTTTATGTCCAATCAAAATCCGCCTAAGTCGAAATCCTTTATAAGTTGAAACTAACTAACTCGAATTTTTTGGCGTCTCCCTTGGTCTTTTGAACTACCGCACGAGCGGAGCGAGCGAAGCGAGCGAGTCGCGGCAGTGGCCGGCGTATATATTCAAATAGGTAGCGAGGAGCGAAGCGACGAGCATCTTAGGTTAACTTTTGAACTACCGCACGAGCCGAGCGAGCGAAGCGAGCGAGTTGCAGCAGCGGCTGGTGTAAATATTTAAATAGGTAGCGAGGAGCGAAGCGACGAGCGTGATTGAGTGAGTGTGGGCACATGGTTGCAAAATGCTTGCTCTCATCTCGTGTTTGCAAATAAGGATGCACCCAGTACTTCTTTCTTTGCTTTTCTTCTTTACGTAACGTGTGTAAATGTAGTAAATAGCTGCAACTTCTTCCATTTCCATCTTTGAAAAGGATCGACATGACCGCAAATCGCAACGGTTCTTCAACCGCACTATGCGGGTAGCCGCATTGCGGGTAGCCGTCCGGCTGGCCGCATTCGCAACCGCATCCTGCGGTCAGCCGGACGGCTACCCGCAATGCGGCTACCCGCATAGTGCGTATGAACCCTTAGACTAACGTATTTCTGTAATATTGTATACAAGCTGTGTCGCGCGGTTTCACCCGCGTGGCTCCGCTCCTGTTAGTCTTAGCGTGATAATATACTATAGTCTATATTACTCGTGGATAATGTAGCTTTCGAATGGTGAAAGAATTTTTAAAATCGGTCCAGTAGTTTATGAGCCTATTCATTACAATCAAACAAACAAACATACAAACAAAGTTTTCCTCTTTATAATATTAGTGTAGATAGTAAATTATTTTTTTGAAAAATAAGGTCATAAAGAAGTTTCACTTCTTACGTGTGTACTCTAGTACACGTACACATTTTTTTACAGCTTTAACTTCATTACTACCAGAAGAACAAGTACAGTACTCCAAAATTAATAATGCGCATGCAGATCTAATTATCTATGCTAATTATCGTATTTCCAGAAACACCCGAATCACCCCGAATCATTGAATCGTAAGTGCCCTAAACAATGCACTTGCATCTTGCACCTTGTTCGAAAGAAATAGGAGTCAATTCAGAGTCATACACAATCGAAAACAATGCGGGCGATAGGTGACGGTAGCCTGTCAGTCAAAAAATTCAAAAATCCGTCAGTTGTCTTTATATATTGGTGGTGACCGCACGTATTATCTCTGTATGGAATTATATAGAGCTGCTGTTACATACCCTTCGTAGTTTTGTTTCAAAGTTGAATTTTCCGGTAAAATGATTATTTACACAGGTAGCAGATAGCAGCGGGGAAAGTGAAAATTAATAACAGCATAATGAAAGTTCTGATCATTCTACGATATCAGAAATAGAGATAATCCCTGATTCTGTAATTGGACTGAGATTTTAATGATTATATTTCACAATTTAAATGTAAACCAGTGTTTGAAAATCATTTTTTTAAATATAAACTTTGTCTTATTTTAACCTTCCATACATCCATCATTACGCCAGCTTCAGTAAGACACTTTAATAGTTCTAAGTATAGAATTTTCCAAGTAAATCAATACAACAAATATATATTCGCAATCGTGTGGCTTATCCTCGCTATTAACTTACATTGAATTATCGAAACAAATTTCGTTACTTATCTCTTTTACCATAAAATCACAATAAAACTCATAATCCTAATAAACTATGCATGAAGAAAATACATTTAACCACTCTATATACCTACATATCGTCTTCGGAGGCTCGGGGAATATGACAGTTGCCGAACAGTGACGAATTTTTCTATGCGCATTATCTGTTTGGGAGTACTGTACACGTCTTTATCTAGTGAAATATAATTTAATGTTATTAATTATTAGCTATGTCTTACACATCTGATCACCCGCAGACACCACGCTATCGTCTCTATACCACGCAGCTACCGTGGCGTGGTCGCGCACCGCGGAGGGCGCGGCGCAGGTCACCACGGCTGGACCTCCGACCTCCGCTGGCGTAGACGTCGCGTGGACCTGCCAGTCTTGCCATACCACTGTGGAAGAATAGGCTAAGTTAGAGATTGATATCAATGTTTGTAATGGATCAATTAGACTAAATTAAAATGTGAAGAAATTAAACATTCTATTGCCACAAAGCAGAGATATTTTAATACTATTAAATGGACAAAAAATATGCATTTTAATATTAAATCTAAAATTTTTTTTTGATAATTTTGAACTGCAAAAATAAGAACGAAAGCGCTTAGTTTCAAAGAGTAACAATAAAAAAAATGGTTCAAACTTTAAAGCTTGAACCATTTTAACGACTTACACCGTGTTATTTTTTTAAGTCTAAAATAAGAGATAGCTGTAACGCATCCACGCTATAAATATTTTTACAGGAACATATCTAAGAGCCGTAACTCATGTGCCACGTATGATATTCCATAAATATTTTATGTTCGCCAAAACACAGACCCGTAAACCTCTTAGCTAAGACCTTGTTTAATATTCTGCGCTCAGTCCCAAATCCGACTATATACCGGTATATGAATACACCACGTAGTGGGAAATAAAACAAATATAATATTACCTGTACCTTCACCACGTTACAAATCTTACAAATGTTTAATGTTTACATTTGTTGTAATTTAAACATAAGTTATAAAAAAGAATAAGAAACCAGTTTCTTATATTGGTATTATTAGATATTTATAGTTTACTAGTGGTCCGCCCCGGCTTCGCCCGTGGTACATATTTCGCAATAAAAGGTAGCCTATGTCCTTTCTCAGGTATCAAAATATCTACATACCAAATTTCATGCAAATTGGTTCAGTAGTTTAGGCGTGATTGAGTAACAGACAGACAGACAGAGTTACTTTCGCATTTATAATATTAGTATGGATTTATTTCCAAGTTTAAGGGCCTGTTTCACAGCTATTATTACAGCTATTTTTTTTTATCAGTCAGTGAAAACGTCACATCTTTAAATAAACGTCACAATATCACGCGTCATATTAATTATTTAAAGGTGTTATTGCTATAAATAATTTTACACCTACGTTTTCAAGATCATCATATTATTACAGTTCAGTAAAGGTCAAGTTATGAGACGTTGTAGTGGGCAGACACCTTAATCCTTTATCAAACTTTATCGTATTTTCACTTTGACAAAGTTCTCGTGTCCTTTTCCAAGATTCCAGTACATATCAAATTTCTATAAATAAGAATTGTGTAGGCTTCGAAAATACGCAGGCAGTTATAATTTATTTGTAATTCGAAACTTCAATCGAATTAAAACAAAATTCTAGCATTTTAAGCATTAATTAGGTCTAAGTGGGGATTTAGGAATATTGTACGGTTTACGTAGTACATCGAATGTGGACTGTATATAGGTCGCGCTAAATGCTGCTAATAATGCTATGATATTATGGGACAACTGGGAACACTTTAATTACTGCTAATAATTATATATAATTTACGCGGATTCGAGCGGATAGATTAGCACTCGGGCGCTGCTATGGAAGAACTGCGCTTTCCGGCCGGCTCGGCCGTCGCACGATAATACTGCTGAGGCAGCTTGACCTCATTTACGTTATTGCTCAATTATTGTAATATGTAATGTAGCTATAGATAATAAGTAATAAATGTTTAAAATAAAATATTTGTTCGCTGCTCGAACATGCTCCCGAGGCCCACAGAAGAAATATATTAAATTTTTATAAGAGTCTTGAAATGTTTATAATGCTTAAAGATTATAATTCCACCACTGAGTCACTTATTATAGCAGAGCGTTTGTTAGCTATTGGAGACGTCGACCTATCGCTCCTTTTAAAACGCGCACTTGCCCATCGTCTGAGTCTGTTTTGTTCACATGATGCTACTTCACTTATACACTCTCCCCGCTCGGGTAAGGGAGACTCACGAACACTAGTAACACTTTTTTGATGCACGCACACACTAGAATCGACACACTCTTGGGGTATTGTCCGAGATTGAATAGTTTGTTGCGCTGCTGGGACGCTCTGCTGTTGGGCTGCTGGGACGCTCTGCTGTGGAGTCGCTCGACTCCTTCGCCACCACACGAAGAAAAGGATGCTTGCTAATATTGTTAGTGCTAGTGTTCCATATGACACTGCGTATTGGTGTAGGTCGTGTTGTGAAATACCTAAGGTATCCGTATTCTCGACAGCGTTTTTCATGATTTTTATTTTCTCCCCAAGAGTTTTTAATGATGTGTTGATATCTTCGTTGTCGGAGTAGTTTGTGATAGGCAGAGCAGAGTTAATCAGATTGTGAATGGGATTTAATTTGGTTTCTAATATGTCCGGTTTCAGATATAGCTTGTTTTCAAGTTGCTTAAATGAGTACAGTGTGATATCTTGTCCCTTTATTATGCATTGTTTGCCTAGTGATATAAGTCCGGCCTTGCTGACTTGACGCGACTGTATGTCATCGTCACACAGAATGCGTATGTGTGCAGTATCGCATTGAAAATATAAATATGTAGTTAGATCGTGTAATTGTATCCAACTACTTTTACAGCTGTTTATATTGTAATTACATTTATTATTTTTTATTTCGCAAAAACGTTCATTGTTGCTAAAGCTTATTATAGGACCGTGCAATTGGCAAAAATAAATATCATTCTGGTTTTGGCATGCTTGTAGTTCGGCTAATGTTAATGTAATGTAGGCATCTCTCTTTATGTTTATAGAAATATATTCCGCTATTGGTTTTATACTTATCATATTGCTATTAACTTGCTTGGGTATGGGTATCCCGTATCAATCTATATAGTTGGAAATTGTCCCGGCTAATCAATGGTATGAGTATTTCAAATATAAATACTGAGCCGACCGCATTGAAAAGACCGCGCCGCGCCGGGTTCTTGACCGCGCGTCGAAATGCTGATTCAGTAACAGCTGGTTGTAGTATTGCAGTTCATTGTAATCGTGACGTATTTGTAACAAGATAGTCTGGCAGTGATTCGATTCATTCATATTAGTGCAGGTTTTTTCTAAGTAATCCGATAAAAGATCTGCCGCTTTGTTCCCTTGCCAATATGGAGACATGTCAAAATATGCGATTACCTTCCATTTGTCCCTAGCTAGTTGCATTTCGCCCATCGAGTCAAAGTATATGGATAGATTGCTTTCATGCTGTTTTAACTTATATTCCGCTGTAGAGTACGATAAAATGCTCATAAAAAATATTAACGATAATACGACGCTTACAAGTTTTGAAGGAATATTTTGTCTGATTCGACTTTTCTTTCTTTCGCTTTTCAATTCGCTGCTGGTGTTTTGAATGGATATATTATTATTTTGCTGATGACTGCTTTTTTCTTCGAGTGGTAATAATGATAATTTTACTACTGGCCGCTTTAAGATCCCATTTTTTGTTTTTAATGTAACGACTCTTACTAACCCGTCGCTTCCTGGATGGGTTTCTACTACTCGGCCCACTGGCCACTTCCCGGCTGGCATAATATCATCGTGAATGGTCACTAAATCCCCTATTTTAAGGTTCCTTTGAGGTTCTAACCATTTGCTTCGAACGGTCAACTGGCTGAGATATTCATTTTTCCAACGTTTCCAAATATCATTAAAAGTTTTATTTACTAAGTACCATCTAGTCCTGGCATCATGTGCTGTTTCTATTAGAGTATTCTCCGCTCGCTGATGTAAGAAATGTGAAGGTGTTAAGAAATCTAAATCTTCTACGTCTTCCGTAAATGAACATAAAGGCCTTGAGTTAAGGCATCCCTCTATTTGGGCAAGGATTGTGCTGTATTCTTCAAAGGTTAAGGCTTGCTCTCCCACTACTCTTTTTATATGCTGTTTTAGGCTTCTTATCGATCTTTCCCAAATTCCTCCTGCGCTAGGCCACGATGGACAGTTCCAGTGCCATTCTATCTCCATTTCAGTGATTTCTTTGTAAAAACTATCGCTAAAATTGCTTATTAATTTATTATATTCTTGTTGTATAATTTTATTTGGTCCGACAAAGTTCGTGCCATTATCTGAATATATATGCTTTGGGGTTCCGCGTCGTGCTGCCATGCGTCGCAGAGCCGCTATGAAAGTAGTGCTGCTAAGGTCAGAAACTATTTCTATATGTACAGCTTTCGTCACCATGCATATGAATAACGCTATGTAACCTTTCGTGGTTTTTACTCCTCGACCTTTATTAATCTTGACGTTGACGAATCCTGTAAAATCCTGTATGATAAAATGGAGGAGCTGGATTAACACGATAGCTAGGCAGATCTCCCATTAGTTGATGTAATTTCGTAGGCTCTCGCTTTTTACATGTGATACAGGTACGGAGTTGTTTTTTTGTTGCTCGATATCCCTTAACTATCCAGTATTTTTTCCTTAAAATTGAAATAGTAATTTTTGCTCCACCGTGAAAAGAAAGTTCGTGTGCTTCGTTTATAAGTAGTTCTGTTAAACGCCCGCTATATGGAATAATTATTGGGTATTTCATATCTTCGCTGATGTTTGCATTCTTTAAACGACCTCCAACCCTTAAAAAACCATTTTCATCTAAAAATGGATTTAAGCTTAATAATGTACTAGTCGATCGTAATTTATTTTCCTTTTTTAATTGCTCTAAATCAGCTGAGAATTCAGTCGATTGAACATATTTAATAATTGCCGTTTTAGCTTTTCTCACGTCTTGTAATGTGAGATACGTCGGCCTTTGTTTTAATGACGGTGTAATCGCTCGTAATATCCATGCTAATACTCGTACTATTTTCATTAATGAACTATATTTGTTTAATAAATTATCTATTATGCTTGATGTGTATGTTTTTTGAATGATATTTACTTGTTTTCTTATTTCTAAATTTGTCGTATAATTAGTGTGCTGCTGCTTATCTTTAAAATCTGAGCTCAATAACCATTCTGGACCTTGCCACCATAATAAATTTTCTTTTAATTGTAATGCTGTTTGACCTCGACTCGCTGCGTCAGCTGGATTTTCTTTCGTTTTTACATAGCGCCATGATTGAGGTTGCATTGTTTCGTGGATTTTCTTTACTCGATTTGCTACAAAGGGCTTCCAACGGTCGGGGTTACCGTTGATCCAACCAAGAGCTACCATTGAATCGCTCCAACCATAAATTTCAACTTTTGTGCTGTTGATGCTATTTTTTATTTTATTCATTAATTTTGCTAATAACTCCATGGCACATAATTCTAATCTAGGTAAAGATACTTCTTTTTTATTCGGTACTAATCTGGATTTTGCTGCTATTATTATAGTTGAGATTGCGCTATTTTTTGCGACTCTGGCATATATGACGCATGCATAGGCTTTTATTGAGGCATCGCAGAACCCATGTAATTCAATTATGCTATTCTCATCACATTTATACCATCTGGGAATTTTAATACATTTTAACGTATTTAGCTCCTTTTTTATTTTTATCCATTCGCTTTTTATATCTTGGGAGACTGGATCACGCCATTCAAGATCTGCTTGTAACCATACTTTTTGAAATAAAATCTTAATTTTTGTTGTAAGCGGTGTCAACCATCCTAATGGGTCAAATAGCTTAGACATTTCCGATAGTAATTTTCTTTTCGTTAACTTTGCTGAGTTTTCATATAATACGCTATCATAGTCGAATACAAATACGTCACTAATAGGGTCCCATCGTAGGCCTAAAGTTTTCGGCGTGTTTTCCGTTTTAAACATAAATGTTGATTGCTCGTCTCGTTCTTTGTTGATTATGTTTTCAATGAGGCTCTTATCATTTGCAATCCATTTTCTCAATAAGAACCCTGCTCCGCTAAGTACATGATTCACCTCCGCTATTTTTTGCTGACCTTCGCTAATTGTGTGTGCCCCCGAGATGTAGTCATCCATATAAAACTCTTCTTTAATGCTTTTTGCTGCTTTTGGGAAATTATTTTGCTCATCTTGTGCTAGCTGATTCAACGTCATAATTGCTAAGAAAGGTACTGCTTTGGTTCCGTAAGTAATAGTTGTTAGTTGATACGCTTTTATAGGCTGGTCTGGGCTTGATCTCCACCATATCTGTTGAAATTTTTGGTCTTCTTCTTTTACTAATATTTGTCGATACATTTTTTCAATATCAGATGTATAGGCGTAACGGTATAGTCTCCAATAATTGATAATGATACTTTGTAAATCCTTTTGCATATTGGGTCCCTTGTGCATAACGTCGTTTAAGCTGTAGCCTGTCGTGGTTTTTGCTGATCCGTTAAATACGACTCGTAGTTTAGTGGTGCTGGATGCTGCTCGCTGTACCCCATGATGTGGTAAAAAACATTGTACGCTTGAATTTAATGCTGCTAGTTTCATGTGTCCCAGTTGTATATATTCGCTCATAAATTGCTTGTATTGCTCCGATAATTCATGCTGCTTATTAAGTTTATTTTCTAAATTCTTAAATTGTGCTAACGCTAGTTTTTCAGACGATCCCAATTTTTGTAACGCTTGATCCTCTATAGGTATGCTTACTTCATAACGCCCGTTTTTTAATCGCTTTGTAGTTGCTAAGTAATAATCTAAACATTGCTTATCTTTCGCTGACATATCATTTTGCTCCTGTATATCCTCTATTTTCCAAAAATCTTGAATTTCTTGTATATGATTCAAAATAACGTTGCAGCGGAATGTATTTATGCTGCCTCCACATAATAACCATCCCAATTGTGTCTGCTGTGCTAGTGGTTGTGAGATTTCGCGGCCTCGAATGATCCCATCTAACATAATATATGAATAAATATCTGCTCCAAATAAAATATCTACTGCTCGGCTTTTGTTAAATTCTGGATCTGCTAAGTTTAAGTGCGCTATACATTTCGACCAGCCGGGTTTTTCAAACGATCTATTAGGTAAATTTTTTATAAGATTAGTCATAATGAATGTATCGACGTTGAAGGTAAAATTGTTTTATATAGATTGGCAATTAATCTTGAGTTTTCCACGACAGTTGTTTTCTTGGCCCCCTACACCAAGGACGATCCCTTTGCATTTTTGACGTTTTAAGCCCAGTTGCTGTGCTGCTCGTTCGGTTATGATACTAATTTGAGACCCTTGGTCGATCAGTGCTCGCATTATGTGCTGTTTGCCATCTTTAGCTGTTACCTTTACCAATGCGGTGGCTAAAAGTACTTCAGAATCATCTTGCTGAGACATATTCGACATTTTTGATTTTTGGGGCTGTAATAGACCTGTCTTTGGGTGTTGCTACTCATCAATTTTTTATTTCTAAAATTCTCGCTAGTTTGCTGCTTAAAACATTCGTGTAATAACGTGTGATGTGGGCCAGCACACACATGACACCGTTTATTCGAAGTACATTGACTTCCATTGTGATCAAAAATGCAATTAATGCAAAACCGTAGTTTCTTAACCGTTTGTAGTTTATTCATAAATGATAATTTAATAAATTGTGGACAATTAGTGAGCGCGTGTTCGAAATTGCATAAGGGGCATTTTTTCGCTGAGGTGTGCATTGACGTCAGTGACCTCTTTACTTGGCTATTAATATTAATTCTATTTGAATTAATATGTATGGGTTGTCTGTTCGTTGCTAATAATTGGTTTGATGTTCTATGATATCTTTGTTCTGCTGCTGAATTTTGGTTTCTTCGTGATGATTCAAGCGATGTAAATTTGTTTTCAAGAAAATCCAAAAATTCTTGTAGTATAGGGAGCTCTCGAGTGTTTTTTAATGATTCTACGTATTCAGAATAAGTTTCGCTGTCTAATTTTTGCGATAATAAATGTACCAATAGCGGATCCCAAGTAGTTATATCTACGCCTAGGTTTTTTATAGCGTGCAAGCTTTCTAATGTGACGTCATGTAATTTCTTGATTGCTAGATATGATTGCTGCTGTATATTAGGTCAATTGAGAAATATGTTAACGTGCGATGTAAAAATTAGCTTCTTGTTATCAAATCGATGATTTAGTATGTTACAACAAACTAAATAATTATCGGAGCTGATAGGCAAATGCTGTATAAGGCGCTCGGCTTCCCCGCTTACTTTAGCTTTCAAAAATTGCATTTTTTGCGCGTTCGATATTGATGTATTTTTATGTATAGCTTCATTAAAAAGGTCTTTGAATGATACCCACTGATGATAATTGCCAGAAAATGTCGATATATCCATCTGTGGAGTTGATTTATCTCTATGACTTGTTGCACACATTTTCGAATTTATAGCTCTCTTTGTATTGAATATTTTTTCATGCTTAGTAAAATTAATTTCGTACGCTTCATCTTCCTCTCCAAGTTCACCAACTATCTCCCAATGTAGATTTTCCACCACTGTCCATCGATTGTGGAGAATACGAAGGGAGTCTTCATATTCCCACTTCTCCTCCAAATTATTCACATCAATATTGCTTACTGCTCTGCTAAATGTTTTAAAATTGACTTCCTGCTTTCGAGATAAATCATCTAATTTGCTGTTGGTCCCCCGTGATTGAAATGTTGTAGACCTAGGCGTCGTTTGCGATTCTAAACCGGATCCTCCCGCTTTCGGCTCTAGATGAGCTTGCTTTTGTAATAAAAATTTATCGTATGCGTCACTGATAGCTTCCTTTGTTCGAATATAAATGTCTTGAATGTTAATAAATTCTTCCCGCATAAAATATTGATGCTGTGTCGATTCATATTTTAAAAGCTTTTCATGATTTTTCTGGCATTCATCCCATAAAGATTTTAATATATCTTAACGCTGTCTGCAATATTCGATACTCTTACGCTCTGCACTATCTTTTTTAAAATTCGCTAATAACCTCTTTATTTTCTCCTTGATCTCTAGTTGGACCGTATATAAAGCTTCCATTGTAATATAAAACAATCAAACCGTAGAAATAAAAAATAAAATGGAAAATTCTTACTTGGCTGTCTCGGATACGGTCGATGTGGCTACGTCCCCGGATACCTTAGGTTGCTTGCTGTTGCTGGCTGACGTGGCGGTTGACGCGTGGCGGCAAGTGCTGGTGACGTAGGCGGCTGGCTTACGTCTCCCTGGTTGCTGGTTGTTGATTCCTTGTTGCTAATTGCTGATGGCTATTTGCTGCTTGCTGATTGCTAGATGCTAATTTTTGGTCACTGATTGTCTGTTGCTAATTGATAGTTGCTGATTGCTGAATGCTAGATGCCAATTGCTGGTCGCTTAATGCTGATTGCTAGATGCTGATTGCTGGATGCTAGATGCCTGATGCTAAATGCTAGTTGCTGGTCGCTTATTGTTGATTGCTAGATGCTAGATGCTGGATGCTAGTTGTCAAGTGCTAGATGCTAATTGCTGGTTGCTAGATGCTAGTTGCTAGATGCCTTTTGCAGTTCACGGATTGCTGATTGCTACTTGCTGTAGGCTGGTCGCTGAATGATGATTTCTGATTGCTACTTGCTATATGCTGGTCGCTGATAGATAATTGCTGATTCTGCTAATTCTGCTGTTCTGTTAATTTCTATTCCGCTCGAATGCTGCTGCTAGATATTCTGGTAAGGGGTTTTGCTGCTGGCTGGCTGTACTTTGCTCAGGGCGATGTGCGTGGCGACACGTGGACGCTGACGCAAGCTCTTTTATGGCTTGAAAATGCTGGATTTTGTATCTCGTTAAAATGCTAATTTTGGCTGCTGTTGAATGATATACTGCTTGCTTGTAGTTATAAGATAACTAGGTTTCCGCCCGCGGCTTCGCCCGCGCAGTCAAAGAAAAACCCGCATAGTTCCCGTTCCCGTGGGATTTCCGGGATTGCGTCATTTTCCCGGGATAAAAAGTAGCCTATGTCCTTTCTCGGGTATCAAAATATCTCCATACCAAATTTCATGAAAATTGGTTCAGTAGTTTAGGCGTGATTGAGTAACAGACAGACAGACAGAGTTAATTTCGCATTTATAATATTAGTATGGATACGCTGAATAAATATCACGGGGGAAGAAGGGACACGTGGATTTCCAGTTCCACGTCACACTTTACACTCGCGACGCGGCACACTTTTTTACGGTAATCCGGCTCGAAAATGTACGGTTTACGTATTACATCGAATGTGGACTGTATATAGGTCGCGCTAAATGCTGCTAATAATGCTATGATATTATGGGACAACTGGGAACACTTTAATTACTGCTAATAATTATATATAATTTACGCGGATTCGAGCGGATAGATTAGCACTCGGGCGCTGCTATGGAAGAACTGCGCTTTCCGGCCGGCTCGGCCGTCGCACGATAATACTGCTGAGGCAGCTTGACCTCATTTACGTTATTGCTCAATTATTGTAATATGTAATGTAGCTATAGATAATAAGTAATAAATGTTTAAAATAAAATATTTGTTCGCTGCTCGAACAAATATTAATAAGATTATTTAATAATCTAATTACTGAATTTTTTTAGCTCCCAAATTGAAATGTAACATACCCTTTTAACACTTACTTTTAATAAATTTACCTCACTCACTCATGAAGCCAATTAACACCGATTTTATGAAAGTAATGTAATATTACCGCGCGTAACCCAATTTATATTTAAGGATTAATTTACTTTCGTTTCATACATAGCTCTACCTTCAGTGCTTTTACATTTCGTAATATTCCCGAACAATACAAAGTAGAAATAAATTCTTACAGAGGACTTGCAAAACTATATAGAAAAATGTATTTAAATACAGATTGTCAATTGAATACAACAAGCAAAGTTTGAGTCAGTCATCCAAATGAATTCAGGCATTCAAAAGATTGTCCAAGATTACACTAATTCCACGAACTAACTCACAAAGGTCCCGTTAACTTTGCTCAGTAATTCAGCTCTTTTCATTAAAACAAAATAGTTTTTTCTGATAATTGAAAGCGCCAGTTCAAAGCGTTATAAAAGTTGCCGGTTCACTTTTTAATCAAACGAGAATCGCGGCTTGTACTTAAAGTTTTTCACTGAGGAAATTAAATTTAAATATTGGTGGAAGTTAGAAAGGAATTACTTCTTTTAGTTACGCTTCTTTAATATTGCTGTTCATTCAACAAACATAATATAAAAGAAAAACAAACAAGACTTATTTATACGTACAAATACATTGTTTCTCACTATACTGTCATGCTTACGTTAAACACATAGTGAACTTTAATTCCAAGAATTTACTTCATTTCAAGAAGGAGGTTGTATACGACTCTACAAAGAAGTACTTAGCCCATAAAAAACTCCAATCTTTCATCCCGCGGCATATTTAAAGCGCTTCTTTAGCGTAACATGAATATACGAATAAATATAGGTATCCATCAAATTTCCATTCCTTGAAGCTACGCAAAGACTGATATCTCAATTAAGGTTCGTCGCCCTCGCAGCCTTTGAAGTATCAATATAATCAGACCCTGATAAAGTCCACGTAATTCGGATAACAGCCAAGTTTCATAAGAGTCGAATTTTAATGCGAACTCGTTAAGAATGTTGAAAACATACGGGCTAATATTTCGAAGAAGATCGTGGCTAAAGGCATTTTAATAGAGATTGGCTAGGTGTGCAATTATTTTCTAAGGTGGAAAGCAGAATGCAAAGATGTTTGTTGGGTGGATGTTTGTTGAGTGGATGTTTTTATGTTTAATGAGATACATAAAATGTATCAATTTAATTTACGTTCGATGAATGTATTTGTAAAGGTAGTAAAAGATCGGTGTGAATGTAAATGTAGAATTAACACCTTTGCGTAAACGCGCATAATTTTTGTTTGTGTATTTTCGTTTTTAAAATTAATTCAAAGTTAAGTTTTAAATAACCGAAGTGACCTTACCTTGGGTCGTGTTTAAATTTGAAACTCAACGATTCAATTAAAGTTGCCTCGTTTAGGCCTTTTTGAATATTTATATTGCAAGTATGTACTATTTTTAATAGTTATAAATTTTGACAATTTGACCTCAATGGTATGAAAACAGATGCAGGTTATATAGTTATATATTATACAGTATTTGTATAAAATGCAATAATTCCATAAAGGTTTTCAATTTAATATATAATTATTTAAGAATTATTTCTTGTCTAATTCATTAATTTTTGAATGAACAGATGGAGATTATCATCACACACATTTTATTACTACAACCATAAACTTATATAAGAACAAATAAAAATGTGAATAAGCTCCCATAATACAATTCTTTTTAAATAATATTTTTAATTATCAAGAATCAAATTGGGTTGAATTTCAATTAAATTTATTTAACGTCCCTTGGCATCAAATTTAATTATTGACTGATACATTTATCACAATTTTATCACAATATTTCAATTCTAGGACATTATTATTTTTCGTTGTTAGGGAAGAAGGTATAAAGTACCTTAGAGTAACAGGAAAATCATTTGAGGAAAGCGTATATCTTATATACCTTTATTTAAATTCAGAAAGATACAAGCGTAAGACGAGTTGATCTTAATTTAATGTTTTATTATTATAGAAATGAATTTAATGTTTTACATAACACATAAGGTAGTAGGTGTTTATTCAATTATTATGTGTTGGTTTAAAATATTAAACAAAGAACACTTTTTAACTCTTGTTCTAACTTATATCTTTTCTATTATTTAGTAAAATGCCGTTATTTTTTAATTACAATAATACGATTTAATTTCATAAATATGTATAAATTTCTTCCTCCTAAGCTTTCTCCGTAATTCCTCAATTCCCCTTTATTTCCAATATATATATAATTATATACTACGCGTGTAACTCAAAATATTATTCCCGCTCAAAAATGAGCAGTCCGCGGCGCCACCAACCAGAACAATTTAATTGGATCACAGGCAAGCACAGTTCAAATGTTTTCCAGTCCCTTATTACAAGGGTTTTTATCTCACGCGAACGTTTATTTTAATTTACGCGATTTTTCGAATAATATCTAACAAAAGAGACAAACTTGGATGTGTGTCATAGCTCAATTAACATAACACAATTTATTGTTTATTTTTTCAAGTTTTATGGCCTCTGAAATTTAAAAAGAAATAGTGTTTATAAAATCATGTAAAACGCTAAAGGTCAAAACTACCATATTTTTAAATAAGCTTGAAACAAGTAAAGTTTGTCTATAAAACTGTCTTGTAGAACTTAATAAAATATTATGATAAGAACTTTATTTATTTTGGCAAAGAATTTTGGTGAAAATGAAATTCAAGTTATTTAAATCTCAATATTACTAGGGTGTAATATTATAATTTGACCTTTAACACTCAGATGTCATGTTTTTAAGTAAGTCGTTTTATTTGAACAGATTGAAAATTCAATTTACTTAAATAATTCAAGTACCTACCTGAGTAAGTTAAGTGAAAAAATAAAGGTTTATGGTTGATTGTATATAAAATATCGTCATAAAAGATTGCTGTTCAAAATGATAATATTTTTTTTTGTTCAATAGCGAAGAAAAACATCATTTCCACACTTACTTATTTTCATTAATTCTTCATAAATTCGAAGAATTTTACATCAGTTTGAGAAAATTAAAGTTCCCATCTCAATGAAACGGGTCGCAAAATGCAGTGCGGTCAAGAAAGGCTGTCACGGAAATTAATCGACTAGCTGTGGAACTCCATAAGACCAGGCTTTTATAGTTAAAACTTATGTAATTTTTAAGATTTCCTTTCTTTTGAATGGCTTTTAAAATATTGTATTCAAAAATAAGAAGAAAATTATTACGTTATCGGTTATTGTGTATAATTCTTCTTTTGGTACGATTTTAATCTTAATGTAACAAAATTTGAAAATATCGTAGACGAGTTTTTATAATCTATTTCGTAATTTCCTTAATTTAGATTTTGAAATAAATATTCAAAATTGAACTATAAGTAAATAAAAAAAAACCGGCCAAGTGCGAGTCGGACTCGCGCACCGAGGGTTCCGTACATTGCTGTTTCTTTTGATTGCGTTGACATAGAAGTTTGATTTTGTTACAGCTTAAAGGTATTATAGACCTGAGTATTTGGTATGAATTTCAATTTAATACCTCTACGCGTTTATGAGGAAATGTGTAGTAAGTTTAAAATTATTAAAAAAAAATATATTATGTGATGTAACTAAAAATTTATGGTTTTCGTAATTTTTCCTTTATCTATGCTATAAGACGTTGCTTCGTACCAAATTTCAAGATTCTGAGTTCACGGGAAGCACCCTGTAGGTTTTGATTCCCTTGCAAGTGTCGAAAATTTGCGGCATAAACGGCTGTATCTTTTGATTGCGTTGGCTTAGAAGTTTGATTTTTTCACAGCTTCAAGGGACAGTAGACTTGAGTAATTGATATAAATTTCAGCTTCATACCTCCACGCGTTCCTGAGAAAAAGGGTCTTGACAGACGGACGGACGGACGGACGGACGGACAGACGGACAACAAAGTGATCCTATAAGGGTTCCGTTTTTTCCTTTTGAGGTACGGAACCCTAAAAACGGGAACACAATTTCAATATAATGTTATAAAAAGCACAATAAGTAGAAGTGCGTTACTCTTCCTTATATATACACATAAATTTCTGAAAAAAAAAATTGCACTGTCTCACTAAAACTGAGATAAAATTTCTAGAGGTATATAGATAACGAACGCTGTCACACCACGGAGGCTTTTAACTTGAACCGTGTTTAACGACTGTGACACTGGAGGCGAGGGTTGCTACGTAACTATATGTGTGAAGTTTAAATATAGCAAAAAATACATATTTTTATACCTATAATAATTGCTAGTCTACTTGCATTTATGGCCCTGTATACTTCAATAAATAGTATTCAGAAGTTTTTCTATCGTTGTAAGGAAGCGAAGAGCAATTAAAATAAAATTTTATCATATCCGATATCACTACATAACATAAAATAAAGTCGTTTTCTCTGTCCCCTATGAATGCTTAAATCTTTAAAACTACGCAACGGATTTTGATGCAGTTTTTTTTATAGATAGAGTGATTCAAGTTTAGTATAGTATATAATTTTATTAGGTTTTAGACAAAGCGGGCGAAGCCGCGGGTGGAAAGCTAGTTAGACCATAAATTATGGAAATGTGTAAACTTATAACTCGAACAGATTTCGCAATGTATTATGTACATAGTTTTGGTATACACTTTAAATATTTTATTATTTTTTTCCTTCTTTGAGTGTATCGCTTACTCCAATTAATGTTCAAGTGTGATCTCTGGTTTTATCCCTTTTTGTGACAGCTCTAGATGAGGATCGGGATCCTTAACATCTACGGACATAGGTGGAAAGGACAAACATATATAAGGACATATTGGGGACAAGGTTTAGCCGTCCGTAGTGTAAGTTAAGCTTGATTTGTAGCCCTTTTCAGTGTAGGTAAAGTTTACCAAAGAAAGATATTTTCTATCTTGAGTTATATATTATTATCATAAAAATAATTTTCATTTGATATATTATGTACGTCAATAGATAAGAATTCCTGTAGGTTTATTGTATTGATATTTGGAACAGAAAGACGAAGTTATAATCATAATATTACGATAAAATAATCATGTAAATATTTTAGAGTTTAGTTAGTAGTAAATTTTAATTGCTCTCGTATTATTTACAATGGAATATATAAGTCATTAAAAAAAAAAAACTAGAGTGATTTAAAAATCTGCTAAATAATTCAGACGTCTTATATCGTTTTGTATAACATTATAAGACGAGTCTTTTATCAAATTGCTTTTACTTAGATAACGCAAATTCAGTCTTTCAAACATAATTATATCACGCTTCAAATTTTTTAGTAGTCTTTTACAAGAAAATGCAAATATGAATCCATCAAATGAATATATCCATGAATAATTTAACAACAGCTCACTATTCATCTCTAAGCACTCCATTATATTTCATCTCTATCCCGACGTTTCTAAAAAAGCACAAATCATTCCCAAGGTCACAGACGTCGTATTCAATTACACTTATCCGGCACAGATAATAAATTATCCGGAATCACATCCGGGATGCTTAACGTCAGCCCCGGATGATTTATCTGACCGGGACATTTGTACGTGCTACATCATACCTCTTTAATACTAGCTCTTATGCTATTCAATTTATGATGATCATGCCTATACCAAAGATAGGAGTATAATTTGTGTAATTTAATATGTTAGATAGAAACGTACAGGATTAGTTTTTTAGTAAGGTTTATCCACGAAGCGCTAAAAGGACTATCGGACAAAGCTGTGGTTATATTCACGTAATTTAAAACCGCTCAATTGTAGATTATAGGTACGTATTATTGAAACTGAATTTAATGGTTTATCTTTATAGATTCTTGGTTTCAAAAAACTAAAATAAAATTAAAAACGTAATAAAGTAAATATGATTTATTTGCCCATCGTTTTTAAATCTACATGATCGATATTTGGCACCTTTTTGTAATACATTAGTTACTAAACGATCGCAGTTACTATAACGCTCAACTGATAGGCTTGACCTCCTCCCCTAATTTCCGAACATTTTACGATTATTATCGTGTTTAGCATATAGATGTCTTCAGTAATTTGGTTAATGGAGCCACGGTTGATTAACGATAGATCATGCATTTAACACATTTCAGTAATATTGAATTGCCTATAATATTATAATGATTTAATTGATTTGCCAAAGGATAAGTGGTTGAGAGAACTAATAAAATAAATGCATAAGTAAGCAATTTAAATAACTGTTAATTCTTTTGTAGAATCTATGTGCATTGGCGTGAATTATTTCTAGTATTTTTTCTTCCTTGGGTGAATCTTTCAAATAAATAATACAGAAATACAAATACATAATATTATGTTTTAAGACTCATACGCAAGATAAGACATACTTATTCCTAACGTTCCTACATAACGAAGCTCTATATTTTCATATAACATTGCATATTTTCCAGTTCTAAACTCTGTTTAAATAGCCAATTAACAATGCGGTGTAAGCATATTGTTCACAAAGAGAATGCTTGAGCCCGGTTACAGTTAAACACTGTAATGTGCTGTCCGAAGTGAAGCATTGGCGTAACCGACAAATTGAGCGAAGCCACGGGCACTAATCTTGTCTCGCTGGAGTATACTTTTTGTAACATTACCTTTGTTGTCTATGTTATGTGGTCAGTTCACAGGTCAGTTTGTTGATTGAGGAAATGTCACATTGTAGTACATAATTTTTTAATTAATGACAATACAGTACGTAGATAATGAATTTTGATTACGTACCTATATACTAGAATATGTGTTTTAAGTTTTACTTATGCAGGTTAGTTTGTGTACTAGAATAAAAGTTTATAATTATGATTCCCACGTGCATTATTAGATATCATCAGTTTGAAGGAACCTCTGTTGTGCAAGGCGTACAAGGTAAAGGCTCTTTAGAGAAATTTAATATGCTATTATTATAGGAATGGTAAAGATGGGGTATATAAACGCCTTGTTTGATTATTGTATCTCACGTAATGATAGGGTAAATGTGCTAATATGGCCGCAACTAGCCCTCTCTTAAAGGCTTAACGGTCTATATTAGATCTCTTGATATGTGAACGATTTTTAATAAACTTTTGCATTTTATTACTCAAATGAATAAAAAATAGAATAAAAACGCTTATTGTATTTTAGATGATACACAAAATCCTATACTTAAGTTTAATTTAATTTCTTAAGATAAAGTTCTTCGACCTATTCGGTATTATCAACTAGTTAGCATGTAATCAAGCTTGCAGCGAGTGAAAACTACTTGTAATTCAAGCCAAAGCGACGAAAATCTAGGTTTTAGTGGACAAATCAAAAGATAACTATAAAAACAGAATAAAAATTAATGAGATTTACATAATTTTTACGCTAATATTTATATTTCGTTTTGTCTTGGTTGACTTTGATTGTTTACCGACTACCACTTGAATATACATCAATGTATAACATAATGAATTACACACAAAGAAACAAGAATAAATTTGATAATTTAGTCAAATTGAACAGCAAAAATAATACAAATTGCGATGAAAAGTTGGAAAGAAAATTATTAGACTAATTGGATGAAATGTCGCATTTGCTATGGAAAGTTGAATTAGAGAATTTCTTTGTTCTGATGAATCGATACAATTCAGGTTTCTTTCAATTAGGAATATTTATTTTGCTAGCATATGAATTTATTGATACACGTGTAACACGTGTAAAATAAGTCATATTCTTAAGTATAAGTCGTATACACAAATTTCATCTTTCCATTAATTTTAGAAAATGGCACTTTCCAAAAGAACAACTTCATATTGGTAATAATTGTAACACGATTGATCTTAATAGTCTAGTACTTGTATACGTAGTATATTATTATTAGTCTGTGCTAGTACTTATATCCAACAACCAATAAAGCTATTTATTTTCATTGATAATGTACCAAATACCGAATATATGACCGATTATAATGTTGTGAAAATTATATATAAAACGAAGGTAGGTAATTACCAACCAATACTAAAAAGCTCCATCTTATTTCATAAGATAAAAATATATTATCAAAAATATATAACTCGGACCAATTTCGAAACCTATTTCAGACTTGCCCTAAAATTCGTGTGTTGAATTGTCTCATGTACTATAACTATAGGTTTACATAATGGGTACTTGAAGCATCTGTCAAGTGTTCTGTTAACAGTATGTTATTAGCCGGTATTTGTCTGAGGGCTAACCAATTACCCGTCAGTTAGCAAAAGTGCCATCTAGTAATGAGAGGTGAGGGAACGTTGTGAAGAGGTCTACGAGTAAGCGGTGCAATAATGTATTCATGTGTGACGTTATGTTGTTTATATTTCATAATATCTACAAGTATAAAATTTGTTGAACCTGGGCGAATACTATCACTTCACTATAATTATAGTTGCATGTACATTTTACATATTACTGACATTTAAAATACGAAAGTCTGTCAGTCTGTTTATTATACTTTTACATCCAAACCTCAGAACTAATTCTGACAAACTTAAAATTTATAATAGCTTACGCAGTAAAACGCAAGCAATTCTTTTCACAAATCAATCCCAAAGAGTGTTGAAATAGAGAATGAAAGTATTTGCCGTTGATTTGTCCGATGTCTGTTATTATATTTATATTATCATTACGATAAAAAATACATACATTATCCTTTTACTTCCAAATCTCTTAACTTGTAATATTTTAGCATAACGAGAAAACAAAGCTTCATGTAATTGGATTAAGTAATAGACATTAGACAGTATTAAATTCAACTCCCGAGATCTTACTCCCAATATAATATACCTACCTACACGTGTAGACTCGCTTCAAATAATGTAATCCAGGATAATCATTTGCCTTACAACATATAACAAACATTCATTAATGTAATCCTAAAGGTAAAGTGTGGTCTTAATCTTGCATTGTGAAGATATAAATTGGATGGCTCTAATTGGAAAATTACGTAAGTACCTTATTAGTCTAAATCCGAAGAGGCTAAAATTCATTCTAAAATCTCTCGTAACTCATTAGGTTTATAGCGCTCCAATTACATCTATCCATGCCATCCATAGGCCTTTGTTATTTTTTATATGTGCTCAAAACAAATTTTTCAATTACATATCATTCATAATTCCATATCTAAAAGCCAGTCATATGTCTCCCTTTACTTCCTTTCTATATCCCAATGCCATACATGTTTCCCTTCCCTTCATCTTTAATTCAAAAAGCGAAACCATAGTGTCAGGATAGCAGGCAAGACACACGGTATCGATCCTTTACCAGCTATCAATTACAGGCCTTAATTAGTTTACCGTCGAGCACCATTACTGATTATCTCTAATAAGATAACGTCGCCATGAAATGATATACTTGCAATTAGCTATAGCTGGAGGCCAGATGTCTCAATCCAATATTGGCTTACAGTTCTATTCTGCATTTATTCCTTTAATTGGTGAACAAAAATCTAGTGGTATTTTAATTGGGCTCTTACTTTTTTGGGTTGAAAAAAAAAAACTTATAATCTGAAGCAAGGCATTCTCTATATACAGGGTGTAATCGTTAAGTGTGCACACGCGATTTTTCCGTAACTATTACAGATAACAAAAAACTTTAAACTGATATCGAAAGTACTTAACCTAATGAGTAAAATGGCCGTAATAAATTTTTAAAAATAAAACGACAAATATCAAAAAAATTATCTTTAAACCCTCCCATACATTTAGTATGAGATATGAATATCCCATGTACAAAGAAAGATTTTAGCTTTCTCTTTCTTTTTTTGGTTTTCTGCTTTAATTACTTCGCAAATTTGAAGGGAAGTTAATTTAGAAACTTTAAATAGAGCTCCTCATTGTATTGCACAATGAGGACGTCATTTCAAAAATCTGCTATGAATACAAAATGTATGGGAAATCAAATGTTTTATTTTTAAAAATTTATTTTGGCCATTTTACTCATTAGGTTAAGTACTTTCGATATCAGTTTAAAGATTTTTGATATCTGCAATTGTTACGGAATAATCGCTTGTGCACACTTAACGATTACACCCTGTATATGGCATTCTCTATTACATGAAAATCCCTGAAAATGTAAATTTCATCAAAAATTTTTGTAACGGTTACGAAAAGTACCATAATGCCACTTTTGAATAAAAAAAATGCCACATTTGTTTTACTGCCACAGTTTTAGTCCTTTTTAACGATTTTTCATACTTTTATGTTAGTATTGATTTTAAAAAGGTAAAAATTTGTACAATAAGTTCACTTATCTCCATAAAATCGTTTATACTGATGATTTTAAAGGATATTTATATCCGATTACATCGGGTATTATGGTAATCATTTTATATGAATATTAAACATAAACAGTACTTAATATTGTTAGTATACCTAAAGCTTTAAATAACAACAAAAGCTTTGTAACTCTAACTTTATTAAAACAACATTATCTATTTTGGCTGCGATTTCTCCTCAAATTTTCTCAACTAACGACCTAATAATTTAAGTTGGAACCTAGATTCTGAAATGTATATTTACCACGAACCTTTCTGTTATCATAATAACGAGGATTTACTATAATTTGAGTACTAATTATTCATTTAAAGGGAACATTTTTGAGCAATGCGGTTGTGGTTAAGAATTGGGTGTGACAGTAAAATTAATTGGATATTTCGTATTCATATTTTAGTTGAAAAATACTTATATTTACAAGTTTTTTATTGATTTGATATTTATATTGATTAGTGGTACATAATATTAAAGTATTGTTATATCCATGCTTGTACCCTTTTTATGAATTAATAATTGTTTTTTTTGACGTGATAACGTCTTTAAAATTGTTTTAGTCGGGTGACATGTTCAGAAACTTGTGTCACACCAAAACCTCACGAGCGCGATCGCAGGTATAACGAGAGAGAGACGGACCGATCTCCCGTCTCATCTCGAGCGCTGCCACTGCATTATGTCATCACGTAAACATCTCGATCGTAAACCTACTTTACAAACAACCAATTTTTTTTATTAAAATTCGGCATTATCCCAGTGAGATTAGGCACGTATGCGTATGAAATAATATACGAAAATTTTGGCAAAGCTTAATATGGGCTTAATGTTAATATTAGTTACTGAGTATAATGACTTAATATCCTTTATGCTCTATAGCCAAAATTTGTACAGTATAAGATTAATCATCTCCCAAATATCATCCTTAATCTTCAATTGTACATCGAAACCTTAGAGCTATTAAATCGGTAATAAAAGAAGTGTTGGATTTGATACGGTATGTTTTTTTTATTTCTATACTGATTTTCATAGGAAAAAATTCTGAAAAAAGAAACAGGTTTTATCTAGTCTAAAGCAACGTCTACAGTCAAAGTATTAACAAATATAATAATACTATGCTGTTTAATTATAATGTTAGCATCGAGTATCGACAAAGTAAAGTTAAACCAAAACATGCGAGTTAAACATAAAGGAAAACATAATAGGTACTATAAGAGTTTACTCATGTTTACGGAATCTGAATCGGACTTTAATTACGCCTTAAAATTACCCAATATTGAACAAAATTGACGCGTCATTACAATTTAACGCTCTCAAATATTTAGCAACGCTTTAATTATGCTATAATTTAATTGTATTTTCGCTGAAAACTTTAACTTACAAACGGGTCTGACAGCAAAAAGATGTCAAAAGTTTACACAAACGGCAAGTGACATGACGTCACACAGTTTTTGGGACAGGTCGTGGAGTTTATTCCTGGTAAAGTTTATATTTAAACACCAACTTTCATCTATTCAACTGGGCTTGGTTTAAAATTGAGAATTTTCATGTTGCGGCAACACACTGGAGCGGAAAGCAGTTTCACAGACTTTTAAGAAATCGAGCTTTGTTCTTGAAGATTTAGTAATAATTCAAACAATGACTTACCTCAACAATTTTAGTACGGTACCTGCTAAAATATGATATTTCTTATCATCATCATAATAATTATTAAGCATGATTTCGAGTGACTTAATATCGTGTACGTCGGTATAAAACACAATTAATAATCTAATATACTGTTAGTGACAAATTAAAATTTTAATACAATAAGTTCATTAATTTAAATTAAACCATGAAAAAAAAGAAAATTATAAGAATAAAAAAATCTTCGGATAATCTTCGGAGATATTTTTCAGTACGTAATAACATCTTATGGAAAATTATTATCAAAGTAATTTCGAACTACCATAGTATAAAAACGACCATAATTTGAGAGAATCTTATTAGACATCGTAATTAAATACAATCAAAGGAAAATCATTAATTAATGTAATGAACATGTCAAGTTACGCAAAATTAATAACTTACCCGTGAATTAGTAAATCGAGCTGTTATATTCTTTTCAGTATATTACTCATTTCATCGCACAGAACATAATATAATATGACCACAACCGTAATTAATTATTGTCTATTGTTGGGACTATTCAGTTATGTAACAATACCACATCGTTACGGCTCACATATTGTGTTTATATGTGTTGCAGGTATCATTAATAAACTCGACTATTTCAAAAGTACCCAGCCTTTTTGTTTTTTGTTACAAGATAATCACGTTTTAAGGAAACTTTGTGTTGTGATATATGATTGTCACGTATAAATATTTATGAGAGCTACATAACTTAATTTCACATTCCTATTCCCCCAGTAATATGTAGGCAAGCAATTAGCTTGTCATTATACCTATCGTTCCGCCAATTATGTTTATATTCCGTTAAATATGCGAATTAAATATGCGATTATTTTTATATTTTCGCAACACGTCGGCTGTACAAATGATGTCTGTTATATTAAGCTATGTGTGTTCATCAAATGTCAAAAATACAAAGCTCACCTGCATGTATATAGGGAAGAATGTATCATAAACACTATAATAAACTCCACCTTACGAAAAATATAAAAACATGTCGTAGGACGTTCTCGTATTTATCGAATTTTTTCCTTAACCGCAACATCTATTCGAAACAGCATGACGTATTAACATAGACGTCAAGAAAAATGGCTGAAAGAGCGTCTCGTCGTACATTTGTCACAGATATAGCGATATTTTTCAACTAAACTTCTAAAAGTAACATATCAAATATACTCCTCGTAGAGTGCAGTTGTGTGTTTTGATAAAAAATGCCATTTTATGAAATTAGATACTGATAGTGTAGTACCGTAGTGATATACCATAAAACATTTAAAAGTAAATAATATAAGTATTCAAGAAAATTTATAACTCTGGTAAATGTTACAGCACAAAATATTATTTTGATGAATCGAGTTCGAATGTTAATTCGTTAAAATCACATATTGAAGAGTAAAATATTTTAATATTATTGTAGTAATTATCCCTAACCCCTTTAATAACATTTCCCTTGTCCACAGTTGTAAAAGCATCCAAAATAGAAAGCTCATGATTCCAAACTAAAAAGTAAATAAAAGGTATAATTACAACAGTCATTAAGCGTTACAAAAATCGAGAACTAATGAAGAAAGAAGAAATATTTAATGCCACAGGCCATTAGAGTAATATAGCGGCCGAAGAATAGAGCCTACAAGCATCTACGTGTAGCCTCAGGGAGTTACTAGCTACAGAATGAACATAACGAAACAATTACACGTTTTAAGATCAAGGAGTTTGAAGACTATTGACTATTTGCTAGGTTTTTGTTCTTATTGACTTTTATCCGCTACGGTAATGCTCAGCTAACATTGCACTCTGCATTCTTCTTTAAGACTTCAGAAGTTTCAGACAGAACCACAAGTTTTTTTATTTTTACTTATTTAATTGGCAACTCGCTGTCAAAGGTGATCGAGTCAGGGTTCATTCACTTTGCTACATAGGTACACGTACTGAAAGGTAGGTACAAAGAAATCCTACTAATTGGTCGCTCATCAGTATACCGACCATCATTATGATAGCTGACTTCTGTATGCAAATAACCGTGAGCACAGCATTGCTAAGAGTCACAAGGTAACTCTAATCTAATAAACATAATGTTCCTTCAGAAACTTTAGATTCCCCCGCCGCTATAACCAAACCTAACTGTTACATACACTTTGACAAACAACCATTAATACGTAACAATATTTAACGACTATAGCTCAGTTTGCACGCGGAATGTATTCAAGTAGGCTAAGTATTGGCGATGCAAAGATTCTCACTAGCTCCTCTAGTGTCAAAATTGTGAATCTGTCTAAGAACGACACTTTGTCAGTTTTCGTAACGGTTAACGTCAGGGAAAAACATAAATCCATACTATAGTCCTTTTCACCTAAGATGATTCCTGTGACATATCGATTGTTGACACGTGTAGAGATTGCCTTTACTGAAATCGTATCAATTGTTTCCGATAATCGATAATATTTTATATGGAAATGAAATCGATTTGAATAAAGGACCAAAATTAGTTATTTCGGCATTTCGCTAACAATTAACTAAGGAATCTTAGCAAACAACAGCGACAAAAAGTTAACAATAGCAATTAGTAATAATAACAGAATACCACGTAAAGTATCAATATAAAAATGCAACTTGTATACAAAGCTGACGAACTCGTACAGACGATTGACGCGATTGACAAACGATCACAAGATGGGCGTCGATTATATGATTTTCCAACTCTATAATTTTTCAACGTTCCATCTCATGTACACGAATTGCGTAGGTATTATTTTTTTGTGTTATTTTATTTTATTTTTCGTTATATTAAACTAAACAATACTGTTTTTGTTTTAGTAGCTTAAGATGTTTCATTTTTATATTTTTGGCAATGATGCCGCCTTAAAATAAAAATATTATGCATTAAAATTATTTTTGCTTTTTAAACATAAAATACGTAATTCGGAAAACAATGAAGTGTCACAGGAATCATCATAGGTGAAAAGGACTATAATATTATAAATGCGAAAGTAACTCTGTCTGTCAGTCTGTTACTCAATCACGCCTAAACTAATGAACCAATTTTCATAAAATTTGGTATGGAGATATTTTGATAACCGAGAAAGGACATAGGCTACTTTTTATCACGGGAAAATGACGCAATCCCGGAAATCCCACGGGAACGGGAACTATGCGGGTTTTACTTTGACTGCGCGGGCGAAGCCGCGGGCGGAAACCTAGTCCATAATATAAAAATGAATCGCAAAATGTGTTGGTAAGCGCATAACTCGAGAACGGGTGGACCGATTTCGATAATTCTTTTTTTATTATATTCCTTGAAGTACCAGGATGGTTCTTATGTAGAGAAAACATAAATATGTACCACGGGCGAAGCCGGGGCGGACCGCTAGTATTAAATACAAATAAGATTTATGTGGCATTTTGTTGTTTAAAACAATAATTATGTTGTCAATAGTTGATGTAATTAATGCGTCAGCAGGATACACAAAACCAATGCGTTCTGGTGAAGAATTATTACGAAGTGGAATGGTGATTTCGGTTGGAAAAAAAGAGTATTATTATTATTTATTCCCGTATCTCCGTAAGTACTACATTGAGGAACGCAACAATATTTCGTATTTCTGCTTTTATTAGCAACAGGTTTCCGTATATAATCGTGATCCATCTGAATAATCTAAACATAACCTCAAAAAATAAATGCAAATAAACAAACAAAGTGTCAAAGTGTCGTTCTTAGACAGCTTCTAAATTTCGCCACTAGAGGCGTGCGGATAATCTTTGCATCGCCAATATAAAGTAGGCTAAGATACATAGCATTATAGTCCTTGGCTGAGATTTCTCCTAATTTAATACGACATGAGATATAGCACTAGCCAATCTGTGGCTTTTTGCGTGATAAAAGCTTTTTTGCGGGCAAACCTAATTTAATGTTATAAGGCATAAATGAGAGTATATTGGAAAAATAAATAAGTTTTCTAGTAGATATTATTGCTCGTTTTATATTATAATTCTAATATTTTAAACCTAGTATTTAATACATTAATGATATTAGTTTTAAATAATACCATACTTATCCTAATAATTCATCTGAATGCACGATTGCAGTGTTTCAAACAGCATTTTATTCGTCATCTATGAACAAAACTATAATAGCTGTCGCGTGCAATTGACATGTCGATAAACGATCCATCAAAATGTGAATGAAATCTCAAATTTAACAAACCGTTCATTCCAAATAAAGGACTGGAAGAGACACCGCAGTAGTGGTAGTGACCAATGAACCACCGTGTAATTAACAGTAAGAGAGTTTAATCAACGTGTGCTATTTTAAAAGCTCCATCACACGCTGCGGGCGTTTGGTTGCTAGCTTTGAACTTTGCTACGTTTTAATGGAGATAAATAATGAAGGTTTGCACTATGTACGCAAAGTTGAAAAATGGTTAGTTTTACCGCACATAACTAGAATCGTTGTGGATACTTAATTATGCGGATTAGACATTAATATGCAGAAGTTATTCTGACATGTCTGTGGGGATAGAATTATGATGTTCAGTTATCACATAGAAGCTGATAACCTTACACATCACACATCTGATTCCGATTACAGCACTGAATACCATATTTTGTCTATTGCAATTTTTCCTCAAAACAGATCTCCGATCTTCTTGACTTTTTCATACTGACCGAGTTTAAAGTTTCACCCCATATAGTTTTAACTTTCTAGCAAAACACCTTGAAGTGATTTATGGAACCGTCAACTCATTAATATACTTATTACTTATTCTTATAGAGTAAATAATCCGTAATTACCCATACATGATTTTTGTAATAATTCAAAGAATTGTTAAATAAATTATAAAAAATCTGATAATAAAAAATTGTCATGCATAAAATTAACCACATCAATTCGTCTGTTGGGGAAAATTATTTATATGAGTTAAATGATGAGTTCTGTTATTTGCGATACGAATGATTTAACAAATTGGTAATGTTTCAGTTACTTTACGAGTATAACTGTATATGTGTGTTTACCATATTTACTTGTGTTTTTCAAATTTTCACATATTTTTCAAATCACTTTTTTTGTAGCTATTATTTTAGTAAGTAAGTACAGAATAAAAAAAATGTGTTGTGTGGTTTTATGAAACCAAGGTAAAAGTGAAACTTAGGCACAAAATTATCGTATTTGTACGATAATTATCGTACGGTTCGACCGTCACGCGACATGCACTACACAGACCAAAAAGTTTGAGACGATGTAATAAAAGTTTCACTTTAAAAATCCAAAATCATCGAAAAACGATAATTTTCGTAAATATTGCCAAAGATTTCCTATGCTGGTTCAAGTGAACCAGCGAAGTGAGGTCACTATAACAGCAAGAAACACGCGAGTATTGCAATAGTGTTATATTTTATCTGTTGTATTACACCGCTTACAAATTATTAATTCTATAAATGTTCGTCGGTAGAAGACCCATGTTACACCTATCATATTATCCTTTAATCTCATCAAGTCACCCAGCTGCCTTGTTGGTTTTCTGGCTAAAATTTTCAGCTACAAATTACGATTTCGAAGGACGGTTTTATTCCCAGGGCGTTCCCAAAACTAATCAAGATCTTTCTTTTGAATAATGTTTGTGAAGGCCCAAGGTCAAAAGATGGTATGAGTTAAACGTTTTTCTCGGAACTTAAAGTTGGCTCTACTAATTTTTCTTCATTTTTTACTATTTTAAGTAATTATTATTGATTTTAAAATAAAGGTAAATAAAACTTCACGAAATGTCGCCAATTTAAGGTGGTAATAGGTATCAAACACAACGTCAAACCTTATTGGTCTTTTAACAAGATAAAATCTCATCACGTTCAAACTACTTTATCTATGCAGGTATCTATCTTAAAATAGAAGTGTAAAGCTCGTTTACTCTTAGTAATACATAGTGCATAAACAAATCTCAATGGCTATTTTATCGCATTGTCTGAATGCCATTACGTAAACGTTCAAATAAATCGCATGCAATCTAGGTCAATTTAAATTGTGTCCAATACCCGATATTTACACTCTACGACACTCGACGATATAATGTTATGTGTTTGATACATCGGAGTCAAAGCTAATGCTTCGCTATTGTTATACCACACTCTGTGTTTATACCAAACGATATTTTATTCGTTAGCTTCAATGGTATTGCTTTGTAATACTAATGGTAGTTGATGTATCAAATATTTGGTTAACGATACAGACTGTAGAGAGAGGAAATCAGGTTTATTTTTAACATTATTTTTAATATGCGCTCTACATGTTATAATAATATTTCAACTATTGGTTATGCAAATCAAAAACAAAACATTGCTATGAAAGCATTGCGTACATTATAAACTCTCTCCGACAGTAAAAACAAAAAATTTGGAAAATCCAAAAGTGCACGCCTCATAATTTTTTTTTACTAATTATTTATTAATTATTATTTTTGTTTATTTAATAACAATTAAACCACATCGAATCAGACCCTGAAAAATGAAAGGGTTCTATTCCTGAGCATACTCAAGCGTAAGAGAAAAAAAAAAGACTCGATTAGTAAAGTATTTCGGTCGCTATCGTGTTAACAAGAAAATCCTCCGCACATACAGACACACGGACGTCCAAGACAGAACTTTTTTAAACTGTTTTTTAACTAGTTTAAATAACAAAAATGACATCAAAAATATCATGAATAGTGTTTTTTCTTAATATGTGTGTGTATGTATTATCTTACAAGTGCAATGTATGATACATAAAGACATTTTAAGTTTGAAAAATCAGATGTTTTGCGCGAAGTGACAGTAGTACCCACCTCAACGCTTCGCTTATGAGGCGTGCAATAATATTATTATGTTAATTATTCTCACTCACATCCACAAGATAATTTTATTTGATTATTATTTTTTATTGATATTGTAATCATCATTAATTAGAACAGTAAAAAATAATTTTAATCTAAGTTATAAAAAATTACATTTTTGACTGATTTTGTTTTTCTGACTGATGATTACTTTTTTGAATTGACTGACCTGCCTGCACCCTCATGTCCCTGGACACGATGGCGCCGTGCGCGTTGTGCGCGCGGCAGCGGTACACCGAACTGTGCACGTCCTGCCGGTACTGCAGCGCGGCGAACGGCAGGAACACCAGCGTGCCGTTGTCCAGGACTTGCCTGTGGAAGTCATTTTGGTGTTAATTATAACTGAATAATAACAAACTATAAAAATACAAGTCATTGACGTTCTGGAAACAACTAGACTCAGAATCTCATACTATAAAATCGTCAAAAATGACCGAGCTAGTTTGCATAAAGTTGAAATTTGTTAATTTCAACTTCATGCAATATGCGAAGAAATTATACAATAGAAAACTTTGCCTAATACACGCGTAGGTAGAGTTTCGTTTCAGAATTTTCCATTAATATTATGAGTCTAGACTATTTTTCGCCAATATAATTTTTTCTTGTAATTTATTCCTCAATATTTTGTTTCGTTATACATATTGTTTATACAGTCGAGCAATTAACACTATAACATTTCAACTTTAGCTTTAGCTTTGCAATACACGAGCATTATTTTTCGTTTTAATATTCAATGGTTGGTAAATTGAAATAAGATTATACCCTATCATGACGTAATTAACTTAGGTATGTGCGCTTTAAACTCGTTGCTAGCGTAATTTCCGACCAGACGAAAACAGATACGGGGGAAGGCAACTGACGTCACAAAAAAACCTTAGGGAGTAAGTAATTGGCGCGCCCGGGGCGGAATATTAAAGCCTTAGTGCATATTTGAAACGGGAAGTTTCGTTGAGCTAAATTACAATGCTTTTCCTGTATTTGGAGGATAATTTGGACAATTTGAGAGAGGTATGAAAACTTTGCAGATGGAGACTTTGTACCTGAATTCAAGTAAATTATTAATTGAACTGTTGGTTATGATATACTTGATATTATGCTGGATATTGATACATAATATGTCACATTAATATTTAGTTATGTATTTGATCAACTCTAGAGTGTCATAAAAACGTATCCGTTTGTGATCAAAGGCAAACTAACTGTAATGTGTATTCAGAAGAATATAAATACTGCAATTAGATTCCATAGTCTCTACAATTATTTAATAAATAAATAATAATCAATATCTCTGAAACTTCACATGATATTGGCTGTACTTATACTGTTGATATTGACTAAGTTGCATAAACTTGGCGTAAAATCAAAATAAGAAAATGTATCTAAGAAAATAGCATGGAAAATTTTCAAGAGTTGGATCACGTCCATTGTTGAAGTGTCTCCACTTATATTCTTTCCCTTTCTATAATGTAATTACATCAAAATCTTCAATATCAGAAGAGGGTGGAAACCTGAATGCTTTTATTTTTATATTTACTAACAGACCATATTACAAGCGTATGCTGTAACTGCTAATGGTTTGCTTGGCCCCGTAAAATGGTAATTTAAAAGGATATTTTATTTTACTAGTAACTTTTACCTTAATCTTTTTTCAAAAAGCTTAATGACTCACTAATAAAATTATAGCCCTATATAGCCTTACTGGCAACATAAAATTTCGTGCTTTTAAAACTAGAACCATTTAAAACCAAGTAATCATATTTTTGTGCTATTAATTTTACGAGGCAGAAAAACATCGATATTATGTACGGGTAAAGGTACTTTAAGCGAGTGCCACCTCATTATAGACAAATGTAAAATTTTCAGACGTCCTTAAGATATTTCTATCTCCCGAGAGGGCCAGCAAGAGCCTTAACGATGTAAGTATTTAGCCCTTCGCCTAACAACAAGAGAACGACTTAACTTTAATTGGGCGTAATTTGAATACGAACATTGACTAAATAATTAATCAATCAACGCTGGAAATAGCATTTCTTTAATTAGAAAACCTTTTCAATATTCTATTATAATAAGGCGAATATTATCGAGGCAAGCGGAAAGGAAACAATTTATATAACCACATTACAAAGACAGAATGAGCGGATATTTTCTGTGCTTATAATTGATTTTAAATTTAATATTTATCCGTCTGTGGCGAGATTTGCATCGAATTCAATTTAACGGCTGTGAAAAGTTAATGAATGTCTGGACTTATTTGTCGTTTTTCATTTTACGAAATTCGATTTGATTTTTATTTAAATTATAAAATATTAAATAACCGTGAAAGCCATTAAGCATTGCGAATATAAATAATTTTTAACGATTTAAATCGTGATTTATTTGTGACTGAAGAAGTAATTATTCAGTTCAATGAAAAATATTTGAGAAGCAATGCATGAATAAGAATACGTACTACTTACACAGAAATAAAATGGGACCATTATAAAATAATATATACCACAAATTCATGCCGAATTGATAACGTGTTCCCGGAGAGGCTTTCCTATTATCGCAGAAATTTCCAAACATACGTTGAAACAAATAGTTCTTCGAATAATATGACACATTATAATACAAAAGCGTTCCCGAATGTTGAGCAAAGCATGTACTCCGGGAAAATCAGGTAACCGTTCCCTGTAATCGAACTATAAGGATATTTCTCGAACAATCGATAGAAATATCACGTATTGGTAATATCATCTATATTTCATACACAAACAAGACCGGTCAAGTGTGATTCAATTTTGGGCGATGTGTTTTGTTCAGAAGCGCTTTGTAATGTTATCTTGGTTAACGGTATATTAAGAATCTATTATATGATACCTACATGCAAAATCGAGGGGACAATTTGAATGCGCACTTTAACCGAAGTCGCATTGTCAAAGCGCATATCATTAGGTATTCTGTCAGTCTTGATGCAATTTGTGGAGCACTCCTCGAGAACCTTCCAGATTCGAGATTCACACGAAGCAGAATATACGGGAACAAAATGCAGAAAATTGCCACAACTGAGACTATATTCAAAAGTGCCTTGAAGCAGCAGAAATACTTATAAAGAAACGTTCTTGCCTAAGGCTTTGCATACGTGTGTCGTCTCTAATAGAAGTATTTTAAGATTCCTTCTTATCATTCACTTACGCATAAAAGGAAACTTCATAGAGGAATTCATAACTGGTATTACTTTTCTCCAAGAAACTTGTATTATAGCATCTTTGAGAAATAATTTTACAGGATTCCTGATCTGTTTTGCATCAATTTCCAAAGAATATTATACAAGTTCTATATAACATACTTTTACATCCCTATAAAGACAAAATTTTCCATTTACATAATATGAACTCATAGCTCTATACTTAATATAATTACTAATTTCCTGGAAGCAAAAAACATTAACATTTCGTATGGGATTTGAAAGGAAAAGGCAAATTAAACATGTAAACACAATTACAGGCACATTATTTTGGCAAAAACAGTATAAAATCTTGTTATAATACGGTACTCTCGTCGATCCCCCGGGGTCTTCCTCAGGTCTATAGCTTAGCTAGGTGAATGGATGGTATACCGCTTAGATCCTCCAAGCACTATTTAGCAAGAAAACTTAAGAATGTAATAGACATGAATTTACAATGTTTGTCATATTGACCTTATTGACCTTATTGTAACATGTTTGAATGATTATAAGCATATAATATGAAAAAGAGGAGCAGAAAATTCCTTATACACTTATGATTTTTCCTTTGAGATCACCTACAGGAACTGAATAAAATTTTGATTAATAAATTGATTTATTTCGAGCCTTTGCAAGTTCTATTTGGAAGGACTCCCGTCAACCTACACACTTCAGTGTACTCGAAAAGTCCAAGTCCGGGTATAATAAGAAAGGATATAAATATTTCGGCCAACGCATCAGCGTATTATAATTGATGTAACCAATTATTTACGGCTTGTAGATTTTGCTCTAAATTTGGTCGATTATTATTTTAATTATTGCTATTATTATACCTATAAATAGAATGTATATGTCGGCGCAACGACGTTATACGACTACCATCAAACTACTAAATAATTATAACAAGCTAAAATTTACTTTGATCTTTTTAAATAAGTGGTTGATTAATGTAATGAAATAATTAAATTAACGAAATAATTAATGTTTGTTAAAAATGATAAAAATTCATTGTAAAAATTCGAGTGGCAACACTCAAACTAATTCTTGTGAGTCATGGTTTGCTTTAAATACGAGCGCCCGACGGCACAGAGCACATGTGCCGTATTTAAAGCAAACCATGACTCACAAGAATTAGTTTGAGTGTTGCCACTCGAATTTTTACAAACACTAGGCGGTGCAGTGACTGGCGCTGCAGTAAGTGGCGCGGAAGGCTGTGCAGCTGGTGGCCGCTTTTGTGTGCGTTTGCCACGTTTACGGCGGCGTTTGCCCGTCGGCCCTGGCTGGTTGGCGGCAGCCATGAGCGAGCCAGGTGCATCGACTTCTGTTGCGGGCGCACGGGCATTTGTGGCAGTGCGTGCGACGGTGCCTGCTCGGCGGTTGCGCGTCTCCTTGCGGAAGATGGGACAGTTCGCATTATTAGCCGTGTGGGCGCCGCCACAATTGGCGCACGTTGGTGGTTCCTCGCGCGGACGTTGACACTCCTTCGCCGGGTGGTTCTCACCGCACCGCACACAGGCTATTGGCCGGTGGCAGTTTTGGGAGGAGTGCCTAAATTGCTGGCAGCGATGGCATTGCGCGGGCCCCTTTCTGCCACGCCAGGCCTCAATAGTGATCCCAGGCATACAGAGCAGTTCGCTCACCTCATAAATGCCTGGGATGAGATCCGGGGTCCGCTGCAATTGCGCGAACATCAAACAGCCCGGCCTACCTGGACGAGCGGGGATTGCGCGCACGTGCTCTGGGATGAACCCGAGTTCTCGCAGCTCTGTCTCCACTAGTGCCGGTTCTGTGTTAGCCGGCAGGCCGCGGATCGCTACTTTAACGCTTCTTTCAGCGGGCAACGAGTAGCAAAACCAGGAGATTCCGGTATTGCTCTCCAGCTGCGTAAGATAGCGCTGGATGAGTCGGAACTCCTGGTCCGTCTTTGGTATGAAGCGGACGCCCTTGCCAAATGGACGTCCGTTTGGGGTATGCCCGAGGACCTTCTTTAACTCTCTAAAGTGGGTGGGCCAGTCGGGCAGCGTCTCCACGATAAGCGGGGGGTAGCGGTTGGGCTGTTTGGTAGGGGGCGCGGGGCTTGTGGCGCCGGCAGCAGCAGAGGTGGAGGCATAGGCAGTAGTGTCGGTCGCAGTCGAGGTGGAGTTGGTCGCGGCGGGCGCAACGGCGGCGGAGGAGGTGGAGGGTGTAGGTGCTGGGGATTTTTGAGACGCGGCTATGTTCGCGTATGAAGTGCCGGTTGTCCCGGTTTCCATAGGAGAACCCGGTGACATCATCGGCATATTCAGCGTAGGCGGAGACGAGGATGCTGTGATGGCTTTCTCTCCTACTCTATGTGTAGGGGAGGGAAAGCGTCCCACCGGAATACCCGGTACAGGGGCGGGGAAGCGCGGAGTGCGCGGCAGTGGTGCCTGTGCGGCGCGCTTCAAAGTGCCCGGCATTAGAGTGGCGGCGCATGCCGGGGCCTGTCGACGACTCGGTGTGATCGAGCGAGCACTTGATGTGATAGATTCGGTGGATCGGGCCGGCGATAACGTCAGTGGACTCGCCAGGAACGATTCATCGCCTGCTCCTGACTGAGGTTCCGACACCAACACAGGAAGCCGGCCGGTTGCAGTTGAACGGGCCACAATTGCGGCCTGGCCGGAAGCGGCAATGGCGTCCAGGCCCATTTCAAGTGCGGCAACCGACCGACTATAGACCCTGCGGCCCAGTGCGCGCGGACGAGTCGCGCGTCGCTGCGGCAGCGGCGGCACGCTCGGCGGCGGCATGACTTTAGGATGTGTTTATTTACATCCGGGGATGCAATCGCAACTTTTAAAATTTCATAATTCAGAAATAAACAAATAAATTATTTATATCTGAATTACCAAATTATTTAATTAATTAATTGATTTTAATTAATCAATTAATTAATTATTAATTGATTAGCGAGCAGAACGCTGAGAACGAGAGACCAAACGACCAAGAACAAACAACCAACGAATTCCTGAAAAGAAGCCTTCCTCACGTCAAACGCTCGTATTTAAAGCGACCGCCGGCCGTTGGAGCGTTCGGAGCTCTCTCTATAATTACGACGTGGAACAAAAGGGCAGTAAAATACCTACAGGCGTTTTACTTCGAGTATGAGCGCTCTTTTAAAAAATATCCTTTGGGCCCTTCTTCCGTCATATAAAATGCGTTATTTATAGCTTTGTGCTATCCAAAAAACTATACAAAAAGCTCGCGCCTTTCAAATATTGAATGAAAACTTTGACTTCGTGACAGATTCAATTATTTTATAAAATCTTTGTTGTTCACATAATAACCTTATGAAACCTTACGGATAGAACTAAAACAGACAACGATATTCGTCTGTATGAGGTTCCTTTTTGTCATTTAAGGTACGAAGCCCTAAATATATATCCCCAACGCAGCGCTGAACCACCATTGTAACCCAAAAACAAAAGTCCCTTATAAGCCGGACGATTAACTTTTGACATAAATTTTATTCATTTTCTCATTAAAATTGGGCACGCGACGCGAGGGACCCCAAATTGTCTTTCTCGCTGTTTGCAACAATTTATTATAAATTGGATAAACTTTTTAACTTGTATACTAAGTTATTAATTCGCGATCGCACACTTCCAACTACTTACGCAACTTTGTGCGAGTTTGCTTCAAAACACAATGCTTTCTGTACACGGCTCTCTCGATATGTATGTTATCAGCTCTTTTGCAAACATTATTTTTCATAATTATTCAATAAATAGATTACATTTTTCTTAACTGCATCAATTTATTTATAATTAACAATGATAAAAGTATAATTCAAACCTCATCTCCATCAGTATAATAAGTGTTTGATTGTTGTTGTTGGATAGACTACGTTATAGTGTAAGCATGTATGCTATCCATCACTTGGTCGTATTATTAATTGTTCCACGTTTCATTATAATTAATCGTCTATATACCTAACATTTCAAAAGATACAACTGTAATAGACAGATTGGCAGAAGGGAAACATATTAATACAAATACACACGAACAGCATAACTCCAACTATCATATTATATGATTTTGGCGCGTTTAAGATAAAACATACATCCATAAACATACACAGTTATAGCCAAACATGACCCAACGCCTAACAACTCAATAGTAAAACTTCTAAACAATAATGTTATAACGTAGAAAGAAAAACTGATAAAAGAAAGCAAAATAAACAACAACGCGTTTATTTGAACCCTCACTTTGAAGATAAAGAGAGACGTCAGCAATACTTTATATTCCGTTTGAAATAAAACCCATAAACGTCACAGCCGATGTTTTATTTTTCACGTAATATTTACCCGACCCTACATATTATTTCTATTGGAATATGACGGATAAGGGCAAAGTTTTAGTTTGTAAGAAGTTTTAGATAAAACATTGTACAAAAGATTTAAACCTACGAAATTGTTGCGTACATCTTCAAGTAGGCATCTATAAGCACATTATTTTTAAAAATATTTATCAATATTCAAACTGGCAGTCCACAGCTATCATAACACCGATAACATAACATGATCTTATCATTACAACAATTAAAGTCAACCTAACCTTTAGCAGTCCAACAAGATTAACATCAGCAGTAGTAACGCCAAGTCGGCAGAACAATAATCCCGAAACCATAAGATATCATCACGGGCAGGTCAAATGCCACCTGTGTGTGTTCCCTTAAGTTATACATAAGTTGTATTTGTGACGGTGTGGTCCGTGTTATAAGATCTGAGTTCATCATAATATCAGCTAATCATTATTATTGTGACTAAAGCAGAAGCTTTAGCCGACTTATGAAAAGTTCGACTTAATTTCAGGGATATAAGGAGAGGGTATGGAATTTGTTATCGAACATCGCAAGAAAATTTATATAAAAGACTTCCATATTATTTTAGTTTTAAATAAAAAGTGACGTATTATGAATTATTCGTATCACATTTTGGATAATACAAATTTATAAGCAATAGATACTTGAAAAGAAATGGTAAGAATAAATAATAAAAAAAGTTAAATTATTGTAATGCATAAATTTAACAAGCATAATTTGGCACGAAAGTAGAGCTTCTACTTTTTACAATTTATCGTAAGAAGAAACATGAATCGATTCAATTTTACATATTGACGTGACAACGTCTTAAATTAGGTTGCGACTGGGAGTCACTTATGAAAAAGTGTAACGCTCGGTAACGTTACGATGAGTCACCGAACGAGAGAGAGGCCCGCGGTCTGCCGCGCGCGCAGCACATAAATATTCTACCGAGAAAACCGACTTTACAGGCAACCATTTTTTCTTGTTATTTCAGTTTCAATTCGATCCTTACTCGCACCACACTCACCCTTCGCCAATTTCCACGGTTCAATGCTCAAAGGGCATTCCATCATTAGGACACGTTTCAACACAAGTTCGACAGCTATCTCCTTTAGTTGTTTGCTTCACTGTGAATGTATTGATTGTTGGTTTCAATTATTTAATGGGCAAAGTGTAGCTCTCGAGAGGTGAAGCGAAATTGCGATGAAAGCTTATCAAAGACATTTGGACTTATTGAAGACGATGTGTCTATGGTCTTAAAGGTATGCTTCTTTGCTTTTAAGATATATTGAATAATATTATGTTATGTTGTTCTAAAGCTTTATTTTTCTATTCATTCTCAAATTCCATATTTTTCTTGTTCTAGATTCCCTTACGGTCATACATGTGAACACTATGTAATGCCTTTTGCTAAAGCTTTTGGAGTGATAACGAACGATCAACCTGGTGATAATAAAAACGCCCTCAAGCGTATAATATGTTGCGTGAGGTTAGACAATCTCAGTAGAAACAGGAAGTGTTTTACTCGCTTTGATTTAATAGGAAGTAAAGGTCAAATAAAAAGACGAAGGATCAAGATAATACATTATCATAATAATTTTTTCCAGCCTCTAAAATACAAAAATTTTAAAACCATAACCAGAGCACGCTTACTAGCTAATTTATATTATGAATCATAAAACAAAAATGGAGTTTTTGTTAATAATAATATTACTTTATGAAGGAAAGAAAATTTGATATTTTAAATTTCTATCTAATTTGTTTCACATAAATGATCAAAGCTTAACAATTGTAAACAATTTATAAAAAGAAAATAACAAAAAGCTTTCAACTAAACCTAAGCTTTTAACTAATCCAATTGTAACATGTTTGGATTATAATTTATGTGAAATACCATAATCTTATATATAAAAATGAATCGCAAAATGTGTTGGTAAGCGCATAACTCGAGAACGGCTGAACCGATTCCGATAATTCTTTTTTTATTATATTCCTTGAAGTACGAGGATGGTTCTTACGTAGAGAAAACGTAAATATGTACCACGGGCGAAGCCGGGGCGGACTGCTAGTCTTCTTATATATAAAAATGAATAGCAAAATGTGTTGGTAAGCGCATAACTCGAGAACGGCTGAACCGATTTCGATAATTCTTTTTTTATTATATTCCTTGAAGTGCGAGGATGGTTTTTATGTAGAGAAAACGTAAACATGTACCACGGGCGAAGCCGGGGCGGACCGCTAGTAATATGTTAAAATTAAAACAGTTCATTGTTGTACATTATAATATTATTAGCAAAACAATGAGCCAGCGTTGGATCAAATGTATTTTTAACGAAATATGAGAGCGACAAATCATCAGTCACCAGGATTTACGGTGTGTCGGGGACTTCCGCCGACACGCCGACATACCGCTCGCCGACACGCCGTTGCCAAATTCAGAACGGAATTGTCGGTAATTTTAACTAGGTTTCCGACGATATTGTTTCATGTAAGTTCACTTTAATATCTGGTATGCTTTTAAAAATATTCATTTAAAAAATAGGTCATGGAAAATTATAGTGCGATGAAATAAAAATCATTGGATGGTTGTGTTAGGTGCTGTTATAGCCTTGGTATGCATTTATCATTGTTGCTCTGTTACAGCTTTTGAATTTATTAACAATTGATATAGAGGTAGTTCATCGAAGAGTTATGGATGCGGTTTAGACCCGCAAATAGCAAATGGCCATGAAATTTAATGCGTATTACCTTGCTTTAAACCAATTCTAAATAGGTCGTATAATATGGTATTCGGTAACGTACAAACGTTAGGTATTATTACAAAAGTTTATAGCGCAATGGCATAAAAATTTTAAGAAATTTTCTTAAGTTAAATTAAAATTGAGCCAAGAGCATACTTCTGTAGGAATTTGTCTTATGTTACACCGATCATCCATGCTGGTAGTTCAACTTATAGGTAAGTGATGGCCTCTTTCTATGAACATTTGCTGAGCAAGCCATAGCATTGCTAACTTTAAACCATCGTTACTCTTTTTTGTATGAGTGCACATACTATTTCTTTTATAAATTTTGTAGACTCATATGTAAGTATATACTACTAGCTCTATATAGAGCTCATTTGCTTTCCTATACTTGCACCGTACATACATCGCTTGCATAAAAAGACAACTGCATAAAAAAAAATTTACTGTTCTATTGTGCATCACAATTCACATTAAAACGCGTAATTCCAAGATAAAACTTAATGCTATTTAAAACGCCGCTGCGTATCGTAACAGTGCTCTTCACTCGGCAAGCCATGACGAAATTATCTCTCGCAGACATCAATCCCACTACAATATTCAACCCTACTAACCGAAGATAAGATTTATTTTCCAAAAGCGCGGATGCTAAGTAACAGTTGCACTTATAATTAGAGGGTAGGTTTGAGTTCGCAATGAAATTATTTACCCTTTTGACGTGAACTTTAAACCTCGACTCTGTTATGCGGTCATTGACGCTTTGCTTTCAATTCATTTGTCTTTACTTAACTTTTGACGGAAGTTTTAAAACAAATTAATTGATAGATAATTATTATTAGCTTTTAAATGGTTCCACTTCGGAAGCTTGGGTCTAGTTTTTATTCTACGTTAAAGTTTAATTGCAGGATATCTTATTATTAAAATATTGGCTTTTTCGAATTTACAGTTTCATTGATATAAAAGTACTTGAGATAAAAGCTGTGTTTATTTTATTGTACGTTAGCTTTTATCATTTAAAAGTAAATTATTATTCGTATACAATTCAGTTTTTATTCCGAGCCAATCTCTACACAACCTGAGCAACTACTCATCTTGCTTCCTTTTATACTATTTTAATGCTAAGACTAGTTTTAGTTGCACTTCTTACACTACTCTTTTATCTCGTAGTATAACAACTAAATACTTACACACAACATACACGCCAAACATACCACCACATTTATATCTCCAAAAGCTCGAGAGATCACGATAGTAAAACTCGTTTCATTACCCGGCTATGAAAAAGTCCGCGGTTATAACACGCCCGATTTTAATAGCACACAAGAACCGGACAAATGATCCGTCACGAGAATTTACGACGTGTCGGAAAGTTTAGGCGACACGGCGCCGCTGAATTTATCTACTGTGCTACAAAAAATTGCCTCGCAACTAGGTTATCGGTTTAATCCTATTGTTTTTATGTGGATTGAGGATATTTGGTTATGTTTGTTTGGTTTTAAATTAATTGGTGAATTTACCTCAAAAATGGATTACATTGGACATACAATGGATGTGATATTGACTGTTTAGAGCAGGATACTCTTTGCTCAAAAAGTATTACTTCTTTGACCTTTATTTTATTAACACAACATTTACTCCAAAATCAAGTAACTAATTGAAAACTAATAGATCACTACTATTATTTTTTTGTAATAACTAACCTAACGGTTTTCTATAAAATGTTAATAAATCTTTGTTTTACCTTAACACTAATTTCATATCTTACGAACGAACGTCCAGCCCCCCTAGACAAGTGGCTTTCTATTAGCGTAAAGTTCAATAGAATAGATTATGAATGTATGAGATTGACATAATCAATCGTCGTCGTCGTCGTAATCAAACGTCAATCTCATACATTCATAATCTATTCTATTGAACTTTACGCTAATAGAAAGCCACTTGTCTAGGGGGGCAGGACAAGATGGAGATTATTCCATATATTGGAAGTAATATCGCGGGAGTCAAGTACTAATCTAATATCCACTCTCCAGGGATGAGACTGCGACGAAGTTGCATCCTTTGTGCTACGATAACATTAATGGCATCATATTGGATCTGCATTTTGTTTAGTTTTGCTTATAAGTCTTTTTAAACCTAGCTACCAGCTAACTACAGCTAAATTATTAACGAGGAGGATAGCAATTATTAAGCAGTTTACCCGAATAAAATCGTGGAGTATTCTGTTTTTATAAAGATTTACTTTTATATGTGTATTTCAATAAGTAATCTTGTGTCCGTGTCCTTATTAAAAACTCTACACATATTAAATAATAGATATGTATATCAGTATTATAAAATACAACCTAATATAAACAAATACATAAAAGGGGGATTAAGATACGATAAATACAATTTTCTACATCCTTTTCATCCATCTACAATCTACATATTATATGTATCGAAATTCTCGGAAATCTATTAATATTTATACACAATATGAATCATTGAGTAGGAACACGCTAAAATACATAAGGAAAGACGACCTGTATTATAATATTATCTACTGTATAAACTGTATTAATATACATTTCAATATTCTGTCAATTTGTCGGGGCTTCAATTATAAATCTCTTTACTGCAAATGTTCTACATGTGAAGCAAAGACACGTGTTCAGTAATAGTTTGTATAAGATAATATGATCAGATAGAAAGCAGAGCCGCGAGCTCAATCAACGCTCCTTTGATGTGCGTTTACTGCTTTTTATTGTGCTGATTTAAAAAAAATAAACAAAAAAAATTTGGAAAATCCAAAAGTTCACGCCTCATAATTTTTTTTTAATAATTATTTATTAATTATTATTTTTGTTTATTTAATAACAATTAAACCACATCGAATCAGACCCTGAAAAATGAAAGGGTTCTATTCCTGAGCATACTCAAGCGTAAGAGAAAAAAAAAAGACTCGATTAGTAAAGTATATTTTCGGTCGCTATCGTGTTAACAAGAAAATCCTCCGCACATACAGACACACGGACGTCCAAGACAGAACTTTTTTAAACTGTTTTTTAACTAGTTTAAATAACAAAAATGACATCAAAAATATCATGAATGTTAAAAATAGTGTTTTTTCTTAATATGTGTGTGTATGTATTATCTTACAAGTGCAATGTATGATACATAAAGACATTTTAAGTTTGAAAAATCAGATGTTTTGCGCGAAGTGACAGTAGTACCCACCTCAACGCTTCGCTTATGAGGCGTGCAAAAGAGTAAGATAAAAGAGTATGTGCAAGTATATTGAAATAAATTCACAAAACATGAGAAATGTATAAAGGGTATAATATGATTCTGACTGAACTGACAATACAAGTTTTCTACCAAAACCCATTGTCATAACTTTTTCACGATAAAAAAGATCTAAACTTTCTTAGTTAAATAGAGTTGTTTCTATCATATGAACTTGAATAAAAAATGAATCATTTTTCCTCGGTTTAGAATTACAAGCGTTTTGTTTACCAAATCATTTTAATTAGCATTTTGAACTCCCCAAGTCAGTCTATACAAATCGAATACGGTAGGCCACAATAACAGACTAAAGATGTGTGGGGGTAGACAAAAGAGCACTTGGCATGAATAGCCGGGGGCAGAGTTGTTTGTGCTAGGACATTAGCAACAATAGGCCTGGGGGCGGATCAGCTTCTCATATGAGTTTCTATATGGAGCATTTTTATACACTAGCTTCCACGAATGTCTATTTTTAAAATAAACCTGGTAACATATTTTATTATGAAAGGACGTTTCTTTGTTATAAAAGCCACGTATTAAAACTTATTAGATTTCATCCGTCCAAAACCTATAAACTATTTTAACAAGACTGGTCAATTAAGTTTGTTATGGTTCAATATTTTTGTGTATGTAACAAAATCAAACATTTTCTTTACAACACTTCTTACTTATTATTTCTACAAAAAGAAATATCAACAAATAAATGATGCACGACGCTCTTAAATATTTTACAGAAGAAATACTCTTATACTTATGCTAGCACATACATAACAAAAACTATGTCAAAAAGAGCGTTTCGCGTGCCTTTTAAAATACGCAATCGATTTTTGCTCCAATAAGTCAATATGAGTGGTTTCATGAAATTATCTTCATTGTGCTGCAGCTTTAAACTATTCTTGATTCCACTGTGTTTCCATTTTCTGCTGCAGTGATACGATTAAAAGCGCTGAGAAAAGGTAGTTTCCTGAATATTTGCACTATAAAACTACGTATTTATTTGTTCCAAGTAATTTACGCATATATTAAGAAAATAATAAGAATTTGTCTTATTCTTAGTTAATTATTTAGTTAATTTCCTTTAACCTGGTCTAAGGTATTTTTTCTGTGATTTCACATTTAGCAAGAACACTGTGGCAATACCTAAAACCTTACAATATATCATACACATAAAACTATAAATTTTCATATTGAATACCGAAAACTTACAGAAACCATTAGCAAAACTGAATATTGGAAAACATTTCCCTGACAAACTGAAAACTTTTGCAGACATCGTGAATACAAACTGTACGCTGTACGTGGGGAAGAAAAATAAATCTCGCACACTTCGTAAAGTTTTCAAGAAATGACGGCTTAAACAGAAACCTGGCGTTTTTGTTAACAACTTATTGTATTAATTCGTTAGGTATTGGATAATAATGTCAGGTAATCATTAATCATTTAATAGACTGCTCAAGATATTGAATGAATTTGCACCTTATGTAGTGAAGAGAGTACATTTTCACATCATCAAACGTATATTTTTTAAAGAACGCAAGCGAATGAAGTTTGGTTTACACTACGCACACTTTGCGTTTCCGTCTCAAATAATTTGCTCCCTTACCAACATTCTTTAAGCTAGCTATAATTATACATTATTTAAAAGGCTCTGTTACAAATAAATAAAAAGGACTTCTTTAAATGTAGCATTTATTAAGAGCGAGGGAATATTAAACAAGAGTAAATTTACAAAAACCCTTAAATACCAGGGCATGGAAATGAAACTACGTCAAGGAATAAAAGGAGTGAAATATTACAGTTGAAATTAAAGCCATGTTGTAACGAGTCTAAGGTAAATAAAGCTTTCTCACGGGTGTCGAGTTCTTTTGAGAAAATATAAGTCAACAGCTTTTAGACGGAACATTATAGTTAATCACTTTTCTATTATAGTATTAAGATGTTTAAATAGGATTTATAACTTGCAATTTTGTAATATTGAGTAGTTTAAAGTAAATTGAGTGGTTTCAAATAAAATACAGAGAAACCTGACCAATGACAAGATCTTGTAGACATACGATATCATACATGAATATTCAACGCTATCAATAGCTTTCGGGTGTTATGTATTCACTTCAAAATCGTGTACGGAGTTACGGAGTATAATAATAAATTTAGAATATTATAATAGTAGCAATAAATATGTCCTTTCCACTGCTAATTTATGTAGAAATACGAATTAAACAGACATTCTTCTCTATTGAAATTAGAGAAGCAATCGACTTTAGTTAATGCATCATAGCAAACAAATATCGTAAATAACAACCTATTATACCACAAGCAAACAATAGTAATCCACGATTAACCACAAACAATGCAATATATGCATATATCGCAATAATACCGAGTTATTCGCAGACAAACTTATAATTAAGTTCAAATCAAAACGTTGAGAAGAGTTCGCAAGTGTCGGTGGCCGCTCCCGAGTCCTCTATTGTAACTTAAATTAAACGGAACAATCTTGTTTTGAATCGTAATAATGCTCAGTTTAAATACAATTCCGGTACATCTAACTAGTTATACAAGCTTAAATAGGTACATACTTGGTGAAAGCTCAACACAATTAATTATAACAATATATAAAAATACTACTTCAACTGACTCATAATAAAAAGAAGTATATTATTTTGCAGATGAGTACATCGTTTTATTTACGTGCAAAATAATATATTATAGGTACCTACTGTAAGCTATATGTATGATTTTGTTATAACAACTTTGTGGTCGCTCTCACGATGTAGAATATGTTGACATTATACCACCTAGTATCTATCTTCTACAAAGTAGGTATAAATAATTGATCTTGCTTCCTTTCTCAATTCATTTTGGGAGATAACTTTATTATGTATGTTTTTCACTAAACTTACGATAAAAAATAAAGTAAGTAAAGTACTCACAATAATAGGTATTTTTCCAGAATTTTAACAAAACTAAAACAAATAATGCAATCTGCGTCTTAAATAATTAAAACGTCAAAATGCAAATTTACAAATTTTAGCTTAATTCCGCATTAAATCCGAACGCGTAACTTTTAAATCTTTTTGTATACATAGCATTAACGAACAAACTCCATTTAAACCATGCATCAAACTGGAGGTAAACGCAAGAATTGTGACTTCAAAATTAAAGTGAACGTTAAAGTTTTCAAGTGCAGAATTCCGTTTACCGCCACGCTTGCACCAGGAACACAAAGTTGCTTTGAGAATTTCAAGCTTTTCCTTATTCCGTTCCTGTTTTATACATTCTTTGGCTTTTTTCGTATGAGCTGTACAAAATAAAGGATTCTGTTCGGGTGAAACAAACACTGTTCTGTTTACTGTTGGCTGTTGCATATGATTTTGTTGCTATTTACGTTTTTATTACGGCTTATTTAATTTTACAGCAGTGTAAATGTAGGTTTTATGTTAAGCGCTGGCATATTTACCAACTTCTGAAAACGCTCATATGAAGTCTATATAATACTAGCAAACCGGGCGAACTCCGTTTCGCCATCAGAGACACCTTTTTTGCTATAAACCTCACGGAGCCCGAGGCCTTTCTAACGAATGCAAAACTGTGGAAATCGGTTCGTGCGTTCTGGAGTTATAGCGTCAGGAAGGAAAGCCCGACTTATTTTTATATAAGAGATAGTTATAATATTTTGTTGATCAAATGTAATTTCATATAAAAATACAGTAATTAAACAAAAATAGTATCGTTGATAAAATGACGCAACCAAATAAAATATTATTGCTTATAATATTTTAATACCAATAATAAATTATAAAATTTATACAGTAGGTTTTTTTTTTTTTTAAAGTGAAAACTTCTTTAGCGGCGTTGGGTATAATTTTTTTTTTATGACAAAGCAAGCAAAGGGGCAGGTGGGCCACCTGATGTTAAGTGGTCACCACCGTTTTTCTCATTTTTTTCAATTCCTCAGAGCACTCCCCATAGTAGATTTCAGGCCATTAAAATTTTGTCACAAATAACAAACTTATTCTGTGTAGGCCTGCTTAATTTTCACACACTATGTACCAACTCCATATATATACAAGAGCGTATAAGGCATTGTTACAAATTACAATACATTGTCAAACATAAAAGAAAATTTAAATGGTGAAATCCTCGCTGACATACATAATATATGAGATATTCAGTAATATGTTGAGAGGGTCGGTAATTTAATCCGCCTACGTCACCGGCTCTAATTCGCTTGTTTTATGCGCGGTCACAGAATTGAACAATATTTATGCCAACCTGCGAAGCCCAATTAATCACCCTCGCTTCTTTGTATTCATTCGTTTCTGACTCAAAGCACGGTTTCCGATTCTGGGATAATGAAGTCCAGGGAAAAGTGAATCTTGATGTGAGTGAATTTTAATTTTTCCTTTATTATTAAATCATGCTTCTATATGAAAGTGTTCTATAACAGAGTCTATGGATGAAGGAAGTGTACTTCCTATTCTATAGAGTTTTAAAAGAAAAGGCTCAGACACAGGATGCACATCTGTTTGCAATTAATACACCAGTGTTTCAACAGTGCAAAGTTTGCTAGACGAGACTGTTGAATAGTAGAGTCTTAATAGTGTTTTAATTGTTACAATTATAACCGTATATATTAACGTTTATTACTTAACTTCACCGACATTTATTATTTATCATGTAAATAGTTTCAACACGGTTCAATAAGCGTCCCTAAATCTACTAATTCCAAGCCAAAGAGACTCGATTAGCATACCCGTAAGTGTGGATATAGTCACGTGCGATGGACAGCAAGTACCAAGTTAGATTAGTTCCGACCCACTAAGTGAGTTATCTGCACTTTGACATTCTCTTTGCGGCTCAACTATTGTGCTTCGAATTTGCAAAGGCATGCCTTGGCCGGCAAAGCGATATGAAACTCGCTCTGACAACCTCTATGAGCGTGTGTTTTCTGACACTAGAATTAATTGAACTGTACTCTTATCACGTCCAATAGGATTGGATATTTCTGGAATGTATTGTATGTTTAAATATCACATCTTGTATTGACTAAAGGCATTTGTAGTCGAATGACCGATGAATTGGATAAATAGAATTTCACTTACGAAGTGGACAAGGAATTTTATAAATAATTGATAACTAGGTTTTAAAACTATACAATATATTTCTGTGTAAGCAATAACAGTAAACCAAGTTGTAATTATTTATCAATACCTACAAATAAATTATTAGTCCTAAAATCTTTGTGAAATCCCATAAATCACATAAAGTTTTGTTTGCTAGCAGGCTAACTATCTCAACGCTGAAATTGTAATTAATAAGACGTGATACTATATGACAACTACAAGGAAATAATATCATAAAATTTCACGGACTATGGAAACAAATGGGATTTTAAGACCTCAAATGTGATTTGTGGGCAACAAACATAATTGACAAGCTCACTGAAGCGTGTATCCGCGCCATTACAGTACGTTTTCAGTCAAATCCTAGTTGACATAACGTAAAGTAAAACTAGCATTGCGGTTCCGCACATTAACCGCTCTCTCGGCCAATTTCCGCACTTATTTCCTCAGCGATTCTGCTCATTTTCCCTTGAACTGTGTCAATAAGTCGGTTGACATTCGCCGTAATAAACTGCGTAGTTAAAGCTTGTATACGATATTGCTATATATTCGGCTATATAACTATACATAACGGCACGTTTAACAAGACAAAGGCTTTTAATAAATATGGTAACAAAATATCGAATGTATATCGGGAACAACCAGGCTGTAGGTGGATGATGTAGGTAGATAAAATGCCACGGCACCTTTATCATAGCATATTATTTATACCTTCGCTTGCAAATGCAAAAGATTATCTGTTTAATAAATACTTTCATAGTTGTCGGAAGAATAGTACATAATTTATTTTTGAAATAAAATTATTGAGCTTTATAAAAACGCATGTGACAGATCGAAATCGCTATCATTTGGTTGGCACCAACCAAATCGGAGCGTCTGTATATGCTCTTATATCTTTAATAAGGGTATTTCACGAAAAATAACTCTAAATATAGGAATATAATATATCTTTCGAATAAAAACGTGTTGAAATCACGGACATAAATTAGCTTAAAAATACCTTTGAAATACCCGTGGGCATACTTGATCATAAATCTATTTCCAAATCACTGCAGCCATTATAACAAACAAATTACTAAACAATACTAAAACATTATAAAGCCAGGAAGTTTCTAGATGCTACAACGCGAACGTGTCAATGTGTCGGAATTTCTCGACTACACTTCTATTTGCAAAGGGATGTGGTTACGAATTGAATAGTTTTAGAGCTCACTGTTTGCTGTTAAGAGATATTTGAATTGTCTTGTAGGAGGTGCTCTATAAAGGAAAAACTGGGTACCAGAGTCTTGGATATTACTAATTCACTGTTAAACATACGTTTGAGACTAGTCAGAGAGAAATTTGAAAAAATAATAGAATGACTTGATGTTTTCCTGTATCAGTTTCTTCCAGAATTGGCAGCATTTTAAGTCCGTAAAAAACTCTCAAAAATGTGTTCTCCATTCATTGTAACGTGGACTATACTTTTAAGTATAAGAAAACACTACATACCTATATTTAGAAAAATTGTCACAACCAATAATATAAATTAACTAGCGGTCCGCCCCGGCTTCGCCCGTGGTACATGTTTACGTTTTCTCTACATAAGAACCATCCTCGTACTTCAAGGAATATAATAAAAAAAGAATTATCGAAATCAGTTCAGCCGTTCTCGAGTTATGCGCTTACCAACACATTTTGCGATTCATTTTTATATATAAGATTACGTCGAATTGCGGTAAAGCCCGAGTCCTACTAATCAAAACCCTGCACTTTCGGGCTTCAAACCACCGTATCAAATTACATTCCGATATCAAATAAACAACTTAAGTTTCCAATATCCTAAAAGCAAAGTGAAGTTTAAAATAAACTCGCCAGTATTATCCGCCATCAATCGATACCACTCTATTTCGGGCTTAGCAGTTTTTAGATTTAATCGCATCGAAGGTTGCATTTCTTGGAAACGTTAGCTTTTCATTTTTAGGGATCGAGTTTTGTTGACGGGATTTTAACGGTACGCTGGAGTTTGTAAGTTGTTGCAACCATTTTGCGAGAAATGACATTTTCGTTTCTATAAAACCAATCAAATATAACTTAGAGTGGTATTTCAAATTACTGTGTATGGGAAAATAATAAATTAATTGGTTTGTTTGGACGTTGGAAATTCACAATTTATTATACTCCGTATTACCACGTATAACAATAAAATTTGTCACTTAAATATCCAGTTAAAATTTCTTTTTAATCAATTTAAGCCTTTGATCGATCAGATGAAACAACATAGTGGTCATAAGCTGGTATCTTACCATTGCAAAAAGCTATATTAATAATTATTGTATTTAATAGTATAGAATACCTACATGTTATTTATTTACTAATTATTATTTTTAGCAGGGTAATATAATAAATAATATATTAAGCCTGACCTTGCAACTATGTACCTGAATTATACGATAAAGGTACAACAAAGTGTCATAATTCATCCGGAGCGTATTTTAGTCTCCCCTTTACTTACGGGAATTTAATATTTAGTTTTGATTTATTGCGTCCTGTTCTAAATTAGATTATACACGAAATTGTTATGTAAAATTCGTAAAGTGGATTAACATTTTTATTTCATTGTTAGAATTAAAATTGTGAAGTGTGAAATGACGAGTCGTGTTGTGAGGTATTAGACAGATAAAGTTTTATTGGGGGCTTAGATACACTTTTCTTTATATTATGGTACTTTCATGGTAGACTTTTTATTTGTTCACGGAAGATTGAACCCAATACCTTAAAGTTGTGATAAGCTCCCCAACCAAAAGTGCTGAAATAATCCTATTTTTCCTTTACGTAAATTCTTTCTTTGGTCAACACATTTTACATTACTTTAATTAACAGAAACAACGCAAAACCGTTAAATAACACATCCTGGAATATTTTATCACGGCAGCAGCGCATAATGTATCAATTATGAAGAAAGAATTGTATATTTTCCCAGTACGCTGTTCGAAGTGGGACACGAGTACAGATGAAAAAACTAATCACTACATAGTATAAAACAAAGTCGCTTTCTCTGTCCCTATGTCCCTATGTCCCTTTGTATGCTTAAATCTTTGAAACTACGCAACGGATTTTGATGCGGTTTTTTTTAATAGATAGAGTGATTCAAGAGGAAGGTTTATATGTATAATAACATCCATTAAATAGTGGAGAAGTACTGTTATTTTTGAGGTTTCTAATGTAATGTCGTAAATAATTCGAAGTGTCTAGTCGTCCGCTAAACGGATGAATAAAATAAATTAGTCGTCCGATTACCGGATGAATAAAATAATTTAATCGTCCGATTACCGGATGAATAAAATAATTTAATCGTCCGATTATTCGGATTACTAGATAACCTTTTAACACTAAAGCTAGTTGGGTTGGACTAAAGCAAAGGGGGCGCAGGACTTAGAAAATTTTTGATGGAGTTGGTGTCATTATAACACCTATTTATTATTGTTTTATCGTAAAGATTACGCTAATATAAGCATGTTTTATAGGAACAACTTTTCTCTAAAATCAAAAATGGCCGAGATATTCGCCCTCAATTCGTTAGGTTAGGTTTGCCTTTAGGTTAGGTTAGGTTAGGTTTCTTAAAAAAAAAACTACACAGAAATAGGAGCCCCGCGAAGCGGGGCTCCGTCGACGCGCAAAAAAAAAATCAAGTTTAGGTTAGGTTAGCCGTTAGGTAAGGTTAGGTTAGGTTTCTTAAAAAAAAAAAATACACAGAAATAGGAGCCCCGCGAAGCGGGGCTCCGTCGACGCGCAAAAAAAAATCATGTTTAGGTTAGGTTAGCCGTTAGGTTAGGTTAGGTTAGGTTTCTTAAAAAAAAAAATACACAGAAATAGGAGCCCCGCGAAGCGGGGCTCCGTCGACGCGCAAAAAAAAATCAAATACCTACGTGTGCCCTTCTCCCCCCTCTCCTCCCCCCACAAAAAACCTATAATACGTGCGGCAGTTCTCTAAAGAAACCCCGATAACCTAACTATATAGATAAATAGATGTTATCGGACGATTAAATTATTTTATTCATCCGGTAATCGGACGACTAATTTATTTTATTCATCCGTTTAGCGGAAGACTAGCACTGTCCTAAATAATTACATTTTTTCCGCTTACATTGCAAACGCAGGCTGAACCCTACGAGTTTTATCAAAATAATGTACTAAGTATTGTACACATTGAAAAGGTCTACAGAAAAGTCCGTGATGGTATATGTCTATCTCTTATGGATAACCCACAATAACTTTTTTTTGTCATTTACTTTTTACGACAAATAATGGCTAATTTTCGAAGCGATTTTAACCAATACAGCATTTATCCTTAACCAATAAAATACCTTGAATACATTGTTCATTTAATATAGAACTATATGGCCCTTTACACCGTATGATTTAAGTGAATATTTTCGAAGATATTACAGTGTTAGACGTAACTTTTGATTTAATATTTTTGTGGATGAATAGTTGTCAATATAGCTGTCACTGTCACCTGTCAGAACATGCTTAGCTGTCGAATACTATAAATTGCCGCTTTCCTTTGACTCGTGGCGCAATCGTACGGATCGTGCCTAGGGGCTCGGACGTTGTTTATACGACGTTTGACCCAACTACCTTCACTTTGCTAATAGTCGTTGACTTGCTGCGATTTGTTAATCAATTAGGTAGCTGTGTAGAATCGCAGTACATTCTTATTACATTTCAAACTAATATTTAACTCGCCCTCTCGCGTGTAATTTCTATTATCAGAATTGGGATAGAATTCAAGCCCACTATTTTTTAATGTGTTTAAGTTTACGTAGTTTTGTAACTGGCATCTGTGTTTTTTTTTTCTTCGTGCGTTGTGTAAAGTAAAAGATTGTTACGTGGATTATTGTAACGGGAATGTAGTCCATCGAAGAAATTGTGTGTGCTATCTGGGCTGCGGTCCAGTGTTTGTAATAAAAACCTCTCAGTTCACAGGTAAATTAGATTCAGGGATGCGAGGGCCCTACGAAGTAATGAACATCCTGCCTTGTGGTCGATACGAGTTGAAACTCGTTGTGGTGACTACGGAAAGAAGACTCAAGCCGCGGCACAGCATAATATGGTGCCCTGGCGTGGCGAGTGGTGTCCCGAAGCATGTGCCGAATTTTTTTGACGATGAGTGTTATTGGCTCGTAGTGATTCAAATCGCTAGTCGAACCCTGGCGTTGAGGTATTGTCTAGTCGCTGACGTATCGTAGTGATGTATTTCACTAGTCGTACGAGCGTAGATATACCGTCAAGTCGCCGTCTGTATGTCCGTAGTGAGTTGTCTCGCTAGTCGGATTTGAGCGTTGAGGTATTGTCTAGTCGCTGACGTATCGTAGTGATGTATTTCACTAGTCGTACGAGCGTAGATATACCGTCAAGTCGCCGTCTGTATGTCCGTAGTGAGTTGACTCGCTAGTCGGATTTGAGCGTTGAGGTATTGTCTAGTCGCTGTTTTACTAACGAGTGCGTAGAAAAGTATGGTCAGTGTGGCCGAGGCAGTGTGTTTTTGAAATCCCGTGATGAACTACCGTTGTATTGTAATACGAAAAAAGGCGTACGAGGACGTACGTTTGTCAGTATGGCCGTGTTAGACGTAACTTTTGATTTAATATTTTTGTGGATGAATAGTTGTCAATATAGCTGTCACTGTCACCTGTCAGAACATGCTTAGCTGTCGAATACTATAAATTTCCGCTTTCCTTTGACTCGTGGCGCAATCGTACGGATCGTGCCTAGGGGCTCGGACGTTGTTTATACGACGTTTGACCCAACTACCTTCACTTTGCTAATAGTCGTTGACTTGCTGCGATTTGTTAATCAATTAGGTAGCTGTGTAGAATCGCAGTACATTCTTATTACATTTCAAACTAATATTTAACTCGCCCTCTCGCGTGTAATTTCTATTAACAGATTTAAAAATTGCGGGACGTAGTGTTTGCGGCGGTACCGGCCGGCCGCCCGGCTATATTATATTATTTTATACCCGTGCGAAGCCGGAGCGGGCCGCTATGTTTTTATATACAACGTTCACAGTTTTTCTGTAGTGTATTTAGTATCAGCATTGCACCCGTGCGAAGCCGGGGCGGGTCGCTAGTATAAAACAAATCAAGACTGTGTTTTATGAATTTTTCATTTAACACACGCTATTTTATAGTTGTTTATCTATGTTGTTGGACGTGGGTCTTATGTTTTCTTTTTTAGGATTCTACGATCAATAAGGAAACGTATAATTTGCAATGTTTACGTACGTTACGTATTCACGTGAATTAGCCTCAAGCATTAGAAAAGTATAAAGCGAATATGTAAATGAATCATGTTTTCCATCATTCAAAAATATTAACAAACTTTTAATTTTAAAATCGAGAGAAGTTGGGGCAGGAAGATTAATTATAGATTGTATAAAATATAGAGATTTTCATTTTTATATCACAAGGATATTTACAAAACTCTCTAACTAGATTTGAAAGTTTCACTATGCTTATTCAATTTACCTAGCACTAAAATTCAATCACAGCTATTATTCTACCAAAATAGTCACAGAAGGCCACACGTCAGTATCTAAATGAGCTTCATAGCTCCGGCTGTTCAACACCGCATTTCAAATTGGGTTGTGGCGTGCGGCTGGACACATTTATGGTCGATATGATGAGCTTTCTATTTAGAAATCAAATTGTTAAACATATTTTACGAAAATGATTGTTTTAATGTAAAATTCTTACTCAGAGATCGAGCCCAGGACGCTTCCTACACGGTTCATTTCTCACTTACAAGAACACACGATCGTCAAGTTTATAGTAAGGTTATTATATCTATCCGCTTGTCCGACATATTTCCCCCAAGCAATATCGTCAAATATATTCGAACCAAGATTTCTAAATTCGGTCGCTTGAATCGAGAACTATTCAAAATAGCTGTTACATATTTCATAGCGCGCCTCATCTCTCCGTATACTCGGGTAATTTTAAAGATAACCAACTAACTTCCAAGCTGTCGGAGCTCAGAGTTATGTAATATTCGGTAAATGCATTGATAACGTCACGTCCTTTCTCAGGGACGAACATAAGATTATGATAATGTTTTTGCTTGAAGATCTCATACAGACTTGTATAATAGCAGATATAAAACTTGTAAATCTATTACGAAACTAACTATCTAGGTTAAATTGTAGGGCGTAAATACTATGTAAAAGTTGCTTTCCTTTCAGAGTAAAGGTGAGTAGCAAATCGGAACCATTTCCACTAGTAAAGTGTAATATCTTTCAAAGAAAATGGGGCAAATATACATGGAAAAACTGATAAAGTCGATTCTTATGTAGAACTTTCGCTCCCAGTTGAACCGCTCCGCTGTATATGTATTCCAACACTTATGAAATATTTACATTACTATCGTCTTTGTAACGCAAAAGCGTCTCGAGTCCGCCTCTTGTTCACTGTTGTATTTTTTATTAAAAATACCGAGACTTAATTTTATTATAGAGTACATAGTGAGAGTCAGATATTTTTGTAGGAGTTTTCAGCACCCAGGTTCACATTATCTTACCGCATCGATTTTGCATTCTCCCCAGAAATTACGTGAGCTTTAAGAACACAAATAATATTATTTTAAAATGCTATCTTTCAGTCTAAAAATCAAAAGGACACCTCGTCTCACTGAAAATAAGCATTTTTAAAGAGGGATTTAAAATGTTTCTATAAAGACATGAATTTACGATCCCTAAAGTGGTTGCGTCTGAAAAGAATGATTGGAATTTATGGCTCTTTAGCACTAGTAATATGTGGAAGAAAATAATGTTCACATAAGATATACTTACGCTATTCGTGTTGAAAATGTAAGTTAGTAAATTCAGATGTTTCGTTGCGAGTTTATTTTCGTCTTTCTTCACTGTGAGATAAACTTCACGTATCTTTAAGAGTAATGTTATTTTTCTTGTCGCGTCGCGCTACTTTTCAATTCCCTCGTAGTCAGTTTAAAAATAAATTATGTTATCGTTATGTTAAGGAGATGGAAATGGTAAAAAAATACTGATACAAACTCCGTATTTTTACGATATAAAAATAAGATATATTTTCTAAAACACGTAAAATAACAACTGATATTATTTAAACAATATTATTTCCCCTTGATTTCTCATAACTGCTTATAAGTTTTGAATAATTCTACCTATTCTTTTGCTGTTTAGAATTATAATATTATGTTCGTAGTACTCTGTAACAGTCAATTTTATCAGATTTCTGCGACAAAATATCATACACATAATCAATAAACTATCAATCATTCGTTACCAAACATAAAATTCGCACAAAATCTTCGCAATCTTACCTGAGTCCCGGACTATCATCCAGCTGAGTCCCATCAGGTAGTTGCCAGGCGATCTGTGGTGATGGGAACCCGTGCGCTGCGCAGGAGACCCTGGCTCCAGAGCTGTTGGAGAACACCAGGCGGGAAGGTGGCTCCATGAGGAACACTGGCCCGTGCTCTTGGCCATCACCACCTGGAAGGATTGGAGCTATAGAAGATCCAGCCTACAAGAATAGGTTTATAGGTCTACGGTGAAGAGACGGACTGTGATAAGTCGTCATCAGATTTGAAATATATAATGAACTGCAGCTAATGTAATGATGTAAGTGGGCAGATGGAATAAAATATTTATAAAACAAAACTTTAGCCTTAAGCATTTATGCTGAAAATAAAAAAAAAAGTCATCCTAACATTATTCCCTCTATTTCCTTAAACAACTAAATAAAAGTCAAATTCTGTTTCATCCAGCGCTACAATACCAAACGAAATTGTTTAGAATCTCCGTCATATTAGCCACAAATGGACACCATAATTTCGTACATAGTAAAGCGGTCAAGTGACGTTTGATATTCAACCAGCTGGTGTGTACAGTGACCACGCTACATCGCCCGGGGACACGATTAATCTACGTTTAACTTTTCTAATAGAACAGCTAGTGGCCGATTTGTTTACGTATAGATTTTTTTCCTAATTGCATAACCTGTTTGCTGTATTATTATGTTGAAAAAGTGTGTGATAACATTCTAAAGAAATTTTTACACAAAAAATTGAGATAGAAAGTAAGTAAAATTTATTTTAATGTTTATAAATAATTTCTCTGCTTAACATACTTTGTATTAGTCAATTAAATCTAGCATCACAAATAATGTATCTATCCTCCACAAATTATTATCAGTAAAAAAAACAGTCACGTCAAGTTTCACTTACGTAACTACAACCAAGCTATTTACAAGTTCACATTATTTCTCAAACTTTTGTTAACTAATGCTAAAACATGGAGTTTAACAACTGTAAGTACTACAATAATATGGATAGTTGAGTTTATATCGGGCAGGTTCCACGAAATTTGGAATAATACGCAACGTTATATTGAGTTTTAATGGGATTTTCGAGAACTCATGGGTAAACGAAACTTGTTTGTTAATTTTCATAATTTTACTAAACGTGACCCTGTCGACATTTAAAACAAAAACTGTACAATAACTTCGCTTGTTGTGTTGGGTTAGTGTCCTAGAGCTCTAGCACCTCTTAAATAAATATAAAATAAAATATAAATATATATTTTTATATCTACTCAAAAAGTTATTGATATACTTTGAATTTTAGGTACTCTCGGTAGTTATACCATGACATATAGGCGGGCTTGCATTCCTGAGTGTCTACTTTCACAGCTCCGAAAAATATGGAACCAACTACTTTATTTTCCTGGTCGAGTAGAGATGCTAGGAATTTAGGCATAAATTTAATCAGCTTATTTTTATATTTTACACTGTGATATAGGAACAAACGGATCTAGTCTTTAATATTTTTATTTCCATCACATATTTTATTTCCAGATATTACAAAAATCTTCATGTAAAAGTCAGCTTCAGAACACGCCAACCGTGCACAATAAAAATATACGAATGTTAATAGCCTGTGTTATACAAACCTAATTATAAACGTAGTCTCCAAATGAATAATAAATCCATAAACCGCCATGTGCAAGCACGCCGAGTTAAATCTTTTTAGGTCAACGGGAAGCTGGGAAGTCACAGATTAAAAAAGGCTCTTATGAAATTGTTCAGGCTTGTTCTTTCACTACTTCGACTTTAACAAGTTCACGGAAGTTCTAATGTTCAAGCGAGTTACAGTTTTATGGTTGCGATTTACGTTATTAGTGTTAAATCTGGTTTGTTTTGATAAGTAATAAAAAGATCACTGTGAAGACAACAAACAAGAAAACAAGAAAAAAATCCATATAACGAAATGTTTGCTTTATATTTTGATAATAAAATATAAATATACATTAATATTAAGAAGCTCGAGGTGGTTAATTATCACCTTGGAAAGTCAGAGTCAGGTGGAATGGACTCCGTTAAATTGATGAACTAATAAAAAAGCTATGAACGAAAAGATGTGAATTATATGCAATCAGCCCATGAATACAGGTAAAGTCACAAGCAAATGCTAGTAATATATACATATTCAAAATGTACAAGTAAAGCGCTTTCAAATGATACCAAACACGGCATATTTATCTTAACTTTATTTTTTTCCTCTGTATGTTTTGTCCGCTAGAGGGCGCCACATTAGATTTTGTGAAACCCCATATTATAGCCTTTAGCTAGCTGGTCGCTGGTTATCCAGTGAACAATTCAGACGCTTCTAATGATATGTCATTTGTCGAATTCTGATAAGTAGTTTAGAAGTTACGAGGGAATAGATGAACATACATACATGACCTGTCAAAACCATAACCCTCCTTTTGCTTTGCCGTAGTTGGGTAAAAATATGTTAATGCCGTACTGTATCAAATGGCCATAAAGCACCCTTAAAATTGTAGCTTTCGTCGCTTTCATCAGCCTAAAAGATGTGGTCTGCACAAAAATGTACGGCATCGTTTTTTCCTAATTTATCTATGTTAATACTATTTAAAACAACGAATAAAGTGTAGAAAATTATTATATTTCATTAATCTACGATGTTTAAACTTTAACAAAATTTCTGGTTTTGCATTTCTCTATAACTTTTTTTAGAACGGTTTCTTTTGAACGGCAATACTATACAACAATTGAATTTTACAATATCATGTTAAAAAAAAAGTTCCCGTAAAGGGTCAAACGACCTTACAGCTCTTTATATCAAGAATTCGATGAAATTAAGATGATTATTGGTATACATTTAAAAGAACAATTATTTTTTGACGGCATTGCTTTTAATAGTACTTTTGAGTGCTAGATAATGTTTTGAAACCGAAGCCGTACTTAGTCAAATGACCCCCTGGAGTGGGGAAAGAGAGGAGATTGCAACTCTCGATTTTTTCCCCTTGTCCCCATGATTTTTGTACGGCGTTACGGAATAATGGATTAAAAGCAGTATAGCAATAGTATGACACAGATGCCGTACATGGTCAAATGACCAAATTTACCCCCGGTAACTCTCGGAAATTAAATAAAAATTCCGACTTGGTGGACCACCATTTTTGTACGGCACTGAGCGGTTTCTTATTATTTTTAATGGATCTATCGATGGTTAAGAATGCCGTACAAAAATATATGACCAAAATTTACCGAGTCTACCTGTACTTTTCAATTCTCATCTGCACTCAGCTGGACAGCTTACAAGTGACGGCATAGTGATGAATCTTATTATTTTATGCTCTTCTATCGTTCTAGATATGGTGGTTCATTTGACCCATATTTTTTTCCTATGCGGGCTTGTAGTCTATTAATATATCAATAGTTTATTGTTATGGTTTGACAGTAGATAAATATAAAAGTTCTCTGTGTAACGCAAGAATTTTGATGCATTTTTTTAAATTTCCTGAAAAATAACAAATGTGTTTTATTTATTTATTCCTAACATTACGAAACTACTGTACAACAAAGGATTTTTCAAACGTATCTTAATGAAAAATTCTCTAAAATTGCTTATGTGATATTAATATTTTACTCTTCGCATATTTTTTATTGAGTGATTATTCTTGTTTCGAAAACGAAACAACGCCATGATAAGTATTTTTATACGTCATAAAATTTGAATTATGTATGAAATCCCCAGAAATATTCTTGTTTGACGGCAATTTGTAAATTTTACCGTTTATGAATTATTCCATGAAATTTATACGTTTCCCAAAAATTGTATTCAGAAAGGGAAGAAGTACCTATTTGTTTTATTATAAGAGTAAACAATTTTACATATTTGAGATTAAAAACGATGATAGAATATTATGATTTATTACAATAATATTATTTACAAAAATGCAAAACTGTCACAACCAGTTGGCGCCATATCATGTAAACTGAGTCAAGATGACGCCTTCGTGCGAATGCATAACATTGTATAAACTGTATATAAATAATATAGACGAAAAACTTTCTCAGTGATTATACTTTAGCAGAAATACAAACATAAACTCTTAGAAAAGGATGATTTATTCATCGTAGCATAGTTGTACAAGCTGCGTAGCACTGCGCTACGAACACTGTAGACGATGCTACGCGCTTAAAATTCAATGTATTATAATATTTTTGTTTAAGAAAGTAAAGAAAATAAAAAAGTTTCCAAGTTTTATGTCGGGTTTTTATGATAGAGTAGCAGAATACAGTTGACCGCAGTGATATTTTTAAAATGCACATAAAATCCTTTGTTCAAATAAATTGTTGCATATGCATACTTTACACCATCTAAACAAAAATAAACTTTTTGCAGTATCTTCATTAAATATTCCATTATTCATCATCTAATATAGAAGACAATACAAAGAACCAGAGCCTATCGTATAACGTTAAAAATGTTTCGTGTCATAATATTCTCAACACCTTTGAAATAAGATCTAAAATCGCGTAGCAGGGGTTAAACGCATTAACATATAAACAAGGTGCGTTGTATTTTACAGTCTTAAAGCTAATGAAACTCGGTTCGGGAGTTCGCTATATTTTTATAAGCTTGATAAAGAAATTAAAGAGTGAAACGGCGGAACATTTTCCTCGATCATACCAGCTGCGTGCGTACACATACATTTTTAAAAAGGCACTCAAGTCATAATTCGGCAAGTGTCGGCGTTAATGTGAAGTGTCTTAATCAACTAGAGAGTATGTACATTGTGCATGATTATAAATCTGGGAAAATACAAAATTTACATACCAACTTTTCGCTTTTGTAAAGCATACATTCGTATATGGGTCAGGGTTGTATAAAGTCCAGGCTAGCTTTTACAGAATTTAATTTTTCAAACAATCATTGATATTTCAAAGGCATGTAATACGAAAAAAAATTTTTACTGATAAAAGAATAGAAATTCTTAAATTCACATTCTCCATTATTTCTTGTACATATTTATTTATATCGTAGAATCCATACTAATATTATAAATGCGAAAGTAACTCTGTCTGTCTGTCTTACTCAATCACGCCTAAACTACTGAACCAATTTGCATGAAATTTGGTATGGAGATATTTTGATACCCGAGAAAGGACATAGGCTACCTTTTATTGCGAAATAATAATGTACCACGGGCGAAGCCGGGGCGGACCTCTAGTTTATAATATATTAATAATGAAAATTGTTTTCCCAAATAAATTGTATTCCATCACAGACGTACAACCAGAAGTGAACTCCAAACTTAAGTTGGAGCAAGTATATTCAAAACTAGCCAAACGTTAAAGGGGCCATCCATATAATATATTATAATATAATACTGTACTGTACTGTCCGCTGTACGTAGCATATTACAGTGGGAGAGGCACTTTATGAGGCCATGTTTCATTCCCTTTGTTTACGCACAATGCTTGTTAGAATTTACAGTTTTTACGAAGCATACACGGTGTTTATTGTTTTAAAGTCATTGTTGAAACTCTGTATTGTTTAACGAATTTACCAATTTTTTATTCTGTTTATGTTCTACATCACGAGGGGTATTGTGTTTTTCCTAATATTTGCTATTGGTATTTTTTTCAAGCTCGGCTCTTAATATTTTAAAAATTTGGTAGTAAAATCATCTCAAAGGAGGATATATTGTTATGTGTCGGTGTTTTAAACAAATAATATTCATGTGGTGACTTATGTAACAAGTACATAAATAAGGCTGTCCGTCTGTTACAAGAAGCTTATATCTAATACACTGGAGATTGCACTATGACCATTAACTTGTCACAAGAAAATATAACCTTGAATGACGTCAGTGTTGTTTTTTGTCTCTTTCTGTGGGTGACCACACTGGTTTGTATATTCAGGATTTTTCGAAATAAAAAAAACTAAAAATCATGGTCTATAAATAATAACGACATATATTTTTAACAGTATTTATATTATAATATTACTGGTCAACTTACATGAATAATTATCATCTTTATAGGTACATACCATTTTAATTGGTAGAGAATGATAGTTTTAAATAACGCTTGATAACTTTTGATCTCATACTACGATTTTTTAATTAAAATGAGTGCTACATACATTAAAACATCGTTTTGGTTACTCAAGCTTCAGTCTAAAACTTTTCAATATTCCAAAGGGAGAGTTGCATCGCTAGTGTTGATGTGTGGTAACGATATTACAGTTCTCAGAAATTCGTATGTCTTTCAGGAGCTGTACTTACGGTGACTAATGGTTTCATGGTGGTTAATTATAATATAATTAAAATTACTTTATCCACAGTTGAGACGCAGTAACAAGAATGTGGTAAATAAAAAGGTATTTTTTCTCTGGACCGTAATCCTCAGGCTTAAAATGCAAACTGCATATTCTGGCATGTTGATAAATTTTACCCTTGATAGGCACTATGGACAGCCATTTATTTCTTTTTATTTCATTTTTGGAAAGCTGAAATAAGTAAAACAAAAAAAATTTGGTAAGTTAAAAGAACTATTAATTTCTATGTTAAAGAAGAACAAACATAAAACCACATGTGAGTGCAATATCGATGTCGTGCGTTGTTTCATTACTAATATAAAAATCTTTGAAATGGTGTTCTAAATGTTCACCATAATTTTGTTAACTATTACAATATTTTCTCTTCGCTATCCGTAAAAACTCGTCATCATGGTTACCTTACTTGTTAAATTGGTTTATTGAAAAATGATGAAATTATTAGGAAAAGAAGATAGATAGAAGATATTTAGCATGATTGATTACTAAAATGATGATAAAATTGACGATTTTTGCCATGAAAATGATTCTAAACAGGTAAATGCATGAGTATTGAGGAATATTGTAAATAGCGTAAATATACACTTGCCTGTGAAATTTTATGCCAGAATTTGGTGTCCAAAAACTTCTGCAATTTTTCACAATGCAATACATTATTTATATTCGGAAAATATTTATTAAATACGCAACAATATTAACTTAAATATTCGAAGCGACGCAATTTTTTTGACACTTATGCCATATTGTCAAAGTGAGAGTTGCTACAATTTTATTATGGTAACTACCCATAATCAGGGAGTATCGCTTTTTAATAATTGGTTCAGATACTTATTTTATTTAGCATAAATAATAATTGTCTCAACCAACAATGCTTCTGAATGACGTTGTTGGCAATTTATCAACAAACTCATGTACAAAAACTAACCTTTTGCACAGAATATTACAGCATACATAGTAGCCTTGGGAAAACTTCGTATTAACAGTGGCAATACCAAGTTAGGTGTGAAAGTGATAAAACACAACAATTTTCTTGTTACACGTCAAATGTTCATACCGAAATCTCCAGTGTATAAGATATAAGCTTCTTGGTCTGTAACGTTTTCAAGCCGAAGCCACTGACGTTGACAAATTGTTACATACGAAAAAGTGAGCATTTGAAAAGGAATAACGCTTAAACGTTGTGAAAAAATTTAAATGGCATAAAAAACTTGTATGCATGTATTATGTTACACGCTATAATTTTAAATAAATGCGGGTGACATCACTGGAATATAACTACATAATAATAATGTTATGGCTGTAAGAAGAGAAAAAACGTTTCTTATGAAAATTTTGTTTTAATTTGCGACGCAGAAAGTCATAATTTCGTTATATATTAATAATGATGATAGATGAAACAGGAAAATGAAACGGGGAAAATAATTAATTATTTAATTTATACTTTTATTTGAATTTCTCTGACGATGATATTTCAAAACGGACGTGAACGACTTAATTTATAATGAAACAGGTCGTACTTATAAACTGTTGTTTTATTTCATAATATTTTATACATCTAGTTATGTAGTAGAATCCCTTTAGTTGTAAGAAGTTTTTTAAGCACCGCAAATCTTTTGCTAGACCATGTAGCAAATGTTTTGAAGGAAGCCCTCAGGCACTACAAGTTTGACATTACAGACTTGCCTTTTTTATTTATAAGACTAGCAGTCCGCCCCGGCTTCGCCCGTGGTACATATTTACGTTTTCTCTACGTAAGAACCATCCTCGTACTTCAAGGAATATAATAAAAAAATAATTAACGAAATCGGTTCAGCCGTTCTCAAGTTATGCGCTTACCAACACATTTTGGGATTCATTTTTATATTATAGAAATAGTACGATGTCGTAAAAGAATTGGAATTTCTAAATTGTTGAATATTTTCAAATACATTCTCATAAATAGTTTAAGTAAATATGTGCAAATGAAATTGTACAAATGCAATTAAAACCTTTTATTTCTATGACTAGCGACCCGCCCCGGCTTCGCACGGGTGCAATGGCGGCCGGCCGGTACCGCCACAAACGCTACGTCCCGCAATTTTTAAATCTGTAATATCTTCGAAAATATCCACTTAAATCATACGGTGTAAAGGGCCATATAGATCTATATTAAATGAACAATGTATTCAAGGTATTTAATTGGTTAAGGATTAATGCTGTATTGGTTAAAATCGCTTCGAAAATTAGCCATTATTTGTCGTAAAAAGTAAATGACAAAAAAAAGTTATTGTGGGTTATCCATAAGAGATAGACATATACCATCACGGACTTTTCTGTAGACCTTTTCAATGTGTACAATACTTAGTACATTATTTTGATAAAACTCGTAGAGTTCAGCCTGCGTTTGCAATGTAAGCGGAAAAAAATGTAATTATTTACGACATCACATTAGAAACCTCAAAAATAACAGTACTTCTGCACTATTTAATGGATGTTATTATACATATAAACCTTCCTCTTGGATCACTCTATCTATTAAAAAAAAACCGCATCAAAATCCGTTGCGTAGTTTCAAAGATTTAAGCGCACAAAGGGACATAGGGACATAGGGACAGGGAAAGCGACTTTATTTTATACTATGTAGTGATTTGCTTTGTTTGGCTAAATGTATAATTATTATTTGTTGTGTAGTTTTTCGACAATTAATGTGAAATATAATTTTTCGTCTAATTATGTATGTAGCAGGTTAAGTAAAGAGTGTTAGTTTACCTATGTTGTTAAATAAATAGTGTTGAGTGTTTAAGTGGATCTCGTGAATTTTTAAATTTGTAAAATGTGTATATTAAATAATGTTAACTAACAGAATAAACATAACATCTTCCATTAAGCTATAAAATTCGAGCCTCCATACAAATATAATTTTACTTTAACAAGTAACATTAAAACAAAGCTTTAATCCTAAAAACTAGTATTTTCAATACATTTTACACGTTTTAAAATGTTTTAGGGACCTCTCTTATATTTATAGTGTGTGAAAAAGTGAGGTGAAAATACGATAAGTGCTTTAAACTGAGGTAATCTCCTTATATATCGTGTACTGCATTTGTAAATAGTATCTGCAAAAGGAATACGCGAGTTTGTCGCGTTTATTTTTCTGTTTGTTTTAAAAAATCGCCAACGCTCTACATCATAATATTATATAATTGATAAATAATAAAGTATATTAAACATAGATACATAAAGTCAGTGATCAATCTTTTGTGTTCTACCAGACCGACACATTATTTTTCTTCATCTCCACCGGGAATCGAACCCAGGACCCCTAGGTGCTACGCTCACGCGTCAACCACTATACCAAGGAGGCGATAAAACATACATACTTCGTTATAAAAGCCCGCAAACCACTTTGTATTTGGGTAAAATTTACAAACGGTTTAGTATATTTACTTATATGAGAAAATCATACCCTTTGTATTATATTGTTAAGTGCTAATTGGGTCTGTTACATACCATATTCATATTATTCTAAATCCTTCGTCATAAGCGAAGAATGTATTGTTTTCAAAAGAAAAATAAATAAATATTTCCATATGAAGTAACACGACGCTCTGGCGACATTTTTTCAGGCTTGTGACTATAAACTATTTTTGTTTTTCTTCTCTTCAATAATGGGCACTCGTATTCATAATATTTTAGTAGAAATAATATTATGGATAGTTGAAGGTTGTTTTTTGTAATACAAACTAATATATCCGAAGTATTATCACAAATATTATCGAAAGTATTACCATTGTTATTATTAGTAATTGAAATATGAAGATACATAATATATATTTTCACTTGATGTAATTTCACTTATTTCGATGACATTTTAATTATTTTGAAATTAAAAATTGCGTATGGCACCTATTTAACAACGAAAAAAACGTCTTGCAATAAAACATTTATGTCTGATGGATCTTTCTAAAGTCAAAAGATTAAAAATTAGGCGTTAATAAATGACTTTAAATTACGGATATTTTCCTGTGCGCACTAATAAACGCAACCACTACCGCCAGCCAGACAGCCCGGACTCTAACCGAAATAGCAAGAGAAACAGTATATCAAAAACCCAACTATACTAAAATGACTTTTATTAAAACGTTACTAGCTCCCGTACCATATATTATAAATTAGGACTAAATTATCAGACTTAATCATTTCATTAGAGAAAATATTCTGTAAATTTAAATCTGCTGAATCGCACAAAAATATCGATTTACAATTTTAGTCTTAAATAATATAATAAACACTTACCCATGATAAATAAAACAATAACTGACACAACCCACGAGACCATCTTGGCGCTTTCGTCTCACATCGCTGGCTCAATGTTTGACGATCTGGAACAAAAGAGTGTCCTTATACATTCATACATAAAGATGGAAACTAAACATATAGAATAATAAAATATGTAGGGAAAAGAGGCCTTCAATTAAACTAGAAGAAAACTATGTAGACTAATTTAATAGTTAAAGGATAATTCCTTTTAGATTATTATCCTAAATATAAAGAATTAAGCACTGATGTACGAAAACAATTATTGATTACGCGAAATTAAACAGTCCTTTAGTATTGGACCAAAGTTCCAGCAAACTTGGTTCATAAATACAAGACAAAGAATCATGACAAAACCTCACAAGTGCGACGTTATCCGATAAAGCGACCTTCGCAAAATCAATAAAAGCTCCGAGATAAAAACAATTAAAATCGCCATAAATCCACATCACCGAGTTCTCGACGACTTGTACTGAGTTGATAAACTCGAGTGGCCGGATAAGGCGGCTTAATTACACTTCTAGTTTTTACGACTTTATTGAGTCCCTGAAAACACGCAATGTAACGCGAACTTGGAGATTGCGTAGTTTATTCGGATGGGATTTTTATGTAGCAGGGCACAACGGTATCAGAGGCCTATAAATGAATAATATTTTTTTTCATTTAAAAATGTAATTTGATAATATTTGGCTGTTTGAATAATAGTTTCAGCTTTCAATATGGAAAAATAAACCAACAATTTTTGTAATTTATGTGTAAACATAATGATTCAACTCTATTGTGTGAAAAACAATAAATTAATTTTTATTAAAAAATGTCATCTGAACTTTTACAAACAATAAGAGATATTGAAGCAGTAGTTGATAAAATGAAGCCTCTAAACCTTCAATTTAAAAACGTTTTACTAAAATATACAGAGGTATTTTATGAAAAAATTCAAATACTACAGGTGAGAAAAAACCGTTCTTAAAATTAACACTACAATCATTATGAAACTGGTGCACGTTGCATATAATGCGAGAATATGAATCACAAAGCAAATCTACTGTAAAATAAAACCCATTATATTTTTAAATTTCTATTAGTCCAGAGTCTAGGATACTTTCCAATTTTTCTGCCATTGCTGCGTTTCAATCTGCGTTCTATTTTAAACTGTATTCGTACGGGTAAAGAGTAGATATTAGTTTGGCGTGTGACTGTAAAGTTAAGGGTAGTTCGCAATCAATTATGCAATCCGTAACGAACGATAATAAAGGCAGGTGCTTGAAGCTTGACAAATCTAATTAGGGTCCTCCATTAGCTGAGTATCATCGGCATTTTACGATTACGAGAAATATAAGTTTAATTCGATTTATCGCTTTAAGAGGTTTTGTGAATTTGCTTTGCGTCTGCAAATTGGCATCCACTTTGTATCAATTAATTTGTTTCGATAATTTTTATGAACATTATTAATTCTAATTAAGTCGAAAAGTGCTTTTAAAGTTATCTAATATTTATTTTATCCCATTACAGGCTGTATACCAATATTCTGTAATTTTACGTGAGACCTACTACGAAAGTACCCGACTTAATTAGGTTATATTTTTGAAGTATTTTTCATGTATCTCTTTTTTAACTCGTTGTGTGCTTTAATCAATAAATTATACATAAGATACTCTATTTCATTAAGGTATTATTTTAAAATGTATTATTTCTTCCTAGGTCAATACTCTACATTTTATTATAATGTAAAATGGTAAGCAGTCATCACAAACACTATTCATACACAATGACCATTCCTATGAATGAGTTGTTTAGTGAAAATCGTTAAGAATGAATGCAAGAGAAAGATTTTTCAGTGATGAATGTTACCCACAGAAAGTTCTTATACAAACTCAGATAGTAATTCATCCGTCTAAACCATTTAAAGCGCTTTAAGCCATAACATATGATAATGAGATGAGCATTCACTCATTCATAAAGCAATTATTACTACAGAGAAAAGCCGGCAAGAAACTTTCATAGTTCCTTTCATTTAAAATAAAAAAATTGGTTGTCTGTAAAGTCGGTTTACTGACGATAGTTGAACGTGACAACGTCCGATTGCGCTTCTTTGTCACTCGTTCCGCGCTCTCGCTTGCACTTCAAGCCTTACATGGAACGCCTCAGAGCGAGGTAACGCCGCATGAGTCATGTTTTTTCGTGCGTGCAGCCGGCGCTATCGAATTATAAGACATTGTCACGTCAAAAGATATGCAACGTATTCTTTTTATTTACACTTTCATAAAAGTGACGTCAATAAAGTATTGAAATGAATTAAAAATGAGACACAATTATTGACTCTATAACATTGGACGTAAAGGCCAGATCAAAGAGGTTCGTCTGAATGACGAATAAACACCCGGCTGGATTATGTTCATGTTTCAACTGAATATACAATATTTTCCATTTATAATATCCAGCAGGTGACCGATGAAAGGCTAACCGAACAGACAGAAGAGTGTTAAATGATATAAAAATGCTACGAAATAATTACTTTTCTGGGTTTTATTTCATTTGAATGGTGAAAACGGAATACCAAGTGCTGGGAATTATTATCCGTTTGACTTGGGTTTGTAAATTATATCAAATTATGTATATTTATGATGTTGTTTTACTTAAATTATTATTGGGTAAGGTTTTTGTAAGTCAACAACAGCTGTTAAAATACGTGGTTTTTGCAATTTATTTGCCTTTATTGTTAAAATTATTGTGAAAAATAAATCTTTCTTCTATTTTTATGCTATTCTTCTTATTTGATTTTCTACTTAACCTATTTTTTATTATTTACTCAATATGCATTTAAGTGATGAGGCCTCCATTTTACTTTAAATTACTTTATGCATTTATTGGCTCAATAAAGAAACATGAATTGAAATTAAAGTGAATTCACTCTCTATTGATTATTTTGGATTCAATGAAAAAAGTAATTATAATAAAAATAACTTCTACCTAAATATTGGCTCAATAATTCGAAGTATCTTTAGTGAAGCTAAAATACAGAGTTGGTGAATATAAATTGATGGTTTATTTGCGTAACTGAAAGCTTTTTAGAAGTTCTCAATACGATAACAATAACTCAACAAAAACAGAACTGTATGAAAAGTATCGGATTTTTTGTTATTCCTGTGCGAAATTTCTTTGTTGAATATACGGACTATAATATACTAGTTTTGCACACAGCTTTGCTCCCATTTCTCAAGTGAGAAGGTTTTGCGAGAAATATTTTATTTTCATTTACTTTGTGTTCCAAGCTCACAATATTAATTTTGTTAGAGATATAATTATAGATATATTTTTTAAGAAATTAAGTTAGTAGGTACATTTTTTAAATGAATTAAATTTTAAAAAGAAATCAATTCTAAAACATGGGAATAAAAATCACTTCATCCGAAGGCATTTGAAAATTTTTGGTTTTAAAACTACTTGTTTTTCCGCTGAGACGCCAAATCTGCGCCATTCTTAACTTTCATATAATATAATAAGATAGAGAGTGAAAGACTGTGGAAATTTAAACGGGATATGCGTTGCTTGCATAATAAAATTTAAAGCACGCATGCCAAGCATGTAAGAATATAAAGAGCAAAATATGGGTAGAGAGCTAGTGTAGAATATAACAAAAACAAAATGACGAAAATTTAACATTTGAATACAATAAACTAAAAAGGTGAGTTTTTCGTAAACAACATCGAAGAACCCTCGTAAAAGCTTCGTTATAACAACTGTCACGTAAGAGCTCGAATATGAACATTTCTACAATAACAATAAATGTATACAAAAACTGCTTATACATTATGGTGCCCAAAATTTATACCTTTTCCTAAGTACATTGTTAACCTCTTACTGTAGGAGTTTTCTTATCACGTGATCGTGCGGCTTTCCTACCTATATATTTTTTACAGTAATGAAATATACCTTAGGTGGTTTAAATTAAAACTTATACTTATATTTTAGGGTAGGATGTACAATTATGTAGTTTCATCATTTTTTCCAAAAAAAAAAAATAAATGCTTAAAAAGGTTGGACTTACTGTTTAGCTTAGTTTTGTCTACAGTCAAATAAAAATATTTTCTTTATTATAATAGTATTTACTATACGTTCTACGTTGAATACGCTGTAATATTGTTGTAACATTTTATATGAAAAAAAAATGAAAAAATATTTATTTAGACCCACATTATAAGAAGTTTACATACATGAGACACGACAAACGACTAAACTAAAAAATTATGGTGAAGTTAGAACTTTTACATATATAGTAAAAATGATTATTCACTTCAATCATAAGGACTTATTGAGAATCATTAAATCTTGATGACAATATTCGACTCGCACTTGACTCTTAACGTCCAATTTTTAATTTCGGTAATGCGACTTTTGATCATATTGGTATGAAATATAAATTGGAATGATTCACTGATATTGTATTGCTTTATCCAATTTCAAACTTTCATTTCATACATAATTATTAAAATAAGCTCTATTTTAAGCTCTACCTACGTTACTTTTATTTTTAAATAATGCATATAAATACGAAATTGTAAAAATTGTTATGTAACTCTAACTATATTTAACTTGTACGTGAAAAGCTGTTTATTTCAGTACCAGTTATTAATTTAAAATGAGTACTAATTATATTATAGTGTAGTTTTATATTAACATGAATTAATTTTAAACGTAATTAACATGTGCTTGGTGATATAAATAATTATTAACGTTTTATTATTTCATACCGTTTTAATTTGTAAATCATTACGTATCAGTTTTATTAATATTTGAAAATAATAGACACATATATGGGATAAATAATATAACACCTTAACTACGTTTATCTGTTAAAAATTATTCGTATTTCTAGAACTAAATAGATTCATTAGTATGCTATCACAATAATTCTCACTTTAATTAAGGTGTAATATGCCTGCCTCTTACCGTGATTTTTTTTGTAACTGCTGATTGACGAAAGCAAATAGTTCATTGTATTCTTTTCTCAGGTTAAACCAACAGAATATTTGTATATAAATAACTAATTTCTGTTACTATTTTTTTTCTATTATAAAGAAAAATAATATTTTGATTGTTCGTTTGCCACGAATAAATTAACAAAAACTAGGAGATTTATTAAGGCTAAATTTATTTGGACATTATAAAACTACATCTTAACGAATAACATAAGCTTTCGGTCAAATAGGGGCGAAGCCGGGGTAAGTGGCTAGTTGAGAAACCAGTAATCAATCTGTGCTCATGTAAAAACTGCTAGGTAATATTTTATTTCTCTATAACTTACTTTTTTACATTAAATGTAAACAAAATTTAATATCTATACTTGTAACCATGTAACCAAAGGACAGAGCATTATAAACATGTTATCATGAATCCACGTGGATCATAAATCGGTCCGTCATCTGTTGTTGGTGTAAAATATATCTCATTTCTTAAATAGGTCACTCGCAGAAGGTTAGCACCTCATATTTATCCTACATACAGTAATTACTGTCAACTTCATACCGTCTCACAAATATTTATTCGAGTTCTAAAAACTTCACTCAAGCTCCACTCAAAGCTACGCATCAGCTGATCGGGAGCACATTGAATACGCAACTCGAAAACTTAACAGGCACTCGTGGTGACCTCAACCCCGCAACTCGCAAGGATGCTACGTACCTAGTTTTATTTTTCTATTTTCCTAGAGGACGGTTTGACGCGGACGCGGGACCGCCTGGCGCGGCGGCTACAGCCTGACTAAATCTCTGCGTGGAAGCCAGGTCAGGTCATCTATTGAGCTGAGTTCAGATAAATTTTGATAAATGTTTTAATTGTTTGTGGGTTCTGTGGCTAGTGACTGTGATTGTCTTGGGTTGTGGCTTAAGTAGTGATTTCTATATAGTATTGTAGGCATAATGTAGAGTTAAGCAGTAAAGTCATGTATCTACAAAAATATAAATTATTTTCGGTGAGCTCTATATTTTTTTGAAAATATGTATAAATTGCATGCAAAATAACATAAAGATTGTTTTTATAAAAATATTTTTCGAACGTTAACACTGTTCTATATTGCATAACAATGAAGGTTGGGAATCTTAAACGTGATAATAGTGTGAAAAGTCATTATAATTTATTAAAAAAATGTAAATATTAAATAAATATAATTAAACTGTAACGTCTTATTATATAACATAAAACTTCATATAATACAAAAGCTTGGATACATTATTATTTGATTTTAAATTTTCCATCTTACTTAAAAATACAAGACACGGATATCAAATTCAAGTACATTGTAGTCAGGACTTTACTCAGCATCCCTCACACACAAAACAAACGCACGCACACAGCCGCAAGTGAATTTGATACATTTTTTGTGTGTGTATTATTCAAACGTAACTCCTCTATCACATCTCTATGTGTGTGTTTTTGAAAATGGCTGCCTTGATTTCAGCGCATGCGTGAAATGTTACAAATATCTTTGCAATCACCGATCGAATTTTGAGTCTTGTTGTTGTGTCTTTTAAGTTGCATTTCTCGTGCTGACTACAAGTTAACTTTGCCAGGAAATGCGCGCTTTTGAAGTTCTTGGGTAAGGTAAAGGACTCTTACTGCGTGTAGAGAAAGGAAATAAGTCGTGTTTTGAGCAGTATGAGTGTGTGGAGCCCTTATGCTCGTGCCAGGCCTTTGAAAACGCCTTAATTAATAAAGATGAAGGAAAATATTACGTTTTGTGGACATCTTCAAGTTTCAGCATTATATTTGCTCAAAATACAAATCAAACGGGTCTTAATAAATTATACTAATGAAATTTGTTGCGATTCGCTCAGTACATTTCAAAGTAATCATTATATGCATGTATTTTAAACGTGAAGTACGTAAACGTACGAGTAACTTAAAATAAATGGGAGTTACAAATATATAATCCAACTAGCGGTCCGCCCCGGCTTCGCCCGTGGTACCTACATGTTTAAACTATCCTATCTCTCAAGTTGGATCGAACTGCACATATAATATAAGATTTAATCAGAAGTAAAAAAAGTATTATGAAATGAGTCTTCATTTCATAATATTTTTTTACAAGTATTGAAGTTTTCAGGCTCAAAGTTTCTCCTACATTATACTTTAATATACTTACCACACTTTTCTGCACAAGAGATTATCCAGTCATGCTTTGTCCTTTGTTAAAAAGGGGCCTAAATTATGTGTGATATCTTTTGTCGTGGGAAAGGAGCATCATGTTCTACACTCGATTACTTTGATGTAGTGCTTTACACGAATACAGTCTTTATTTATTAAAACACTAGCGACCCGCCCCGGCTTCACACGGGTGCAATGCTGATACTAAATACACTACAGAAAAACTGTGTACAATATAAAAATTAAAAACATAGCGGCCCGGCCGGCCGGTACCGCCCGGCAAACGCTACGTCCCGCAATTTTTAAATCTGTAATATCTTCGAAAATATTCACTTAAATCATACGGTGTAAAGGGCCATATAGATCTATATTAAATGAACAATGTATTCAAGGTATTTAATTGGTTAAGGATTAATGCTGTATTGGTTAAAATCGCATCGAAAATTAGCCATTATTTGTCGTAAAAAGTAAATGACAAAAAAAAGTTATTGTGGGTTATCCATAAGAGATAGACATATACCATCGCGGACTTTTCTGTAGACCTTTTCAATGTGTATAATACTTAGTACATTATTTTGATAAAACTCGTAGGGTTCAGCCTGCGTTTGCAATGTAAGCGGAAAAAATGTAATTTTTTACGACATCACATTAGAAACCTCAAAAATAACAGTACTTCTCCACTATTTAATGGATGTTATTATACATATAAACCTTTCTCTTGAATCACTCTATCTATTAAAAAAAACCGCATCAAAATCCGTTGCGTAGTTTCAAAGATTTAAGCGTACAAAGGGACATAGGGACATAGGGACATAGGGACAGGGAAAGCGACTTTGTTTTATACTATGTAGTGATGAATATTATCAATATAAAAAGACGTGTGGCACTCGGGGACTGCCGCGGTAAAGCTATTGCATAGCATGCCTTCAAGCCACACCTCCGAGCCCGTCGGATTGGGGAGCGTGAGGTATTTTCGTTACGGAATTTCTCGATTCGGTCCCCGCGCTCAAGGCCCGCGATAGAAGCTATGCAATAGCTTAATAAAATGTGAATCAAAAAATGTACAAAATATGATCTAAAGATAACTATAGCATGATGATATTGAAAGTTAAACTCTTGATTAGATTCGATTGAATGATTCAATTCGATTCTAGTTGGGCACATCAGATTTTTTTTGCGAATTCAATCTATTTTGCGGATAAAATCTAACCTTAAAACTAATTTCTGCTTATAGCTGTGCTTATTTTTAAACCTATCATTGTTAAATTTTACAAACTATTGCCCTATTGCTTAAGATTTAATAAAAAAATAATCAATCTGAGTTCTTTGTGTATTTTACTTATACTTAGTTATTTTAACGAAAGTATCTGACATGAATCGGAAATACATATTCCATCAAATTTAATAAACGCTCTTACTCAAATTGTGTACTCAAAATTATTAAAAATAGGTGTAGGAATAATTACAAGCGTTTAAACGCTGTACTAACTTTTTGTATAAACTGGATGGTATATGGATGATATATTTTAGGATAAATAATGGAACAACTGTTCTCATTATAGCCAAAACATAAATACAATGAATTAATAGTAGTCACAAAGAAGGTAAACCTTGATCAAGTTTCCAGAAAAACATTGAACAACTAAGTCTTATTACAAAGGGTCAAGCAAATTCTACCAACTCCAACTAACCTGGATTCTGGATAACTCAAAACTTTTCCGTTCTACACAATGAAAGGGTAGTCTCTTTTGTAAGTTTTAGCGATAGTACCTTAATATTTTTTCCTTCTAAAATTATGTGCAAATGAGAGGATTAGTAATTGTTAAATTTTGTAAGTCCCATTGTGCCTTTTTATTCGCTCCAAGTTACAATGTGACAATTAAGACATGGGAAATTTCACGAAAATGATAAAAGGAACTTTCATGAGTTGGCGTGAGTTGGGTAATGATAACAATAAAGGTAATTTATTCAAGCAATCAAACAGGAAAATGCAGGAAGGAATATTTTGTATATTCTTTTATTTGTGAATTGTTTTATTGTATGTTCCAGTTTGGAACTTTGTTTAATCAAATTTTAAAATCATAAAAAAAACAAACTTTTTAAAACCATCCATGTGAATTAATTATAATTATTGTATGATATGTAGTTATAGTAAAAACATGAATGTTCTTTAATTTTGATCTTAATATCTTTGTATGTACCATGTTTTTATACAATAAATAATTTATTTATTTAATAATTTCGAAAAGAATGTAAACTTTAACAAAACAAAATACCCGTTGCAAGTATACTTTCTTTGAAAATCTGCAGTATAAAGACATCGTTAAACACATAAATGTAGAGGTGAAACGTCACTGGAGTGCCAATCGGAGGGACAAAGAAAGTTGACCTGCGCTGCCAATGACAACCTTTGTTTGGTAATTTATTGGAACTATTCCAATCTTTTACGTATAAATTGAATAATTCTAGTGAATTTTAGTTTAGATGATTTTTTTTTCAGTGTTTATTTTTTTAATAAAAAAAAACGGCATGGAAAGTTATGTGAAGATAATAAAAATTTAGTCCTCTTTTACCTGGTACCTTTATTAATGGTCTATAAAACAAAATTTAAAAATAAAGCTGATTATCTAAAGCTATATTAGCTAATTTAAATTGCTCTACTCTACTAGGAATGTTATAATGTTCAGTACAAGTATTTAAATCTAGCAATCAATATTTACATCATGTATGGAGATTTTCCTGTACCTCAAAAATGACATCATTGCAATTCGGCACAGCTAGGACATTGATAGAGCGGTGTCCAATTAGACTGGCCCTCGAGTCGCTCTCAGCTCTCAGAGCCAAAGCACAACACTCCTTTCTGTCTGTTACACTTTCGAGATTGGCGGTAACGGGATGGAATTGCTAAGTATGTGTTTTTCTGTTTTGTAAACGAGCTTGACGTTTTACCGATGAACTAGCTCACTGCCCGTGGTGATTCGTGTGTTTATCTTATAGCTTAAAAAATCGAATAATTGTCAATTAGTCTGTGATGTACCATTTATTCTATTAATTCTTTGGTAAAATGTATCGAAATCGGTTCAGTTGTTTTGATGTACAAATGGAGCACGCTATAATATAAGTGTCGTGATCATATTCGAATATGTTTGTACCTTGTTCAAGATAATGCCATATTCAGATTTTGATTTCTTTTTTATTTTCCTTATCGATGTGGACAGCCAATAATAAAAGAAGTCTGATAACCTTGTAACGTACAGGAAAGGTGTTTGCACGTTTTCACTTCAGACATATTTATTTAGTACCGGCTAGACCTTTTGTGCTTTTTTACCTACTAGTTACGAACTTTTATGAATCTCTATCGGGAATATAACCTAACAATTATGCTTTGTGATGTTGGTAATTTAGGTAAGTCGTATGGAAACTCTTATCACATTCTTCTTATAGTATTGTAAAACTCAAAAACTCAAAAAAACGTATATTGTGTAGGTACGAACTATAATTCTGAAGCGATGTGCATTGTAAACATGAATTTCTTAATTTATCTTAATAAAAAACCAAACTAGCTTAGAAAATAGTATGTGGGTTTGAGATTAGTGAAATAAAAGAGACAAATGAATCTTATAACTTTATTATTATCTAGACAGATATTTACAGGGTCGGCAGTGTACTTTGGCGTCAATAACATAATACCTTATCAAACATTGAGCAAACATACGAGACTTGCTAATTACATAACTAAATTATATATTATAGCTTAACCCTTAATTTGGCACCGATAAAAATATTCAAAATATATGAATTTGACAATTTTGTGGTTTCAGGAGTATGTCATAAAGTTCTCGAAAAATGAAAACAGTTTAAGACAAAACTTTATATGTGGCTATTAAGCAAAAATTTTTATAATGTAAGGGACCTTTTGGATTGTAAACATAAATATTGACATGTATGTTATTCTTTGTTGTTCGTGTGTGTAATCGTTCGTTTGTGTGTAATAAATAAGTATCTGAACTTAACTATAATATGTACCTAATGTTTATGTAATAAAATTGTTTTTGTTTTTTTTTTTTTTTTATGATTATGCGGAGCTGTGAAATTATGTTTGCATGCCAGTATAACTGGCGAATGTGCTGTACTTTCCATAAAATAATAACTTGTGAACCACATTTGAGCAAATAAAGATTTATTTATTTATTTATTTATTTATTTAAAAAAAAATCTACCATAGCCCACTGCTGGGAAAACTGGTGTCCGTCACAGCGGACACTGCCAAATTACGGAAAATAAAAACCACAGTTAATTTTATGTTTTTTTACTAAAGAAAAATACAGAAATGAACATTTTAGAACTATTTGATACCGAAGTACAGTTTATTTTATATGAAAATTAAAAAAAAATCAATTCATGTTTATTTTGTATGAAAATTAAAAAAAAGTCTAAATTCTTCTTCTGTTAGTTGAATTGACTTGCCGGTTTTTTGAACTGAATATAAGTTTGTCTGCTCTACGAAACTAGTAAAAATATCATGAGAAAAAAAGGTGAAAGAAACTCAAAGGTAAATCATCTTCTGGCATGTCTATGTACCTAATCATCCTCCTCACCTTCTTCTATTGTCGCTTGGTGACGAAATTGAGTTACTCTCCAATAATTGTAAGTCAGCTGAATTTTTTTGTTTTTTTTTGGTCTTTTGGCTTTGACTGTGGGTGGTTTCTTAGATCTTATTTTTCGGGGGGCTAATCAAGAAGCTATTGGTATTATAGGCGTTGCAGGCAATCTAGGAATAGCAGATTGGGATAGAACATTTTCAAAAAAAGACTCGCCAATTTACGCACGAGAGAATCTGGTCATCAGCAGGTCTATCAGAATCTTCGGAGTGTAATTCTTCATCGTCGGATGTATCTATTGTTACGTTAGCAAGGGAAGATGGTGCAGGAGAAAACAAGGGGTGGAAGAATTAGTACGTGCATCATGCAATTCAGTTTCCGAATCTGATATTTCGCTAGCATCGGAAGGTGCATGTTCATTCGGCACTAAAGCAATAATTTTACTTGCGTGATTAGGCTGTTGGCAAAGAAAAAAAATCCAAACTCAGAACCATAACCAAACAAGCAGAAGCACACACATTTTGGCGGTGTCCGCCGCAGCGGACATAGTAATAAAGTGGTACTTTTCTATACAATTAGCAATGTCCGCTGTGACGGACAAAACATTTTGGTTACAAATAAACACCATAAAAATGTAATAAAGTGTGTATGTTTTTGTAAATAATGATTGAAATGTTTATTATCTAATAAATAAATATATAATTCAATTCATTTTTCCACAAAAAATAAGAAAAATAGTTTTAAATATCTTGAGCAAAACAGGTGGCTGCCTTTTCGTAGACATTTTGCGTCCCAACTGACATATGCAATGTTGTCACAATCATTACTTAATTTTTTACTATTTGTTTATGGTATAAATAAACATTTAATCGATTAGAAATCGATGAACATGAAATAAAAACTTGGCAGGATTTATTTTAAATAAGTGTCCGTCACACCGGACTATACCAAATTAAGGGTTAAAAAGTCTAAACATTAATAATAATTATTATACAAAAGTTCACATAAAATAAACAGTAAAAAAGACGGGTTGCACTCCGGGAGTGCCGGCAGAAGTGAAAACTTGATTATTAACGTTCAGCATGTTTGATATTTTGGAATGGTATCCGTCTTACACATGGAATATAAGGGCTAAAAAAAAAAAAAAAAAACATCCGTCTTACGCTTTTTCGATCAGGCCACGTGTCCTGACGCGAGTTTAAGATTTTATACCCAACGCCGCTAAAGAAGTTTTCACTTCAAAAAGTCAGTGGTATATTTTGACTAGTAGTATTGTTCAGTACTTTTTTTTAATATAGCTAAGAACTATAGAAAGTCCAACGTAACTCGATATAAAATTAATACAATGCCTTCTCTCGTATTTGTAGTTTATCCTTAAACATACAGTAACAAACCTATTCAGTACCTATTACGTATCAAAAAAATATTTCGAAATTTACAATTTTGTCCATTTTTGTCGATGATAGATACATCTCTATATAATATCCAAATAGGCCGCGAATAATTCGAGTTAATTACAAAATTAGAAACTTTAACTTTGTTACAAATAAACCAACAAATCGTTTATATTAATCTACTAACAGTAATAATTATATCTAGTCGCTTATAGCAGTCTTTATTGTCATTCTTCAAACGTGTATTGTAAAATCTCGCCTCTCCTGTTCCTGACGCTGCGGGTATCTGCGGATATAATAAAAACACATTTTTAAAATTACGCCATCTAGCAGAAAATTTCAAAACTTTTATGATTCGGAAAACACAATTTTATAAGCCATGCTAGTATTTATAAAAGACGCAACAAGATGGCGCTGAACGCAAGAACGTATTAATTAGACTTTTTGTTTCTTTAACCTTTTGTAGAGGGCGTCTAAATCAATGAAATTTATTGCGTTACAGACGTTTTTTTCTGACTTTTTAAGATTTAGACGGCTGTAACGTTTGACTGTGCTAACGCACCGTGTTGCGTGCACGATGCTGACAGCCGTTATGATTTAGGTACATAGATTATTTTTGAAACTTCTTTGGGCTAGTTGAGAGTAAAATTTCCAAGTCACGTCATGGCAACACCGTCACGTCAAGTAAGGCGACGATTTTGGTATTTTTGAAATTTTCTAAAGAAGTTTGACTTCTGACACGTGCACGACCTATACCTGTGTGCGCTGGGCGCGTGTCGGCGCGGGCGGCGGCGCGCGGGGAGGCGCGCGGCCGACGCGCACGACTCCGCGCTCGAGTCCGTCACGCCGCGGAACGACTCCTCTGGGAACGCGCCGTAGCTCTCCGCTTTCAAGCTGACATCTAATGAAGATAATTAAAGCTTGTCATTTTCTTTCTTCTAATAATTGAACTTGAAGTAATCATCAAAAAAAAATAAAAAATGTGTGCGTGTACTAGTGTACACACGTAAGAAGTGAAACTTCTTTATGACTTTATTTTTCAAAAAATAATTTACTATATGCAAATTTACAGAAATACGTCGAATCACGCGTGGTAGGGATAAGAAAAAGATGGCTCGTAACGAAAAAATGTCACGCGTAACGAAAAAATCTTACACTAAATTTTTTTCCAACCCCGATAAAGAAGTTTCACTTCAATACTTTAAAAAGTATCATAGTATAACAGCAGTATAATACCTTCTCCACCTAAATCCTACTAGACCAATCATATTATATTTCACTATGCAGTTCACCGGTCACGTACCCTTGGCGGGCTGGTAGCCGGCGGCGGTACACTCAGCACAGGGCGAGCCGCTGGACTCGGAGTCGGACTCGCCGCGCCGCACCATCAACGTCATTGCGCGCGACAACGTGTACTCATCTGGGAATGGAAAGAAACAAACATTTATTTATCTACACACAAACATCACGTTTAACAATAATAAATAGGGGCTGATTTTTCAATCCTTGGTTAAAACTTACTCGTCGAATCCATACTAATATTATAAATGCGAAAGTAACTCTGTCTGTCTGTCTGTTACTCAATCACGCCTAAACTATTGAACCAATTTTCATGAAATTTGGTATGGAGATATTTTGATACCCGAGAAAGGACATAGGCTACTTTTTATCCCGGGAAAATGACGCAATCCCGGAAATCCCACCGGAACGGGAACTATGCGGGTTTTTCTTTGACTGCGCGGGCGAAGCCGCGGGCGGAAACCTAGTAATGTATAAAACTACCATTTTAAAAAACGTATTCTAATTGCCCGTATTTGACAGTTTACGTAACATTTTAATATTATCGTGTAACTAGCGACCCGCCCCGGCTTCGCACGGGTGCAATGCTGATACTAAATACACTACAGAATAACTGTGAACGTTGTATGTATATAAAAACATAGCGGCCCGCTCCGGCTTCGCACGGGTTAGGGTATAAAATAATATAGTATAGCCGGGCGGCCGGCCGGTACCGCCGCGCCGCAAACGCTACGTCCCGCAATTTTTAAATCTGTAATATCTTCGAAAATATTCACTTAAATCATACGGTGTAAAGGGCCATATAGATCTATATTAAATGAACAATGTATTCAAGGTATTTTATTGGTAAAGGATTAATGCTGTATTGGTTAAAATCGCTTCGAAAATTAGCCATTATTTGTCGTAAAAAGTAAATGACAAAAAAAAGTTATTGTGGGTTATCCATAAGAGATAGACATATACCACCGCGGACTTTTCTGTAGACCTTTTCAATGTGTATAATACTTAGTACATTATTTTGATAAAACTCGTAGGGTTCAGCCTGCGTTTGCAATGTAAGCGGAAAAAATGTAATTTTTTACGACATCACATTAGAAACCTCAAAAATAACAGTACTTCTCCACTATTTGATGGATGTTATTATACATATAAACCTTCCTCTTGAATCACTCTATCTATTAAAAAAAACTGCATCAAAATCCGTTGCGTAGTTTCAAAGATTTAAGCGTACAAAGGGACATAGGGACAGAGAAAGCGACTTTGTTTTATACTATGTAGTGATACTTTATTGGACGGATAAGTTTTATCCAAGCATTGAAAAATCGGCCCTAAGTTTAAAAAAAAAGAGCGTCATGACCACCCAAACAAAAAGGAACAGCTCAGCTAGTGCAATTTTAGAAAATTTTACAGGGCTGATTTTCAGTAACTGATACCCACCCGAATCACCTGGATCGTGGTGGTGGTGTCGTGGCGGCGCGGCGCTGAGCGGCGCGGGCTCGGCGCGCCCGAACGTGCGCAGCGTGCCGCTGGCCGCCGTGGCCCCGCCCACACTGCCCCCCGCGGGGCCGCTCCCCCCCACACCGCCCACCCCCGCGCCCCCCACACCCGCACCCGTGCCCTCGTTGCACACGGCGCCGCTCGACATGCTGAACGTCGCGTACGGACTTATCTCGTACATCTCTGTTGAAAGAAATTGTTAGTACAACACATTTGAGTGAAATAAAATAAACCCTACTGAGCTTTTTTGGCTACTAATTATCCTTTTGTATGAATTTTACAAAATGTATTATTTTCGTTCTACCTCTATATAACTGCTTTTTCCGTTTATACATAAGTGGACATTTGCTCGACCTTTGATCCTGAGCACTTATTTTTCATGCCGTTCTTACCTTGTTGTTCCTTTTTACTAGATTTGATAGGTGACGAGGTGTACACCTGCTGGCAGTTTCTCCTGTTGTCTCTCTTTTCCACCGACTTGTCTTCTTCTGACACGCTGCTCGGCTCGTAGCCCTTCCTGAAGCATTTCGCTGTGCTGCTGGAGTAAAACACAGCAATTAAAATGAAATTTATATCAAGTGCGCCTGCTGATGATTCAAATTCAAATTGGCATGAAGACAAATTATAGTTCATGATAAATAAGCCAAATTTAAGTAATTAAATTTGTTTATAATATATCCACGCTCACTACTCCTACTATGCCACTGACCTCCTCTTGTACACCATAACAGCGAGCAGCAGCAGCGCGGTGGCGAGCGCGGCGGCGGCGGCGAGCAGCGCCAGCGCGCCCGCGCCCGCCCCCCCCGCCCCCCCCGCCCCGCCGCCCGCCGGCCCGTGCGCCGGGAACTGCGCCGGGGCTGGGATGCGCTCTGCAATATACGTGGAAATAACAATACACCTTTGGTTTTTTTATTAAGCTATTGCATAGCTTCTATCGCGGGCCTTGAGCGCGGGGACCGAATCGAGAAATTCCGTAGCGAAAAAACCTCACGCTCCCCACTCCGACGGACACGGTGGTGTGGCTTGAAGGCATAGCATGCAATAGCTTTACCGCGGCAGACCCCGAGTGCCAGACGTCTTTTTTTAGTTTATGCCTATTAAAACATCTGACAAATTAGGATGATGAGAACAGATAGCAAAATAGCGGTACCAGCCAAAAAAGGGATATTGTTATAAAATAAATGCAAAAATAGATTTTTTTATTAGACGATTTTATAATTCTGCAGATCTGGCTCGAAAGACCAATGAAGGTACGTGTTGAGTATCAAATGAAGCACAATTCAAATTGCTATAATGAAATAGTACTGGTGTCATTAATCAAAATAGTAAAATTATCTTACCACCAGTTTCTGTAAGCGTTGAAAAGTAATATGTAGCAGTTGTCACGCCAGCGGTGGTGGTTGCGACTATCCTCAAATGGTACCACATGGCCGGTCGCAAATCGCAAAAGACAAACGGATGAGGTTCCAACTCTGCTGTTTCAGATCTCCACGAAAATTCTTCGAATCCTTTGATAGAGATGATAAAGTGGATCAAGGGACATCCGTTGCAGTCCCACGTGAGGAGGTTGAGTCGCACGCAACTACTGTTGGTGGATATAAGGTGTTTCTCCAGCGCCTCCTTTGATACTACAACATAATATTTAAAAAATGTTATTGAAGCGGCATGGTAGGCGAAAGTAAGTAAACTAAAAATGCATATTTTTGTTGTATTTAAAATTTTAGGTCAAGTTATCTCACAAGTATAAAAACTTCTTCGACTGATAGTTGATGTAGAATCAGATCAATCAAGTATAACCAATCAAGTATATTAAGAGAAAATCGATAATTAGAATCGCTTTCACTGGAGCGGTGCGGTGTCGCTGCGTCGCCTTACATAAAGTTGCAGTGTGTTTTGCAGCAGATTGTTCCTGTGTTTTGGTGCGGTGCTGTAACGCATTTTGAGCTCCCGGTCTGATGAGAACTGGTGGCTCGTTAGCCGCTAGCACAATGTTAGCGCGGTGTACTCACGCGCGCCGAGCGTGGCGGCGTGCAGCGCGTCGCTGTGCGGCGAGGCGCCGGCCGGGCCGCGCGCGCGCACCCACACGCGGTAGCGCGCGCCGCACGCCAGCCCGCGCAGCGCCGCGCTGCGTGCAGAACCAGCCTCCTCGCGCGACTGCCGCGGGCCCTCGCCGCGGGACCACTCCAGCGTGTAGCCTGCCACGTAACGAAACGACTTAGCAGAAAGCGTTTTTGAAAACTGAGATAACATAAAAGTGGTAAGATTGTCGGATACGATTGGTAGTATTGTAAGTATTTAAAAATATACCTTAATAAATTACCAAAAAATGTGCTTTTATGCAAATAAAATAGAAAATAGCTTTCTCGAAAGCGTTTGATAAAGTTCATCATTTATTATTTTATTTTTATTTTTATTTCTATATTATATAGTATTCTTTTTTATTTATTTTATTTTTATTTTTATCATATTACGTACGAACTTTCTACCAAATTAAAAATATTTATTTATTGGACTGATGATGTTCCCTATAATAATATTATCTATGTAAAATACATGCTAAAATTGTGTAAGGATCTCATCGAAAAAGTTCAGTTGCATCACCTGGGGTTTCACAAGGCTCAATTCTGGGACCAATATTTGTACTTTTTTTAAATTTACTTTTTGAACTATCAATATAATAAATCATGCCGTTTTCTTTCTGCTTTAATAAAAAATGATGTGTTTAAATAAAGTGTGTGAATTATTATTATTACTAACTTTTCAGAAATAATGCTTCAAAAATTCTACTAGTATGCTATTGTTGGCTTTAACAACGCCCTAAGTCAAGAATACTATAAAATGTGACTCACTATCAGCTCCCGTGGTATCCCACGCCACCACGAGTGCAGTGGGGGAGGCGCTGGTGAGCCGGAGCCGCGGTGCGGGCGGCGCGCTCAGCACCACCAGCTCCCACGTGGCGTGGTCCTCGCCCCAGCGGTTGCGCACCGTGCACGTGTAGTTGTCTGCCAGGGACGACTCCGCTTCTGGAAACGATTAAATTGGTTACTATAGAATAATATAGAACACAATTAGAAATATTATATTGAATTATGCCTTATAGTAATCAGTCGGAGAGAGTGAAGTCGTTTTAAGAATAAAACGATCGATGAGCTGTTTATAAGCATGACAATTGTCAAAAACTATTAAATAGTATTTTTTTTTTTATTTAGTCGATCAAAACAAATATAACCAAATTTTGTCGTCGAAATTGTCATTTAAAAACGTTTGCTGAGATTCAACTTGTATCACTCACTGAGTATAACAAGCGCATCGCCATCCATCCTCACATGCGGGTCGCTGTGCGGCGGCGGCGGGCGGCGCCGCGCCCAGCCGCGCGCCCCCGCCTGGCCCGCCGCCGCACAGCGCAGGGCGACTGATCCACCCACGGGGACCACTACACGACGCGGGAATGACGCTATTTTGGCACCCGCTACAAAATACACAAACAGTGACAATTTTTTTACAAAACAGTTATTGTAAGTGCTTAATGTCTCTAGTAATATTTAAGAAAAATAAAAAAAAAGTCTTGAACTAAATAATGATATGAATTACGCCAACGAAACATTAAAAAATTACCCTGAACTACTAATGAAAAATTTTTGAAGCAGCTAATTTTCCGCAATACCAATCATTGTTGCATTTAAAACGCACCCGTAGCGCTGGGCGTGGCTGCGACCACAGTGCTCATGTCGCCCTCCCCGGCGGCGGTGCTGGCGGCGACCCACAGCTCGTAGCGGCGCGGCGCCAGTCCCGCCAGCACCAGCGCCTGCTCGCCGCGCTGCTGTCCCGAGCCCACTAGCACCACCTCGCTCGAGTGACGACCTATCCTGTAGTGCAATTAAGCAGTATTGGGTATTATCCGGTATTTAAATTTAAATTGAACTATTAGGTACTCGTTTTGTATCTTTGTATTCGTAAAACTAATAATATGTCAGGAAACGATTAATCCAATAAAGCCAATTCACTTTAAAATAATAAAAAAATTATATGAATTGAATTGAAATTAAAATCAAAAATCCAAAATCCAATCAGAACGTATAATTATTTAGTTCAAATTGAAATTAAATCGTTATTCTTATTAATTTTCTTACCTCTGCGGTCGAGTGTAGACTCTGTAGTGTCGTATCAGTCCGTTCGGCTGTAAGGGAGGGAGCCAGCTCAGCATGACAGAGTCATCACTGTGGGGAAATACTTTCACGTCTGCGGGAGGTCCTGGAACTGGAAGAGAAATTATTCATTAGCAGTGGCTAATGTATTTGTACTTTTTATATAGCATTAAAAAGGTTCCATGGTAAAAACATTAGAAATAAATAATAATAACGTATTGTCGTTTTCTTTTGTACTATTATTTTTTAACATTTGCATTCTTTGATTAATAACAGTTCTCAAAGTGTCGTCGATGCGCACGTTCGAAACGGTGAGTCGTGTTCGAAGGTATACTGTGGTGTAGTACCTAAGTGTACTGTCCCATACGTATGTGTGTGCGTACCGTCGTCGAGCGTGTTGCAGTAGCGCGCGGCGTGCGGGCCGAGGCCTGCGGCGGAGCGCGCGGCGACGCGCAGCGAGTAGTTCCCCGCGCGCGCCGCCACCGCCGCGCCGCCGCCGCCCGCCGCCACGCGCTCCCACGGCACCAGCGCGTCCGCGTCCGCCGCCTGACCACCATACATTATTGTGTCAAACAAATCAACACCACGCTTCTTAAAAAACGAACATCTTAATTTGGTTATTGGTTTTTCGCAATTATCACCGATACGCTAAACTTTATCATAAAATCACCTTAGTAGTTATAAAGAAAAAATTGCCACCCAAAAAAAGCAAATAATCTCAATGTTAATTTAATTACATTTTTTCATAACTTTAAGAGGCTCAAGATATTTACTCGATAAGATATCTCGTATCCGATGATGAGTCCCCCGCGTAGGAGCGGCGGCGGCGGCTCCCACCACACGCGGAACGATTGCGATGAAAGTGGCTCGCAGCGCACGTGCTGCGGAGGCGCCTCCGGGACTGGATTGAGAAATAATGAAGGATTATTATTTTAAATGTTTTTTTAGTAGTCATAATTAATTTAGTAAAAATACAATTACGAATCAAATGAGTACATATTATTTTTTTAAAACGTTATTTTTTTTGCAAAGTAAAGCTTTTTAACAAGTTTGACCTACAGACGTAGAGTACATCAGTACATGTGTAGTAAGGATTCAGTCTTCAACAACTTAAAGACAATTTGAATATACTGTATCGATAGCAAAAGTAACACTGACCGTCCTCGAGCGTGGTGGCGAGCAGCGGCGCGGCGGCGGGCCCGGCGCCGAGCGCGTTGAGCGCGCGCACGCTGAGCTCGTAGCGCGCGGCGGGCCGCAGTGCGCCGAGCCGCGCCGCGCGCGCCGCCCAGCCCGCCACGCCCAGCGCCAGCGACGCGTTGGCGCCGCGGCACCACACCGCGTACCCCACCAGCTCGCCGTTCCACGACTCCTGCGGCGGCGGCTGACACACACGAGTACGCACGATCATAATCATACGCAATAAAAACTTAAACAACAAAACTAGGTGAAGGTACTACATTAGAACTGTTCGATTTCAATTTGATAATAACCGTAAAAACAGTCAAAAATATTATTAAGATGATTTCACATCATTTTACCCCTTCACCTTAATTTAATCCTCATTATGTCGTAGTCTTCAACGAAATTACATTTTCCCAAATATAATCATTGCTTCTCATGTCATGAATTTAAAATATAATATTCATTACCTGCCACTTAACAAGCAACTCTCCTGGTGCATCTGCCAATACTTCCACACCGCGAGGAGGTTCTGAAGGTGCTGAAAATAGTAAAACACGCTTATTTAGTCCAATAAACGTACTGATTTTGATAAAATTAGTACAAATAAAAAGATAAATCAATAATTACTCATAAAGAGAATGATATAAAGCATACAAAAAAAACTCGCACGTAGAACATAACTACAATAAAATATGATGCAATAAAAAAAAACTCACCTTCCTCCAAAGTATTCAGTATGACTGAATCAGAATAATCACTGTCCCCGATGTCGTTAACAGCGGCGACTCTTACGGCATAAGCCGTAGCGGGTCTAAGTCCATCCAGCCGATACTCCAGTATCACATCTGAATCCGGATCTGATGATTCTTGTCTGAAAAATAAATAAATTTCCTAGTGAGAAGGAGCAAGCTGAAACACATAAAACCGAAAGAATAGAATAAATTCAATTGCTCTGGCACTCACGGGTGGCCGAGTCGGTCAGGCATCCGCTCAGGATTGGCGTGAAAGGTTTGAATCCCGCCTCGTGATCGAATTTTTTCAATTCTTTATAAATTTATATTTAAAAAGTATTTGAATGCCATAAAATAAAAAATATCAAATTCAAGGAACAAGCTATTTGATAAAATATTTTCTAGATTTGTCTATGGTTTGAAAGAGTTTGTATTTGAAAGTTTAAGGTGTTGTAATGTTGCTGTAAATTTCACCTGTGTGTGAGGGCGTGTGCGGGCAGGTCGCGCGCGGGCGCCAGGCGCCAGTCGGCGGGCGCGGCGCGCGGCGCGACGGCGCGCAGCTGCAGGCGGAAGGCGCGCAGCGGCGCGTTGCCGTCGAACCCGCGGCGCCACGCCAGCAGCGCCGCGCGCGCCTCGCGCCGCACCACCGTCAGCCCGCGCGGCGCCTCCGGGAACTCTGCCCAACACAGCACGCACGGATTTAGATGCGAGAGAACATCAATCTAGTATAACGACGCAAGTAAATAAAAATAACTGCGTTAAAAACAACCGACTTCAAAAACGGAAAAGTGATAAATAAAAAAGATTTGATATTATTAATTACTACATATTATTTAGATGTGCTATTTACTAAAAAGGTTTGATGTCGGTGCACGGGCTTAATACTAAGTGCTTAGTGTTTGGCACCGACTTGTTAAATAATGACTTGTTAATTAAGTTATTTTCAATTAAGTCATCGAGTACAGATAAAAATGCTCATAAAATAAAAACTACTGGGCCTATCCGAATAAAATTTTTATGGGACCAATTCGACACCATCCCGCATCGAACAAAAAAAGAATCACGTAAATCGGTTAAGAAACCTCGGAGTAATCGGTGTACATACATAAAAAAAAATATACCGGCCGAATTGATAACCTCCTCGTTTTTTTTGAAGTCGGTTAAAAAAGAGTGTGTGCCGGTTACACACATTTCGTTCGATATTTTCTCGAATTCTCTAGCCTCATCTAGAATTAAAATTTACTCTGCGTTAAAATTAGAGTGTGACTTGATAAATGTTAGATTGAAGTTTAAAATTTAAAAATTTATTTTCTAGTTAAGTAGTATAAGTAGTTTCACTATGCGCGACGTGCTCACTAATTTAGGAATTACACCGCAAATGTTTTTTAGTAAATAGTTTTTAAGCCTGCTTGTGTCAATTCCAAGTTGTGAACCAATTACATTTTTCCAAGAGTCAAAAAAAATATTATGCAAAAAACCTACCTTGTACAGCTAGGTAAATCAGCAACTCGTCCCGCCCGTACGCGTTCTCAGCGCGGCATCGGTATACTCCTGAATCTCGTCTCTGCGCATGAGCAATGTTTAGTTCGGAACTGGCGCCATTTTCAGACCTCTTCTCTGATACTGATATCCTGAAATTCATAAACGGTTTTTATTAAAATCGTTTTATTAAAGAAAATCATATCTCTCTAAGCGTGTATAATAATATTATGATAACTTTGTCGAACAAGAAAAATGTTTTCGTCATTTATTTTGTATTTAGGTCCATATAAAAATATCAGTCATCACAAGAATCGCAGAAGCAATTTGCCAACCCATATTACCTATAAGTGTTAAGATCTAGCGGTCGCATGTTGTGCGTCCAGTGCAGCTGCAGCGGCGGGTCGCCCCGCGCGGCGCACTGCAGCACCGCCGCCGCCGCGCGACGCACCGACATGTTGCGCGATGAGTACTCGAACTGCGCTGGCTCTGCAGTACACAGATTGTTTAATCACAACTAAAATTGCACGCCTCATAAGCGAAGCGTTGAGGTGGGTACTACTGTCACTTCGCGCAAAACATCTGATTTTTCAAACTTAAAATGTCTTTGTGTATCATACATTGCACTTGTAAGATAATACATACACACACATATTAAGAAAAAACACTATTTTTAACATTCATGATATTTTTGATGTCATTTTTGTTATTTAAACTAGTTAAAAAACAGTTTAAAAAAGTTCTGTCTTGGACGTCCGTGTGTCTGTATGTGCGGAGGATTTTCTTGTTAACACGATAGCGACCGAAATACTTTACTAATCGAGTCTTTTTTTTTCTCTTACGCTTGAGTATGCTCAGGAATAGAACCCTTTCATTTTTCAGGGTCTGATTCGATGTGGTTTAATTGTTATTAAATAAACAAAAATAATAATTAATAAATAATTATTAAAAAAAAATTATGAGGCGTGCACTTTTGGATTTTCCAATTTTTTACTTTTCATTTAGTTACTAGTAAGCGTCTAATTTTTACTTTTATATGAACAGTTAAGAAAAATAAACACTTATTGGAACAAAAAAAAAGTAAAATAAGCCATAAGACACAAAAACTATATTATGGGATAAAAGAAAAATGGAAAGTTGGAAAAGTTTACCTAAGAAAATGGCCGCTCAATAACAAAGGACAGTCACTGATATGCTACAACACAATTCTAACGCTGAAAACATCAAGTTATCGTCATGTCACTCACCATTAACAGCGACAGTGACGATCTTACTCAGCCCCCGCCCCACCCCGTTGTCAGCGCGGCACATGTAGCGGCCCTCCAACGTGCGCGCCGCTGAAGCCGCGCTCAGCGACCCGTTGCTCAGCATTACTGCGGAGCCCTCCGCCACTGAGAGTGGACGGAAGTCGGAAGGACTCGAACCTGGAATAACAATTTGTGCTTCAAAAGATCTAATATTCAAAATAGTTTAATGGTCCAAAAGCTTATTTCACAGTAAACAAATATCTCGACGATAGAAGCGCATGGAATGTACAACACAAATCCACAACAGGGCCTCTAGACAATTGGCAGAAACGCGTATTTACGATACGTTAAACTAGTTTTGGTAAATAATAATTTTTGTTTGAGTTAATACCCAGTCTAAGTGTAGCTTCAATCAGTCAAAGCATATAGTTGATAAACACCGAGACAAAAATTAATAAGGATCTCAGCCCAAAACATTCCGATCCATACGTCACTACTATATTTTATTGATGTTATATTTTACAGTTAAATTAATTACAATAATAATTTTGAAATATTTTCAAAAAACTGTATCTTTACATTACTAATAATTCGCACCTTCATTCAAATAACGAATTAACTCAAAATTTACATGTTACGAGTTTTAACCATAAAGCGAATTAACTTTGCGAGAGGAATACGTTGAATCCAACAGCCATTATTTAGAAAATACGATTGACTTACCGTGTCCTTTCAACCAGGTAATTTTAGGTTCCGGGTATCCTTTAGTTGCGCAGTGTACCATTATTGGAGTTCCCAGCAACACTGATACGTCTTGTGGCTCGTAGACCCAAGATGGCGCCACTGATGAATTCAATATTTTATGTAATGAACTTAATATTATAATGGCAACTGGGCGCTAGATGATGTGGTAGTGGAATATCTTTAAACTGAGATAATCCGAGCTTGATTATACGATCCAAACTTGTATTACATTAAAAAAACTGATAAATTACAATTTCAAGATCTTTTGGAAACTATAAAGTGTATGGGTTGGGTCATAAGACGTCAAAGTATAAGTCTATATACATGGAAAATCCTGTCAATATTGATTACCTTTTACAGCAAGTCTGGCTGTGTGATTAACTTCAGCAGCAGAGTTACTGGCCACACAGGTGTATTCGCCGCTGTGCTTCGACGTCACGTGAGAGAATATCAGGAAACTAAACTCGTCCAGAGACTTCTCTTGCACCTTGAAACAAAATCATTTCTCATTGAAAAAACGTTTTCATCTATCTTGAGGCTCGATTATTAGAACATTGTTAATAATTGAAGGTTGCTTTTTTATGTTTTTTATAATAATTGTGCTTACTGTCGAAAGATTATATTAAAGATTATAATCGAACCTGTAAGTCAGAAGGAATCGTTTGGCCATCTTTTAGCCAGGAAAAGTAGACGGGTTTATCTCCGGATGTGATTCCACAAAGCACTTGAATAGAACTGCCTTCCACTAAATCTGAGGGGAAAGTGAATCCCGCAATTTTTGGAGGATCTGAAAAATCAAGTAATATTTATTTAGATACTAAATAGGCATAATATTGGTTATTTCATTTCAATTACCAGTTGTAAAAACTGACTTTAAAATTCCTAAAAAAATACTATTATTAAGTCTACGAAATTGTTTGGCATTCAAAGCAGCGGCACTCACTGCGCACGAAGATCTGCACGTCTTTCTGCGCGTAGTGCCCGTCGGGCGCCAGCACGCGGCACGAGTACAGCCCCGCGTCCGCCGCGTCGGCCGGCCACAGCGCCAGCGCGCCGCCGCGCCGCAGGCTCGCCCGCCCGCCGCCCGCCTCACCCGCCTCACCCGCGGGGACGTCCGCCCCGCCGCGCTGCCAGCGGATCTCACTGTGGGACACTAAGCATGTAGGCCAACACCTACCTAGCTCTCGTTAACTTTATCGTTAAGAAGTATCATTTTAGACATGAGAAGGCAAAAGTCGCAATTTTTACGAAACATCATGCGAAGTAATTCTACGGTCTACATAAAGGAACATAAAGAAAACTTATAATGTAACTAAACAAATGCACCTCCATCAACCTGATTGGAAATCCTGAGTAGGGGCAGTGCACGGTGGTGTTGGCGCCCGCCACCGCGCGCACCGGCGCGATGCTGCGGATCGACGGCGGCCCTGACACGCAATCATAATGGTATTAAATTTTTTGTTCAATTGAAAGAAGATCGATATAAAAATTTCATTTATAATGCATTGAAAAACTATAAAATTAAATACTACAAAGATCGATCGTGATTTAACAAAAATTTTAACGGTACTTTTGTTGTTATTTAGTTTCTCAATATTACATTTTTTTAACGAACCACACACAACATTTTTAACGGACATTAAAAATGTTCAATGTGCAATGTTCTAAATAAAACTAATTAGAGTGAGTAGCATAACAGAAAAAAGAAAATAAATGAAATTTTTCTAACTATTTTCTGTATTGCATTTAAATTGATCAGAGATTTTCAGAATTTAAATTAATACAATACAAATAGCAAGAGAAAACGGTAGCATTGTGTTTACCAAGTCCGGCTTCATCGTTTTAATCAAAAGCTTAATGATTCTACTAATTGCCGTTCGTTTGACTAATTGAACTTAATCAATTTGAATGATTGACGTTGCTACAAATTGATTCGCGCATTCCAGATTTCAGGTAGGTATAGCGTAGAGTATATCTTAAAATATAGATCAGAGGTAGATCTTAAATGTTACATAATGTACTAATACATCGGAGAACATAATTTTAATGTTTTCATCCTAGTTTTGTTCACAACAAATGTCTAATGAAAATAAAGATAAATATATAGTGAATTAAAAAAAATACGGAGATCGAAAATGATACGAACAAATGATACGTGTAATATACAAAGATAAATAGAACCAATAAAGACCGTGAGAACAACAAGTAACAATACGAATGTTCGCTTTTGATGCACATATTTCAGTTGCCCGATGGGACCGTAGACAAAAGCAATAACGTCCATGGTATCTCTTTGATATTAATGAATATTTAATAGCACACGTATTAAACGCTTCAATTCTGGATTCCTTGTTCGAACTACCAAAGAATCAAAATTCTTTACTAGAATTCGTTTTTCCAAAAAGATATTCTCTTCTAGATCTTTTCAGGGCGTGAGTGATGGGTTTCTCTCAAAAAGTATAATATTATCAGCATTATAATTACAGTCTAATGTATATAAATTATTAGAATCAATAGTGAATAATGTAAACTCACCGTAAACATTGAGACGTGTAGAATGTTCGACAGAGCCGCGCGAGTTGTGCGCGCGGCACGTGTAGCGGCCGCCGTCCTCCGCGCGCACAGACGTGAAGTTCAGGTAGCTCACCACCTCGCCGCTCGGGCTCAGGAACTGGGTTATGCTCCTGCAATGTTTGCATTATACACTCTTTATCAGCTAACGAAATTGATGAACAATTCTCAGTTTTACCATTCATTTTAAGAGATAATACAGCTGCCAAAAGACCACAGAGGAAGAAATTGTTGGGAACAAACGACTGGTATTTCAGGTATACCTTTGTGGAGTATTATGTTCCTCAATAGGTTGCATATCCAGGAGCCAAGTGAACCGAGGCGATGGAGACCCTGAAGCAGAACAGTGCAGAGCTACAGCCGGTCCTGGATGTAAGGCCTGCTCTATGAACGTGTAGTGCAGCTCTGGCGCTGTGTCTGGAAGAGAATTCATGTGTTATTTTATTACACGGGTATAAAAACCGTCGCCGAAAAACAAAAATGTTATTGAGACTTTTTTAAGCCCATTTGTATAAGCTTACAAAATATTTGAAGCAGGTGTTTTGTCCAAAAATTATTCACATTAATATTCATACGTTATTCATATTAAATTAACTCAGCTTCATCCTTTACCTGATTTTCAACGGATGAAATCTAACTATCATTCCTATGACTATTAAAAACGCATTATCCCTCCTTAACAAATAGGAATTCTTATACGTAGAATGACAACAACGTAATAAATGTGTCCATATTTGACATTTAATAGTAATGGCCTAAGTAATGGCCTAAAACTCCTAACGAAGAGTATAAAGATCCTGCTCCACAAACAGCGGACGATAAATCACGAATGTCACAACATAATCCAATCATAGCTCCAGTAAACAAAGAAATGGACTCGATTCATCTGGATCAAATGGACATCATCGCTTTTGGAAGTGATGACTTCAATGAATTTTCAGTGAACAAAGCTACAGAATGTTAAGTTAAATTTCGAATTTGAGTATTTATTAGCTAGAAGACAAAGGAAAATTTTGTATTGAGAGTGTACATCGTAGAGTATATTGTACTTTACAATGGGGTTGGATATCTATACATTGTTGATGCTGTAGATATTAATTAATAATAATTAATTTACTGGATTCGCTAATTAGGTTCAAATTCTAGAGATTTAAAGTTAAGTAAATTTTAAAATGAGTTGTTAAAATATAATGTCCATTTGAACATCAATAATTTACCAGGTCTACGTGAGAAGTGTATATGTATAATACTGAGAAATTTACGCTTTGATTAAAAGGCTTCACTTCCCGAAATAGGACCTATATACCGGCAATCATACTACGAAGCGGTCAAAAGCCTTTGTAAAATAAAGGTCGGTTACGATTAGCCAGCGCGTAGTTAACAGGCCATTAGAAATTCACAGAATCATTTCGCCACAGTGGCCGGGCCAGTGAACAAATGAGCTATAATTTAGTGACATTACAATCGGCGCACAGTGGCGGTGACAACCGAGTTATGAGCTTGTATATCACGTCCGTGCGCTCTTTATTGCGACTCGCCTTTGGTGTAAGTTACAGGAATTTATTGGATTCTTCATTTATTTTGTTGTTGCAATGTTTGGACACAGTTTTGTCAAAAGGAAGAACAAAACGATTGTCATTTTTTGTTGGAATATCTGCGAGTGAAACTGGGTTACATTTTTTCGGTCGGATATTGCTTGGGCGTGTTTTGTAACTGTTTTTCAATTTTCATTTAATATTTATTGACGGGGTACATACTACGACGCGATATTAAAACGACGAAATTGAAAAGATGATTAAAAGTTATGAACTATTCACGGATTTTTTTGTTGTTAGTTATTAATATTTACTAGGTACTTAAAATAAAGAAATTTTTTTTGTTTATCAGGCGCAATAAGTGATAGTATAGTTTTGAAATAATCGTTTTATGTTCAAACGATTGTTTAAAATACTAAAGAGATTTTTATCACATTTTATTTAGTTTCCCAGAGAAAAAGGCTCTCACCCCAACTTTTCTACCCGGTTAAATATCCTGGCTAATAAATACAAATACAAACCTAATACATCCGGACATAATCGCCATAATACATACATGATACACGTATAAGCTTTGTACATACAACATCTACTCGTATAAGCGCTTTGTCATAATATAACATTGGCCAGTGTGATGGCCGATCATTTTGATGTTTGGTGTAGGTAAGCTACAGAAGGTAAAGTTTGAATTGCAAATGTACATTCAAATCAACGTAAATGTTTGCTTCAGTATCAATAATGTAATTGAAACTTAAACATTTAAAAATGTTGATTAATATTATTATCATCTCTCTATATTATCGTCCAACTTATGATTTTATTTGGTAAGAAAACTCGTTTTTTCTTCAGTACATTCACGGTCACTTTTCACATTAATGATGAATATTTTTTTTAGATTTTTATTTGTTTCAAGCACGTACTGTAATTGAAATCGGTGCACTAGAAAACTTTTATAGCATTACTTTCTAAGTTTTTCTGACATTGATGAAAAATTTATCTGCAGTTAACTAGAATGACATTTATACTTCCAAATAGGATAGGTATCAAATAGATTCACCAAAAAATAAGACATGAACAACATGATGAAGACAAACATAATAAAATATAAACGAAGACGAAATAAACTGGCGATCTTATGCTGAATCGCGAACTATTTAGGAGACCTGTATAATACAATAATCTTCAGTGTATTATTGTTCCAATTGTACTTGTCCATAATCGTCTTATCAGAAGCCTCGCTATCCAAGTATTGGATGACAGATATCATTGAACTGTACAATTCTGCTGCGTGTTTATTTCCATAGATTAATTAGCAAGCTTGATAATATGTATTATCATTATCCTTGGAGAATCATGTACGCAATAACTACTATAAACACAAATAGCATTAAAAACGATGCACACTAATTATATTTTTAAGTTTGATAGCCCATCAAAGAGATATAAAACTTCCCCGAATCTATTTATTTCGATTCCAAACCATGATTCTATGAAGCGGTGTTTACCTGCTTCTCAGTGAATCGTGTCTTCGTCCCACTAGCGATGGAAGAGCAGTACACAGAAGCGTATATCTGCAGTTATCGGAATAGGATATCATAAAGCGGAGGAAACCATCCATTATTCCATTATCCGCGTCCATAATCCGACCCCCAATTTATTTCGCTCTTTGTACTCTCGACTATCATTTCTGTGAGCTTTTGTATTGATATCATTAAGTTTAATCTATCATAAATTGTTTTTGCAACCGTTCGTGCCAAATCTTCAACTGATATTTTCCGCTTGTACTATTTTCTGTAATAACTTTGAGTTTCGCGATCACTGTTTGTGTTTTGAGATAGGTAGTGGTTTAAATAAATAAATACTTATTTTTATCTTCTTATTTTCTTTTAGATAAAAGCATAGTGCAGGCAAACTAACTAATGGTATCAATTTATATCTTTAATACGATTATATTATTATTCATGAGCCATTATTTTTCTTTCACAATATTGGCATAATGGGGCAGGGATAATTTACATACATTTTATCACGAGTCTTAGGAAAATTTATTTTAATCCAATTAACTCTTTTAACGTTACGTTATTTGTAACAGAATTGGTATAAGTATTTCATGATAATATCAGTGTCAGCTTTCATCTACTTTTAGGTTGTAATCAAGCAACATGAACAGTTTTCATTCATGCTAAATAATTACTTAATTACAAATAAAATAAAATGTTTTTTGCTAACAAACAGAGGTCAACACATTTAATGATAGCCGTTTTATATCGGGTTTTAAATGTAATTGAAATTAGTGTTTATCCTCGCTGAGCTATTAAATCACGAGGAATGAATATCAAGTGCTAATAAAAAGTTACTAACTTATTCGTATTATTTATACTGCAATATCAATGCGAATACAACTTATTATGTAAAGTCATATAAACTGAGAAAACTGATTTATTTTTATTTTAATACGATTATTACTGGAATAGTGGCCTTATTTTATTGTTACCTGCATGCATTGGAGCAAAAACGTTTTAAGCGGGAGTCTGACGGTTCCAACAATAGCTGGTAATCATTTTTATTCAGGAGAGTACTGAATGTATGGTTCTTATAACAGCATCATGAATGCTGGATTAGAACAAACATCAAATGTTTCGTTCCTATAATGTTAACTGTTCCTATAATGAATCTACAAGATTATTTTGGAACCAACAATGGCTATGGAAGTTATTTCGGCGCGTGACGCATGACCCGTCCATTACTGCAGCCTCTAATCAATAACCAGCCAATGGGCTCGACGCAATCCGATATAAATTGCACTACGCTGCCGTACCAGGCCTTTGTTTCATGTAGATTCAATTGATTATTACGCATAACGTATTTTAAAGTTTCACGAAGTTACGAATTTTGCGGACAGTTAAAGAAACTTTTGAGAAGAGATCTTTTCAGATTTTCATGATGTAGGATCAAAATAATTCGGCTAAAACGAAACTATATTCGTCGAGAATCACGCTTAATAAATGTCTTACTTTCTTAATATTCCTATTCGTAAGTAAAATTGTGGAAGATTTAAAAATAAAATGATTCATAGTTTGAAATCTTTATATTATAAAAATAAAAGTTATTTCGAATTGCTTCCAATATATTCACCTAAATCACAGATACATATAAAATGCAATAAAACCAAGAAGCAATCGAGCACTTTATCGTCCTAATTGTGAAATTAATGCATCTGCCATACATCCTCGTGAGTGCACTCTGAGTTATAGCGACGTTCTTGCATATTAACATGCTCATGTACTTATACCTGTGATGAATGGAACAGAGAACTATGGATCTTCCTCGTTCTGTTCTCATAATATAACATTTGTATATAGCACATGTTATTGTCTGTTTGTATATTGAAATTAAATGTTCTAGCAATTTTTTTTTGTTTTATGTGTTCCTGGTAAATGCGTTCTTAAATTATTGTAATCATCGCAATTTATCCATAAAGCTAAATAGCTTTAACCTACAGAAGTAGAAAAGGAAATAAAAAATACTGTAAAGAATAGGTACCTTTTATTAGAAGTAACATATAACTTCTGCTAAACAAAACAAACATACATCACTTAGCGCGAGACACCAATGAATGTTTCTATAAAAAGTGCAATAAACAATTTAATACCCTCTTATCTACGCCGTTAAAGTTTAAAATGTTTCATTACGGCCTTCAGTTAACTCCAGTCATCGCGACAAGGCAGTCGTGAAGCTAATTGTTTTCCGATAAATGGGTATTTAGTTTGCTATCGCTAAATTGAGTACGAGTCTTATCGTTTCGAACCGTAATTAGCCTCATATAATTGGACCTGCTTGTAAATATAATAATTTGTATGGTATGGTGTATACCTGCTTCCCTCCCTCTTATATTTTGCATAACGCTACAATAGCTGTTCTCCATAATTTTCCACCCCCTATTTCGCCAGCTTTAGTTTTCATATAAAATCGTATCGATCGATGGATCCAATGAAAAAGATACTTAAGACTTATTCAAATCTGTTTAGTGGTTTAGGAATTAAAACTGTAGTTGGTACAAATATTTACCTATATAAACTTTACTGGCACGATTGCAAAAGCTCTTAGGATCATCTAGAAAGTGATTGAAACTGGTGTGGAATAGTAACTTTTAACTTCAAAAGTTAAATTTTCTTTCAGATTAAATAAATTATTATTCAAAAGCTTTTTAAAAACTTGTCTCTATAAATTATTTAGAGAAAAATAACTAGCACAGAGCACTTGTATTATAAATTGTAATTACGTTCATTCACCTTTTGAATTAATACTAATAATGTTAATTAAAATTGAAAACGTATTATGTAAACCTTTACGCCCAAAAATGTGTAATAATCCAATGAGAATTTTGAAGCTTAATGAAATTATCACGTTAATCAAGGATTAAATAAAACACACGAGACGCGGGAAATCAATTAAAATTTAACTAGGGGCTGACGAGATTTCGGCTCGAGGCAATAAGTAGCTTAGTTTTAATGTTCCCGTTTTTTCAGCTGAATAAATTTGAATACTTGATTCGTGGAGCAGCTCAGACGGAACCTTTGTTAAACTATGCAATCAGGAATACTATTACAATTTTAAAGTGGCTTTATAGTCTTAATTCTTCGTCCGGGATGCGATGGATTACGGATTCTTTCATGATTGTTTAAATATTGTTTGTAATTCAAAACATAACAGCTGTTGTTGTTTTGTTTGTTTACTTTTAGAGTATGGGTCTGTTGCAATGTTCTTGAAAAAAAAATTAAATTGGTTTAATCTCAAGTCGAACAATTCTCATAATCATCAGCTCGTACGCTAAATGAAATAAGAGAGCATCGGTCGAGTCGATCGCATCAGCTGCGCGGAATCTGATGACGTCATCAGAATTAATCTAGGATTCTTTCGTTTTTGCAGATTTGGACGATTTGATGCGCACAAGTGTGCGAGGTTTCATAAGATTTCATAATACATAAATAATAATAGTTTTAAAAAACTAAAAAACACGCTTTTTATAGAAAACCGAACTAAAAAATAGAAAATTTTATCAAATTAGTGTATTGTCATCGGTCCTCAATAAATCTACAAAGTTTGAACGAAATCTGGCCGTTTAAAGTGGGTCAAAATCGCGCCCAAAGAAGTCGGTTACAAACAAACAAACATACAGGTGAAGCTAATATAAAGCGTGTAAAAATCAGTTTTGTTTTGCATAAGTGTACACCTTTATCCTTCCACATATTATTTACATGTTTTGTAGTTGTGAAATGTCCAATCAAATAGAATCGTATGCTCGCAGTCTGGTCGCTTGAAGCTGAACGCGCCGAGTTGACATGCTAGAAGTATTAAAGTGCTCAGCTAGTGGGGCTCACCTCCCAGGCGCAGCTCGGCGGCGGCCTGCGCCACGTGGCGGCCGCGCTCGGCCACGCACTGGTACATGCCGCGGTGCGCGCGCCGCACGCCGCGCACGCGCAGCAGCGGCTCGGCCCCCCCCACCGGCGCGCCGTCGTGCAGCCAGCGCACGCGCGCGCCGCCCCCCTCCACCGAGCAGTTGAACGTCACCGTGCTGCCCGAGTTCGCTATCTGGGGACGCGCGTTACGATCAGTGACATGAACAAGCTAAAACAACCATTGGGGTGCCCCAAGGATCGGTTCTTGGTCTATCTTTTAAATGGCACCAGCTATATTCATGATGTAACATTTCTCGCCTTAAATACAATACATAGAAAGGAAGAAAACTATTTCAAGTTCAACTTGATAACATAAAGCTAAAAAATTAATTGTCTGTAAAGGCGGTTTACTGACGATAGTTGAACGTGACAACGTCCGATTGTGCTTCTTTGTCGCTCGTTCCGCGCTCTCGCTTGCACTTCAAGCCTTACATGGAACGCCTCAGAGCGAGGTAACGCCGCATGAGTCATGTTTTTTCGTGCGTGCAGCCGGCTTTATCGAATTATAAGACGTTTTCACGTCAAAAGTGGTGTACAAAAGCATCCGACATGACATCACATTAAGTTCTCGTTGCACGAGAATCCTGCCCTGTACTCAAATTAAGTAACAACACCCTACCACAATAATCTGTAGGTACCCAATTTCTAGGATTCTATCTAAGCAGTAACGAAAGAAACGACGAAAGAACGATACAAAAATAAGTGAAGTGATTTATTTTGTGGTTCTAAACCCCCATTACCTACTGCTCTGTAATAAAATTAGACCTGATTTGGACTTATTATAAAATTCAACTGCAGTCATAGGACAGCACAAACTACTATAGAAAAAATCATTTTATAACTTCCCACCCAAACCCACAATCACAAATACATCCTACAAACTTAACAAACCGAAAGAGTTGATATCTAATTAAGGTGGATGAAACCACTAGCCGTAGCTTCACCAAAACAGTCAGTAAGTATATTACAATCCACTTGCTTGTATTTTATAAATTTTACTACAACTACTTAATTATAAGAAATCAAATATATTTAGTTATAAAAAGTAATAAATATCGGAATAAAATCGCAGGTTAAAACAATACGTATTGTATTAAACGTCAGCAGAAACAAATATTTTCACAATAAAAGCCGCCCAAATAAATACCAAAAGAAAAACTCGATAAAACCGCTTGCAACTCTCATAACAATAACACAGCTTCAAATGAACTAGAAACAGTTATGGCAAAGTAATTTAAAACATCGTAAGATGAACTTCCCAAAAGACAGTTTGATTTGTTAAGTAAATGTTTCGCTTGTAACTTGGCTCCAACTTTTACAACGACTCTTAGTAGATGCTGTTTTAATGTGTTTAGACAGAATTTTGATGAAATTTTACGGTCGGTACATTTTTTAGAACATTATAATAACAAGTGTGCGTTGAGAAAAAATTAATTTCTGTAGTCAAAGTTTTTTACCAAGAAACAGATAGAGTATCTACTTCTTTATAAGTCACAAAGCATTTCAAAATGATATCGTTTCATTTAAGATTGTAAAAGACAAAACCTTAGAGGTATAATGAAAAGGCGGTGATGTTGGTATACTTCTAGTCACTTTATTCATCGACCTACTTTCAAAATGCGTATTACTGATCTTTTTAATGTGATTCGTGATTTTTTTTCCATCGAATCGAACCCATTCCGAAAGCTAGTTATTCCCACCGTTAATCCGATCGGGTCGAGCAGTGGATGTCAACGCAAACTGGCGCTACTGAATTATTTATAAGAGCTTGATATTGACTTGCAACGTGTGATCAGGATAGTTTTTCTTAGCTGGAATCTCGAACACTGCTAGTGTTTTGAACTTTATTATATTATGCAAAAGTTTTGGAATATTAATTGTTATGACAACCTCCTTTGTATTATGGTAAGTGCCATGATATTCATGTTGATGAATGGAGATCACGTTTCAGTTTGGTACTTAACTTTTTAGAAAATCAACTAAGATTATAGTTGCGTAATGCAACTTTTTTTTTGCAGTGTGTCTTTATCTAATTTTTGCAATTTTCAGGTTTACCTACCTTTATTGTTAACCAAATATAGAGCTTTTTAATGTAGGTACTACTCAAATAAATCTTCTAAAAGAAACCATCTTAAAACTCATTACGAATTCAACATTACGAATTTAAAGCTTTAAGGTTATTTAAAGTTTATATTATCTACCTACTATATTTAAAGTCTATTATCTACTTTTAGCTACAACTAAACTCACAAGGAAAATTTGAGTTATCTTCAAGAAATTCCCAAAAGATTAAATAATAATTGCTGTGAGCGAAAACTGTTTCCAATAATCTGTTTACATGATCAACTATTTAATCGCAAAAGTTAGTTTTATGGCAAAGTTCTATCTTCTTGATAACGTGATCGAAAGTTTTATTTATCTTTTTGACTATAAAATAAAAGTTCCGTTTGCAATAAAGCTCAGACGCTTTTAAAAACTGTTTTAAGATTTAAAATACGCAAATAATTTTACATCGTTTAATCTGAAATTTGATAGTTGGTACACTACTTATTATAGTATTTTAATTTTAATTATAGAAGAATTTAATCATAATATTCTTTCTTAACATGAAGTTTCGCTTAATTTGAATTGAATTTTTTTAATTATAATGCAATCGAAACCAAATTAATACATCATTATCGATAGTACACTACAAGATAAATGATAAGTTCATAAGAAAAAATATTTTTTTCAGTTCAATAGTTTCCGTTTAGTAGTTAACAGAAGTGAAAAGTGAGGTTATAATTCTAAGAACTCCGTACGATTTGTCAAACTTTTCATATTTGTTAAAACTTGGTACAAGGCATTTGTAACAATATCAAGAGACTTAAAATAAGAGAAATATTCAAGTTCGGCTTTCGTTTACTCATTCCTTGTGCTCTTTGAATATCTTCTTCGAGCTTATACAGGTCTATAACAGTAGAAATATGCCGTCAATATTCCGGTCGCGTCTCAGTTATTCTGAATAATGTACGAGTGTGGTGAATGCTTATTTTTCAATTTGCAGTCGGCTGAGCGCGAGCGGAATGTTAGCGAGTGTCACGCAACGCGTCAATCTGCTCGAGATGTGGTATTGGTACACATAGAGAGTAGGCTTGCTCTTTCTTTCTTTTTTCTTTTCACGTCTTATGTATCTAGTTAGAGGTGTTTTTAATTTGCTTGCTTGCAAATTGCATGCTTATAAATTACTAGTTGCTCCGCGGGGTTTCACCCCCGTAGCTCCACTCCTGTTGGCCGTAGCGTGATGATAATATATAGCCTTCTTCGATAAATGGGCTATCTAACACCGAAAGAATTTTTCAAATCGGACCAGTCGTTCCCGAGATTAGCGCGTTCAAACAAACAAACAAACAAACTCTTCAGCTTTATAATATTAGTATAGATTTTATATGATTTGTTTACATTGCGAAATGTGATGTTGTTTAGTAGGAGCGCTAACGTTCCTTGCAGCACTTGCTTCTGGCTCTACGGTATAATGACTCGTTTTGTAAGGAAAGCCATCACGATTGTTCTCCTTAGAACTTGAATATAAAAATTCATATGTTATATAAAAGTTGTTTTTGAGAGTTTAGATCAATTAAGCACTTCGTTTCCTGTTCAACTTAGGTTCGGTGAAAGTAAACATTACAAAAATTATAATATTACGTGACATCATACGTGATTGGGTCCTAACAATAAGAAGAGAGAAGAGAAAAAAAAAGTCTCCTACGAGCGAGTATCCTTATGATGCAATTGTTGCACGAAGCAGTCACTGGACATTCTGTGCAAAGGCACGTTCACACCGCCCGAGCACTTCACGGCGCTGCTAGTGTGGGACCCGCCTAGGGAGTGTAGCGTAGCGGTTACCTGCAGCTGCGGGTGCACAGTGACGAGCAGGCGCGCGCGCACGCTGAGCGCGGCGTCGCGGCGCTGCTCGCCCAGCGCGTTGTGCGCGCGGCACGTCCACGCGCCGCTGTCGCCCGCTTGTGCGCGGCGCACGGACAGCACCGCGCCAGCTGCTGATATGCGTCCCCCCGCGCCGGTGTCCGCGCCGCCCACCGGGTTCGCGCGCCCCGCGCTCCAGCGGAACCAGCTGTAAGACAGAGCTGGTATATAGCAGCTCTTAAATATTAAATAAACATAATGTTCAACGAATACAATCTTCTTTGGTTGAAAAAAATAGGAGAGACGGTATGAAGACGTTTATAGAATATTTCCCATACAAATGAAGAATGATGATGATGATTGGTTCTCATTTTACAATTTCTATTTACATTTATTGATTTTATTAAAAATTGATAGCATAAAAATACTGACAATTATTGTAAGTTAAAAATCCGATTTAATGGTCGAAAAAATTTGGAAATTTTTAGGTTGATTACATCTATTAGTTATTTCTATCATATTTTTATGAATCAATTCATCAATCTTAAAACGACGATTTATCTGTTTAATTTCAGATACAAAAATCAAGGAATGTGTCAAGTCGAGGTTTAAACGAAGATGTATTTCACCATCTATTTCACTTACCGATTTCTCTGCAGGGAAAACTTCAAAGAGATACTTTGGTGACCCAAGATTTATCTAAATTAAATCTACCTCAAGTGTAAAATACTAAAACTAAATATTTTGCAAAAAAGCCCTTGATGAAATCGCTTTTAATGTTGTTTTAGTGTTTTCATGCTGTCGTCGAAAATACACATATTATATAACAATATACTTCCCCTATACCTTTCGAATATATCTTCAAGGCATACATAAATATATTTCCATAATATGAACTTTCATATAATGAACAAACATTAAAGAGTAAAATAAGTACCTCTATCATGTTTATTATCTTGAACAAATAAATATTTAATATTATATTATTTTCTTATTTTACTGTAAAAGTACCTATTATATCAGCAGATCTCACCTGTATGTGGGCGGCGGGTTGCCGATGGCGCAGCACACGAGGCGGATGTCTCCACCCGCCGGCACGCTCTCGTCCTCCGAGATCGACAGTATTCGAGGCGCCATGCTGCCCGTGCTCTCTGTAAACACATATTATTCAAATTGACAAAATTAACTTTTTTCATGGGTCATGATAGATTTTTTGCCTAACTCTTTTATTAACACCAACTTACGAAACGACTTAACTGAACTTTTTCTTGACAAATAAAACATGACTGTGTTAACTTTGTCCACTTCTATTTGTTTTGGAGAATAAGTTGGTATGCACGTACCATATACAATTAAAATTGACAACAAACTTAGGGCACATCCTTTTTTTAAAACTTTATTGATATCGGTAGGATATAATAATATAATTATATTATATTCTCGTTTTCCAAATCTAATACACAATTATTCGAAAATACGGAATATAACTTTAGAAAATGCATTAGATGTCTGGATCAAACTAGCGCTTCGGAACACGGATTACTCAAATGAATACCCATTGAAACTCGTCTCAATTTAATTGAACAGGTAGCGTTTCCAATTACAGGTGAAATTGTAGAAATTATTTTAATTGAGACTTTACCATAAACTTGAGGTAAAGCTGTAGATTTCTGTACCTAAAGCTATCGAATAAACACAGAAGTTATAATTTATACCTAATCTATAACTCGAACTAATAAATCATTAATAAACACAATGTACGAATACCTAATACAAACACTTATTTTTGAATAATGAAAACGTTGGAAAAATATTAGGTAGGTAATCCTATAATAGGAGGCGATTTAACTTTACATAGAATCTTACCCTCTAAGCATACCCTCTTAACAATAAATCGGAAATAAAAGCTCAAATAAAATTTACGTGAAACAGCGATCATGGCTGGTGGACTCCTCCGCTTCTCTCCAGTGAGCTGATGCAGCGCCTCGCAGGAGTACGAGCTGGCGTCGTCGGGCCGCGCGTTCCTGATCACCAGGACATCACCCCGACCACCTGCCACTACGTATGGACCTGTGAAAGATGATAAAGTGCAGAAATTGTTCTATGTTGAAATATTTAAAAGTCTTCTATAGCATAATAATATGTACAAAGATTTTAATAGTAAGTTCCTATACAATAATTTGTTAGTCCATAAGTGAACATGTGTCAGTTCTGTACCATAGGGATCTCTAAAGAACTCTTCAAATTTCTATTCATTATTGAGGATAATAAAAGTAAGTATATAAATTTTATTATTCAAGACCCTTTCGCTGTCCTTTTCGTGTCAGTAAATAATATGTGTAAACATAACTCTTCAGAATAACAGAACCGCGTTGTCTGTCTGAACCCATAACAACGCGGGTGTTATATTATTTACAGAAAAGACTTAACATAAAACGGTTAATTTTCTCATGAAACATCGTTCCATATTTAAGCTTCTTCAGAATTACAATGTCAAAACGAGAAATGTTTAGAAATGTAAAATCTCTACAATGTTTTTAGATTAGACTAGTAGAAATTTGACTAATTATTTGTAGTAGACAAATAAAAAGGTCCACACTTACATTAAAATGTATAGTAAAAATTGCATTACGTTGTCAGGTATCTCAAACACCTAACACGACAAATAGTTGCAGAAGCTGTGAAATTCTCATGACTTTGAAATTAGGAACCTTCCATCGAGTGCACTTAAGCATTTATAGAATTGGTGATGTCACCTCGCTGCGGTGTTTTATGCGCTCTTCAAATTCATGGCCATTTTAAGTCTAAAAAAAAAATAGAGCTGAATAATAACTTCATTATTATAATAAGGTGGAAGGTAGGAGCTCCACGTCGTGTCTTGCTACATTGCATATTATTTTCAGTCGTTACTCATAAGGTTATAAGAGTAGAATATGTTTGATCTTAGTGTTTTAAATTCGGTCATGGGAAATATTTTGAATACATTTCTACTGGTTATTCCAGATATTATAAATACCAACATAACCATTTCACATTCCAAACAAACTAACCCTTAAAATAAAAGTTTTAAATTAGATTTTCTATGACAAACATTTGAAAGTCGTTTGCAAAAAATTAGTCTCGGAACAATTTATAAAGAATTTAGCGAGATTTTCTGTCCAGTTGGCGCGTCATCTTTTACGATCAGATAACTTTCAGCGCGGAGTTTTTCAATGAATTCTAAATGCGGGAATGTTTATTCGCCGTCCTGCTTCAACCAACAGGGGGATAATCTGTCTGTCTCACTCGGCAAGCTTTTAGCAGATAGATCTGATAACATTGTTTTCTCGAGTGGGGTGTTTAGTAGAGCAGTCCTTCGGTTCACAAGTTTTATAGTATAATTTTGACCCTAAATGTATTTGCCTTAGAGAGGAGTTTGTTTATCCTTTAGAAATTTATTAAAGTGAAACTTTTATTACATCGTCTCAAACTTTTTGGTCTGTGTAGCGCATGTCGCGTGTATCGCGGCTGCCGAGTAGGTATACCTACTCGGCAGCCGACCGACACGCGACATGCGCTACACAAAGCAGTGTTCGGAACCGTTCGAACAGTTTCACTTTTACCGTGGTTTCATAAAACCACACAACATTTTTTATTCATACACCATACAGTTTTTTAGCTTGTAGAAGAAAAATACATTTTTTGCTTATAGAAATCTATTTAATTAGCCGATATTTTGATTAAGTCCAACAAAACCAACCATTACACTTAACAAACTAACATAATACCAATATGGAAACAACAATGACCTACATTGTATACCGATAGCAGCAACTATCTCCGGTGTGATCAGGCATAGCCCGGGACTCCCGATAAGTAGCCGGGACGATTTGCATAATTCTATCAGCAATCAGAGATTGCATCCGATCGAACTTTGTGCCTTGATTGTTGCGTAATCTCTGTGAAATCTTATATCGAACGGCTCTGGTACTGGCATGTTCAACCGATCTACACTCGAAAAGTTTTACTATCAATGAGGAGGACCAGAATGAAAATCCGGATTTGGTTTTTTAATGTAGAAATTGATTTATAAAAAAGAAAAATGTATTGTTACACAGTGCTTACATGTTTACAGTATAGTACAGTTTTATTTTATTAAGAATCCACTTCAGTATAATTTAACATTTATACCAGCTGATCACCCTGGCTCCGCCCGGGTAAAACAATTTTTCTAGGATTTTGCACGCCTCATAAGCGAAGCGTTGAGGTGGGTACTACTGTCACTTCGCGCAAAACATCTGATTTTTCAAACTTAAAATGTCTTTATGTATCATACATTGCACTTGTAAGATAATACATACACACACATATTAAGAAAAAACACTATTTTTAACATTCATGATATTTTTGATGTCATTTTTGTTATTTAAACTAGTTAAAAAACAGTTTAAAAAAGTTCTGTCTTGGACGTCCGTGTGTCTGTATGTGCGGAGGATTTTCTTGTTAACACGATAGCGACCGAAATACTTTACTAATCGAGTCTTTTTTTTTCTCTTACGCTTGAGTATGCTCAGGAATAGAACCCTTTCATTTTTCAGGGTCTGATTCGATGTGGTTTAATTGTTATTAAATAAACAAAAATAATAATTAATAAATAATTATTAAAAAAAAAATTATGAGGCGTGCACTTTTGGATTTTCCAAATTATTTTTTTAATTTAAAAGGATAACAAGTACTAGACATCATATTTTTCAAAGCAAAATTAACTGTTTATGATTTGCACAATTAAAATTTAAACATCGACATGTATCTAACTTTTGTAACATCGAATTGTTTTATTTTATTAAACTGACGTAATTTTATATAAAAGCCCCTTTCCATTTGCGTAGGATGAAGCGGGGTTAAAAAGTAGGTATCCGTGTGTTATCCTAAGCTATAAAATAAATTACATATAAATTTGTTTGACCTTTACAACATACCTTATAACATTACATATATATACCTTGAGTTACAACATTTCTTTCATTGATATTTTTCGGTAGTGAATATGAAAAAAAACACGCTTTAATAAAATTGTTTTAACCGGGCGGACTTCCTACTTATATTACAAACGCGAAAGTTTGTAAGAATGTATGAAGTTTTGTTACTCTTTAATACTAAACACGCTTTGTAGTTTAAGTAAATAAAGTAAACATAGTGTACGAGTATAGGTAACTATCTACAAACGGATACCTCCATCATTATTGCTGTATAAACTAGCAACGCAGACTCCTCACTAACAACAAGTTAATTACTGAATGTTCAATTGTCTACAAATCAAATCAATTCATTTATTCAAACGGAAACTAGACGAATCCTTATAAAACGCAATTGTCTTCACAAAGAAGTGAAAACTCAACAAACTGATAGTCAATAAGGCCATATTGTCGACACATCATTATAACGTTCCGCTCCGACTCATCGCCACTAATTGGGTAATTAGTTGCTTTTGTCGCGAGCTTTATTTTCCTGGTGTATCTTCATTTAAATAGACGTTAGACTTTTGGCACAAATTAATAGGACCTGTTTATATGACGTAGGAAAACAATCGAGCAAATTGCATGATGTCTCTATATTCCTTTAAACAATATCTACGCGACGTAACTATGTCACTTGAAAGATTTTTCATATAAATTCGGGATATTAATTAATTCATTTGTTAATAAACAAATACCGACTCAATTATCAATATTAAAAGAAAATTATAATAAGCGATACAAACATTTGGTGCTCAAAATATATTTTGTAACAAAATTCTTCAATTTTTATTTTTCTTATTATCGTCTGCAGTCTTCTAAAATGTGATCATTAAAGTACATAATTAAAATTTTATTTTTCTATTCGAAAGGCAAATGTCGAAAAAAGTCTCTTTTCGTTTCTTGCCCTTAAGACGCTCAGCTCCTTCAATAGAACTGTGAGCAGATTTAAAAGAAAATGTTTATCTCAAAAAAATGCTAATCTTCTAAATAAAAGTTCCGCCATTAATTAGTGTCATAACCCTGGACATCTTCCGAGTGGACATTAAACTTGCATTAACGTCTCTCCGTCGAAACTTTTAAATCTAATTCGTTCTGCTTATTCTAAGTCTTGAAGCACATAAGGCGCGGAACACACTGAGTTAAGGGCTTAAAAATTTAGATACAAAATAATATGTGAATTGGCCCTATGGCGTTAGCAGAGCGAATGAATTGATTTCTCATAAAACCTACATTGATAATCATTAATTATTTTAATGTATTAGATATCATAGCATCAATTCGGTTATGTTGTTCGTTCATGGTTAGCAATTTTCAAGTTTATGCAAGATAGCACTGATTCCAATTTGAGAATAAGAGACTTTATTACTTTTATGAAGTTATTTTTTTTATCATTTTAGCACCATTATTATTTTAGCTGAAAGACAACTGAAAAATACATTTGACTTTATCTTGCCCAGTGTATAGTAAACTTATCTCGTTTTATTTTTACTGTCGTCTCGTAAACATAAGCTTTTCTCTCAAGAGTTTTCTATTTGATGCTTATTGGCAGTGAAACGAACGGGAAAATAAAATATATTCCCGCTAGATGTTGGGAGCCATGGAAGAGCGAGTAATTGAAGTAAAACTATGTCAATCGTTTGAGACTATCAGTTGCTGTGATGAATGTAGTATTATTATCAAAGACTCATTTATTATTATTTTTTGGACGTGGACCACCTGAAGAGGTGATCACCACAGCTGCCTAAAGTATTCACAGAGTTATGACTTTTGAGAGAATGTTACCGGCTTTCGAAGGTTTCAAATTAGTATGTGTATACTGTATATGCTATTAAATCAGTATAGTAATAAAAGTGAGAATAAATAACCTTTATAATTTCGTATGTATGGAATGGAATGAATGAAAGTACTTATATTATTATAACAATGTATAAATTAAAAACATTACATTTAAAAACAACGTTCAAATTTAATTTAAAATTTCAACAAACGAGACGAAACCAGTATTCAGAAAACTACAAACATTATAGCCGTAATTAACGATTACTTTTAAAGATGAGCAATTACAATATAATAACGGTGCAAAAGATATTACTGCCACTGCGCTAATCGTGTCGACAATTAAACAAAATAAATTGTAGCATCTGAATTCAGAACATTAAAGCATTCATTCATCAACAGTTCAGTTGAAACTGAACATAATGCAAACCACTTCGCCAAAAATTATTATATAACCGATTTGTTTTTGAGAAAATAGTATTTTCGACCTATTATTATATTAATAAAGACTATAAATAAACCGCGGATTTTATTCAATTACAAGCTCAGCGTCATTCTATTCAATTCCATATCCGGCTTATTGTGTTAATTTTTAACACATAAAAACTTGCTGTGGAAAAATAAACGCAAAAATATTTTTCAATGCATAAAAAGGGACCTTTATTGCACGGGACTATAGTTTTTTTAACACGCAATTTGTTCTGAAATGATTTTGTAATATTATCATTAAATTTATTCACTACTAGGTTTCCGCCCGCGGCTTCGCCCGCGCAGTCAATTGCAAAGAAAAACCCGCATAGTTCCCGTTCCCGTTGGATTTCCGGGATTGCGTCATTTTCCCGGGATAAAAAGTAGCCTATGTCCTTTCTCGGGTATCAAAATATCTCCATACCAAATTTCATGAAAATTGGTTCAGTAGTTTAGGCGTGATTGAGTAACAGACAGACAGACAGAGTTACTTTCGCATTTATAATATTAGTATGGATTAATTAAGAATTATTTAAACACGTTGTTTTGAATTGATTTAATAGGTTTAAGTAACTATAAAATGAATATCCTTTTATAATCACTGTAAATTTTCAACCTACCTAGTTACCTACTACAAGTCTTCTAGCTATCGAATCAAGATCACTATTCATCTGAATGCGTGCAGTGGTTTCGGTAAAGATGTTCTTAATAATATTTCCAATTGTATTCTATTAACAGTATTATTGTCGATATGAGCAGAATATAAAAAGTGCGCCAGCTCGAAGATGTTTTTTTTTATAATTTGTTTAATATTTAGCAGTTAATCATTTTTATTTTTACTTAATTGACGAATCAATCTGCTACCGGTTATAAAATGTATTTTTTTCAGTACACATAAATTGTCTGATAAATTTGCAAGGGAAAATTTTCATTTTATGTTTTTATTACGATACATATTTTAAAATGCTGCATATTAAAAACATACATAACACGGCGGCAACTGTATACTGCTGTAATAACCATCGTATGCTCGTTACGCACAAATAAAATTATTTTCATTAAAAAAACACAATTGTCCATTATTTACAATAAGCCGAATTTAATAATTTCCCAATAGTCGGCTATGAGATTGAAAACAGCGAATCCAAAACGAGAAAGTTAATTGAATTTCTTCATCCAATCGAGAGAATTAAAACTCATAAAGCCTTGTTTCTGTCGTGGACAGCTTTGTAGGAAAAATTCTTAATTCGCACCCTCCCTGGGCAATAATCTCGCCCTTCGGGAGATTTCCGAATTGTTTAGGGAATGGTGCGCTTTTTTAATGCTTTGCTGTATGCCTTTTTAAAAATATTTTTAATTTGATGATGCTATATTTTGAAGTGTAAGAGTAGGTACTACATCCAACAACATAGCAAGAAGAAGGCTTTCAATATTATTTTTATAACTTTAATATTATTTCTCACTACCCAGTCGAAGCTTGGCAATTTTTTACCATCTCTTTGTGCTAATTGGTAAATTATGCTACTTAACGTCGCAACCTATCACATTATATTAATACTATCCATCAATATCCCAAGCAATAGCGAAAGAGAAATTAATTTGGAATTTATACTCTGTGGAAGCGTTGGCGAGTCTCCAAAATGATATCGATATGTTAAGCTCGTAGTTTATTGCGCGATTATTGTTGTTCATTTATCAATCAACGGTATGAGCACACAGCTCGAGGCGGAATGGTTATAAGGCTCATTATTGCTCATTTAAATGATGCTGTTGAGGGATCAATTCTTAATAACATTTAGTGTAAAAGGTACATTTGAAAGTGTTATCTAGAAAACGGCTTGCGTAATACATGGGCACAGAATACATAATAGTAGCTAAACGCTACAGAACGGACACTCTCCGCCTCCCGCCAAAATTTAACACTTACCTCACCCCGCACGATCAGTCTAAAAATGGTCCACATTTTTCTACAGGGACGATACGCAACGAAGATTGACAACATTAATCAAATTGACTTAAAGTAATTTTATTATTTTTGATTTGTGATTATCGTTTTTCGTAGAAAATGGTTAGATATTGTGCTGTTTACGGATGTATTTCATCAGATAAACGCGAATTTTTTTTTACGCTAGTCAAAAATGTGCCAACCATAAAGCGTTAACACACACATTTGCAGTCTCTACAGTGTGACTGTCAAAACGATAATTTTGTATGGAGTGTCCGGGGTGTGACATGGGTTCAGTGAAATTATAACTCTTTTGATGCGGCCTTAATGACTTCATATGACATCATTCAAATCGAAAACTTACTGCTATCATACCTTATTTTAAGATAATTATTTCTGCATGCGACCTCTTAGTTATATTGTCTTATTGTGTTTCCACTTACCAGTGTCCCCATCGATAGAGGAGAGCAGAGCGCCATCCCGGAACCAGCCGGTGACGGTGAGGTGCGGGCGCACGCTGGGCGGCGCGGTGCAGCTCAGCAGCGCCACGCCGCCCGCCACGCCGTGCGTCGCCTGCGCTCGCACCTCCCATGCCACGTCCATTACTGGGGAATAAATGTGCGTTTCATTTCTTGATCGTGCTAGTAAATATCATCTTCATACTTGTTTCTTTCCAAAAGAATAAGAATGACTGAAACAGATCTTCTAACTTACTGATATAGTTTTATACTCATACAGTTCAGTTGAAACTAGTTTAAACTTATTTATTTCATTTTGATAAACACCAATATACAACGGAATAGACATATTAAGTACAAGATTCATTAAGTCCTTTTAGTTTACCCGTCAACCATGTATCACGTATTTAATTGGAGAAGTTCCCGCCGGCAACTGAATTACTGTGCGGTCCTTCGTCTAATTCGTAACTCGGTACGCTGTCACCCAATAATTAATTACATCTAACTATCAAGTGTCGGTGGAAGCATGTTGACAGTTTGGATGATATTAATCCTGAACTGAGGCATTCACCTTCGTGGTGTGTACGTGACGTAGCACGCTGTTCCATTCAATTTTCGACCTTATTGATGGAAAATTGACGAAGCAAAATCGATTACCAAAAACCAGGCTGATCGTTTACTAGGAAGATAAAATAATTTCGAAAAAACTTCTCGTATCGATCTCCCAATCAATTATTTACAATTCTTAGAAGATAAGATTTCGACCGCATTATTATAAATCAATTGAAAAAAATATTCCCTAGTTTTGTATTGATTTCAAAATACATTAGAATTTACCTCCTCAATAAAAGCTCATACAAAAATAGAATTTCATATTTGAACCTCCGATGTGTGAAAATGAAGTGTTCAAAGACGAAACATGAAACATCAAACAATTACGGATAAAGAGGGCGCGTTGTGAATCATAGCACGTATCGCTCAGAGTAAGTGTCGGCTGTTCGCCAATTACGGGAACTGCTCCACTGGAAACTGTTTTTATTGGATCATAATGTAGTTAGAAGTTAGAATATCAGGTAGCTTTTAAATATTTACTTTATGGTCAGTATCTATAGAATTTTAAAATAAAAGTAAATATAACGTAACATTTTTAAAACAGAAAAAGTCACATTAATATTCTTATGGTCAAAAGTCACTTATTAAGTGGTAACTAAAAAAAATGTGTGCGTGTACTAGTGTACGCACGTAAGAAGTGAAACTTCTTTATGACCTTATTTTTCAAAAAATAATTTACTATATGCAACTATATAGAAATACGTCGAATCACGCGTGGTAGGGATAAGAAAAAGATGGCGCGTAACGGAAAAATGTCACGCGTAACGAAAAAATGTTACACTAAATTTTTTTCCAACCCCGATAAAGAAGTTTCACTTCAATAAAAATAAACAGCAATTAGTTTTACAGCTGCTTTTTTAAATATAAATATCAAAAAATGGCCTAAGCTTTAATAAGTTCAGCAAGTTCCAAGTAACATTACGTAACAAAATTTAATACGGTAGCAAAAAAGTTCAAAACTGAATTTTTCAACCCAGACATAACCACAACAACATGCAGCGCATGTAGCAAAAGTGGGCACAGTAAAAGCTGGCCGCAGAACCCAAAAGTGGGATGACAATGACAAGCCCAGTGGGCCTGATGGTCATAATGAAGCGGCGCGCTGGTCGCCATGAATAATAAACGCGCGGGCTGATTTCCCTCGTCACCGGCTTACTTTGACGGGATTAAGTGACGGACGGACAGCGTGTAAGCCGATCGAGCGCACATTATGGTTGTAGTTTGGGATTAAAAGTTTGACGGCGGTATTGGTAATGGCCTTAAACTTTAAACTGAAAGCGATTATGTATTAATTGCGTATTTGATTACGTATTTTATGTTTTCCATTATCCTTAATTTATTTTCGCGTTTCGTTTGGATATGCTTTTTGTCTCTCAAGTATTATAATAATTTCAATGTTTATTTTTAATTACCTATTGATTTATAATTATTACTTTCTACTAGTTATCAGCGTAAAACAAATTTTTTCTTTGATCCAACTTTGATCATATTTTGAAGTAGGTAATTATTCACATACCTATAATATCTATAATTGTTACATCGTCAATGATTTCCAAGACTAGAACTAATTTACCTAATTATAATAATTTATATTGATAATAATTAATCTTGGGGAGGGGAATTTTATAGTTGGAGGACTTTCGTCTATTTTGTATATTTGTAGGTATATCTAATAATAACTGTTTACTTTAACTCGAATGTTTGCGAACAAATATTTACAACTCCCTGTCTATTAAACTGTTTATTCGAAAGGGTCGAACTTCTCAATTCCTCATTTCGCGCCAATTGTCAGCCGCCATCTTGAAATAATCACTTTATTTTGAATTCCAATTTCATTCTGTTTGTCGAATAAATCGCTTAGAATTAAAAACGTGTTTTTCGTGAAGATGAATGGATTTATTTTGTGCGACTGAACTCTCTACAACGTTTTGCGATATTTCATTTTAAATTTACCTCAAAAATATCATGATATTTGTGATTGAGTAAGCCTTAAATCAAAATGGGAACAGCCGATTTGAACTTTATAAAATTAAATCAAGTAAAAAAGGGGTGAATACATCTGATTAGTGTTTGACATAGGTGTATGAATATGAACATTTTATCAAAATTATCTTTGAAAATAAAATAATCTTGAGGCTTAGGTCACAGATCTCTAAATCCAGCAGCAATATAAGTTACATATTCTCAAGTTAATATCGAATACCTCCATGAAAAATGCTATATCCGTATCACAAAGAGAAATTTTTGCACATACTCAGAGATCAGTCGACTGAGAGCGAGCATGCAAATTTCATGTGCACTCAATGACGTCAGCAGTCTGTCCACTTGTCATCCTTTGTGACGCGCCGATAAATCTGTTATTGAACTTGGTATAATGTCGAGGACTTCATTATTGCCAGCGAAATTTTCTGACAATCAATCATTTAGCGCCGCTTCCATTTACAAGAAAAGGTAGGGAATGATAAAATATATCGTTTCACATCATTAAAATCAGAATCGAAATATTTTGTACGTATTTTTTTCTTAACCTGTGACAAAAATTGTATAATATTTTTCTTGCCGACCTTATAATGAATGTATCCACGTTAAAAAAAGTTACCATAGTTTGACACATTATTGTCTAGATATTATGTTTAAGTATATTTTTTCTCGATTTCGACGCTAAAAACATTTGTCATATTATTATTATCTTGCATGCTCTTGGGTACATTAATGTTTTTGTGAATAAGGTCAGTTCAGAACATTATTCTTGTCATTTCGATTTTACTAAACATTTGATATCTAATAGTGACTTTTTTATTGAGCTCTAACAAGGCTGAAATGTATTTGATTTATTGCCATGTATGTATTGGACACGGAACTTTATATTCTATGTCCATTTTATTTTCACTTTGTCTTTCTCAGTGTAAATACGATGTTTGTATAATCATAAGTAAATATGATGTTGATTTCAACTAAGTACTATATTTGTTTACACATAGGTAAAATTTATTCAGTATCTATAAATCCGAATCCTCTCCATCATAGGAACAAAAATTGAAGCATAGAAAGACGAGCAATTAAAGCGAAGAAAAGTACCAAATCGAAGGGACAGGTTTAGGGTTTGTTTGTCATGAGGGCCCATTGTCTGCTAAAAGGTATCGAGATATCTCCGTAAGTGCGGATTACCGAACAATGGCCGGGTTTGTCGTTCAGACTGTGCGGTACAAACATGTTGACCGACAACTCAAGTGTTGTACAAAGTTATAGGTAATAGAAATTAATTCACGTTTTTACTATTGGAAATATTGTGTGTGCATAGTGATAAATATTTCTAGTAAATAAAAACTTTACATTTATGAGGAAAACCCTGACAATATAGTGCTTCAGTCACGATGACTAGCTTTAACACATTTCAGATCTAATTGCTGAATGATAAGTCTAATATCGCAAACAATTAATTAACGTCAAGGTTCATTCATCTCCACTAACAAAGTCTACTCGAAAGTGATATACTTAGATAAGATTATTCACTTAAAATATTTGACTAACACAAAAAAAGTTACGATTTATTGATATTTGTTCGTTAATGTTAAGAACGATAAGTAAAGTATGTGTTTCAGGGAGCTCAAAGCTTTAAAGCTTTTAAATTACTTTCAAGTGAAATTCACTGAAATACATAGCTCAAATAGAACAAAATTGCGGGAACACATTCAAAAGAATCATCTCGACATTGCGTCAAAGTCAAGTGGGATGAAAACCTTCAAGAAATGAAGTATTGAAGCCCGATCACATCATCCTTCGAACCCTTTGAATAACTTACCATTGACAGACGAAAATATCCCCTTTGCCCTTGCATGAAGTGTGTAAATCCCGTGCGGAAGGAGGCACTTGACCGCTGAGGTCTCAGGCGTGAATCGTTTGGTTCGAATGCAAATGGGAATCTTTATGGAAGAGGCTCCAGTCGTAAACCTTTGATTGAGCCTTCGATATCGCCTTTGTGACGTCCGCTAATGGAATCGACGATCGAAATACTCATACTCTGTCGAATTATTTTCTTCAACTTTAAACATTCTAGATATTCAACGACCTTTTTGTTGCTCTATAACTATAAATATCCGGTGACGAATTTGAAAATTGATGAAGTTTATGTTACAGGCAGTTTTATAAATAAAGCTCTACCAGGCTACTTATTATTAACGAATTAATCATTTTTCGGTATTGTTAGAAGACAGATATAAACTTTTTATTACATTAATGATTATGATTCCTAAAAATATTTTTTTTAATCTCAATTCAGTTGGTTGTTAATTTTCAATGTGTCTTAATATTATTATCAACGATTATTGTTATCAAGTTTCATATACACTAAATTGTTACTTATTAAATTAAATTTGTATTAAATCCGAATTAAGTTATAGCATCTATACTTCTTTTTAGCTTTTGCCTCCGGCTTAACCTCATACAAAACTCTACGGGATATTCGTTCCTAATATATGTTCCTTCTTATCTAAAATTAAATTTTGATATCAAAATTCATCGACCTTTCTACGGATCTTATTAAACAAACAGAGCTACCCTCACACTTTTAATATCAATACGAAGATAAATACCAATATGCTTAAATATAGCCTCAGTTCTCATAACAGCCATAGCCTCATGTGCCACAGATACGATTAGATTATTTTAGCATGAAAGACCTATATTACTGTAAAGTTTCATACATCCATCCTCACAAACATTCGCATTTATAATATTAGCAAGGATGTATTTACCAGCATCCACCCGCATATCCCGGGACAGTATGGTCCCGACGCTGGCGGCCGCGCGGCAGCGGTACACGGCCGCGTGCACGTCGCTGCGGTACTGCGCCGCTGAGAACGGGGCCAGCCACAGCGTGCCGTTCGACAGCGCCTGCCTGCAACAGATAGACGCTTATTGCTATGGAATATTTTAATTATTAAACAATTACAATCATCAACTTTGACAAACTATATTGATAATTTAAAGGCACTTTCCAATAGTCATCTATAAATATCCTTTAAAAAGTAAATAGAAAATAATAACTAGATGAAGGCAACTCGGACAAATAATATAAAAAAACTCAATATTTCCCTTTGAAGTAATATTGGCAAAATAATCTGGAATTCATTCATTTCGAGCACGGAGCGCTTTCGAGATATATTTTTGAAATCATATTAAAATACGGACATTCGATTGATGTCCGTTATCAAAGCTTTTTATAATTAATGAAAGCCATCCTGGACGTCGCTCGTTTTCCATTTTGTATAAGTCTCCAGAAAGATTAATTACGGATATTTTGTAAGTGTGAAAGCTATGGAATTAAAGGTCCTGGCTCTTGGATATAGAAATAAATTAGAGAAATGATAAATTATTAAACGAAAATGTGGGACGCGTTGATCGCGTCTGCCTTTAGATAGATAACCGTTTGAAAAATTACCTTATTTTTGTGCAAATTAATTGCATTTAAATGTAAAATTAGGTATCTAATTAATGTAATATACTATTTAAAAAACATTGTCTTCTGGATTTCGATGAAATTTTAGCCAAAACACGTTTGACACTGTAAAAAGAGATTTTTCAGTATCTATGTACCTAAATAGGTAGATATAAATTATTTGTAAATATGCAAAATAGCTTAACACAGTAGTTAAGTCGTTATTTCGTCACGAAGGTATTACACTCTAAGCAATTTATAATATTTACGACTCTAACTATCGTTATAGTTCATACTAGCGATAAATATGGATATTAAAATAAATTTAACATAGTAAACCAAAAGTTTTATTCTTTTTTTTTTTATGTCAGAGCAAGCAAAGGGGCAGGTGGGCCACCTGATGGTAAGTGGTCACCACCGCCCATAAACACTTGCAACACTAGAAGTGTTGCAGGTGCTTTGCCGGCCTTTTATGGACAAATAAGCTCTTTTCTTGAAGGCCCCAATGTCGTAGTTGTTCGGGAACACCGCAGGTGGCAAATCGTTCCACAGTTTCACCGTACGCGGAAGGAAGTTGCGGGTGAAGCGGACAGTGACATTCTAATGTCAATAATCATAAAGAACTAGCTTTCCGTCCGCGGCTTCTGCGTTTTCAAAGAAAAATCTGCATACTTCCCGTTTCCGTGGAATTTCCGGGATAAAACCTATCGAAGTTTGCTAAATTTCATTGTAATCGGTTCAGTAGTATTTGCGTGAAAGAGTAACAAACATACATACACATACATCCAACCTCACAAACTTTCACATTTATAATATTACTAGCTTTCCGCCCGCGGCTTCGCCCGCTTTATCTAAAACCTAATAAATTATATACTAAAACTCTTGATTCACTCTATCTATTAAAAAAAACCGCGTTAAAATTCGTTGCGTAGTTTTAAAGATTTAAGCATACATAGCGACAGAGAAAGCGACTTTGTTTTATACTATGTAGTGATTAGTAGAAAGGAGAATTTTTAACAATTAATTAACTTAAACAGCCCAAAACCATCCACTTATTCTCGCTACGGTCGATGATATTATGCAATTATGCATTGAAGGACATAATTCAATCTTTATTCTAACAGGGCCCACGGTACAGAGTGGATACAATTTTGAAAATGACATGGCTTTTCTAATATTTTTCTGCTATTAATTACTTTCCTTTAAATTTTATTTTTTTTCCTTAAAAAGCTTTCCTGTAATGAATTATGTACTTACAATCTTAGTGAAGTTTTTTGCGTACCTATTTGAAGATACGCCGTTGACAACAACATTATTTACCAACGATGGTATTTTATTTAAGTAATTAGCACTTTTTCAAAGAACACTTATAATTTTTAAATTGAATTAAAAACACACGACACAACAAAATCACAAGATCACGTTTCTTCTTGAACAAAATCGTCAAGTTAGCGCCAAATCACATTCTAATTTCGAATTTTCTTTTTTTTTCAATTATGTTTTTTTTTATAGCTGCGTCTTCAAGACTAAAAAATTTAAAATTAGAACACGGTTTTGAGCTATGGAGTGGTATAGATTTATTTATGTTCATTATTATTAGTGTTGATTAATAAAATTATTTGTTGTTGTTTATTAAAAACTAGCGACCCGCCCCGGCTTCGCACGGGTGCAATGGCGGCCGGCCGGTACCAACGCAAACGCTACGTCCCGCAATTTTTAAATCTGTATCTTCGAAAATATTTACTTAAATCATACGGTGTAAAGGGCCATATAGATCTATATTAAATGAACACTGTATTCAAAGTATTTAATTTGTTGAAGGATTAATGCTGTATTGGTTAAAATCGCTTCGAAAATTAGCCATTATTTGTCGTAAAAAGTAAATGACAAAAAAAGTTATTGTGGGTTATCCATAAGAGATAGACATATACCATCACGGACTTTTCTGTAGACCTTTTCAATGTGTACAATACTTAGTACATTATTTTGATAAAACTCGTAGGGTTCAATTGCCTGCGTTTGCAATGTAAGCGAAATAAAAAATGTAATTATTTACGACATCACATTAGAAACCTCAAAAATAACAGTACTTCTCCACTATATAATGGATGTTATTATACATACAAACCTTCCTCTTGAATCACTCTATCTATTAAAAAAAACCGCATCAAAATTCGTTGCGTAGTTTCAAAGATTTAAGCGTATAAAGGGACATAGGGACAGTGAAAGCGACTTTGTTTTATACTATGTAGTGATAATAATATTTTCTTTGATAACCCATACAACGATACGTTTGAAAATTAAATCATTATATCAACCATACCGAAGTACAATAGGAAGTAATTAATGTTTTATGTTCTTTTTCCAATAATGCATAATATTTGTATTTAATTATAATTTATTTTATGAAAAAACGTTTAAGAAAAAAAATTTATAGATACAATATTATGTCCTGTGGATCATGCTAATTTAAGACGCTAATTTCTTTGTTGATGATATTAGTGTATGTGATAATTGCAAGTATTTTTAAAAGAAAGATTTTTATGAGGAACTGATTATTACTCCGCAAATGTTCGCACAAATAAAAATATTAAATGACAAAGGTTCTGAGGTGAGATAGTTTTTCGAGAAGAAAGTTACTAACTTGACCTGAACTCTGAATTAAATGTTTTTTTTCCAAGAACACAGCCGTCGTAAATACACATTGACGTGAAAGTCTTTGTATTTAATTTATTTCATACCTGTAAACATCTGTGTAAAGGATTGGCCCCATATAATATCATTAATTATATTGTACTAGTGGTCCGCCCCGGCTTCGCCCGTGGTACATATTTCGCAATAAAAGGTAGCCTATGTCCTTTCTCGGGTATCAAAATATCTCCATACCAAATTTCATGCAAATTAGTTCAGTAGTTTAGGCGTGATTGAGTAACAGACAGACAGACAGAGTTACTTTCGCATTTATAATATTAGTAAGGATTTGAGTTAAGAGTATTCTGTTCATTTCAGTACAACAGAGGATTCTTTGGAATATCGTATTTCGCTATTCCTCGGATTAGGTTGTTGTTTCCTTAACATACGCTGAATTTATTTATTTGTGTCCTGAAAAACAGATTTAGTAAATTTGATACTTTTCACTTTAACATAAAAATCATAGAGTAATATTTAGATAGCGATCTTGAAATAAAGACATATAAAAATTACCATACAAGATTACAGGAAGTTATCATCAAATAAACTTATCTTGACATACGGCAAAGGTTTGTTAATGAAGCTACGGGTAAATATGACTCGATAGCGGGCGCTAATTGCAACCCGTCTTGCGCTGTCTCTTAAAGGGCTGGTTAAGGGGCAGCCACTTGTATGTGTTTATTAGTTTAGTTAGTAAAACTTGTATTATTAGATTTAGTTTGAAGGTTTAGGCTTTCGGTAGTATTTAGGTCTATTAAGTTTGAAAATTATTTCATTTTCTTTTTGTCTTCTCTGTATTTCTTCTGTCTTTTTCACTAATAAAATTTATAGGACTTCGACAGATTCATAAAACAATAAATGTTATCTAACTTGAAAAAATATGAAAGTTGTATGTTCAACTGTATTTACTTTTACAGTGACTTCGTCCGCGTAAAATGATATAGCGTCCCCGTAATTTTTTAAATGACGCGCAATTATTTACTCTTACAATATAGTAAAGCAAAAACTCTATCATTTGACATCATATTTTTGCAGCAAAATAATTTTAAAAGCGTGCATGTTATATCACCTTTTGAAACTGTGGTAAAAAGCTGAATAACGGGAGAGTCAACAAAAAGTCGCGTGAAAATGAAACGTGTAAAGAATATCGTACCCTTAACAGCGATTGCTCAAACACTGTACACGTATGATAATGAACACTCCGTAATTGTATCCGCTACACCTTTATGACGTGACGTTTTGTTACAACTCCAATTGAATATTACTGACGCAGTTTGGATTGTATTGCAATTATTTTTGCTAATTGTTTTAACGTATTTTGTTTAGGAATTACTAAAATGTTCAGATCTTGTTCAGATCCATTTTACGAATGTAAGAGTCTTAACATTATTGTTTTTTGATATCACTGAAACTGTTTGTAATACCGTCAATCGTTGACTATGCTGTCGGAAAAGCTTGTGATAAAATCACAATAGCAATACAAAAGTTTTTACCAATATAACCGATATTTTGAATAGGTAGTGCTACCACACTTCACAGTCTCACGAGATTCCAACGAATTCAACCGCTAAATAATTTAACAAACAAGCAAATAACAAGCGACGTGCAAACACAGAATATTACTAACAACGCCTAGATATTATACTACATTCCCTGCTCCCCGGGGTGTCGGTTACGAAACAAAAACTAAATCCATCAAGCGGACGATATCAATTCACAAACTATAGCAACCGGGTCAACGAGGGTTCGTTGAAATTCAAACTAGCCTGCAGTTTGGACCAGGCAAATATGGCTGCGGGACAAGACAATAAGCGCAGCGATAGTTGTGCTGTTAATAATTGGCATCTTTTGTGGTCGAAGCGATACTACAATTACGCCTGTAAATACAGGTAAGTACCTAATTATGTTAAAATTATATTACTTTATCAAGTGTTGCGATTGGGTTTGTTTAATGAATTAAAATCACTAAGAAAAATCTACAAAACTTACAAATGCTAAAATATACGCAGCTATTTCGATCTCTTATTTATTTAGCACTAGCTTTCCGCCCGCGGCTTCGCCCGCGTTTTCAAAGAAAAACCCGTTCCCGTAGGATTTCGGGGATAAAACCTATCCTATGTCCTTCCTCGGGTATCAAATAACATACCAAATTTCATGCAAATTGGTTCAGAAGTTAAGGCGTGATTGAGTAACAGACAGACAGACAGAGTTACTTTCGCATTTATAATATTAGTATGGATTTATTTACACAAGCAGGTATTAATTTTTAACATGACAACTATTCATTAATTGTTAAATGTACCTTATCTTGTTTCCCGCATATAAACGTAGGTAGAAAATTAGTGTGGTAGTTCAATGCGTTCTAATCAAATCGGTTAGATTTGATTAGAACGCTCTCTCTTGTCCCCTTGTCCCAAACATAGTAAACTCAATAGGGTCATATAGCTATTGTTTAAGTATGTTTATTTTACGGCCTACACAGGCTCTGTTTGCCTCGCCGGCAAACATGTTCGCATAATCATGCAAATGGTTATACACATTAACATCTCTTCCCGTCTATAAACATCCAGCTAACTATTGTTCCAACTAATACGAGGCCTTTCGGCGGGGACACTCACACAAAGTATTTCTGTTCTATTTGTATGATAGTTGTCCAAACTGCGAAATAATTAACAACGTTAATATAATAAAGTTACAGCCGATAATGTAATTAATCGATACAAATAAATATATATTACAGTATCACCATGTTCTACAAAAGGTCTAAGAATTAAATAATAATAATTTGAAGCGAGATCACCAACTATAAAAGAAACTTTCCACGCGATAAATGCAATTATAAGTTTCCCAATTCCCAAATAAAATAAGTTACAAAAGTTCGAGTCACACATACCTTAGCTGGGAGTGAAATTCAATTATCTAAAAAAACTTCTAAGAACGCACCTGTTGTTACGAGCGGCAATTCACCGAAATCGAGTTGTGGTCGTAAAAAGATATAACAGAACCTTTGTCCCGGTCTCGCAATTTCCTCAAGACCTCGGGGACGGTGGAAATATTTTAAACTGTCCTTTACGCACCTCTTAAACATAACTGAATTTTTTGGCCGCCGGCGACCGTTTAATGGAGTGTGCCAATCGAGTTACGTCCAAAGAGTTTGTTTGAAAATCTTTGTGAGCGTTTTAGCTGTTGTTTTATTGATGGCTTTTTATTATCTGCGGCCATTCAACTCATAGTCTACGATTAGGATTTCGTTAATAGTTAAAATAAAAAGTTATTATAAAAATTGCTTGCAAAAATGTAATTTGTATGTAATTTACTCGAATTTTATCTAATAAAATTGCTCTTTCGTGTAAGATTCATAATATTTTATTTTTATAGCCATGCTGAAGATAGAGATAGCCCACGATTCGTTAAACGTGTTTGCTCAATAACTGTACCATGTCCCGGGAGACGGCTATGACGTCATAAAACTAGTGAGCCAACTTCCAGGACACAATTCATTGCCACTTTCATAGTGGCAATGAATTGTGTCCTGCATTATGCACATTGTATGGTTTTGCTACGTCACAAGCATTAGGTACACTCATAATTATTATAGTTATTAATCTCGCTCACACTTAAAATATTAATTTGAAATTTGTTTTGAATTAAAATCTTAATATAAAATTAAATGATATAATAGTTACTATAAGTTTTACACGAAGAATGAAGGCAAGGAATTTTGAAATGTTGTTTGTTTAAAATATCACAGCTAAGATACATATTTCCCGGTTAATTAAACTTTATCTCAAGCAAGGAATAACAAAGGAAAGGAGGAAATGTTATTTCGTTATAGGGCCGATTTTTCAATGCTTGGATAAAACTTATCCGTCCAATAAAGTATTACACGATAATGTGACGATAATATTAAAATGTCACGTAAACTGTCAAATACGTGCAATTAGAATACGTTTTTAAAATGGTAGTTTTATACATTATTCGACGAATAAGTTTTATCCAAGCATTGAAAAATCGGCCCATAGAAAACTAATTTGATAGCCGCGCCTTTGCTCGCGGGCCCTTTACGGTAAAGCGGGATGGCATCTCTCATAGATATCACCACGTTCAAGAATAATTATTTTAACACAAAAAATGATCCTTATTGTTTGTCAAGTCTTGCTCTATCTATAATTCACGTCATATTTAAAAAAAGCAAGCGCATATTAAGTTTCATACCTACTAACAGTATTTCAACATTTCTTTTAAACAAAAATTCAATTGAAATAAACAATTTACCATTATTTATTGATTTGTATTCTCCGTATACTCGGTACTATTATTTATAATAAGAAATTATAAAGTACTTATGTTTATTATAGAGTAAGATCCCAGAGCGATAAGACATAACTTATTTTCTAAAAGATGAAACTTTAAGTTATCAGTAGTGTCTCATGTACTTTGTATACCTGCGTGTTTGTGAAGTTTGCCCAGTGACACCTGGGCAGGTACCAGGTGAGAAAGGTGACTAAAAATAAGAGTTACTTTACTTAAATTTAGATGGCCGATTTTTAGATATATTTTATAGAATATCATTCTCAAATGGTATCGCAAGTATCAGACACTTTTCATGGACCAAAACTTTTGTCAGACGCTTTAAAGCTCCACCAAAAATAAATAAACTTTACTTATTTCTTAATGTCTGATTTTTTAATATTATGTTATCAACATAACTATTACAAAATTATATTTAATCAGTCAGACAAATTGGAATGACCAAAAATCCACTAAACACAAAAAATATTCGGCCGTGAGTACGAACGCGAGAGCATTATGCATGCGTTTCAGTTCTTTAACTTACATTCTGTTTCAGTCTACTATGTATGTGCGCGCAATGTAAAGTATACATTAAACCCGGCGCGGCGAATGATGATTCCTATGACACTGACAATTATTCTCAAGAGACAAACTTGTAATGGCGTCACCATTAAATTAGAAACGTATTGGAGGCGTCTAAAAATGGCATTTATTAATTTTTACGTAGCTTTATGCCATAACAATGATATTCCGTTGGACTTATAACCATTCTTAACATTTACGAGAAATTATATCAATCTGACTTTGCGTTTACGTCCTACAAAACTTACATCGTTGGCATTTATCGACTAGTGCGGAAGTATCGATAAACCAATTTCGATAATGGAAACGAGTTCACATTTTTTCCATGCTTAAGCTTTAGTTCATTCACTATTGAATGGAACAGAAGATCGCAGCGTAATTAATTAATTAATTACCGTTCGCGTTAATTTACTTACCTATGATAATATAAGTTTTTTAGACAAATTAAATGGGGGCTTCCATTTTCATGATAAGGCGCATTTTTATGCTTTGGAAAACTTTCGTTTTACTAACCTACTTAATCTATGTTAAAAAACTTAAATTAATACAACAACAACATAATAGACGTCAAAAATTTTAGTTAAAATTAATTTTATAATATTTGTAAAAACATGTTTACCAACGTCGCTGAATGCAAATCACGCCGACAATCACACGACCCATCATACGAGCAATCACTAAGACGAACTAAATTAAAAATTATATATTATATTATATTATATTACTTAATATTTTATACTTAATTATATATTATATTATTTTATTTAAAATTAAAACTAAATTGGTCATTCCAATTTGTCTGACTGATTAAATTTAATTTTGTATTAGTTATGTTGATAACATATTAAAAAATCAGACATTAAAAAATAAGTAAAGTTTATTTATTTTTTGTGCAGCTTTAAAGCGTCTCCGGTTCCGGCTTCCGGACTCCGGTTCCGGCTTCCGTATAGTAAACACGTCTGTCATATCTCGCTACTATATTAATTCTAAAAGTTTAAATAATTCACCCTCGTCATGTTATAATCATCATAAATAGTGAATATTATGTGCAAGGAATAAAATAAACTAATAATAACAAGAGAACAGTGCAAAAGTGAAGTGTTTAAACAGAAACATTAGAACGAAAAAGTGTGGTTATTAAGTCACAATAACATCATTTTCAAAAGTGACAGTTCAAAGTACCAACCTAACAAAAAGTATACCATAGACTATAGACATTAGACATTGACAGTACCAACCTACATTTCTATCATAAACTTCAGTGTTGCCAACTACAATTCGGGGTTACCAAATTAAATTCAGTATTGCCATTCGATAAATATCTCCCCAAAATTATGGAAAAAGAAATGGAAAATTTCTGGGTAAAATTGAAGGAACAAATGGCGGCACAAACAAGAGAAATAACAGAAGCAGTCACTAAAAACGTTACAGAAAGCATAAATGAGAAACTAATTGCTATTACGGAAGAAAATAAAAACCTAAAAACGGATGTTAAGAAACTACAAGATAAAATCAAAACTATGGAAGAAGATAGAAGACGAAACAACCTCATATTCTTTGGCGTAAAAGAAGAAAATCGTTATGAGTCCCAAATTGATCTGATTATAAACTTGCTTGAAGAGAATATGAATATCCGTTTGAATCATCATGAAATTAATAATGCATACAGACTTGGAGAAAAGAACCATAAAAACATGCGCCCTATACTAGTAACTTTCACAACAAATTGGAGGAAAATGGAAATTCTCAAGAAGACTATAGTAAAGAAGTTCTAGAAAAGAGGAGACAGCTTTTGCCCCAACTAAAAGAGGAACGAGCGAAAGGTAAAATCTGCTACCTCGTTAAAGATAAACTGATTACTAAGGAAAACAAAGAAGATCAGAAGGACAAAACAAAACGAGATCGCAACGAATCTCCAAGTAAATCACCAAATCACGCAACCATGCCTGCTCCAAAGAAGGTTAACAAAACAAATATGTTGGATTATGTTGCTAGAGGAAGATCTTCGTCACTAACAATTCCAACAACGTCAAAAAACTGTTAAATGACATCGGCAACCGGAAACAAAAACAAATAAACGAAACTTCTTTTAATATCAAAACAACCAATCAAAACACCCCAAGACGGCTGGTCACCGCGGGGAAAAGCGACCACTACCCTCCAATCAATTCCACATCCGCGCCAATCGTTTCAGAAAGCGATAAACGAAATTCAAAACAAATTTTTCATATAGCAACATTTAACACGCTATCATTAAGGCTAGATGAGAGTTTACAAGAACTAATTTTAGCCATCCAACATATTAAGTGGGACATAATAGGCCTTAGTGAAGTACGACGAATGGGTGAGGCTATTGAAGAACACAGCGAATTTCTTTTCTACTACAAAGGAGAAACACCCGGAAGACACGGAGTAGGTTTTTTAATAAAAAAAGAACTCAAAAGTTTTATCAAGGAATTTGTTGGCGTCTCAGAAAGAATTGCGATATTAAACATAAGACTTCCGCCAAAGAAAGAAAATTGGTCTATTATTCAGATTTACTCCCCGACTGAGCAATCGTCTAATTCTGAAATTGACTCCTTCTACTTATCTCTAAACAATGCCATCAATGAATACACATACAAAAATTGCATAGTCATGGGAGACTTCAACGCTCAAGTTGGAGTTTCAAGAACAGGAGAAGACATCATCCTAGGTCCTCACAGCAAAGGTAAAAGATCGAGAAACGGGCAAAAATTATTGGAGTTTGCTTTTGAAAATAACTTGAAAATACTGAATAGTCTATACAAGAAAAGAATATCAAAGAGATGGACATGGGTATCACCGGATGGACGTTATAAGAACGAAATCGATTATATTCTCTCAAACAAAACGAAATCATTCGAAGACTGCAGTACTATCGCAAATCTAAATTTCAATAGCAACCACAGAATGATGCGGGCTCGTCTAAATACATCGTCAGGTTCAGACAACAGTCGCCCTTTTAAAGTCAAAACTCGAACGCCAACTAACGCAACATCATCGGCTACGATTAGAGATAAATTAAATTCTTTGAAAGGAGCGCTTACTCAAGACCTAACTACTCAACAAAAATATGATATGCTCTATGGAATATTAATAACAAAATCTGGAAGCAAAAAAACAATTAAAACGAAATCGACAATATCTGAAAAAACTAACGAACTTTTGGAAAAACGGTTAAATCTAATAAAAATACCTAATAAATCTAGAAGCATAAGAATGGAAATAGGTAAGTTAAGTAAAGAGATCAAAACACAAATGAAAAAAGATCGTAAGAGTTTTAGACTAAAAATCTTTGAGAAACATATTGCCAAGACAGGGGGAATTAAAAAAGCTGCTAAGTTTATAACAGATAAAACAAACTGGATACCAAAGATGAAAGACCGAAAGGACACGACGAAGACCAAAAGATACGATATATTAAACATCTCCACCAAATTTTACGAAGACCTGTATTCCAAAAAAAATAAAACCGACGAAACTGACTTACAGAGCAACGAAACTGTTCCACCAATACTAAAAGAAGAAATAATCAAAGCTATAGAAACACAAAAAATTGACACAGCTCCCGGACCAGACTCTATCAGCAATGCACTATTAATGGAGTGTAAAAGCGTTCTTGCACCAATACTGCAATATATATTTAATGACATACTGGACACGGAAACCATACCAACCCAGTGGGCGAACTCATCAATAACCCTTCTCCACAAAAAGGGAGATAAGAGTGAAATCAACAACTATAGGCCCATTAGCCTGATGTCTAATATATATAAAGTATTCGCAAAGATCATCCTCCGTCGAATAACCAGGAATCTAGACGAGAATCAGCCTAGAGAACAGGCTGGTTTCAGGGCAGGATATTCGACGCTGGACCACATACACGCAGTGAGACAGATTTTTGAAAAGAATAAAGAATACAATATACCGTTCTACTGTTGTTTTATTGATTTCAACAAGGCATTTGATTCAATCGATCACGAATGCATCTGGCGAAGTTTAAAAAATCAAGGAGTTGAATTAAAATACATCAGAATTCTAAAAAATATTTACACAATTAGTACAGCGAAAATAAAATTAGAAAAACATGGAAAATAAATAAAAATAAACAGAGGCGTACGACAGGGAGATCCTATTTCCCCTAAATTATTTACCACGGTCTTAGAAGAGATCTTTCGAAAACTCGATTGGGATCAATATGGCTTAAATATACATGGACAACACCTAAACAACCTGCGCTTCGCCGATGATATTGTCATATTCGCGGCATCAAGTACTCATCTCCAAAGCATGCTAGAAGACCTAGAGAGGGAAAGTCGTAAAGTCGGCCTCACAATGAATATAACAAAAACTAAACTCATGACGAATGCTACGGAATCTCCTATTATATTAAACAGTAAACCCATTGAATATGTGAAAGAATACACTTATCTAGGCCAACAGATATCCATAAATAATGTTATGTCGAAAGAAATCGATACAAGAATTGGTCTTGCTTGGAAAAGTTATTGGAGACTGAAAGAAATAATGAAAAATGAGGAAACAAATGTATACATTAAGAAGAAGCTTTTTAACACATGTGTATTACCAGTTTTAACTTATGGTTGCCAAACGTGGTCACTTACCAAAGCGCAAAACTCAAAAATAAGGACATGCCAGACGTCTATGGAAAGGAGCATGTTAAATATTAGGAAAAACGACAGAGTAAGGAATAAAACAATCAGAAAGCGTACGAAAGTAGAAGATGTGATATGTAAAACACGGAAACTTAAATGGGAATGGACTGGCCATATATTAAGAGGATGTGAAAAATGGAATAGAACATTGATTTTCTGTTATCCCAAAAATGGAAAAAGGAAACGGGGGAGACAGATTAGAAGGTGGGAAGACGAAATCGTAGCAACAGCGGGAAAAACATGGACGAGAACAGCACTGAACAGAAAAGAGTGGAAGGGAATGGAGGAGGCCTTTGCCAAATTAGGGCAAACAGACCAATCTGCCGATGTCGACTCATCAGAGTCTTAATTAAGTTGTTATATGCACATATTGTTTACCATTGTTGTGTCTGATTAAGGCTAATAAATAAATAAATAAAGCGTCTGACAAAAGTTTTGGTCCATGAAAAGTGTCTGATACTTGCGATACCATTTGAGAATGATATTCTATAAAATATATCTAAAAATCAGCCATCTAAATTTAAGTAAAGTAGCTCTTATTTTTAGTCACCTTTCTCACCTGGTACCTGCCCAGGTGTCACTGGGCAAACTTCACAAACACGCAGGTATACAAAGTACATGAGACACTACTGAGAACTTAAAGTTTCATCTTTTAGAAAATAAGTTATGTCTTATCGCTCTGGGATCTTGGACTATTATAAGAAAATATATTAACATAATATTATATTTACGATTCACGCAACAGCGCTGTTTTGAAATGAGATCCCAGAGGGACGCTACATCGGTATTGATAAAAAAATGAGGATGCTTTATAACAAAAAAAATTGTTTGTCTTGTGATAATACAACTACAACATAGTAAAACCTTTATCATTTGTTTTAAAACAAGTTTTTTTTTTTTTCTAAACCTTAAAATTTATGAATAGAATCATATCACAATACTATTTTATTTAATTACCGGATTGGGGGGAGGGGGACCACAAAACTGGTTGGCAACATCTGTCTATAGGATGTCTGGGATCTATACAATATATATCAGAAGTCAGATTTAGGTCCGCTATTTTTGCAAACGAAACTCCACTGAGAGTCCGGTCTACAATGTACTTAGTAAATAAGGTTAATAATTTAATAGGACAGGTTAAACACTATTCAAAAGTATGTTCTCGAATTTGCAAGTGTGATCTGGCGACCGCAATATAAATGTCACATTAAAAGATTGGAAGCAATACAAAAAATATTTGTGAACAAAATGAATTATAAAACAAAACATTATTCGTTGAATTATGAACAGGCTTGCTCACATTATGGGTTAAATACTTTGGAGGATAGGAGAGATATAATAGACATTATGTTGTTATACGATATCGTGAACAACAAGTTTGACTATTCCACAGCGTTGGAAAATATAAAGTATCTTGTACCCACACAGCGTACTCGCCATACACGCCTATTCCACGTGCCGGCTACATCAACTAATTATCTAAAAATGTCACCGCTCCATAGGCTCCCGGACATTTATAATAAAAAATTTTCTTGTGTGGATCCCTTCTGTTTATCGCGTACTAGTTTTAAAAAGCAAATTTTACAATTAATCAATACTGAAGCTCAGCTCACATAATAATATAATACATTAGCTTTTTACACTCACTGCTATTACACTCACACATTCTCATACACGCACTTTCACACACACACACACACTCACACTCACAATCACATCCTACTTACCAGGTTTTACTTAATATTAAATTAAGTTGGTTTTAATTTATTATGAATTCGTAGATATTTAAAACATTTCCTTTCTTTATAAATACTTATTGGGCTTGATCAATGCTTACTTTACCTACATGAAATTATAATATTTTCTCTTATCATTTGTAAAATTCTTATACTAGTCTTTGTTCACATACGTATATTATTTTTACTACTTATTGGTGTACCTTTTAATTGGCGTAGCTTAGTATTTATTCATCTCAAAAATTGTATCACTAGCTGTAAGGTACCTTATCATAAATAAATAAATAAATAAATAAATAAATGTTTAGTATGCTTGATGGTTCCGACTGATCTCCAGAATTATGATATTTTTGAAGAATAATAATAAAAAGTGTGTCTGCGAAAATCCGTTATCAGTGGTTCATCAATTTGGACAGTCATTTTCATAAAAAAGGCAGACATTGTTAAACTATACCAAATTAATTTCCAATATCAGTGTGTAGCGTAAAGTTAGGTCGTGGGCGGTGAAATTGACCCCCAAATTATAATAGGGTTCGAGGTGTTAATGGAGCAAGTTGCGATGACGCGGCGCTTTGAACCGAACCGAGCTGATTATAAATAGTAACAAGGGTTATGTATGCGTTAGTTTGTAGTAGTCATTTTATAGATTCAGAAGATATCTTTTTGATACCACGTTGGCCCTTTATGTAAAATATTATCCTAATAATTTTGGTTTGTCGTAACCGATTTTTCCAGGATTGTTATTTATAATTTTAAAATCTGTATAAGAACCACATTTTAAAATATTCTCCCAGATTTTCATCTATCTCTCGTCTATTTTGGTTTCCAGCTAAATAAATTCTCGATATACAAACAGTACTATCAAAGGTATGTTCTCCAAATAGTCGCCGAGGCTCGCATGTCTGATCACGGAGTCGTGTCGTCCACGCTCCGGCGCGCGCTCGTTATCGCCCCGGACACGTCGCCCCTTTTATTGCGTTTGCTAACTATCCGCGACCTTACCTCGTCCCGTTCACTTTGTCCTCATAGTTTTTTGATACTCTACACACGGATAAAATACAATGAATTAGAACACTAACTCGATTCTGAAGCGACGACCGCTGATATTTTGTAAGTTTCGCTTGGAATTTAATAATAATGAACTTGGTAACTAATTTCCCATATTCACGCTTTACCTTTTTGTACAATAAATTTATCAACTCTACACAAAATATAAACTAATAGGAGCTGCTATGCTTTAATATGGTTAACTTATAAAATTAACTCATCGGACCTTACTGACTTATTGTTTCTGCTATATTGTTCAGATGCTCTCCTGGAATGCAACGAGAATCGAACTCTGGTTGTTGTGTTGCCGTAGTACCTATATCCAGTATCGATAAAGGATATGCATAGAAATTAACTTTTCAATATTAAACTGTTTAAAGGTGCAGATTATTATTTATGACATGAATAGATCTTTAGCTTATCTCTTTACACCTCGGTAGAGAAACGCTGTCTGTTGAGCGACAAGACATCATTATAATACGATTGAATTGAACTGAATATAATATTAAATAATAATTATCTTACCCCAAAATGAAGGAACTGCCATATCAGTATTGATAATAATAATGATTTATGTAGTTGTATAATAAAGAATACAGTTAACTATTTATTGTTCGCTATATTCTTTTAAAACTTAGGTAGAAATCATTAATCAATCACTAGTTATTAATATTTACCTATAACATGCTAAGAAATAAATATAGCTATATACTGCTGAATATCCTCTTAATTTATGTGTACAAGATATCTACTTGTAGAATAAGTGGAGGCAATCGGGTATAACCTTGTAATTTGTGATCCGGAAAAATTATTTCCAATGAAAAACGTATTTATAATGTACCTACCATAGGTATATATAGGTATATCATCTACTATTCCCTTGTAAAACTTCACTATCATCTTCTACTTTTTAGTATGTGATGCGCACTCATCGGGTCCCAATCGTTTACTATCATCACAACCTTTAACCACAGTTTCCAAATCACATGATTAGTCTCTAAACTAGACACATCATAATCATAAACCTGTAGTTTTCCCGAAATCCACACATACATCATGTATAATCTCGGAGACATTATGGCTTAACGAAGAGGAACGAGCTCACGATCCTCAGAATGTATCTTCATATTTCCGACCTAACTGTAAATAATAGCATACTATCATGTTAGAATTTTCCCTCACCGTGAAACTGAAAAATAGTTCAGTGACAACGTTCGGGATGTTATGTATGGAGATGTGTTTAAATGAGAATTGAGTAAGAGGATTTCGTTTGATGCTATTTGCAGTTAAAATAAAATCTATGTTCAAAGATAGAAATTATTTGGATGGATACAATAACTTATTTGTAGATCTCCTTTATAATTTCAAAGTATTGTATTTTGTTAGAGTGATTGAAAATTCTGAAAAAAGTATGTTATTTATGTTTTCTGTTTGGCTAGACGATGCTAATTGTTACAGATACTAGTACTTTTGCATCATTATGAAATCAGTGTGGTCTACGTGATTCAGCATTAATTTAAAATTGAACTACGTGGAAGCCAAAGAATTTATTTTAATTTAACACCTATACTATACTGCATTTGATGTTATAGTCTGATGTTTAATCCCTTTAATATCGAGATGATATAGCACTGACAGACTGTCGCAATTTAGGTTGCTTCGCCAGCAGATCGTATACCGATCGCCAGACGCTTCTAACCATCAGCCAGATAAAAAATAGTCATACAAAAAGTGTTTTCCTTCTAATGGCTTATTTCTGACATGTCCAAAACGGCTTAGAGCGTGTCCATCGTGGCGTAAAGCCGCCTGTCCATTAGCGGCGGTCTCGCGTTATTACTGTAACGAAGACAAACTGCGTCTGTCGTGACGTCACTATGAGCTATGAGCTCCTCCGCCTGAGCTATGAGCTGATGCGGAATATTCCTGAAGATTAGCTGATTTTGCTACATATTCGTTCCGTGTTTATGTGAATTTAAAAGAAGAATTAATAAATATTTGTTAATAACATTTATAAAAGCTAATGAGATAAACATTAGATTTTACTCATCGGCACTGATTATTATTATTAGTGGACGCCTATCGGAGTGGATCTGGATAATTATTATAAAATTAGGCGTTTTAGTTTATAACAAGCTATTATTACTGAAAAACACTTGCATAAAGACACATTCAGTAATTTTGCTACATTTCAGACTACCCGTGACTACCCATAAACAGGATAAATAATAACATAAAAACTTTCTAAACAACATTAAAAAGTCTTTAATATCTAAACGTTAATATATAACCCAGACCCTTAACCACTTTATAATTCAGAGCATCAATACATCAGGAGTGAGCTGTGAGTCCGCACCCTGGAGACAAGGAGGATTAACGGCTTTGATTTAAATGCTAATGGTAACCCTAATCAACTTCATTTTTGTTTTAATTGCTTACAAACTTTTATTATACTCGAAAGTTTAAATTTTGCTTTTATCAAAATGGTATTCTATTGTTGGATCAAAGGAATTTATTTAAATTATTGTTATATTTTACTTTCATTTAATAACTTTGTAATTTGTTTTGAAGAATGGTTTTCTCGTTTATTTGTTTGTGAAGAGGTTTCATCTACTATATAAAAATAAGTCGGGTTTTCCTTCCTGACGCTATAACTCCAGAACGCACGAACCGATTTCCACGGTTTTGCATTCGTTGGAAAGGTCTCGGGCTCCGTGAGGTTTATAACAAAGAAAAGGTGTCTCTGGTGGCGAAACGGAGTTCGCCCGGTTTGCTAGTTATTTATGAAATAATCTACAAAAATTAACATCTAATTTTCAAAAGGATATCACGCATCTTATTTTGACGTCTATAAATTGAATAATACATAGTTATATACATCTATGTAGAAAAAACCTATCTTCATCAAACTCAAACTCAAACTCAAAAATTCATTTATTTAATTAGACTACTATTTAGTAGCACTTTCGAATCGTCATTACATAAGTATTTTTAACATTTACCACAGACATTCAGTCGGAGGATATCAGAATTAATTGTTTCATGAATACAGAATTAGCATAACGAGCGTTTCTACTTCAAGCATTTGAATGAAAGCGAAAAGGAAATGTCAAATTAATGTTCTTACTCACGCGTAACGCTAAAAACGAGTCATACCAAAACAATACGTTCTACATGTCGAAATGAAGGATCGCGTTTCGTCCGAAAAAATGGTAAAAATAATCTCCCAAAACAGTCGTTACATTCATTCGGATCGAACACGAGTCGGTCGAGCGTGACACGCATTTATCTTGCGTCAGGATTAGGGTCTACGGCGCGAGATCAACAGATCCGTCATTAATACTTCGACGACACGCCGTGACATATCGCGTGAGACGGTGTGAAACATTTTCATTATTTTATAAGACTTATTTATGTTTGATGTATGTGATAAAGTTCGATCAGAAGCTTGTAACTACGATGGCAGATGGGGAAAAAAATATATAAATATTTGTATGTGGAGCTTTTGATTCTAATTTAATTTTATACATTGTTTTGTTATATTATCAAATGTAGTAGATTTATGTTGTGCAAAACTAAGTAGCAAATATGAGAGAGCAAACATAATCATGTCAATGTTCCTTTTCCATTTTACTCCAAGAACTACGATAAAAACTGATACGAATTACTCAATGACATGATGGGGCCTTATTAATTATTTATAAGATATTGTACACATACTACATAAAACATAGAGAATAAACACTTTTTTCTTTTATGTCTCCAGTTGACATTCGTATTGCCTCATAGAATAATAATATAAAGGTTTCCCAGACAACATAAATTAAAAGGCTCTATAACTTATAAATTAATCTGCAGGTATATTGAACAAGTTTAATTTAATTACAGTATCATTATAACAGTCCATACCTCAAGCCAGGTATATCAGACACCGGTACTCCATCTTCAGTAAGCCAGGTGATGGTAGGCGGCGGGCTGCCGTGCGCCGCGCAGGACACCTTCGCACCAGAGCTGTTGGAGAACGCCAGGCGGGGTGGTGGCTCCATGAGGAAGATCAGCTGGCTGCTGCATGGTACTGGGGACAAAGGGATGATTTAATAAATCTCAAACGTAATCATTTATTTATTCAATTAGACTTCTTGTAGCAGCACTTCTGAATCGTCATGACAGTTTTTACATTGACCACCGATTCAGAAAGCAATATGAATGGAGAAGAACCGGCAAAAACTCCATAGTTGCTCTTTTAAAATCATGTCAATATTTTATTAAACACTATATACACTATATACTTTATAGCTTTCCACCCGCAGCTTCGCCTGCGCAGTCAAAGAAAAACCCGCATAGTTCCCGTTCCCGTGGGATTTCCGGGATAAAACCTATCCTATTTCCCGGGGTAAACAGTAACCTATGTCCTTTCTCGGGTATCAAAATATCTCAATACCAAATTTCATGCAAATTGGTTCAGTAGTTAAGGCGTGATTGAGTAACAGACAGACAGACAGAGTTACTTTCGCATTTATAATATTAGTATGGATTGTACACAATAATCTAATATCAATTTCGTGTGTCTAAGAATTACGTAGGTAATAATTATTTATTCATATGTGTAGAAATCAAAAACATGAAACGAGACATGACGAGAAATGTAACTGAATATTGTTTTGTTAAGGCTTATTTATTCATACTCTCCCAATACTTTTGTATAAAGATTATTAACTTATTAGACTTACATTTTCAACCTTCAGTATTATATAATATCATTTTTAGAAACCTGCAGACATTTTAAGGGTAAATTATAATGTACTTAATTAAAGCAAAGCAATTATCCTATCACATCAAGAATAAGACGTTTATATGGAGTCGAGTAATTGAGGCGCATTATCTCATCAACAACAATTTCACACGTGGTCTGCGCCGCGGATGGAGCGCTCAAAGGGAACCTCAATTAGATCTTCTGATGTCGGCCTCCATTCCAAATTCTCATTTTCATGCTTATAATTTCTAATGTATTCATAATATTGTCACAAAACTAAAGAAAATTTATGTTTTGGTAAGGATGAAAAAATTGACCTTTGAGAATTGAGATTCATTATTTATTTTAAACTAGCTATGCCCTGCGGTTTCACCCGCATAGATAGCGATATCGTTACAGTGAAAAGTCTACTATAGGTTTAATTTTTAATCACATGAAAATCACCTTTACCCCGTCCCGCACTACGGCCTTTTTTTTTTGTTTTAGTGGGGAAATCTTTCATAGATACCCACGGCCTCCGGGGGAGGGGCCGTGGGTTATGTCGGATTCCTACCGACCAAAACCCCACTGTGTTCCGTCAAGACGCATATTGGTAGAATTCCTCCGTGACCCCCGCACTACGGCCTGCTCGAACAGTATACTTACTATTTTCTGTAGATTGACACTTTTAAAAATTCGTTATATCTTTTGAATGGAATATCCAATTCTTTTCATTTCAAAAGTATTTTGCTGGTATTGAAACAGTCTATAATTAAACATCATTAAATGGGATAAGGATTAATATATGTGTATGGATAATATGGTTTGATTACTGTCGGCACTTCTATTTACTTTGAAAACGTAAAAAAGTTGTTGTAGTAACATAACTACTGAAGATAGACATATGGTATTGCGGACTTTCTTGTAGATATTGATCCATTCTATAATACCGTAGAACATTTTTTTGTTCTATCTTCAATAGATTCCGAAGCGCACGCGATGACAGAAGTTTTATTGAGGATTTTTTTACACCTTGGGTTACATTTTTGCATTTTTGGTAAGGATCTCTATTTTTTTTGAAAATGCAATATAGCCTATGTTGCTCAGTAAAGATGCAGCTTTCTAATGGTGAAAGAATTTTTGAAATCGGTCCAGTAGTTTATGCGTGAAAACCATACATACAAACTTTTCCTCTTTATAATATTAGTATAGATGACTTTTGAAGTAAGATAGAGCTGTATCCAATATGGTTCAATTTTTAATCAATACATATAATAAAATTCTAGAAAAGTGGTGTCTGTACAATGAAAATATGTAAAAAAAAATTAGCAGGGGTTATTACTAAATCGATCCCAAACCCAAAACTGTCGTTAAAATTTTTTTTGTCTGTTTGTCCGTTTGTCCGTTTGTCTGTTTGTCTGTATGTTTGAACACGCTAATCTCAGAAACGGCTTATCCGATTTAAATGCGGTTTTCACTAATATATTGTGGTAATCTTCATTTAACATTTAGTGTTTATTTCATGTCAATCGGTTCGTAAATAAAAAAGTTATGACCATTTAAGTATTCACGGCGAACATTTGCTAAGGCATTCTATTGTACACTGTACGATAAAACGTAAGTTATCTGTTTCAATTGTTATTCCTATAAATGTCCAAGTGATCATATCGAAAGTCCCCAAGGGTGGGGGTGGGGGGTCAAATTAGAATTATGCTTACTTCTAGGTAAATTTTATACATAAAATGTCCTTTAAATTATGTCGTATTATATTTTTAAAACCCGACGCAAAAAGATGGGTGATAAGTGTTTGACCGCTATGTGTGTCTGTGTGTGTGTGTCTGTTTGTGCCACGGTAGCTCGCTAACATGTAATCCGAATAAGATGCGGTTTTTTTGTTAGGCAGCATATTTTCCGACGCTGGTTCTTAGATAAAGTGTATCAAAATCGGTTCATCCATTTATTATACCTACCTCATTTGTTAGACTACAGAGGTAAAAGTGGGAATGAATAATAATTAATCGAATGTGGTCAAATAATATACTCAAGCGGCATATCAACATATTGTGAATTACAATAAGTTAGTAATGTTTTATAGAAATCGGTTCATCCGTTTATTACATACTAGGTTTCCGCCCGCGGCTTCGCCCGCGCAGTCAAAGAAAAACCCGCATGGCGCATAGTTCCCGTTCCCGAGGGATTTCCGGGATTGCGTCATTTTTCCGGGATAAAAAGTAGCCTATGTCCTTTCTCGGGTATCAAAATATCTCCATACCAAATTTCATGAAAATTGGTTCAGTAGTTTAGGCGTGATTGAGTAACAGACAGAGTTACTTTCGCATTTATAATATTAGTATGGATAGGGCACTTTAGGGTAGGACTGTTGATAAAATATCTATATATCGAAATATCGATATTATTATTTCGAAATATCGATATTTATTACTAGTATTTTTTGGACGATATATCGATAGTTCGGTATTGAAATATCGATATCGATGGTCGATATTTTTTTAATAATTTTTTTTCCGTAATTTATTTAATCTAAAAAATCATCGTAAACTTAATGTTAGCAGTCGCTTGACAATTTTTTATCATCTGAACGAGTTGCTTCTTCAATCAATCTTTCAGTGCCTAACAATCTTAGTAGCCAAACAGCTGAACATATTTAAAACAAAGAGTATTTTTAAAAACTCTTACAGAAAAATATTTGTATTGGTATACATAATTGTCTTATTTAAATTTAAAAAGTAAATACCAAGAACTATAACCTACTAGGTACTTATGTACATTCATAATTTAATTTGTTTAATAAATCTACTAGACTATAAATTGTGTAATCATTTTTGAGCTGACTTACGATTTTTTTTAAATAAAGCCGTTATATCGAAATATCGATATTTTTTTCGATATATCAAACTCCGATACTGATAGGGAAAGGGGCCTAAAGTGGGCATAGAGCCTAAAGCGGGCACTCAGTATAGTACCTATCGGAATTTTAAATAATGGCGCGCGCGCGACTCGTGAGCACGATCCCCGCACCCCTCCCACCTCGCGGCAGTCGTTGGATTCGCTTGCGAGCACGCATTTACAAGCTGCAACAAATAAATGTTTTTCGACGATTTTTGAAAAATATTGCAAGGTATGTAATATGTGTTCTTTTTATTTTGGTGTTTACAATCCTTTAACCAAAATTTGTTAGTTATTAAGTGGCTATCTGGCCATATTTTGGTTCCATAAAAATCCACGTGTCTAAAAATTTTGAGGTAGAATTTCGTCTGAACCTTTCAAATGTCGAAAAAGGCAAAGCGGGCAGGGTAAAGCGGGCACGAGCCCGCTTTGCCCCGTCCGCTAAAATGTTACATTCTTTTGTTAATTTGCTTTTTCCTTTCAGATGACCGCTTATAACCGGCGTCAATATAAGCGTAAAACTTCACAAGCCTCATGGCAACGCTCAACTATGCAGCAAGCAAAACGAGAAGTGCAAGAGTTAGGAAAACCTGTCAAAAAAGTAACAACTAAATATGGGATTCCAAGAACGACATTGCAGACATCTTAAATCGGGTTCGTGTAATGTAAAGCTTGGTAGGTTTACTAATGTCTTTTCTACGGAACAAGAAATGGAGCTTTTGGAATACGTATTCCACATGGACTCTTTATTTTACGGGCTGTCTAAACAAGAATTTTTGGAATAATTTCCAGAATTACACTATTTTAGGATTAATAAATAAATAAATATATAAAATAATTGTATCGCTTATTAGAGACTAAATAATGATGGACTGTAAACAGGGCGTTATTTTTTTAAATATTATTTCAGATATATCTGGAAATATTGTACCTAAAAGTTTAAAGCTCCTAAGAAGTTCCTTTGTTTCATATTATATTCATTTAAAAATAATTGTATGACTGTTTGAAATACATAACTCATAAAATATTTTTGTGTCTTTTACTCTATTTATTATTGTATATATTATTTGTGGCTCAGTGGCTGTATATTTTGAAATGTACTGTTTAAATCCAGGCCTGCCCGCTTTACCCAACTACTGCCCGTTTTGCCCTAAACGAAAGCCCGCTTTAGGCCTCCCCTTCGGGCAAAGCGGGCAATCGTAGGCTTTTAGTAATCTGTTAATAATTATTATATACTTTAACTTTTGACAAATTTAACCACTTGGCATTCAAAAGTATTTATTAATGGAACTTTTGGCAAAAAAATAAATGGATTAACTTCTTTTCAAACTTCATTTTTTTTTAATTTTCCCGTAAGGTGCCCCCTTTGGGCCCATCTCCCCTATATTTGAAAATATCGATACATCGAAAATCCGATATTTTAAAAAATATCAACAGTCCTACTTTAGGGGTGACAGTTGTTGGATAAATAAACCAAATGGAGCATCAAACGACAGGATATGACGTGTACATATAGATACAATTAGATATGGTTTACATCAAAATCGATTCTGCCATTTACTAGGGGTGGAAAGGGAAGTCTGTGAAAGAAGAGGGGACATGGGAGCGAGAGGATAGCCACACCCTGGAAATTTTGACTCTACTCATAGCCACATAGGCCTGGCCTTTGGCAATTTTTTTTCCTAAATATACCTTCTTCCTACTTCTTTTGCCACTGTGGTCCATTGCAATTTGTGCACGGTTACGGCCCAACTTAAAAGATTTCAAGGAGCAAAAAGCTTATAGATATCAATATGATGTAGGAATGTAATATGGAGGTAGAATTGATAGCTCGGTCTCGCTCACTTGAAAATATTACATGAAAATAAGAAAATTAAATTATAAAAGAAAATTTAATAAAAAAAACCCAACGCAATGAAGAAAAAATTTTAGGAATAAATAATTTTACAAACTTTCCGACGATCTTTAAAATTAAGTACCATTATAAAAGAAAAAATATGATATATTATGATAATGATGGCATGGCAGCCCCGACGACTTTGTTTTTTATTTTTATAAATATTTAAAACTAGCTTTCCGCCTGCGGCCGTTTCCGGGATAAAACCTAGCCTATTTTGCTCAGTGAAGATGCAGCTTTCTGATGGTGAAAGAATTTTTGAAATCGTTCCAGTAGTTTATGCGTGAAAACCATACATACATACATAATTACAAACATTTCCTCTTTATAATATCAGTATAGATGGTATTTATTTTTAAAGATCGTCGGGAAGTTTGTGAAATTATTTATTCCTTTTTCTATGCACTTTTATTCGTTGCGTTGGGTGTTTTTTAATTTAATTTTTATTGCATGGTCTAAACGGTAATTAATTACTACATGCGTGAGACAGGAAAGATCTGATTTGGATTTGGTGCTGGATTTGATAAAAACTGAGTATCGATTAAGCTGATCAGCAGGCCAAGACTAATGTCAGAGAATAGAATAACGCTAAAGAATAGAAACTACTATCGCTAATTTTTTACATAAACTCATGATATTTTAGTAATGGTTCGGTCACACTACCAACGGCGACGACGACTACGACCAAAATTGTCCTCCAGACAAAATTGGTTCAAAAAAAATATTAAAAATTTCGCGTCATATTGCCACTGGTAGTTACTCGAAAAGAAAAAAAAATTCGAGGATAATTAATATAAAAATAGGTTTTTTGCGATTGTCGGCGAGACGGTAAGTTAATCATATAATCATCTTTTACCAAAATTGTAGATCATAAAATTATCTATAAAAAACTTCAAATACATTTTTTTAGGAGCCACCGTTTCTACGAAAAATATATTTTTTCATTCATTGATCTCAAAAAAAATTCCAGGCACCAGAACGACAGGAAATTTTAATATTTTATTTTTAATTGTGTTTTGCACAATTTTGTTAAATTGCGACTGAATGAAAATTTTGTTCGTGGTCGTCGTCGTCGTTGGTAGGGTGAACAAAACAAAAAAAGCAAAACATGTTTTGTCCTTAGCAAAACATCATACGCTTATGTCAATTAGTATCGATAGCGGATTCTATTCCTTTGCGTTTTGACGTTTGTCTCGGCGCTCAGTTGCTGCACGATACATTGTTAAAAACACACATACAAGAAAGGAAGGTAAATAAATTTGCTCCCCTCGACCCTGGTGCCTAAAAAATAATATGACATAATTTAAAAGAAATTTTACGTAAAAAATTAATTAGGCATTTCTTTTTTATTTTTTAGCTCAGTTTAGTCATAAATTTTACTAACAGTTCTTTTAATTCTTTATGGTAGTACGTGTTTACTAAATAAAAGTTAAGTAGTAACTACTATACAGTCACTATTCCACGCGGACGAAGTCGCGGGCACAGCTAGTATTATATATAAATAGTCGCTTTGTCCCATACATAATATACACAATACCTAAGTATACGAGTAAACTGGTAATGTCTTAGATCACTAACATTATTCTAAATAATAATCATCACTTTCAAAACAGCTAAACAGCACCCAAATGAGAACAGTAAAAATGAACAAGTGAACGTGCACTTGATATTATTTCCGACATCATGAAACTTGGCTAACCAACAAATTGGAATGAAATTAAAATATTTCAGAGGCAGCCGTCCTTTGTGAGGATTCGCTATTATGAAAATACCTAGAGGTCGGTAATATAGGTCTGTTAGCCCGCGCTTTGATGTCGCGAACTTTCTCAATTACTATATGAGTTGTGTGGCTTTACTTTGTATGCAAAACAATACACTATCGTATTACTGTTATACTTTTCCTCCATTACACGGACGCGTATATTTGAAGGATGTGTAAATGTGTTCGCTTGCTTTTACTGAAAATAATACAGTAATGTGAACTCTTTATGTGGGAGTTAAGCATGCTTCAACACACGTAGGTCACGTCAGCGACACAATTTGGTGACTATTTGGAAGTTTATCTCATAAGCTTATTGTAATATATCTCAGTATTAATTATTGTAAGAATAAAATATGTATAGTAGAAAGATTGAATGCGAATGTATGTAAGACTGGAGCTAGTCTGTATACAGCCTAACAGAATGAGAAGTCTGTTTAGACATCTCATTCTATTCAATGTATTGTTATTTCAAACTAAACTATTTATTAAAAATGCTTCATTCGAAAGTTCTTGGAAAGCTTTCATTTTTATTGCATGTCACACAGAACAGTAAAGTAGATAGAAGTGTGATGTGGGCGTGGCCCACGTGTCACTGGTAAGGTAAGATCACCTAACTTGCTCTCAGTTGTGCGCAGAAAAATATTCGAGTCGGTTGTCAGCTGTCAAACCTTTTTTCCATATTTATTCAATAATTAGGACGTGTTGTTCGGTATTAGAGTGCAAAAATGATAGCAGACGAAATAATATCAGCAATGGAGGCATTTCATACCATCGGTAAGTCTTATTTTTATTTATTTTACATATAATATTTTATGTTATAACTTCGCTTGTAATTTGTCAAAATTGTATACAAATATCTAGTCAAAATGAACCTTAATCCGTAATAAATTAGTACTATTATAGATTGAACAGCAAACAAGACTTTCTGGAATATTATTGCAATAAACAAACGAATGTCGCTTTAGTGATGCTTGTGGCGCATATCGACAGTATCGATACTTTAGAAAAGACAAAAATTATAAATATTAAATTTTATTTTATTTTTCCTTAACTTTCATTTGTCCAATTTATTTATAGATTTCCCAAAGAGGCTAATTTAAAAGAGAAATGGATAAATGCAACGTGACGAGTTAACTGGATGCCGAAGAGCACTAAGCGGTCTAACAAAGGCCGACCGATACAGCAAACCTACGGCAGTTCGAAGATTTAAAATAATGCATATTTTCTGTTTGTATTTTGTAAATATAGATTAATACTATTCTATTCCGTTTTTTATTCAAAAATAATAATATAAAAAGACGTACTTAGTAGTAATAAACATACTCCAAAATGTGACACATTATACTATACTCATATAATAGAAAGAAAAAAAAAATACACAAAAAAATATTTATTTGTGAATTATCGATAACAAGGCTGACATCCCTCAGGGCATAGCATCAGATAAATATCAAGTTAATGTCATTAATGTTGAGTGACACAAATTTCAACCTTATCTCTATGTGTTGAGGTTCAAAGTTATATCTATCGAAAACTAACGCCCTCTGTTGTGGAGTAGCTGAATGTTTTCGAATTTGGAATTTCTGTGCAATGAGAAACAAAACAGCTAATATACCTAGGGATGTTATACTAAAATAAACCGTAACATTGTGCGTTAGGGTACATATTGAAATGCTGAATTTATAACCTAAGTCAGTTTTTACTCAAATTAAGCTGTCCAATCAAAGGCATAGTTTACTTGTAGTGTACTGTATAACTATCGGTTTAAATGTGTGGGTTTGGCGACACTGGTTTTCATAGTAATTATGACATTATAGCACTTCTATTTGTTTTTAATGTTCTGTGGCATGTCAGTTACTTTTCACCACACGAGAGGGAAGTTATTAAGAAAATTGTGAAATTATTCGTATTATCCGTTTTATTCTGGGAACCTGTATTCAAATTTTCGAAAAACAACACATTGCAACAGTGAAATCCCTCTCGTGCTATAACTTAATAAAGTCATAATGAAAAATATGAAACGAAAACAAAATTGAAATTTAAACGCAAAGTAACGAGACTCCACATAAAACAATATTGGGCGCGGGGCGACTATTAAAATTACCTGTATTATACTTTACGAGCTTCTTTTACGGCCAAAGCGACGAGCAGTAAATTCAAGTCATCTTGAGCCCGCGTAATTCCGTTTTATTAAGTCTCCGCCATCATGCAGGATATTAACCGCGCTAAGACACCGTCGTATTGGTGGAGACGACTTAATTACATCGAGTGTGTCATTTATAGTGTTCGCTCGATGGGTATTATGCCGTAAAATGCAGAAGATCTTTTAAAAGGAATTAGGTACCGTACCAGAAGTAATAAAATGGTATATTAAATACGTTTTTATAGCATTTACTATGCTAAAATACGTGATGTATTGTAAACGCACACGATATTTTATAGAACCCAAGCTTCAAAACATAATGCTATATTTGTTCATAAAAAAATGATTATAAAATCTTCTTTATTAGCGAATTTCTGAACACAAATGGTCGAACCACATAAAGACAATTCTGTAGTGCAACGTAAAGTCAAGAAAGTATTTCATAGTTTCTAGACGAACCATTTATTAGGTCTCTCAGTAAATTCCATTACATGCTACTCCAGCCCGCCGGCTCTCTGTCACATTTTATTTGCTTCCCGACTTCGAATCCTGAACGCTTCACAGTATAGTGTTGTAACTATTAGTCTTATATATGACGAAATACTCGTCAAATAATAATTTAAAGATAAATTATTTTCTTGTTCTTATGGTAAAAGCTAAGCTACTAAATTACTAATAATTAGGACTAAATTAAAATGTTATTTTTAGATATTTTCAAATTAATATGAAAAGTGAGAATATTACTTTAGCGTTTCAATTAAATTTTACGATCTGAATGAAATAAAAGAAACAATTGTTGGGTAAAAAGTTAATATAAAATTCATGTCTTATGCTGATATTAAATTTGTGCGAAAATCTTTTTCTTATGTTTAAATTAGTAAAGACATTGAAATAATGATAAATGTCGTAAAATAAATTAATTCATACAATGAAATGCTTGAAAACTTTCACTTAATCCTACCTATACATAGATAGGATAGATACTACACACACAGTACACACATTCACACATCCATACCAAACATTCTATAATGGGTACGTTTTCCTCTTTTTTGTATATCATGTCCAAAAAAAAAAATAATAATTTTTTCCACTTTATCATTGTTATAATTAATGTAAAACTACTGTCACATTAATTGTCTTATTATTGGTATTCCTTTTTATTGGCGTATTGTTTTGTTAAAGTGAATTATAAATATTGTAATACAAATAGCTGTAAGGAATCTATGTATGTAAAAAATAAAAATAAAATAAAATAAATAAATAAATACTAAATCATTTCTCTCAAAGTCAATATTATACAATATAAAGCCTGTACACTGTACACGTCCAACTTATTTTTAAGTTCAGAAGTAATTACCGTTTAAGAGCTTTTAAGCTGCTTGTCAATCTTCTTGGAAAACTTTAATATCATTTTTCACGTCTTTTCTGAAGAGTACTTTTTTATAGTAATACTAGCGGTCCGCCCCGGCTTCGCCCGTGGTACATATTTACGTTTTCTCTACATAAGAACCATCCTCGTACTTCAAGGAATATAATAAAAAAAGAATTATCGAAATCGGTTCAGCCGTTCTCGAGTTATGCGCTTACCAACACATTTTGCGATTCATTTTTATATATAAGATTTATTATTGCTATAATTTATTTTTATCATAAAATAAAATGAATCAATTAATTGCGCAGATTTACTATTAATGACAATGAAACTTAATATAATTCATCAAGCAGCCATTTTGAAATTATTAAATAAATAAATAAATAAATAAATCATTTATTTGCAAGTAAACATGGTATACATAGGTGTTAAGAATAAGATACATTATTTCAGCATGTTTAGCCGTTATTCAACGGCATGCAAATACATTTTTCATTAGATACATTACATTAGATTAGATTAGATTACATTAGATATTACATTTTTATATTATGTCTTCTTAATTTTATTTTATTAAAATCAATTCATTTGTTATTCATTCACATTATTATAATTAATATTTCACAATTCATTCATATTCATTACAAAAATTACATACATTATTACAAAATTAATATTAAGACGCAAGTAGACAATGTTAATTACGAGTTTAGGTATTCTTTAACACTATAAAAACATTTCTGTTGAAGCCATTTATAAAGTTCTTTAAAAAATAATTTAGTATCTAAGTTTTTTAATTTAGTTGGCACTTTATTATATATTATTACACTCATACAAAGACAGTTTTTATTATATTTTTTTAATCTAGGATTATCTTTTAAAATTAGTTTACTTGGATCTCTGCGACTACGGCTATTTAAATCACTTGCCTTTTTATAAAGATACATATGCTTAGTCACAAACACGCACATATCATAAATGTAAAGAGATGGCAATGGCAGCAGACAAAGTTTTTTAAATATCGGCTTACAGGACTGATCCGATCTCATACCACATAAGGCCCGTATACATCTCTTTTGAGCCAGAAATGCTCTTGTTATATCGGTACTATTGCCCCAGATAACAAGTCCATAACGCAAAACAGATTCCACGTAAGCGTAATAAGAAGTAAGTGCGGTTTTTAAGTTTGTAACTCTTCTTACTTGCCTTAATGCAAAAACAAATTTATTTAATCTACTACACACATTTTCTATATGTAGTTTCCAGTCTATATTTGTATCTATTGTCACACCTAGAAACTTTATTTCATTTTTTGCTTGTATTTTAGGAATGTCAAAGTTAAATTTATTAAATTGTAAAAATTTTGTTTTGTCCAAATTTATTTTCAAATCATTAATGTCAAGCCATTTTATTATGTTGTCAATACTATAATTAATGTCATTTATGTGGTCATCTATATTATTTTTGTCAGAACTTACAATTAAAGAAATGTCGTCAGCAAATAAGATGCACTTGTGATTTGTTATATTAACTATGTCATTTACATATAATACAAAAAGAATTGGACCAAGTACACTGCCTTGCGGTACGCCATATTTTATTATTTTGTAGTCAGAAAAATAATGCGTTATTTCATCGTTTTTATTTACTTCAGAAATTGTTACACACTGCTGCCTATTTTGAAGGTAAGATCTTATCCAGTGAAGCGTTTGCCCTCTTATACCGTACGATTCTAGTTTTTTTAATAGTTTATAGTGTGACACGAAGTCGAACGCTTTGGAAAGGTCAAAGAAAAGAGTTGTAGTTAATTTGTTTTGATTAATGCTGCCTAAAACTTTATCCATCAGGGAATATATAGCCAATGTGGTTGATTTATTTTTCTGAAACGCATACTGATCTTTAGCAATAATATTAAATTTATCACAAAAATTTACTAGTCTTTTATGCATACACTTTTCAAAGATTTTTGATAGAATGGGTACCAAAGTAATAGGTCGATAGTTATTTACGTCATGTTTGTTGCCTTTTTTAAATAACGGCTTTACTATAGATTTCTTTAACGCTTCTGGAAAAATTCCCAATGAAAAGGAGACGTTTATAAGATAGGTAAGAACATCTAGAATTTCATCGATACATGACTTTATCACTTTAGTAGTCAATCCATCATAACCTACAGAGCTAGTCGTCTTCAAAGAGTTTACTATCATCTTTACTTCATTAGTCGTCATGGGATTAAGAAACATAGTGTTTGTATTTAAACTAATATTACTTTCATATACCATAAAATTGCGATTTGTCAGGGTCGTAATTGAATCTATATAATGTGTATTAAATGTATTAGCAATATGTGTAGGGTCTGTAATTGTACTATTATTGTATGTAATTGTATCTATGAAATCTATGTTATTTTGATCCGCAAATTATATATATAATATTATTAAATGCACACAATTATCCGACACTCACATGAGAATGTCATGTGAATGGTCACTTCTACTATAAATTACTTACTTATAGTTTTATATTTAAAAGGGCGCGTTTTCATAAGCCTTTAAAATTACAGTTGGAATAATAATAACACGTTCATTACACACACATTTAAAATAATAAATTATATTTTTATTGTGACGACGCCCAAGCACATTTTACATGTAAACTTTATTCTTATTTGTTTTTCTTCAACAACGTTTATGAACTTGGCAACTACTTCCTACAAGGATATATAAAGATAATATACTTTCGTTGTTGTTAATACTAACAACAACGAAAGTATATCTTTATATCATCATCATCATCATCAGCCCTTCGATGTCCACTGCTGGACGTAGGCCTCTCCTAATGCACGCCACTGAGCCCGGTCGTTGGCTCTTTGCCGCCAGTTATGGCCAGCAACCTTGCGGACGTCGTCACTCCACCGTAATATCTTTATATAGTATGCAAGTAAACACTTGCACTGAATGGCAAGCAACTGAAATGTTTTTACATGAACGTGCGCCACTACAAGTTACCACTGCGCCGCGTGAGGTCGCGAGTGTCGCTTCCGTCGGAAGGGCGACGCGGCCGCAGGTACCTGAACAATGGACCATTGTTTTGTTCACAACCCTGATTATTCCGCCTTTTAATGTATTGTGAGATGAACCCGCGCTTTATTAGCGTTGTTCCTTAAAACAAACAAGTTGCAAAATTATTAAAATGAATAATTGCTGTTTTAAAATTATTTAATGTCCCGTTACGATGAGAACGGTGGAATTTAGCCAATGTAGGAAAGGGTTAAAATAATTATTTAAACGTGTTTATTGATACAAATAAAATCGTATATTTTATTTGGAAAAAGTTTCAGAGAATATCGTATAAAATTTCGTGGAAAGCGTGGAAAAGTTTGGTTGTTGTTGGTTGTATAGTTTGGAAAGACCGCCAACGACATGAAAACTCCTCAATGTAATGACGTATCGAGTAGCTGGCATAATATTTCCTATCATCAAACACTCTGTTCATCTGTGCGATGATGTTGAATTTGTATTATTGTCTGTTTAGGTGAGTGACTGATTGATGGCTGATGTAGTAATTGTTGTACAGTGTTGTACTCTGTTGTACCGTATTTTTCTACATTTTTTTACGTCACAACATTATACATAATATGATGTTTCATGCAAACTAGAGGCTACTATTACAGATTTATTAGATTACGTAGTATAGGAGAAGACATGAATTAAAGCCAAAAAAGGTTATATAAAGCGATGGGTGAAGTAGCCATTAGCATTGCAAACGGGATCGCCTGTGCGATGCTAATGCATGCTAACTTTGTCAACTGCTTGCTTTATACTCATACGTTTATTGTAAATAAAAAACTTTATATTATACTAGCGGTCCGCCCCGGCTTCGCCCGTGGTACATATTTCGCAATAAAAGGTAGCCTATGTTCTTTCTCAGAATCTAAAGATTATCTGTGCCAAATTTCATCAAAATCGGTCCAGTAGTTTATGCGTGAAAACCATACATACATACATACTTACATACATACAAACTTTTCCTCTTTATAATATTAGTATAGATACAACGATACCAACTTTATTAGCATCGAAAATTTAACTAAAAACTGAAGCGAGGAAAAATTATGTTTAAAATATTCTATGCTCCCTAGGGGGTTTTATTGAATTTAACGTGACGTAATACTTTAAACTTTAACTGATGTTGTATGGGTAACAGTGATATCACCTTTATGAAATTATGATAAGTAGCCTAAGAGGTTTTGTTAGTAGGTACCTTTTGCTTTCGACTTCGCAGAAAACGGGTAAAATTAGTTAACATAATATAAAGTATCTATTTGAAGTAGATTATGGTTAAGTTTTCAAACGAAACTTTGATCTATCACAGTTCGTAATATACTAAGTACTACTAAGTAGTTATACTATATCTAGTATACAATGTACAGAGATTATTATATATTATTATATGTGTGTAATGTGTTTAGTTTTTTACAAATAAATAGTTTCTAAACCATTTTGATGACACCAACAAATGTTTAATTTAAAATTCTACAAACATGTTTGTACCATCAATTTATTTCTTACATTAAGGTAATTGTTTATACATACCTCTTGAGACCCTCACCCAAGATGTTCATTGAGACTCATATCCCTGAGATCATAATCCCATCTCAATTCAACCTAAATATAACATGTGCAATAACAATAGCATCTGTACATTCTAACTGAGAACAACAAGTCTCGAAGGAGCTAAACAGTGTCCGTTACATCCCCCCTCCCTCTACACCCCCCTTGCCCCTCCCCGGGGAAGCCAAGGAGCTTAATTTCCTGCCGCTGGCTCTTGAATAACAAATACAATGTGCTCAGCTTGTTTAAACGTGTCTAAGTTAAATGGCTACGAATAGTGTTTGTTTTGCACTAGCCCGAGGTTGCGGGTTTGTCTGCGTTTTTGTTGTGCCTTCGAGACAATAAATTCACATTATATTGAGTACGGTATTTAAACACAAGTGCATTATCATACAATTTAGTACTAAATCATTTCAATACTTAAAAACGATTTACTCGTGTCATTTAATAAATAAATCTTTGTTTTATTAACACGTGCATTGTCTTTGTTGAAACCACATAAAATGCACGAATTGACGTAACAGTTAATTAAATACACAAAATTATAAATAGTACGGAACGTCTTGCAGCCAACGTCCGAACTCCGAAGTGTCGACGAAGTTTTAATTACCCGCTTCTACAATTAAACTAATGGCGGAGAAATCGCAAAAAGTTCAACTATACATATTTTAATTTTATCGCTAGCAAAATGTTCGATGAGCTAGAAAACTACGATAAGTTTTGCTTGGTCTATTGATTTTTTTTATTTCGACTTTACAAGCTACATTTTTTTGCATTGCATTTCTAAAAACTATGTCTGATACTTATAAATGTGGGTTAGAAGTAATATTCTCTCTATTTTAAATTAGCTATGTTTCTTATATTGTTCATATGTATTGAAAAAATTATATTTACTGTTTAAGCTTTTGGAGTTTTTGACGTTTTCTCCCCATTAAATAACTTTCCAAACAACCTTGTTTCTAAAATCAAGAAAATTTCTGTGTATAGCAAAGCTAGATTTCAAAAGTCCGTAACCCAAATAAAACATTTTAATATAGCAGTGAAGTCGGAATATCACACAGCGCATCCAATTTTATGTCACTTTTGACTTTTGTGAAAAATACATTGCTGTGACTTAATTTAAACGAAATTGTGTTCTTTTAAAATATAATGTAAGAAATTAAAGAAAGAATAATTAAAACTTAACAATATACATAAAGACCTCAAAAACTGTAATCCATAAATGACTTATTTCAGAATTTAAAGTTCATTTTATTATTCCAAAAGAATTATTTATGTATTTACGAATGTATTACAATTAATGTAACATCAAAAAGCTTTTTAATGAACGAAATATTTATGAACTACATATTTTCATATCATAATTTTATAAGGCTGTAGTAAACCAGTAGAAGTGAGTATAAATAATTCTTTTTATTTAAAAAAATCCTTCAAATAGTCAGAGCAAATTTTATTTCTAGCAACCTGGCACTTTAAAATTTCAAATGAAATAAGACTTATCAAAATCATCCATTTGAAAGTTCTGAGGTAACAAATCCAAATACAGTCTAATTAAGAACATTCTCTTTTTTTAAGTCGGTTAAAATAGTATGTTTGAACACTTGGTAGTGCATCGCGCCCGAATTGGGTGAAATCGTGCGACGTCGCGCGAAGGAGCCGCTCTCCGCTCGAGGGTCCTCCGTAACGCACGCTTGAAAGCCTCTCTGATGGCTGCATAGGGCTGCTAACGAAAAACATTAAATAAAAAATGTCGCATATTATGTACTATGAAAATAATTTTATCGAAAGATTAAAAATATATTAATGTAGTTTTATTAATGTTTACAGTTTTACATACTTATTAAATTTTATTTGATTTATCGTAGTGGACGTAAAGACCGATGCGTGACGATGATAAATACCCTGAAATATATTAAGCATTGTAACTAGATAAAATTAATAAAATAATGTTCAGTCATAATGAGTCAAGCCAAGTTCTTGGTTTGACTTATTACCAGTGCATGTAAAGCCTATTATAGTATCAAATTAACTTTTAGTTAAATAACCTTTGATTTATGAGTTAATGTGAATATCTGCTACAATTACCGATAGCTAAATAAATATACAGTATAAAATAATATAAAAGTATAGCAAAAAAAAATCAATTAAAAACTAATAAGTGTCAACCCTGCCATTGTACCAATATGAGTGTGACGTTGTTTTCCAAACCGCGCAATCCCTCCCTGACTTTTATACTTTTTGACTTGTATGAAATTGTGTTTTTGTGCAGTGTGTGCGCATTGTTACCTTATTCCGATGCTCTTACGAGACGAGAAGAAAAGGTGATTTTGTAGAGCGTGTTCACTTTTCTTTTCCTTCATACATATCCATATACGATTGTTAAAATTTATCAGAATTGTCTTTGAAGGTTTTTCATTCAAAATTTATCAGTTTTCATTTTCATTTAGTAAAGGAAAACGAACTGGGCCAGAAATCTTACTAACTTCTTGATTCGTTTGTTACATTACAAACACCAATTCGTTAGTTTAGTTGAGTAACTTCCCAACATGATGTACCTATGTCATGCAATTTGTACACACATTGATTGGTGTGTTGAATAAAACAATCATTTCTTTATTTTACATCGCTCATTCATTCAGTAACAGTTAAACGATAAACAGCGTTTCAATCCCACTAATATAAAAATCACAGCCGTACATACATCAGATTCAAACATACGCTATACACGGTACAGCGGAGTTTCACAGGAACCAAACAAATCTGCAAATAAAAGCCAACGTATCCGAACTTAAGCACTTAAAGCGATTCAATCGCTGCCGCTATAAGGCAGACAGCGGACGCATCGCTGATTTGTTCACTATATTGGCTAAACCTTTTGCCTGAACGTGACGGATGAAAAAAGTTTATTCGATTTAATTCGTATTCAATTGGCTTAGAGTGAGCCTTTTTCAATATCGAAATTTCATTTTTGCAAACAATTTTGTCTATTAATATAAGGATGATTCGTTTAAAAGATATAATATTATGTGCTGTGCGAAATAATTGATTAGTAACCAATAATTAATTATATATGAATTATTCTTATTATTTGTTGCTGATTAATAATTAATTGTAATCATTAATTATTGTTCCTATTAGGTACAATGAAAAATCCAGCCGAAAATTGAAATACATAATATTTTAGCACATTATTTTTATTAAAATATGATCAAGGAAGTGCTTGGCCAAGATTTCTCCACTGGGATTCGATTCCAGAGCCTCTTAATTACAATGATAGATGAACTTTCATTTAAGTGAATAAGAATTCAATTATGCTGTATTAAAGAGCCAAAGCGTTTTTTAATAAAAAATACACTAAAAACAAATAAGAGCACATAACTCACGCGTAAGTGAAAATGAGAAAAATTCCGCGGAATAGTGGAAAAAAGTTTAATTAAATGGAGTTTATGCGGCGCCGGGACATTATTAAAACCGTTTGTCTTAATCTCCGTAACCGGCTTAGTGCTTATTCTCGGGGGGTATTATTAATTCAATATATTTAATAACGGCCCAGCTTACAGAAATATAAAGGTAAATAATTATAATGGAAATATTCCACCTTTATTAGGCTATTCCAGCAACCTGGGCTTTTGTTTAAGTAAATGTATATCGTCTTAGCTTCATGTTGTAGGCTGATGCATAATATGTACATATTATTATAGCAGCATAATTTTTAAAAATTGGGTCACGCTTTCTCTGAGTAAGTTACCACACACTCACAGATCAGCGTTTCTCTGTAATAATATGTTTTTGTGTTGAATAGGATTAGTAGGTAAGCAATTTAAATACCTATTACCCACTTAATTTAAATACTCCAAATTGTTCTGATTGCGATTTCAATCTACACGTATACTTGTTAACTCTATTATTTATTTATTTATTTATTCATACTTTATTGCTCTGACAAAACTTAACTAGGAACTTAATCTAATTATAAATTAAAACAAATGGCGGTCTTATCGCTAAATAGCGATTTCTTCCAGACAACCAGACGTACGAAAGGAAGTTAGCTTGAGGAGAGGAATAGGGCAGAGCATAAATATAATAAGTAAGAATATATTAATATGTAACTATAAGATTATCGAGAAATACAATATATATTCACAATAGTAGGTATAGGAAGGAATAATTAAGGCCATAAAAATATGTTAATAAATATATAAAGCGATAAAGATATAATACAAAATAGATTATTAAGTACGACAAGAAGAATGATAATTATCGCGTAGCATTATTTTAAATTTATGTAATGACTGTGCCTTTTTTATTGGTTCTGGTAATGCGTTCCACAATTTAATAGCCTGAACAGTGAAGGAAGTATCGTAGAAACAAGTAAGGTGTGGTGGCATTCGTAAACGATACATTTCAGTGGAGCGAACAGGTTCTCCATTGTGACCCCTGAAGACAAATTTTTCTTTTAGGTATTTCGGCATCTTTGGGTTGAACATTACCTGATAGAGAAGATGCAGCACATGAGCATTCCGGTGAAATCGGATCGGTAGCCATTTGAGTTTAGACCGGAACTCAGATACATGGTCATATTTCCGTAGACCAAATATGAATCGTATACAGAGATTTTGTAGACGTTCGAGTTTGTTTATTCTATTAGATAACTAAACAATAAAAGTTTGTGCTTAAGATTTATAATCACGCTAATTTCATAATAATATTATTGCATAAATATCTTAGGAATTAATTAATGGACAGGCTTTGGTCAAATGTTCTCTCAAAGGGACTTCGTTATAATGACAGCTTTGGTTTATAATTTCAAGGCTGAGTAGTTAAGTTAGAATATAATTTTGAAGTATATTAAATCAAAATTAATAGCTAAGCTTTTTAATCTCTTGCAATATTTTTACCATCTACTTGGAAAAAAACGTGTGTAACATGAACATACGTTTAACGTATTGTAGAGTCGTGTGTGTGTGAAACAAAACGTCACATATTAGTTTTTAAATTTCCCATAAACTAATGTGTTTGTAATGAAAATGAGGTTTCACGTACAATCTTGCGAAATGGAAAGCATAAAAAACTAAGGAAAACCCTTAACAAAGTTTAACTAGCTTTTAATCATGTGTAGTAGCAGCTTTATGGCCTGGATACAACACGGCCACATTGTTGTTCTGCGTTATTTTATTTAAAAACTGGTTGAACAGTGCGACAAAGGAAAAGTATCTCTTTCCGCCTCATGTTGCAGACAGCTCCAATTGGAAGGGACGCGGTCAAGGGGCTTTTACGCTGTTTGAGATGCACTCTGCGTATATTATATTCTTTGCTTTGCTATAAGTGAAGCCTTTTTGGTGGTTAAATGCATGGTTAGAATGTGGAACGATGATATTGCACGACTCATGATGCGAAGCATCAGAGAGTGCTTTACGATCGAAAAATTTTTTTCGCCTCATTTTTGCAGCTATTCTTATTATTATAGCCTTGTTAGTTCACGGAATCAAGATATTTTGCATACTATTGTCGAGATAATTTAATGGAGATTAATCCCATACTTTTTAAAAATTGATTTACTTCAATAGAATTGGAAAAAAACACCGAAATAGGTCAAAAAATTTTCCTGTCCGTCATGTGTGAAACCTGAAAACACTATAAATTGTGAAAAAATCCATCATTTGAGTTAAATTTTTTTTTTAAATATTCTAATCGACGATTGTAGGTCACTGAATGCGAATGATTAATTAATTCAGTGTCGTTTAATTGCAATTAATAAAATAAAAAAAAACGAAAACTACAAGACTGTATATCTATATATATATATTTTTTTTTTTATATATATTTCATAATTAAATGAGCATTATGAGTCGTGCACTTTTGGATTTTCCAAACTTTTTTAATATTATTATGATGTAAAAAGTTGGTACCATGTTTTAAGAATTTCTTAATAACCTAAGTAAAGCCAAATAGAAATGGCCTAGGATTACACTAAACGAAAGCTTCTTCATACTTAAAATAGTGATCCACGTGTAGTTTCTCACTCTCCCTATAAACGTCTTTTCTAGGTAGGCGCTGTACAACAAGAATGTATTAACACATTCGCACCACACAATATTTAAAGCCTACAGATATAAAACCGGAATAAAATATAACCCAAATAGGACATCATTAAAACGTGCATAGGTTATTGATAGCGTCCCTAACGACGCTCTTAATGCAATATTATGAAGTCTGACGCATCCTCGTAATGAGAAACCGCCGCAGGCTTCACATAATGATATAAGGATATACAGATATATGTGGACTAATTAACCGCCGTGTTTGTAACATGTCCCCGGCTTTTGAAGCTGCTATTTTGAATTCAGCACACTAATGACATACTTGCGTGATAACTTTTGAAGATTTTAGTACATTTTATTATTTTGGTTTTATCTCAATTTAATGTACCTTTACATTATCACTGATATCACATTATAAACTAAAAATAACTCAAATTATTGTGATAAAGTGAAATTTGAGTACGTAAGTGAAAGTTGAGAATTAATGTAAAAAAACAAAGAATTACAACACTCGATAAAAACGAAACAATTCATATGGAAATCTAAAGCTATTAAGCTAACATCATTTGAGACCACTTGGAGTAATAGAAAGCCAACTTTATTCGATAAAATCTCACTTCAGTAGTTCCGTTAAATTTGATAAAAACCGCTTTACGTACCACTACATTCAAACCACTACGTTAAGTATTTTATTTAACTTAATTGAGCTATAAAATTTCAGTTTGGTCAGAAATAAATATTATGTAATTCAAAGAATAAAACAGAAAGCTTTAAAATACTTTAAGTATAATACGAGATATTCGCATGAAAAAATAAAAATGTAAAAATGTATAACAGATAGAGTTTAAACATGATTAAAGCTTGGAAACATTATCTCCGCATAAAATATTGTGACAAACCGCGCGTTAATATCACAAAATGATTACGCAATTACTGCTGTATTTTCAACAAGGTTCAAAATATGATGTGTACACTGTACACTCGGTCATACTGCCCTTGGCTACGTGCTCTTTACTATTTTTTACAAAATTTAAAACGTTTCCCTACAAGCTACTGCGTTTTAAAATAAATAAATATCTTCCTTCATACTTTACTAGCCAGTGTGATGTTTGACTTTGAACTAAAAATACATCTTGATTAATTAAACTCCTCAGCAGAAGCGACATTCTTTTCCGCAGCAGTTTAAGTAAAAAATTACTATTCATAAGCTCTTGAAAAGTTTACATGAATATAAAAGATTTCAGTTTCAGTTTGACTTGTATTGTCTTCGATGAATATAGTTTTAAAATTGTTAAAGCAGTGAAAAATAGGTGTTACAAATTTCTCGTAAAACATTAATTATTATTGTTAAACCAACCAATATATTCAAAGAAAACGCTTTTGCACCATTCGGATATACAATTATCGGTCGTAATAATCTATGCAGATCTTGTAATATAATTATTTAACTAAGTATAGAGTATTAATGTTTAATTTTTCAATTATTATCATAATGGGATGAACGCTCTCGGCTCTATATTTCATATTTTAAGACTAAATAGAATTAAATATGAGACCAACGGTTTTCGACTTCACTATACCCGAAAATTTTATTCATTTTATTTTATTAGAATACCATTAATTCCAAATTATCTTTTAATGAAAATCGAAAAACCTTACTTTGAGCTTTTATGTTACCAAAAACTTAATAGTAGATCCAACTAACAAACAATCTTTCGATGTTAAAAGTTCTTGAATATGACATTGTAAAAAGGTAAAAGAAAATATGCTTGATTCAAAAATAATTTTCACTCACAACCCTAATCATTCTAAACTTATAAACATATACACCTACTTAATAATGATTGTATGCAAGATCCTAAGTTACCGGTAAGTTGGCTTGGAAATGTTTAAAGAGATTATCTTGTGGATACAGCTGCCGACTCGCACGGGTATCGCCCGATCTTACCACGGAAAATGGATTTATAAAAATTAGAGACATAATGTTGTTGTTGATATATTATGTAATACGAGCTGAAAAGCGACTTTATTTGTGGTAATTTAATATAAACAACTGCCATATAATTTGAAATAAATTAACTTTTAACAGCCGTTTTCATAATTGATGAATAACAGTTGTTTAGACATAGCTAATAGAAGAAAACAAGAACTTCTTTTTCTTCAATAAAAAGTACTAAAATCTGCAATATTGTTTGTTTATTTTATGGATAAGCTATTACAAATATAAAGACACGTATTACAATTGCGTCGTATTTTGTACTGATTTAATTTGAAGCCAAAACAATTCTAACATTTCAAATATACAAAACTATGTAGTTATCAACATGATATAATCGCAAAACTTATAAATAGGCAAATAGGCGGTCGCAGAGTATGGAGGGCTTCATTGTGAATATTGTAGTGAGCGGTTTGGACAGGTCGCTCGTGTATCTATTCAGTTTGGAACATCAATATTTTATTCCAACCTTACAATCTAACAAGAGATTTCCGTATTTTATTGTATATGCTACTAGATATCAGAGATTTGAATTAGGTACAGTATTTAAAACTCTTTATAATTTGTATGAGTATATTAATGGAAGGATATTCACAAACGCGTCTTTAACAAAATATGGAATACAAAATTAATAACAAATGCATTAATTACACAATATTTTGATATAAATTTCTCAGAAGTTTTTTTTGACATTGAATACATCGAACTGCGTACATAATTTTTTTCCTATTTTTATCGTATATCCGAACAGAAAACCGTTTTATACAGAAAAAGGTAAAGTTGTTGGAAAAATCATAAAAAAACTCAAAATATAATTTTCCCGAAAAATGACAATAAAATGATCTATATACATAATATTATTACGTTTTTGTTGGAATCTTAAAAAGTTCATTTCACATTCAAAGGCTCATATAACAGTGATATGAGTAATGTATGACTTGTTCAAATTTCTTCCAACGTAGAGATTAAAATGGCTTTTGCTTTGATACATTTTCATTAGAAAAACTAACGTGTTTGGATATTATTCAAAGCTTTACTTTTTTTCTATAATACATGCGTTGCTTACTTAGTAGATATTAAAATACGTTAAGCACTTTAAATGATCAGACTAGCTGCGCTCCGCGGCTCCGCGTAGCTCCGCTCTTGTTAGTCAGCGTGATTATGTATAGCCTATAGCCTTCCTCGATGAATGGGCTATCTAACACTGTAAGAATTTTTCAAATAGTACCAGTAGTTCCTGAGATTAGCGTGTTCAAACAAACTCTTCAGCTATATAATATTAGTACAGACTTACGTTAAAATGAATGATACTTGATACAGATTGTTCGCGTCTCGTTATTGCGTTTAAATTATGTATATAATTATATTATTTACCTGTAGTAAATGTTAATAACAATTATTGATATAGCGGTGGAGTAGCAATGAAAACTAATAACAGCTTCTAGTACTACATAATATTATAACATTCTCCATTCTCCACATAAAGGGAATTGAATAAAGAGGGACAACATAAACTCCCTTTGTCTATTACCTTGAGCCACGACAATAAATTCATTAAAATTGAATTTCCCATCCACTGCGGAGTGCCTACAACATTCAACAGCTCATGAATATTGCTACGTGCAAGCTACGGCAGCTACGACCTGCTACGACCGCTACGACAGTAGCGCGTAGACACATTCACGATTTATTTTCTTTCTTTGTATTTTTGTTTTGCATTACTATCACGTCAAAATAAAGAATCACTTCTGATATAGGATGACATGTCTCCTTATACACTACAATATAGTATAGAGTAGATACGTACGTATCACAGGATAGTGTTATTAGGTGATTGCAATACTGCTATTTTGTGATAATTCGACTGTAGTTCATTGGTTCTTCTCATTTCCCTAATCACAAAAATTTAATAAAACATGTTTTTTAGGATGGAATATTACCTCATACGTTCAAGCTAGAATATTGGCTTACATAGTTATAATGTTATTATGAATAGCATAGCTCACTATCTAGCCCCAAACTATGTACACATGAAGCTTGTTAAACCTGCACAGTATACACATGTACTACGTAACCGATGTAGAGCGATATTGGACTTGCGAGCGATACCATCTAGCTTGTAACTTTGAAACCGAATTAATCAATACTGCATTAGAATGAAATGCCGAAATTTGAGATGATGCGTCTTATCATAATAATATACATTACATAATAATATATTATAACATTCATAATACTGTTATTTTAAAACTTAAACCTTGTTTCAAAAATTGATACTAAATAATCATTGGAGGCATGTCCAGTTCTCTCATTCCATATCTGGTCTTGCAAGACCACTTCCCAGACTATAATCGATCGACTACAGGTTTGTAATTCACGAACAATACCTTGAAAAATACAAATCTTCAATATCAGAAGCAGACGGTCCATTCTCTCGTGCACAATAGCGCAATACGTTCATACATGCATTGAAACGAATACTGCGGGTTGGATATTTTAACCCAGTCATCAACCTCAGCAATTTGCAGAGCCATAAAAAAGTGAATACGGGATTCTGGCTCTAATTAAAGCACGGTGAGAGGTGAGAATCCCGTGTCGTGTGTGTGTGACGCTCATCAGTCATTACATGAACGTACCTAATTGCTTTTCGCCGCGATGTCCACGCCGGTGCGTAATATTCATTTTAAAGTTAATTTGAGTTTTAATATGGCCAGAAATATGGTTGAGAGATTGAAACACTGATACAGTTTGTGTTTAAATGTTAATTAGACTGTGGGTAACCTAAATTGTATAAATATTCAATTTATACCAATATTTTGTTACTAGCTGTTGCCCGCGACTTCGTCCGCGATTAGGTCGTTTTTCGTCATTCGTCGTTTAAAAAAAATACGTGACACTTTATTTTTGAATGTTCTTAATTATTGTCTCTTATAAAATTTAACTACTTACATTAAAATTGAACACTCTGATAAGAAAATCTTAAAATCTGAAGAAAACATGAATGAATGTGATTTAAATTCTACATTACTTAGTATCAAAATATAATAATCTAAATTAAATGTAGATTAACAGTTTGAGCACACCATTATAGAATATGTACTTAAGTATTAAATTACGTTAGTTAACATAGTAACTTTACTAAAAACACGATGACTTTCTTTCGCGCTCGGTACCACAAACTAAGCATGTTTGTGGTAAGTGGCCCGCGTGACGCGTCACTTGACCCCCCGCGAGTTCCCCTCCGTTGCTATGCGAAAATACATTCGTTGTTCTATTTTAGGAAAAATTTGTAATACTGTGGCCTGGGCGTTATAACACGTCCAGGGAGTTCCTGAGTGCCGATATCACCATCTTGAGGAAAAGCTTCTAATGTCGATTTAAAACTGCATACATACGAATTAACCTGTTCTAAAATTGTGAAATGAGTTCAGTTTTAAATTTGAGAAATATTGATTTCTTGTATTCCACTATTCGTTGTAGTCGAATACAAAATATAGGGTAAAAGTGGGATAGATGCCGCACCGGGATAGATGCCTCATTTTCAAAAAACCTCACTTCCCAGAGTCGTGACTACGAATTAATGATTTAAATAGGAGCTCCTATCACCCCGCACCTCGGGTACGCATGAGCTGTTGTTTGGTGAAGACGTGTTTCGCTAGTGCGTGTTGTAATATCCGCGGCGAACTTCACGAACACGTTAAAATTTAAAAAGGTTGATGGCCTTTGCATAACTTTATAAGCATTAATAAATTTCACTATATTTCTTATTATGTCTATACACTGGTTCATTAATTACAAATCTAAGTGAAAATAGTGGCTCTTTTGTTTTCATTTAATAAAAAAAATACTGGGGCAGCTATCCTTATCAAAAAGTATAGTTGCCCCTTTTTTTTCGAGGGATAGAATCTATCCCTCAATACATATTATGTATATGTTATTATCGATAATCACAGGTACCGTTTATATTTTTACCTGATTGCGCCAGAGGTTTTCTCTATGTTAACCGATTTTACTCGTTTAATTTGCTTTTTTTTGTTATGTATACTAACTTATTAATGATCTGCCCTTATACTGATTGTAGGAGAACCACGCCACGAAAATACAAAAGAAAAGAAGGAGTGCGAGCGCAAGTATATTCTTGGACAACAGAACAACTATGTTAACATGACATTTGCTGGTTTATCATATAAATTTTATTAGATTTCGCGTTTATAGAGTATGTAAGGCATCTATCCCACTCTGCAGGCATCTATCCTCAAAAAAGGTGTTCTACAAAAATGTTTATTACACATTATCTATAAATGATAGGATAAAAAATATATATAGTAATTCAAAACAGATAATTAACCTAGCTATATTCATACAAAGTGTTCGTATAAGATTCATGTTTTTAAAATTATGAGGCTATTTCAAAAAGTGGGGCATCTATCCCACTTTTACCCTATTTAAACAAACTTAGGTTGGCCTACAGGCAAAAGGGATCCTATCAAATGGTAAACTTGACCTTGTATCTTAAAAGTAAGCATGAACGGACCTTCTGATAATTATTGAGCACCAAAGGATCATTTGAAACGCGCTACTATAAGAGCGAATATTGTCTAATAACAGTTTACATTGCACAGTATGTTCCTCTAAAAGTAGTGATTTCAAAGGTTCCGGTGTATCTTCAAATGAAAGCAGACTCCTTACTACACTTTAAAGCATTACAAAAAGAACATACTACGCCTTTACAGAAGATGATCTGTAATCAATTGTGAGGTTATAAGCAAACCCACTTTTATATTTGTCAGACCACACCACCGAATTCGTAGATTGTTTACCTCAAGTCATTAAGACTATGACGAAATCTGTCTGCAGTAAGACGGGCCTCTCGCTATTCGTCCGTTTCCAGAGACCGAATAGTTTCAATTCTTAATCTTTCATTAAACAAACTTATTAATCGTTCTTGTCTCATATAATTGTAATATTCGCGTCCCTACTCTAGTCATTGCTTATACTCATGTTCATCTTCAAGAGATCGAATAATATTATGATGCACCCTATCATTTGTCAAACGGTCTTCATATTGAGTAAAGTTTCAGATTCTCGAGATAAAATATGACTGTCGTGATCAGTAGTGAGACGTAATTCCCTCTCAGTGAGGGTTTCGGTCTCACGGGATAGTACAATATGCCGTTTGCGATCAGCTGTGAGACGTCATACCCTCTCAGTGAAGGTTTCGGTCTCACGGGATAGTAGGGGAGACCGGGTTTGGTTGTCTCACGGGTTGGTTGTCACAGCGGTCTTAACACAAAACTGAACTATCGAATAAGTCTGTTGAACAGCGTGGCAAGAGCGATACAGTGACAACGCTGTCCCCACTTCGCGTCAGACCGCCCCGATCTGCCGTGAGGGCCTCACACGTGTTTATTGTTTTCGCACAGATTTTTTATGATATGAGGACCGAATATGCTCCTCATAACATCACTTTTTGTGAACGAAACGACAGCGCGGTTTAATTTAATGCCAACACCATTAGAAAAAAGGATTATTATTAATTGTGAAAAAATATCATGATTTACACTATTAACACTCTTTTAACATAAAATATAAGTCTGTGAGTGTGTAAAAATAAATCCAGCTAATTACACATCAAACTTATGTTTATAATTAGGTATACGACATAAAAATATATTAATTACCAAGCAATAATAATACAGATAAGCAGTGGTGGCTCAGTGGTGAGACCTCGGACTTCGAATCGATAAGTCCGGGGTTCGAGACCAGGCGAGCGCGCAGGAAATAAATTGATTTTTCAATTTATCTGCGAATGTTGTAACATCACCACTGCTCGAACGGTGAAGGAAAACATCGTGAGGAAACCGACATGTCGAAGAATTAAAAAGTTCGATGACATGTGTCATCCGCCAACACGCACTTGGCCAGCGTGGTGGATTATGGCCTGTACCCTCATAGGAGGCCCGTGTCCCAGCATTGGGAACGTATATGGGCTGATGATGATGAATAATACAGATAAATACTGAACATAAGTAGGTATAATAGATATTAAGTAGTATTAGTTAAAATATACTTTGACTGTTAGTCAAAGTTTATTTTTACTAACAACATGTAAATGAAGAAGAAATAATAATTACCAACGAACTAACCTTTTCTATAATACTTAACACGGCACATTTTTCAAATTATCTTGCTCAACCCTGCTCAAAAATTTGAGGGTTTTGTTGGAACTTTAATATGTCAAAACTATGATATAATATCTAAACTACGATACAACTTGCTTGCGGAAATGCTCATTACAATTGTGAATCTAAAGAATAACTAACAACATACTATTCAATTTTATTGAGCTGATGAATATCTTTTGCCTGGAAGAAATCACCGTCGCCTAATAAATATACTGTGTTTTCTTATAAAACCGTTACATAATTTATTTTATCTACTTAAATAATGAAAATGATATTATATTTATAAAATATAAAACATATTATGTAAAATGATTAAAAATAAATAAATGAAGCAACTACGATTCAAAGAAAACATCTTTTTCAGTGTTAAAATGCTCTTAGCAATCCTGGATGATGAACTGTATCATGTACTCTGATCCCAGTACGGTCGGTACCTCGATAGCCATAACGATAAATATTATAATCAGATAACCGCAAAGTCAAAATAAAAACATTACTTGTACAGTTGTGAGTGCAAAATTTACGTTTCATTTGTAATAACATTTTTTTCGGTACTAAAACGTAGTCGTTTGATATGTGGTTGGCTGCCCCTCCTCTCCTTCCTGAAAAATATCCTCCAAAATTTCCCGAGATACTTCCAATGATTGAACCATTGGACGTTGGACATTAACTTCAGTCAAAAATTGACGAAGCGGATGATTACTAATTTCCACTTAATCCTCGCTGCTACTATCTTTACCATCAAATCATCAATTTTCAAGTGGTGTTGTAAAAATATCAGCAGAAATCGTCTTCCAAAGGCGATATAATTTTATGAGCATTGAATCTGTAAATAACAAAATCAAAAGTTAACTGTAAATCTATAAAAAAAGCTACTTACAAATAAAATTTTATCAAAAACTACTGTTCCCAATGCACCTCAAAATAATAAAAGAATTCATCATTTTATTATTTCATTCTAAAAGTGTAATATAATACCTACCAACAAAAAACATGAATTGCTATCATTATAAAAAATAAATACCTATAAGTAACAACTTACTTTTTGTGGGAACGCATGATGGTGAAAATTCACAAAACACGAAGATTGCATTTGATATTTTTGGTTTTATGGCATTCAATTGCTTTATAAATATCACTACATAGTATAAAAAAAGTCGCTTTCTCTGTCCCTATGTCCCTTTGTATGCTTAAATCTTTAAAACTTCGCAACGGATTTTGATGCGGTTTTTTTAATAGATAGACTGATTAAGAGGAAGGTTTTAGTATATAATTTATTAGGTTTTAGACAAAGCGGACGAACCCGCGGGCGGTAAGCTAGTAAATTTATAAAATACGAAGATTTTTAAAATTGTAACTAATGAACGCAATCAATATTAGATTAACTGTAGATAATGGTGTCTAGTTTTACTTAAAATAATAAACATCTACCCTCACTTTAAAAAAATGTAGTATATTTATTATTTACACGAAATATACCTTATAGGGAAGGGAAGATATGGGCTAAAGAGTTAAATAAATAACATAATTATGTTTAAATTATTAATTTCCAACTGTGTATTCAGTAGTGTTAACATCTAAATTGATTTGATTTTTACGAAATCTCATAGATGGCGCTGTTACAAAATTAACATTATACAACTTACATTCTTTAAACTATGTTTCTCTTCCCAAGTTACTTAAATGGCATAATTTTTATAGTGTCAATCTAGATATTGTCAAACAACATTTATATATGCGTCATTTGATTATTAATTTCCAATAGTTAACGTGTGTTTGATTTTTCTAACACTTCATAGATGGCGCTGTTTCATATTTGTCTTTATACTGCTAAGATTCATTTAACTGTTTCTCTGCCCAAATTACGTAAATGACATAGTTTTTATTTTGTAAAGCTAGATAATAGCATGGCTTACTCGAAACCAACATTTAAACATGAGGCTTTAGATTGTACGCTGTCGTAGTACACGGAATATGTAAGAAAAATAAAGGCTCACAGCTCCTCCCCCGAAGGTGATATCATGATAATATGTTTAAACTATCCTCACCCGACCTCTTAGGAATATTCATGCAAAATTTGAAGTAAATCTATGCAGTACTTTTCGAGATTAGCCCGGTCAAACATACAGACAAACAGACAAACAGACAAACAGACAAAAATTCTAAAAACTATATTTTTGGCTTCTATATCGATTATAGATCATGGATTATGTATTCTTTTAAAAAAATATTCAATGTACAGTTTTGACTTTCCTACGATTTTATTATATGTATAGATATAGATAAAAAAAATCTAGACATTAGACCAAAGGGACTCAATCATAAAATAGATTCGATTCAATTTTAAAAAATAATGATTATACAACAGTTCACACGGTTATCTTAAATATAACATATTTTAAATGTTATCATTATATTCAAAAAAGCTTCAGGTATTTATTTTATTGGGAAATGAATGTTATATTAAGGTGTTATAATCTAGACTGTGAAATCAGACTAGCATAAAAACATGAGATATTGCACCCAACTTTGATTTACTTCTTCGAGTAGTAAATCAACAGATCCCGTATTTCAAGTTATTTGTCAAATAAAATTAATTAATAGCTGATTATTCAACAAGTTGTAGCAATATTGCTTTGGTTTCGCTGATTATGCACACAGATCTGCGCAATCACACATACTGTCTTTTTGTTATGTACCTACGTAGAAATCAAAACGTAACAATAATTTGTAATTAGAATGATAAATTTTAACTCAATAATATGATTGAAATCTTGTTTATCTGCTACTTTCCATAAGTTTATACAATAAATTTCAACACAAGCCGTTTTTAAGACAAAACATTAATATCCTAATAGCCTTATAATCTACGTAATTGATGTTACTTGATTATATTTTTGAAGTCGGTAAAACATTACAGAAATGTTAATAAAATCCAAAGTTAGTTTCCTAAAGAGCGAGAGCTCGCTAACTGGGACAGAAGTTTCCATTAGAGGAACTTTACAGCGGTTAAAGCGGGGGACTTCGGCTAGACATTGATTTAATATCACTTTATGCTTAATGAGATTCAATTTTGTGCATGTCCCTAATAGAATCCAATTTTTTAAAGATTACTCCATTAAGATATCGCATAAAAATTGAAATTTTATTGCAAAATATTAAAAAAAATGTCATTCATGATAAGATTTGTATAATGTTTGTAGTTAAGTACTATTATTCATTTTTACACCTCCTTCCATCCTCATTAATATTTCATTCATTTCAACATTATTTAAAGAAATTGATATTACAGTCATTTACAAAATCAATAATAAATGAGCTTTACTTTTATATAGCAACTTTTTGAGGCATGTCTCTTGACTGACTGAAAACATTTTTATAATGCTAATAATGTTTGACTCAATTTTATGGCACAGAACTTTATTTTATTACTATTTATTAACTACGTTTTCAATAAACCTAGTTTTGACATCAAAGCTTACTTTATCAGTGTGCCTATCAAATTTCCAAGAAATAATTAAAAAGCTGTCTATATACAGACGGATTGAACGCGCCACTACAAACTATTAGCTGGTTCATGCATGTTTGGTAAATTTCAAGAAGAATAGATTTCCCATTTTTTCTAAAAAAGTCGATAGTACACTGATCCTATTATTCGTAGCGGGATGTTATATAATAATATATTTCCTTTCTCTATTAATTAACGAAATTTACTGAACTCCGAGTGATTATAATACATTCATCATTATAAAAATACTGAAATCTAAGAAAAAGAAAAAAAATGGATAGTTTATATAATGTTAAATATCAAAAAATAATATTTATAAGCCCAAAGTTTATTAACATTGACATCGCAAATAAACCAAGAAAGTCTACACAAATAAATTGGTTTCTTAAAGTGAAGATATTGAATCAAATAAAAGTCGTCACGTCCGAACCGCCAGTACATGGAAATCGGAGTTCAGAGAATTCTCGAACTAAATATTTATGACAGTCAAGTATTTTCAATTGTCGTCAACTCTAAAGTGGAAATCGAGGGAAAATTAAATTGAACTGACACGTACTTCTTGAGCTAGTTTACAGGATACGATTTTTTATCGGTTTCCTAAAAAATAAAATAAATTTTGTAAACATTATTTGTTAAGATTTTGTTATGAAAAGGAAAAAAAATGGATAAAATTAAGATTTTCGATCGAATTTACAATAATTACTACTATATTATTTTCAGAGAAATTACTTGTCCATTATAAATGCAAAAATGCGTCTCTCTCCGTCAATAACGGAACGCTGCTTTATTTTGACAAAATTATGAATCAGTTGCGCGCGGGCGCGTGTTATCGTTGGACGCGTCGACCTATTTAATAATCATTATTATAGTTCGATTCTTAACGCGACCGTCACGAGCGACGCGCTTGCTTCGACTAATCATGTGCATTCTTATTCCTATTAATAATAAATTCAATTATGGATAGCGTTACTAATGAAGAATATTCGCGTGCTGAGGGAGATGTGACAGAGAGTAGTGAGATGAGGGGAAACGAGTTTATTGAGAGTGAGTTGAGGAGAGAATCTGGAATTTTAAGTGGTGATGTGGATCAGGAGCGACCTCCAAAAAGAGGTCGGGAATTAAACTCTGAAGAGATTTGGACTACAGTAACAAGAAAGTCGAAAAGATTTGGTCGTGCGGATGTAATGAATGACACGGAGATAATACCGGAAGACAAAATAGAGGTTTGCTTGACATGTACAGAGAAGCTGCCGAAACAATTTGGGTTAGCAAAAATACTAAAATCAGAGAATGTGCAAAATGTAATACGAGTTAAATACATAAATTCGTACAAAGTCTTGATCCAATTTAATAATGAGGAAAGTGCGGAACATTTTGTTACGTCCAAAACTTTTAACGAGAACGGGTATAAGTGCTATAAGACGTTAGAAACAAATCAATCGTACGGAGTCATAAACAATGTTGACTTAGAATTGAGTGAAGAAGAAATTATGAAGGGCCTTTCATGCACAAGTGCGGTTATATTATCGGCGAAAAGATTGAAGCGTAAAAACACAAACGACGGACGCTGGGAAATAAGTGAATCAGTCAGATTATCATTTAAGGGTGCTTCCTTGCCGGCATATGTATATGTTTATGACACTAGATCACGCGTTACCCCTTTTACTTTCCCCGTCACACAATGCTCACGCTGTTGGCGCTTTGGCCACACAATAAAAATGTGCACGTCTTTCAGAACAATATGTCCAAAATGTTCCGGGTATCACGCTAACCGTACAACTACCAAATTTATTTGCAATAATTGTAATGGAAGACACATGGCTATGGCTAAAATATGCCCTGTTTTTAGAAAAGAGAAAAAAGTCAGGGAACTGATGACTGAATTTAATTGTACTTACAAGCGTGCACTTACTTTATATGTGGTTCCATCACCTATTGATTTGGACTCAGAAGAGGACTCACCAATAATTGCAAATGAGTCAGGCATTTGCACTTCAAGTATACCCGAAACGGGAACCGTATCACAGGGAGGGTCAGAAATACCCACGTATGCTAGCATAACAAAACGAACTCCGAAAAGATCCGTAAAAAAGACCAAAATTCCTAAACGCACACATGAAGAAAGAATGGTTGAGGATGTACTTGAACAAGTTTCCGAGGCGAGTGAGAATGAGAGCAAATTGGAAGAGAAACCAGATCGAAATTCCAAGTCAAAATCTGAACAAATATCTTGGCGAATTCTTCTTAAAAAATTAAAGGATAAAATTTTTGAAGCTAAAGAAGGGACGTGGTTTGAGAAGATTAAGGACTGTTTAAGTATATTTCTTGATGGAGTTTTCACTTTATTCATGCAGTATATCGGAGATATTTCTTGTTGTAATCTTATTAAACAGTTATGGACTCCAGCAGCTCACGGATCTCAATAAGTGTCCTTCAGTGGAATGCACAGAGCATTCGCCATAAAGTAAAAGAATTTGAGAGCTTGCTAACTCAAGAAAAGATTCACATAGCAATATTAAGTGAAACTTGGCTGGTCCCAAACAGCTCATTCCGTATAAGTGGATACAACATATTCAGATTGGACCGGGCTGACGGTTATGGAGGGGTCGCAATTCTTACGCACAATTCTATTAAATCACAGTTATGCAGTACACAGCTACATAACACCCAGATAGAAATGATTCACGTTAAAGTTTTAAATTGTAAAAATCTCGAAAATATTTTTTCTATTTATTGCCCTCCAAATGTTAGAACTTCAACTAGTGATTGGGATCAAATTTTTTCTTTAGGTAACCGAAAAACCCTTATTGCTGGCGACTTAAATGGACATCACACAAATTGGTCAACTAAGTCTGATGTTAGAGGTAACCAATTATTTGACTCATTAATAGAAAATAACTATATATATCTAAATGATGGTTCCCATACTAGAATCAAACTGGTTAATGGTTCAGCACAAAAGTCTTCTCCTGATGTTTCTTTTCTCTCTGCGGACGTAGCATTTGATTTTAGTTGGTCAGTTTTAAATGAGAGCCTAGGAAGTGATCATCTTATGATTAAAATTAAAACAGAGATCGAGAGGGTTAACAGTTGTAAAGCTCGACGAAACTTTAAGCTGGCCGACTGGAATAAATACCGTAATTATATTGAGGAGTCACTTGTTAATTTTGGTCTTGATGACAATCATCAATCTGCTTATGATGATTTTATAAATATTATAAATAGAGCAGCCCAGTTATCAATTCCCTGTAAAAAGATTTTCCAGGATCCAATTCATCATCGAAAATTTACCCCTAAACCATACTGGAATCAGAAAATTTCAAGGGCCATAGAGGAGCGTCGTAAAGCATTAGGAGCATTTAGAAGAAATCCTACACCGGACAATCTTACGTTTTTACAAGCTAAGATTAGTTTGGCACAAAGACTGATTCGCGATTGCAATACTAAATCATTTAGGCGGTTTTGCGATAGTATTGATGAAGTAACAAGTGCCGGTGAAATGTGGTCCAAGTCCAATGGATTAAAGGTTATAAAGCGTCGAGAGATATTTTAACTCGTGAGAAAGCCGACGCTCTGCTATGCTCCTTAGCACCTGATTACGTTACACCTACGGTTCCTGATTTTGGTGGGAATAATCCTGAGTTGTCACTGCCGGTTTCGTTACAGGAATTGAAAAATTCAATCAAGATATCAGATACAGCGCCTGGAATGGATGACATATCGTATTCTATGATAAGTCACCTGCCAGAATCTGCTCAGAAAATACTAGTCATATTATTTAATAGATTTTTAAATGATAAATTTGTTCCGAATCAGTGGAGAGACGTCAAAGTAGTTCCTGTACCGAAACCTGGCGTACAAAATAGTCAATCCTCGGATAAAAGACCCATAGCCTTAATCTCCTGCCTGTGTAAAATTTTGCATACGATTATAAACCGTCGTCTAGAATGGTATTTCGAGAAATCTCTTAAATTTCCAGAAGAGATGGTAGGTTTCAGAAGATCGCGTTCTTGTATTGATAACTTGACTAGATTGGTTTCACGGGTTCAGAGTGGTTTTTCTAAGGGAATTTTAACGGTAGCGTGTTTTTTGGATATAAATAGTGCTTACAATAATGTATGTCTAGTAAGTTTAATAAAGGCACTACAAAAACATAAAGTGGGGTCATTGATTTCTGGTTATCTTTGGGAGATGTTACATCTAAGGCGGCTATCGATCGAAATTGGATCAGAATCTATCACTCGTACAGCTGGAGTTGGATTGCCACAGGGTGACCCTCTCTCCCCGTTACTATTCAATGTCGCCACCATGGATATTTGTAATAGCCTTCGTAATGTATTTGTATCGCAATACGCAGATGATTTTGTTATCTATGCTAGCCACAAAAATATTAATGTATTAGCTCAATTAGTTCAAACGGCCTTGGATACATTCTGTACAATAATATCTAGTATTGGTTTGGATGTTTCTCAAAGAAAGACTAAATTTTGTGTTTTTTCAAGGAGTCAGTGTAGGAACAGTAATTATAATAATATTATTTTAAAAATTAATAATCAGGAGATAAGCCAAGTAGACAGCGTTAAGTACCTAGGTTTGTGGCTTGACAAAAGACTAAAATGGGGCCGACATATAAATGAAACTCAGGAGAAGACTCTTAAATTTCTGAATATTTTATAAGTTTTGGCAGGTGCGAAGTGGGGGGTCCACCCGAAACACCTTAAAAGTCTTTATTTATCGATTGTAAGAAGCAGACTAGATTATTGTAGTTTCCTGTATGATAATAGTATTAAAAGCCATTTGTATAAACTAACTAAAATTCAAAACCAGGCAATGAGGGTTATCGGAGGGTTTGTTAGAAGTACGCCAATTCACGTAATGGAAAGTGAACTGTGTATACAGCCAATGGAAATACTTAGAAAATATCTAGCTGCTAAATTTTACTTGAAATCAAGATCTATTGAAAATAATCCCACGTACAAGGTCTTAGAGGATTTGGATTCCCTTTGTTTAAACTCTTATTGGCGACGTAAAAAAATTCCGCTGTTAATAGAAACTCACCGTAAATTTTGCAATAATCCCGTAGCTTCAAACTCACTTTTAGACTATTTTTCATTAGACAAATGGATGAATTACTTTGATATTTCTGGGAATATCTGTGTTGTTATTGAAGTTTTGAATATGAGTAAAAGCAAACTATGTAAGGCTAATATTAAAAGCATATGTTCAGAATATTTATTTAAAAATTATAATACATATAAATTTATAATACATGTTATAAGTTGTTTACAGATGGTTCAAAGGATGAAAATGGATGTGGATCAGCTTTTTATGACCCACTAAAAAAAAACACACCTTGCGTTAAAGATAAATGCTAATTTATCTGTTATGCACTGTGAGTTAGTTGCGATTTTGGAAGCGTTGTCTTATATGTCAACGGTGGATTGCAATAACATTGTCATTTTATCTGACTCAAAAAGTGCTTTGTTACACTTGGCTCGGCTACCTTCGAGAGGTCGAGGGTTTCCGATAGCCTACACTATTCTAGACACCATCTGTAAACTTCAATCCCAAAATAAAACCTTAGTTATCCAGTGGATTCCTTCACACGTAGGCATCCCGGGCAATGAGGAGGCTGACACTGTGGCTAGGCAGGCAATTAGTGATGGAGTATTATTTAATAGTCTACTGGTTTATTCCGAAGTACTTTCCTGTGCAAAAAAAATGTGTCGTAATTTATGGCATGAATATTTTAATGAGCGCTCACTCACAAAAGGTATTTGGTATAGGACGATTCAGTGTCAGCCTCCTACATCGCCCTGGTTCGATTCTGATAAATGTAATAGAAAAAATTCTGTTATTTTGATGAGGCTTCGTTCGGGGCACATCCCGTCAAATAAGTTTAAATTTCTGTTAAAGCTAAGTACATCTCCTAATTGCCAAGAATGTGATGTCATTGATGATGTTACACATATTTTGACGGAATGTGTTCGGAATGAGGCCTTACGATCTCAATTAATGTACAATATTAATATAGATAGTGATTTAAATCTGGGATGGTGTAACAGCATCTTGGCTTTTCCTCTTTCTCGAGAAGCAAAGATAAAACTATATTTAGGTGGTAGTAGTTAATTTTTATTATGTATGCTAATATCGTGTTATTTGCTTTTACGGGGGTGACATTGTCAACTGTTGACAAAACCCCTTTAAAAAAAAAGTAAGAATAAAAACAAAAAAAAAAAAAATTATGAATCATTTTCATAATTTTATTGAAGTATTTTTACAGTTAAACTCAATCATTTATATTCACAATAATTTATCTTTCTGTCCGAATGATGTTTACATTAAAACGATTTGATTGCAATGGAAATGTTTATATTTTTTTACACGATCATTGTGATCGTGTAAATAAATATAAACATTACGCAAAAATATTGACGTGCATGAAACATGTTTGTACTACATGCAAGTTTCACGTATTTATACGCCATGTTTAAACTACAGAGATTAATTTCATGCGAAATCAATAAAACAGGATCAAAATTAAAAATTATCTGACATAACTGTACAAGAAGCAGACGATATTTGTGAATAATTCCGTTGTCTGTAAATACGTTAATAATTTCGTCCAAGATGGCGGCCCGTCAAGACAATGGGAGTGATCTCCGATTTAATATTAAATATTTGATTTGGATCATCTCCACGATACAAGCTATGAATAAAATTAATTTCTAGCTTTCTTAATATTAATCAGAAGTGGTAGTAGCTATTTATTATGGTTTGAAACATTGCTTTGTCGTCATAATATTAATTTAAATTTTGTTCTATGCTTTATTTGAGCATTATATAAATTTTTAAAAGTGAAATAAGTTTAACCTTACATGCTGAGACTTAATGACCATAAAAAAACGTTGCAGATGTTTGATTTTTAGAAGTCTACAGCAAATGGTAATCAGCAGCAACAACTTTGCTATAACCTCATTCCTATATTCTATATTATTTTTCGTGTAATCAAACAGTTGCGAATCTCAAAAGTAATCTCAAAATAACACACGAAGTCAACATTCCAGGCTATAGAATCTCTAGTATTCAGCTGACTCTAAAATTCCTGAAGCCAGTTTTTTAATCAAAACTCGTAAACACAAAGCCGTTACAACGTAGGTACATTTTCAGCCAAATTAAGCGCACTTGATTGAGCGACAACAAAGCAATACAAACTTGCTACAAATTATAAAGTTCATAACACAAACACTCAGACAATCTACAAACTCCCTTTATATTATTACTATTTACATGTTTCTGACAGTACGCTTAGCCCATCGTGGTCCGGCCACACTGAGCTTTGTTAATACGAGTATAAACATTTAGAACTGTGTAGCTGTTACATTAATCTCAGAAGTTTAATTTTGTCTAAATATTTGTCTATGCATCTTTTCTAAAGGCTAAATTACGGTCCTTATTTATATTTTAGTGTTCTGATAATTCGAGCTCTTAACTTTGACACAAAACGGCTAATAGCTCTAGTCTTAACATAATGGCTCTCTTTATTGTTTTTACTCAATTGTATGAAAAAACTGTTTTGTTATTCGAGTACATCTATGTATACAATATGATTTTTGGAACGTGTAGCATTAACGGCTTGAAGGAATTTATATTGAGCGGCGCCGATAGCTTTAACATTTGACAGATATGGCGCTAAAGGATATAGCTTCGCCATATCAAATCATATAATATGAATAATTCATTCTACATTACAAATTTTAAGTTGACAATCGTCTACAAACATGATACTTTCGTATAATAGTGGTTTTACAAAGCTATGTAATACAGTATTGAAGATATATCACAAGTGAGGGCATACAACAGTAGCGGTCTCACGTCACAGGGAGGGGCCACCGCTGCCGGCCATTATTCTGGCAGCCCGATCGCTCCAGCCTAGCTTATATTTACTTTAATATTCTGCAATTTCCTGCCTGCCTGTGTACGGAAATTCAGCTACAAAATATTAAGCGTATTTTTGTAAACTATATTCGTATAGAGTTCGTGGTTATATTGGCTTTTATTTGTTACTTATAGAGAGTGGGATTGTAATTGTAAATGTAAAACTCATGTTAATAAAATATAGCATTCCACCCGCGGCTTTGCGTTCTTTTCCTAAAACTTAATAAATTATACACTAAAACACACTCTATCTATTAAAACGATCATCAAAATCCGTCGCGTAGTTTTAAAGATTTAAGCTCACATAGGGACGGACAGACTGCAACAGCGACTTTGTTTTATATCTACTATATGATATTATGTAGTGATTACTTAATGCTTACAACAAAGAACAATTAAGAACTCTATTAAGGCAAAGTAACGAAAAAATCCCTAATGATAGCTGCATTCACGATGTTCTAATAGAATTATTGTTACGTTAGACAATGTAAATCAATTATTATCATCTGTTTTATTACGTGCAACAATTCCATTCTACCAGTATCAAATTTAAGTGGCAAGCTGAGAATAAATTTTCGTAACAAAAATCCGTGGGTTTACGCTAACCATATATTTATTGTGATAACAAGATCATAAGTCACTCAAGCAGCCGCGCCGCTCCTCACCGCTCGACATGCAAAGCCTGCACATTACGTATTCATAGGAATCCCCGAGTGATGCTCTAATGTCAAATATCTTGTAAACGTTTCGTATTATTTTTATTCGTCTCTGAAATTTATTGTGCACACTTTGAATAAACTTGGCGAACTATATCATATTCTTAACAAATCAAATATGATCTTTTCAGATAATCATGACATCTCTATGTCCTTTATAACGAAGAACGAATAACGAAGAATTTAAATTAAATAGCACTTTTCACATTTCAACAATACAGTTAAGTATTCTAATTTATAATTAGTCTGATTTGTTAGATCAGTTCCACAAACGAACCCTACTATAAAATTCTCTTTAAAAAAATTAAGTAACATACTAAATTTTGACGTCTACGAATGAACTAAGCCGCATCAAACGAAGGGCGAAAATTCACTTAAAACTACAAAATTCATTGGCAAAATTAAATCGAGTCACGCGTCGCACTCGCACCGCTTGATGGCCCAGCCTCATCCCTCCTGATTGGATTACTGGAGCAAGGGAATTATGTCTCCCATTAAAGAATCGAAACACCGGAAGATTATTTATTAATTACGTTACTGGCTTTGCTAATTGCATATCCAATTTTATTCCATTATCCAGCCAGAGATCGAACTTTATACTTTTAATATCGGGTTACGTAAGTGTTGCGTAACGATCTCTTACAGGAATTTGTTTTAAAATATTTTTTTCTGTAACTCAACACAATATGTGTTGTATGTTTATACTTTTCTATAAGTAAAACACACGTGTTGTGTATGTATTTGTATTACAAAAAACTATTTGCCAAGAATCGCAACATTTAAAACTATAAAACGAATATAAATTTAAGCAGTCTGCAGCAGGAATTTAATAAAATAGTTGCAAACATTCAGAAATGCCGTAAACGCAGCGGAGTCTACCAAAAATTCGTGACATACCGAAACAAATTCGAGTTTGAATTTCATACAATCATTTAAGGTTGCTTTGTCCAGTGTTAAAAATGGCGACACGCATACCTCGTGCCGGGGCACATGATTATGGCGGAATGTAAGGCGGGGTGCTCACTGGTGAGCGAACATTATCAGAATGTCGTGCGGTGTTTTGCAAATTTATGAAGAAATAATTTTGTAAACAGAACTTGAAGAATGAGCCTACGGAAGGAGAAACGGAATTGGTACTTATATGCATAAAATAATATTTGTTACGTTTTATTCTTATATTTCTAAAAATAAAATCTATTACACGTTTGTTATCAGTCGTGTGATATCTTATTTATTAACGACAACTCAATAACACTTCAAGTCAAAGGCTTAAGAAAATTTTATTAAAAAAAATGTGTGCGTGTACTAGTGTTCACACGTCAGAAGTGAAACTTCTATATGACCTTATTTTTAAAATGAAACTTTTATTACATCGTCTCAAACTTTTTGGTCTGTGTAGCGCATGTCGCGTGACGGTCGTACCGTACGATAATTATCGTACAAATACGATAATTTTGTGCCTAAGTTTCACTTTTACCGTGGTTTCATAAAACCACACAACATTTTTTTCAAAAAATAATTTACTTTAGGCAACTTTACAGAAATACGTCGAATCACGCGTGGTAGGGATAAGAAAAAGATGGCGCGTAACGAAATAATGTTACACTAAATTTTTTCCAACCCCGATAAAGAAGATTTTTTCACTTCAAAAAAACTTTACTATCACATGTGAGTCATATCTTAACTTAAACGAAAAATTAATAATGATAATATGACAAAGAGTACAAAATTTTTTAATACATATATCAATTTATATAAGCGTTTCATACACGTGTACGAACATCCTAACAATAGAAAAGTTAAATAGATATTGAGAGCGGCTCAGCGCGCCGGCCGGTCGCCATAAACATCGCATTGTTTTGACGACTCCATTCACTTTGCGACTGATACTCGCTTAACAACTAGTTCTCAAACATTTTGTTGCTTTATTTAAACTACGAGCACTACGCAAAGTTCAAAAGTCACACAATTGAGTTTTTATGTGAATACAGTGTAAATAGAAAAAACGAAATTGCCTGAATGCGACTGCGTTTATGGAATTTGGCGAATTATTGAAAAAATTCCTCTATTGTGTTTTTCAAAACTAATCTACCACTATCTATATCATTTATATCTTATATAACTTATAGGTAAGTTATTTATTAAAGAATTTAACAACTTATGAGTTCCACCGCATTAGGTAGGTACCTATGTAAGTATTAACTTTTCCAACGTACTACTTTATTACTTGCAATGCATCTTACGCAGAAACATACCACATGAAGTTTTAATTTTTCGTAAAAATGAATATAAGTGGCTGTGTATTTGTCATTCAATCAAATAATTAAATTTAAACCCATTCGCTTCAGCTTATAATTTAACTATATTGTATTGCACAGTTTTATTGAAGTGTGAACCACAAAGTGACTCTTAACTCGAAATCCAAAACGTATTTGTGACATTGATCAATTGTATCATGATACATCTCTTCATATAAATGCACCACACAATATTTAACACTCAACCTCTATGCCAAATAATATAATATTTTATTTTAAACAACTATAAATCCCTAAAATGTATAATTATGTTAAGTATACTAATAAATTAAACTAATTTATAATTTGATAATATTATTTAATTCAAAATCGTAGTTTCATTAACAAATATGAAGTCAGTCATGCGTATGGAAAATGAAATGATTATTTATAATTATAATATTATTATCAAAGAGTTGCATTTGAATCAAATATATAACAACCAATATTAAACAGCAGTTTTGATTCAGATTGATGTTACGTAAAAATAATAGCAAATTCATTCACCAAAATGGTTTGATTATAAATTCTTTTCATAAAATATTCAATTTAAAACCTTATTATCAACGATTTCATTTCAAACATTAATAACGTTCACAAAATATAATACACAGAGCTCCCTTAAACCGTCCGATCTGGAATAAATTGGACAAAAGATTTGTCGTCATTAATGTCGTATCGTGTAAGAGGCTTACGCGCATTCACTCAGACCTCAATTATGGAATTAAATACTTTCCTCGAGCAGTTTCTCACCGCGATTGTTGTCGCTCACTCATCGCCTTATTATTTACTTGACTCGTCTCAAAATATCCTTGATACAAACGCACTGTACAAAACTACAATGCTTTTGTTGTAGCTTTGTTTTTCGTTTGTAGAGAAGCATTGGTGTAGGGAGGTATGTTCAAGTGTTCAAGTAAATGTTAAAGAATAAACTTAGTGAAGAACTCAAACTTAAAAATTATTTCAGTTATTCAAGAATATTATAAATAGATACTATTCCAATATATTTCAAAAATATTGTTTTACATTTTTATTTTTATTGTTAGAAAGTTAATTTCTCGCTGAGTTTCTGTTGTTTCGATAAGGAATATTCAATTTTTAGGTTGTTATAAATCCAATGATTAATTATTATCCTTGAATGAAAACCATATTATGGCTTCATACCGAATTTTTAATATATGGGCTTGAGAGAACTGCAACTAACCGGTCCATTTACCATAGATAGTAGAACAAAAATCACTTGGAAATAGAACATCAAAAACTACATTAAAATGGATAAAAATAAAAAGAGCTTCGATCACAAATTCACGTACCGCTAAGTGTGGTCCATTACTCACACTGAGACCTGAGCCGGGAGACAATGCCGCGATCCGACAATTTAACCGATCTAGCCCGGATTTGCTCTCATTACGCTCAAGAGACTTTACCTTTGATTTCTTTGGAATAGGTCAAAATATTTTACAAATAACAGGAGATTTGACTTTAAGGCGAAAATGATAATGTTTTCTTTTTTAGGTACTTTTTTTAGGTCTAAAATTTCTTACTTCCTTTGGAACCTATTTTGCTCTTTATCTAAAGTCTATAATTTGTCGATAGAATAGTGATTTTGTTAATTAAAAAAATTGCATTCCACTATGTGATATAAATGAAATTTATTCATCGTAAAAGAAAAATGCAAGTCTATTTTTTTAGTGTAAATAATCGTTTCTTACCTAAGAGACCAGAAGTATTAAATAATCCCTTTGGTATTCAAATGTCCCGGTTAATGCAATTCTTAATTACTTTTTCCAATAAGTCATTCAACTCCATTCAAGTTCTTTGTACTTATTTATAGCAATCATAGTGGAAATTAAAATGAAAATCTTTATTTAACATAATACGTTTCAATATGTATGTATTTTAAAGGCATATTTCATATTAACAAGACCGTATCCAACGTACATCGTATTAAATTCCGTTCTTCCGTGTAGATCTTCACTACATAGTATAAAACAAAGTCGCTTTCTCTGTCCCTATGTCCCTTTGTACGCTTAAATCTTTGAAACTACGCAACTGATTTTGATGCGGTTTTTTTTAATAGATAGAGTGATTCAAGAGGAAGGTTTATATGTATAATAACATCCATCAAATAGTGGAGAAGTACTGTTATTTTTGAGGTTTCTAATGTGATGTCGTAAAAAATTACATTTATTTCCGCTTACATTGCAAACGCAGGCTGAACCCTACGAGTTTTATCAAAAAAAAAAATGGTTGCCTGTAAAGTCGGTTTTACGGGCGAAGATTTTACGTGACAACGTCTTTTTCTCGGTAGAATATTTATGTGCTGCGCGCGCGGCAGACCGCGGGCCTCTCTCTCGTTCGGTGACTCATCGTAACGTTACCGAGCGTTACACTTTTTCATAAGTGACTCCCAGTCGCAACCTAATTTAAGACGTTGTCACGTCAAAATGTACTAAGTATTATACACATTGAAAATGTCTACAGAAAAGTCCGCGGTGGTATATGTCTATCTCTTATGGATAACCCACAATATCTTTTTTTTGTCATTTACTTTGTACGACAAATAATGGCTAATTTTCGAAGCGATTTTAACCAATACAGCATTAATCCTTAACCAATTAAATACCTTAAATACATTGTTCATTTAATATAGATCTATATGGCCCTTTACACCGTATGATTTAAGAGAATATTTTCGAAGATATTACAGATTTAAAAATTGCGGGACGTAGCGTTTGCGGCGGCACCGGCCGGCCGCCCGGCTATATATTTTATACCCGTGCGAAGCCGGGGCGGGTCGCTAGTTAAAATATAAAATATCGCAGGTGGCAGCCCTAGCCGGCCTTTATCCGCTAATCTCACTTTATTGCGGCTTTAATGCTCTCCCGTTTTCTCATTATATTTTCATAATATTTCCTATTCAATAGCTCAATAAATATGGCAAATATATTAAAATTTATCATAAAATAGATTAATTAGAAAGTGTCTTTAAACGATTTTTTAATAATTTAATTTGTAAACTTTCAGTATGACCTCACAACGTAAATAAAAACAACTAAGAACAATATTATAATGTCCAGAATTTACAACTGGGGGCATGCGTTGATACGTTGCATCAAAAGCCATATTAAAAACAATAATTCCCCATAAAATGCTCACAATACAAAAATATTTAACGCATAAACCATCCAACAGATCCATAACACAATTTATTACCAATAACAAGCGAGAACTGAAATATCGTTCAACAAATTCTAAGCGTTAAAAATTTAATAAAACCCCCGTTTGTTACTGAAACATTCCGTGCAGGGCAGCGACAGAGGTGGCCGTAGTTGGCCCAGCGCCAGCCATATTGGCCCATATAGGCGGACCCGCCGCCGCTAATTGCTTTTATAGCTGTGACGCAACACCGGCGAATATATTAAAATTTTCACTCAACTGTGTCTATTAAATGTAACGTTTATCATATACGCATGTCTATTATCTAACAAATTACATTTTCTGAAAACTTTAAAGCCTACATTTATGAAACATACACGATAACGACACGCACCCATTTCATAATATTTTATACTTGGAAAAAGTAACCGTGATCGCAAAAGATAAATCTTTTTCAATTGGATCTCTTAGTACACCAAATTCAATCGAAGAAAAGTAATGAAGATAATTATAGACTAGTGGTGAAACTGTATGAACTATCATGCAATTTCTAAGTATTTATCGTCCCGCCTCACAATATCATTTTTCTATTCTTTTTTTTACAAGGAGAAAATTTTATTATGTACATAATAGAGCGGGTTTTACCAACTTTATATTTATTTTCATTATATTCTCTCTCTCTCTTGTCGGTCCCTCATGTCTGAGGATCGTGGTCAGCATCAGGGTTGCATCTGGAGCGGTTGATTTGCCTCCACCGGTCTCTGTCCATGGCGTCTCTTACGACCGTGTAAAAAGTAGTGGCAGATGAGCTTTTGACTTGGTCTGTCCATCGTGTTGGTGAACGACCACGCGATCTTTTTCCCTCCGTGTTCCCAACCACTATCAGTCTCTCCAGATTTTCATGGCCTCTGCGTATCGTGTGGCCGAAGTATGACAAGATGCGTTGTTGGCATATGGTGGATAACCTGGTTTTAACCTGGTTTCATTATATTATGTTTCGTCAATTTCCACGTATTCAATAGACATGACTTCAAAACGATACCAACTGAAGCGCTGGAGGAGCAAATAAAAAGCAAGCGAACAGCTGCCGAAACTGGGCCGGCATGCAACCTATCATTTTACTTTTTCTGTCACGTTATAAAGGAATTGTATTTTTGACGTGACAACGTCTTATAATTCGATAGAGCCGGCTGCACGCACGAAAAAACATGACTCATGCGGCGTTACCTCGCTCTGAGGCGTTCCATGTGTAAGGCTTGAAGTGCAAGCGAAAGCGCGGAACGAGCGACAAAGAAGCACAATCGGACGTTGTCACGTTCAACTATCGTCAGTAAAACGACTTTACAGACAACCATTTTTTAAAACATACAGTAGTAATTAGCAATTACTTTTTGACTTGACAACGTCTTATAATTGATAGAGCCGGCTGCACGCACGAAAAAACATGACTCGTGCGGCGTTACCTCGCTCTGAGGTGTTTCATGTAAGGCTTGAAGTGCAAGCGAGAGCGCGGAACGAGCGACAAAGAAGCACAATCGGCTTTAAGACGTTGTCACGTTCAACTATCGTCAGTAAACCGACTTTACAGACAACCAATTTTTTAACTAGAAAAAAATACTATCCGTTCATTGTTTCGCTGCATAGATTAGGACTTCAATTTCAAGTATCCTCCTCTTATCATTAATTATGATTTATATGAATCAGAAAGTTTTTGAAACTTTGTTAGAATTTGAGACAGTCTATCGATTATTACGTTTTCACAACAACATAATATCATGTTCCGAGTATAAAACTGTTAAGTAATTTAACAATTTCATTCCAAGAAAATTGCAGCTTTAATTATATTGCGGATAAAATTATTATGCTGCTAAGATTGCAATGTTGGGCTTTATAATTTTATACCATATCATATTTTTTAATTAAAATCTCACATCTGTAGATAAAAAAGCACATCCTTATTTGAGTATCCCACACCAGTGTTTGAAAGGCGTCTGTTATATGGGGATTACCATTGAGTTTTATATTTAATTTCAAAATGGTGGAACAACAGCTCCGGCCGGCATTTCAATAACGGCCGTGAGCGCCTCTGTCCGATTCAATAGCTTTAATGGTCCTTTGTAATATTCCTCAAAAGCCCTGCTAATTTTGCGTTTTTTACCGTTTAATAAAGTATAATACTTGCATTGCTCCTTTGTTATTTCTCTATCAGTCTGGCTAGTGCTTGTTATGCATATTTTTTCTGTGTAAATCTCATTTTTGTGTAATAATTAAAGAATATTTCGCCTAGATAGATTTAACACTTTAAGTTAAAATAAATAATCTCTATTGTTATAAATGAAAACTTTTTTAAACTTAAAATTACAAATTTCGTTACTTTTTAAATCTTCAAGTTCTAATAGCGAAACTGTATTTAACCCTCAACTACCTGACCGGAGTCTCTCAGACTCCAGCAGTCTTATTTTTGTCTATATCTTTACAAGCAAGTGTCCTTGAACGGTGTACGTCCGTGTACCTTCACCCCTCTACCCGAAGTACCGCGCCTGCACTCGTCGAGGTCATACGCGCGTGCGCTGTGTTTTGGTGAGTAAAAAACTATGTCGTGGAGTCTGAGAGACTCCAGGTAGGTAGTTACGTGACTTTTTCATGAAACTTTTTTTTTTGTTTTAGTTCAAAATGACCTCGAATGATAAAAATATTGAGCGTTGGTTGGAGGAGGACCTTTCCTCGAATGAAGAAGAATGTTTTGATGAACAGTGCAGTGAACACGAGGAAGATATTGAAGAAAATTGTGTTCTTCCCTGTGATTCTGCATCGGATACAGAGATGCAGATGCAGGATGTAGTTATGAAGCACCTGAAAAGTTGGCAATACGCAAGTACTGCTTCACATGTGACCCGAAAAAAAAAAGGAAGACGCAGTACTTGTGTTTCATATGTAAGAAGCCTACATGCCTGCAGTGCTCCTACACGGCGTGCTCAATATGCCGGGAAAAATTGTAAAGTTTGAGCCTTGCAATTTTATAAAAAAAATTCTTTTTTGCCAAAAATTTGTGTCACATTATGTTGATTGGTTACTAAACTTTAAACAATTTATGAAGAGAGTCCCTAATTTTTGTTAGTTTTTTTAAAGATCTCATTTAATAAAAGTGTAAAACTTTTGAAAAAATTTTGCTTACTTTAAAAAAAAGTGTAGTTTTTAAGTATAAGCCATAAGGTTATATATATATTTTTTACTTTTAAGAAATAAAGAAGTATTCAAGCTATAACATGTTTCTTTTAATTTATTTTCATTTATAATAGTTTTTGTTTATTAAGAGTTCAAAGTATGGGAGTCTGAGAGACTCCAAGTAGGTAGTTACGTATAAGAAATTAGGGTCAGGTAGTAGAGGGTTAATATCACAAATAGATAATGGAAGACAATAATTCATTTTAATAAACCTCCAATTCTATTCCGAAATATGGTTAATATATTGCTCGGGCTTGTCAGGTCGGATATTAGGAGGGACTAGAGGTCCGGTAACGAGCTGCGGATCACAGGAACGGTTATTGCTTATCCCGGACCTGATCCCATACATTCCCGGGGCTTTCCGGAATCCCGGCAAAGCCCGCTTGCTCCCAACAAATTTCACAAAAACTTCATAAATATTTGTTGTAAGGAAAGTTCAAAATTCTCAAATGAACTTAGCGTAAAGTATTTAATTATGAATTTAATGATGGAAGCCAAACTTTTGATATTTGATGAAATCATAACGAAATAAATATACAGGGAAATAATTCTTCAATTTGCTTCATGGTTCTAATACCCATTAATGTTTTTAATAAATACATTTTGACGTGACAACGTCTTATAATTCGATAAAGCCGGCTGCACGCACGAAAAAACATGACGGCGTTACCTCGCTCTGACTCATCTGAGGCGTTCCATGTAAGGCTTGAAGTGCGAGCGAGAGCGCGGAACGAGCGACAAAGAAGCACAATCGGACGTTGTCTCGTTCAACTATCGTCAGTAAACCGACTTTACAGACAACCAATTTTTTTAACGTGACAACGTCTTATAATTCGATAGAGCCGGCTGCGCGCACGAAAAAACATGACTCATGCGGCGTTACCTCGCTCTGAGGCGTTCCATGTGAGGCTCGAAGTGCAAGCGAGAGCGCGGAACGAGCGGAAAAGAAGCACAATCGGACGTTGTCACGTTCAACTATCTTCAGTAAACCGACTTTACAGACAACCAATTTTTCAATAATTATCTATAACACTATGTGGTTAAATCAAGTACTTCTTATCTAATGTAATACTAGTTGTGCTCCGCAGTTTACCCGCATTTATAATATTGAAGTTAGGATGATATTATATTATTTAGTTGTGTTTGAAAGATAACTAAATAATTTATTTATTTTATTTTTACACTTTATTGTACAATACCAGTAATAAAAAACATATATAATTTAACATGGAGAACATGATCTATCTAGTAACAACTATGTTTATATCATATTTCAAATGTAGATAGTTTCTTCTAGAGTGAGCAACTCCCGGAAATGAACGAATCCTGCCAACGTCAACTTTGACTCCCTATCTACTTTTATTGTTATTAGTGGGTAGTATTTGCTATCAATACTATCTTCAATATTATATTCAAACGAAAGACCACGATTTAAAAGTCCTTCTGGAAGAAGTCTAATTGAATAAATAAAGGTTTAAGTTTGAAACACTATGTTTTACATCCTGTCAATATCAATTGTAAAATCTTCGAGAATTTTATTAATTCAGTCAAAATCATCCTATTATGGAAATGACATACATATAAGATCATTATTAGTCTGTCTGAGCACAGCGTCTCGTGCCGTGCATCTGTCCACCGAGATACATTATGCAGAGCCGTTTCCTCCGCTTTATGGTTTCCTGGTACCGATGTCTTGTAATTTATAGTTCGGTCGCATATTTTATGTGTAACCAATGTTCTATGTTAATAAAATAAAACATTTCTGTGGAACATGTGAGCAAATACTCTATGGCTCTTTAGTAGATAATCTCAAAGTTACTGGACTGATTGAAATACTGACATACGTCAATTATTACGCAATTAAAAGTATAAATAAATAAGTAAACCTTGAAAATAAACAGAGACATCTATATACATGGTATCTTGTAACGACTTAATAGAGTAAGATCCCAGAGCGATAAGACATAACTTATTTTCTAAAAGATGAAACTTTAAGTTCTCAGTAGTGTCTCATGTACTTTGTATACCTGCGTGTTTGTGAAGTTTGCCCAGTGACACCTGGGCAGGTACCAGGTGAGAAAGGTGACTAAAAATAAGAGTTACTTTACTTAAATTTAGATGGCTGATTTTTAGATATATTATATAGAATATCATTCTCAAATGGTATCGCAAGTATCAGACACTTTTCATGGACCAAAACTTTTGTCAGACGCTTTAAAGCTCCACCAAAAATAAATAAACTTTACTTATTTTTTAATGTCTGATTTTTTAATATGTTATCAAAATAACTATTACAAAATTATATTTAATCAGTCAGACAAATTGGAATGACCAAAAATCCACTAAACACAAAAAATATTCGGCCGTGAGTACGAACGCGAGAGCATTATGCATGCGTTTCAGAGCGAGTGTATATATATGTGTATAGATAGTAACCCGGATCTCCTTCTTTAACTCACATTCTGTTTCAGTCTACTGTGTATGTGCGCGCAATGTATAGTATACATTATACCGCGGCGAATGATGATTCCTATGACACTGACAGTTATTCTCAAGAGACAAACTTGTAATGGCGTCACCATTAAATTAGAAACGTATTGGAGGCGTCTAAAAATGGCATTTATTAATTTTTATGTAGCTTTATGCCATAACAATGATATTCCGTTGGAATTATAACCATTCTTAACATTTACGAGAAATTATATCAATCTGACTTTGCGTTTACGTCCTACAAAACTTACATCGTTGGCATTTATCGACTAGTGCGGAAAGTATCGATAAACCAATTTCGATAATGGAAACGAGTTCACATTTTTTCCATGCTTAAGCTTCAGTTCATTCACTATTGAATGGAACAGAAGATCGCAGCGTAATTAATTAATTCATTACCGCTCGCGTTAATTTACTTACCTATGATAATATAAGTATTTTAGACAAATTAAATGGGGGCTTCCATTTTCATGATAAAATAATATACACTGTGTTAAACGGGTTAAAAATTACGTGAAAATGATAAGGCGCATTTTTATGCTTTGGAAAACTTTCGTTTTACTTACCTACTTAATCTATGCTAAAAAACTTAAATTAATACAACAACAACATAATAGACGTCAAAAATTTTAGTTAAAATTAATTTTATAATATTTGTAAAAACATGTTTACCAACGTCGCTGAATGCAAATCACGCCTTTGCCTATAAAATAGTAAAGTATCGACACGACCCATCATACGAGCAATCACTAAGACGAACTGTCATAGGAATCATCATTCGCCGCGCCGGGTATAATGTATACTATACATTGCGCGCACATACACAGTAGACTGAAATAGAATGTGAGTTAAAGAAGGAGAACCGGGTTCCTACCTACTATCCTATACACATATATACATATACACTCGCTCTGAAACGCATGCATATTGCATAATGCTCTCGCGTTCGTACTCACGGCCGAATATTTTTTGTGTTTAGTGGATTTTTGGTCATTCCAATTTGTCTGACTAATTAAATATAATTTTGTAATAGTTATGTTGATAACATATTAAAAAATCAGACATTTAAAAATAAGTAAAGTTTATTTATTTTTGGAAGTGGAGCTTTAAAGCGTCTGACAAAAGTTTTGGTCCATGAAAAGTGTCTGATACTTGCGATACCATTTGAGAATGATATTCTATATAATATATCTAAAAATCAGCCATCTAAATTTAAGTAAAGTAACTCTTATTTTTAGTCACCTTTCTCACCTGGTACCTGCCCAGGTGTCACTGGGCAAACTTCACAAACACGCAGGTATACAAAGTACAGGAGACACTACTGAGAACTTAAAGTTTCATCTTTTAGAAAATAAGTTATGTCTTATCGCTCTGGGATCTTGGACTATAACTAAACCATATTGAAAAGCTTACCTGCTAACCACAATACCAACTGTAGAACTTGAAAAAATACTAAAAGAGCGCATATAAGCCGGGACTAGACTTAAAATATGAAGTTTCAGCAAGAACAGTCAGTCAGGCCGCAGTGAGGCAGGTCACGGAGCGCAATCAAACTGGGATTAGTGACAAAGAACGATCGATGCTGACGTATCGACATAATTCAATTTTATGGCGCTTAGGCGATCCTGTCAGCGTTTTATACCGGGAGCTTTATCGGCTATTTTGATTTATTGATCCATAAATAATGGAGTTATCAGCGTATTGTTACTTTTAAAACTGTTAACTTGACTTTCATGTGAGTGTATAAAAAAGTCGTACTTAAACAATTACATAGTATACCTTTTATATAGCCATTAAGTTAATAGTTAGGGTCACTTTTGCCCCAGTCGCAACACAAAATAAGAAGTAATTTAAATACAAGCGCACATGAGAAGCTAATCAACTCTTTGCAATTTGCCTTTTACAGGTGAAATATATTATGTATATAATATGTGTATTTTAAACATAGCACATAGATGTAAGAAAGAATTGCATATTATTATCAAATTTAATTTAAAAGTATTTCTCCGAACTGAAGTGTTCGGAAATATCGCTCTAAATATCTATATATTTAAGAATGTTAAAACACAAGTTTCAAAGTTGTAATTACATACTTTGTATCAGTTTCCTCCATTAAAATAACCCACGTGTGCAATATGATATAATGAAAAAATAATATAAACCTAAAATAACGTTCTCAATTGTAAATAGAATATATTTTAGCCACCTCGAGGGTAATAATTAGAACATTTGTATATTTCAGCGGGCCCATGGGTACGTAGCGGAGATAATTTCCATTGTAAAGCAAACAGAGGCCCGCCGGGAGCTCAGTATTTGGAAACTTCCAGAATGTTCGAGAATAGTTCAAGTTTTATTGATGGACGTTAACGGTTACGCATTGTTCTATCAAAGGATCAGCTGTAGACGTGATTATTTGTTGTGCCCTGCTTTTACTATTAGTTGCTTGGCCCACATTTTATCAGACAGAAATGATAACGAAATAAATAAAAAAATGCATCGAAAGTTCAGTACAGATAGGTTATGACTGAGCCGAAGGTACTGGGTTCAATTTTAGAAATAAAAATAATAGTCGATTTCGCAAATTTAAACATGCATCCCACAAGGGGACATGCGAATTCACTTTTTCTCAATTTAAATATAACTGAATAAACAAATAATTTTCGCTTTCCCACCAATTCAAGCTTAAACGATGTTTAAAGTGAGTCGCCTCAGAAGCAGCTGTCTACACTTCCCATACATTGCTTACATAATGAAGCGGCCATAATGCCTTGAGCCCAGAATTATACCCGCACTAAAGCGATCGTGTGTTACATTCAGTTAACTGTTAAACCTTCCCCTAACTACTCAGATATATAATATAAGCTATACTTTGTATCTAAATTCCTTGGTGGAGCAAGTTTCGTTTCATTTCAGCATTTCCATGCAGGGAACATAAAATTATAGAGATAAATTAACGACTTATTTGGATATATAGATATATAAGGACTTCCTTCTTTAATGTCACATTATTATTAATCGCATCATAAGTTATTGTACGAAAACTTTAAAAATTGACACACAATAACTATGCCAGCTTTGCATGATAAACAGCTGATTTATCTTTTAATGCTGTATAGTAGGTAGTGTAGGAAAGTTTTCTTTTGGCTAAGAACAATTTTTTTCCCACAATACTGAAGATCGAGTTCATTTTAATTGAAAATTACTATCTAGCGTGCAATCTGCTTTCCATGTCCCGTAGAGATTAAAGTAACTAATCGATGAATCAGATTCAAGCTCATAAAATAATAATAGAATTTTTAAAAGTTAAAAGCAATCGTTTCCATTAGTATACTAACTTTTAAAAACTGGTAGCTTTTTGAAGAAACTTCCGCACGGTAAAAGTTTAGAACATTGTAACATCTGCGGTTTTTGCTAACAAAGTAGATACGCAATTATGGAAAGCAAGAATCACGGAATAAACTAATCGTTTTTTATAACAACAAAAAACAAGATGAATAATTTAAATTAGAAGTATATTATTATAAGAATCGGCTAAAATGTAATGGGACTAAAATTGAAAAGACTACAAACATTTTCTCTGGTCGCTTTAAAGAATTTAAATAAACATCAAGTACTTTAATACTAACTCTGCCAAAACAGTAAATTTTAATAAGTACCCTTTTTATTCATGAATCTAACGCGTTAGTTTCCTGTGAGCATTTATCAACAATATACTTACCCATAGGGCTGTACCGTATATCGACATAACGGCGCATTTATCGATACTGCGGACCGACATGCTCCCGTATAATTCCACTATAAAACTACTCGTAAACAGTTATCGATATCGACACTACTTACGCAACTCATTTATTGCTATTGCGAGTGTATTCAAACGTTACTTATGCCCACTTTAAATCTTATATATAAAAATGAATCGCAAAATGTGTTGGTAAGCGCATAACTCGAGAACGGCTGAACCGATTTCGATAATTCTTTTTCTATTATATTCCTTGAAGTACGAGGATGGTTCTTATGTAGAGAAAACGTAAACATGTACCACGGGCGAAGCCGGGGCGGACCGCTAGTTTTCCATACACATTTACTAGAATAGGAAGTAAAACAATGTACAATTGCATTCGTAAAAGGTACTAAATGGTATAATAATTATTATTGGATGCCATACTTAAGAAAAGATCATTTTGTTAAATTCTAAGTTAAAGTTTTTGTTTTTTCAAGTCTATAGTTTTCAAATTTTATGTGTCGCAAATTTTATAAACAACAAGCTGCTTTGTAATTGTCATCACCCAAATAATTATAATACACAATTTATATTATGTAACATTAGTAAAAGGTTACTGAACCGATACACAGAAGCTATTTCAAACGTTGTCTAGTAATCCAAACTTACGAAATAACAATAGAAGTTTGTAATTCTCAACAGAGATACTCATACCGCAATCCCAAAATATCTGGAGTGAAATAAACACATATCCAAAGTAGTAAGAGCACTCATCGATAAATACTTAATACGGATATATTTCTTATATTCTTTCATCCAAAGTCTTGACCACTCCACCTCGGGCGTTTAATACACGTGTAACCCGTATATACAGCCTCTAAGAGTAACATTTCCAAGAAAATTTTATAAATCACTACGTAAATAAAATAAATTCTAATAATACTTAAAATATCACTTAATATAAATTATAATACGGTTCTCGTCAGGAAACAGAATAAGTTCACGAAAAACCTGTACAATTAATTGTTAAGGTCTAAAACGCTGGTCAAGTATATTTGTTCCCTATTCTCTGGAATAACCTTACATGCACGTTGACTAGAGAACAGTCTCCTCTATGGTCAGTTAAAAATAAACACCGGCGACAATACACATACTACATACTGAAACGATACTGCCTTACATATTATATACTTAAATACACATACTACATAGTGAAAGGACACTAGCCTTACGTACTTAATACAGCTCTAAATAAAAAAATATATATAGCTCTACATTATTAGATAGAGGCACAATCCAACACCCTCAGTTAGTACATAGTCCAATGGCGTGGTTTGTCAACACGTCGTAGTTCGTGTTAACTTATAATAATTGAGTGAAGCCCGTGATTAGCAGGCGCGTCACGTCGGGGCTCACTTGGCTCCGGTAATTAATCCCGCGGGACGCTCTTGCAAATCTGTTGATTTTCATTTTGGGAGCGTTCGAGCGACTTCTTGGAACTAGCGATTTGTACCAGCACTTGTTGTTTATACTGTATTTATATCGAATACTGAATTTTAATGTGCTATGATTGAAACCTGAATACAAAGTTCTAACAGCCGGCTTGAAGTCGATTATTATCTGAACAATTCTCTTTCGCTTCATTACCTCACTGAATGCTATAATGGTTGATTAAAAGCGTATACATATTTTAATATAAACATACGTATGTTACATCCAGTGCAGATATTATATTAATTACTTGCTAACGTAATGTGTTTTCGGTATCGAATCAGTAAAATATGAAATAATTTTTGTTAACAAACCAATACTTCACATTAATTGATATAGTTAAGGCATTGTATACGAAAATGATTCGCACAATTCATAGCAATACGGTCGAAAATCGTTTGATTTAATTAAACCCTTTGTTCCCCAGCCTACAGACCGTGTACAGATAAATTAGCTTAGATCTAGTGCGTCATAAACATTGCAACAAAGGGCTGTCACATACTGCGATGTTTTTATAATTAATAGTGTTAATATTGACTATGGAGAGAAGTGGAGGCTCAGCGCTTAGTGCATCGGCTCTTTTCATTAGAAAGTTTAGAATTTCGATCAGCGTATAAAATTTCTATATGAAAAATTCTATAAAAGTTCTATATGAATATGCTTTATCTTCATTAGTTTACAAGGTAATATCGATATAAATTTAATAATATACATATATACTTTAGGATATCCAATATCGCTTCACTTAATATAACAATTTCACTACGCATGAGTTATCAGACAGATGTATTACAAACTACTGAAATTATTTGTACAGCCTCCAATAACCGTACGTTTTAATTAAAATTTCCCATATCTCGTAATATCATCACCATATAATATTTCCCGATCGGCGCATTCATTGCGACGTATCGCATAAATCAACATAATGTCGTGCACAGCAGATATCAAAGCTTCGCGGTTATCACTACTCCCCCCCTCTGATGAACCGGCCGAACGCGACCTCCCCCCCGCCCTCACTCCAAACGATCCCGGAGGTGTGAGGCGCGTCGCTGCAGGATTGCAGGGCTCAAGCGACGCTGGCCGGTCGGCTGCCCCACTTTTTAATTACATGCATCATGCACGGGAGCAATTTTAAAAAGGATTTCGAGGTTTTTTACTGTAAGCAGAGGTCTTTGTTCGTGGATATTAAACGTATGGTGATCAATGGGGCTCGGCACGCGGCCGCCGCAAATAATGCCGCAGCTACCAGACATTCTATGCGCGACGCGTGACTGCTGTGCAACTTTTATAATTGACGAGGAAACACATTTCTATAATATAAAGTGAACGTTGTTATTTCAAGATGTATTTTATATACATTTAAGTACACAGAATATAAATTAAAGATTCTCTGCCTGATCAGCCATAATCTTTATTTGATTTCAGTTTAAAGGAAATTGAATAAATGTACTTCTGAGGAAAATATAATGAGGAGGTATTAAGCGGCAACAAAGAAAATTTTAATAAAATATCTACCTATACTATAGACTAAACTATAGATAAAACTATAGATAATAAACGAGTATAAGGCATAATTGAAATATTCCACGGAGCCAGGAAACTTACCTAGGAGCCCATTCACGACATCCGATACGATAAAAAATAATTAATCTAACCCAAAATGTGTATCATCATCATCACAACATATACTATGTTGTGATGATGAAACAAAGTCGCTTTCCCTGCCCCTATGTCCCTATGTCCCTATGTCCCTTTGTACGCTTAAATCTTTGAAACTACGCAACGGATTTTGATGCGGTTTTTTTAATAGATAGAGTGATTCAAGAGGAAGGTTTATATGTATAATAACATCCATTAAATAGTGGAGAAATACTGTTATTTTTGAGGTTTCTAATGCGATGTCGTAAATAATTACATTTTTTCCGCTTACATTGCAAACGCAGGCTGAACACTACGAGTTTTATCAAAATAATGTACTAAGTATTGTACACATTGAAAAGGTCTACAGAAAAGTCCGTGATGGTATATTATGTCTATCTCTTATGGATAACCCACAATAACTTTTTTTTGTCATTTACTTTTTACGACAAATAATGGCTAATTTTCGAAGCGATTTTAACCAATACAGCATTAATCCTTAACCAATTAAATACCTTGAATACATTGTTCATTTAATATAGTATAGATCTATATGGCGCTTTACACCGTATGATTTAAGTGAATATTTTCGAAGATATTACAGATTTAAAAATTGTGGGACGTAGCGTTTGCGGCGGTACCGGCCGGCCGCCCGGCTATATACTGTATACCCGTGCAAAGCCGGAGCGGTCCGCAATTTTTTTATATATGTTACCGGAAATGTATGTATACCGTTATTGTATACAATTCCTAAGAAATGTATGTAATTCCTAAAATCGCACGGAAATGTGTGAAATAAATTATTTTATACACATTTCCTAGGAAATCTATACATTTCCTAAATAGCTATCGGAAATGTAAAACATTTAAGATATTGATATGTCGCAGGCAAATTGTATATAATCTGGCCGTTTACAAATGGTCGGCATTTTGTAGTAACTATGCCGATAATTCGTAATCAGAAATTTTTGGTTTGGATAAGGGGGTGGGTACTACCTAACCTATTTCGTGTTTTTTTAAACTACACAGGAATAGGAGCCCCACGAAGTGGGGCTCCGTCGGCTCACGACCGTCTTTTTGTAGAATTTTGGAAAAAGACGAATTTTCGGCATATTAAAACAGCTAGCCGTAATGTAATACGGCGGATTATACAATCCGCCTGCGCCAAATATACGCGGGGACAGCGGGACGAAGGGACTGATTACTTGCCAAATGATTTGATTTTATAAGAATAAAATATATAAGTTGATTTTGTGATATTTACGTTAAAAGTTAGATAATTGATTTTTAAAATGTTAATTAGTAAGATAATAATATGAACATAATATTATTATAATTTTACGGTATGACTGTTACCCGATTGTATCAATAAGAGCTATAATAAAAAAAATAACAACGTGTTTTATTACAGAAAGCATTTACTTAACACATTTCCTAATACGATATTGGAATTGTATACAATTCCTAGGAAGATTATACATTTCCTAGGATACGCATGCATTAAATAGTTTTTTAAGCAATATTTTATACATTTCCTAAATGGTATCGGAATTGTACACATTTCCTAGGAATTGTATACAATTCCTTGATTTCATACATTTCCGGTAACATATACAGCGTTCACAGTTTTTCTGTAGTGTATTTAGTATCAGCATTGCACTCGTGCGAAGCCGGGGCGGGTCGCTAGTAATATATAAATACTTACTAGCTTTCCACCCGCGGCTTCACCCGTATTTTCAAAGAAAAACCCGCATAGTTCCCGTTGTCGTGGGATTTCCGGGATAAAACCTATCCCATGTAGTTATACAAGTTACCTTCTATATTTATGTGCTAAATTTTATTGTAATCGGTTCGGTAATATTTGCGTAAAAGAGTAACAAACATACATACACACATACACATACATCTTCACAAACTTTCGCATTTATAATATTACAGTAGGATAGGATAAACAATGTTCACACATTATCATATCGTGTATATTTATAACTAATAGCATACAAAAAAATATTTTAAATCATTTTCACAAATCAACTTTCAGAATCACTATCAGCAAATTTTTGTCTTAGTACACTCTCAATAATATTTTTAACCGACTTCCAAAAAACGAGGAGGTTATCAATTCGGCCGGTATAATTATTTTTTTTTTGTATGTATGTACACCGATTACTCCTAGGTTTCTTAACCGATTTACGTGATTCTTTTTTTATTTGATGCGGGATGGTGTCGAATTGGTCCCATAAAAATTTTATTCGGATAAACCCAGTAGTTTTTATTTTATGAGCATTTTTGTCTGTACTCGATGACTTCATTGAAATGTAGCAAGTAACTTTGATTCACTTCCCGGTAACCGATTGAGCTGAAGTTTTGTATACTTATGTAAATTGGATAGCGATGAAACATTATCATGACATAGAGCTGATTTGATGATGGAATCGGAAGGTGGCCTTAGGAACTCAGTAATATATTGACTCAATTATATCGAGATTGGGCTCGTTTGATTCGTGTTGAAAAATACACTAAAAAGTACTAAATAAAAATAACTGCGTTAAAAACAACCGACTTCATAAACAGAAAAGTAAAAAATAAAAAAAGATTTGATATTATTAATTACTACATATTATTTAGATGTGCTATTTACTAAAAAGGTTTGATGTCGGTGCACGGGCTTAATACTAAGTGCTTAGTGTTTGGCACCGACTTGTTTGTTTTTAACGCAGTTATTTTTATAGTACTTTATTTATTTATTTATTTATTATTATAATTAAAACGGTATTGCACCAATTACATTACTTATAAAAAATTACATAAATTATATTACAAAAAATAAAATTAAATTAAATCAAATTACAAATTACATATAAAAAGAAAAACAATAAATTAATATAATACAACAACGAGCCCCATCCATCCGCGAACAGATCGCATTCGGGGTTGTTATTGAGGAGAGCATTGAGCGCAGTGAGAGCGCGTGGAATTGGTGATAAGGCTCGGGCTGTAGTGTGAGCCGGCGGTATAGCAAAGAGCACATGCTTGCGCGCTCGACAGTAATTATCAGGCACAAATAATTTACACACCTCATCACTCAAATCAATAGTGTCAATTTTGCCACGCAGAATCTTGCAGACAAAGGCTAATTGATTGTATTTCCTACGTGTCTCCAATGAGTTGTACCCAAGACAGCCTAGCAAAAACATTGTCGGATATAAATAGGGATAGTACCCAAATTGATGCTTGAACAGGAATCGAAGGAAAGCCTTTTGGATTTTTTCGAGCATCAGGGTATATTTTCCCTCGTGTGTGTTCCATACACAAGAACTAGTCTCCAACTTGCTGCGGACCAGGGCTCCATATACAAGCCCTATGGCGCGTCCGGTTCGTTCTTTTAATGGATGTATTTTTGATCTTGTAATCAAAGTGTATCGGGTGCCTCCACGACCGAAGGTCATCACAAAGCATTTCTCTATGTTAAATTCCAATTTGTTTCTAATGCTCCATTCATAAATAGCATCGATGTCATGTTGAAGAGCTAAGCAATCTAACTCAGACCCGATTTCCAAATACAATATACAGTACAATTCGTTGTTAAAGTATTGTTGTCGAGTTTCATTACAAACAAAACAAATGAATAAAAGGTTTAAATGAAAACTGATTACGTGAATTCTGATAACGTTTCGCCAAAATATTCACCTTTCAATCAATCATACTTTCGTATCGTATTTTTTCTACTACAATGTATCAAAAAAAACCACCCGCCTGGGTGGCTTTAATTTACATAATATAGCGATACGATAAAATATCGCGTCGTATAAAAAGCTTCGGTATAGTTCTTCAATGATGATCTTAGACGTTAATCGCGTAAATTGCTAGAATACTTTTGCATGAGTGATTTGAATAATTAACATCTGCGATAATTAGCAACAAACCTGCCATCTTGACTGCTCCAAGTGATAGAATATTGGAGAATAATTATATTAGAATTCTAGCGCGGTGTCAGAGTGTTCAACATGCTCGGCGTCTAGACGTCGGTTAATATAATTTAACCTGTATATTGTGTAATACCATTAATATAGAACAGTTGCTGGGGGCTAAGGTATTGCCTAGAATATATCTCAAAGCTTGTTTTGAATCCAAAATCAGCGCTATTTCATATTTACCAGGAGGTGGATAATGGACTTATTCATTATTCAATATACAATAAAATTTTTAATATATACACATGCGAAATACATAATTTTAAATGAAGATTTTTACTATTGGGTCCCGGTTTTGGGTCAGTCGTAAAAGAATCAATCACGCATTTTGTGTTTTTCCTCAAACACTTCACGCAATAAAATCTATAAAACTTTTAGCTTTTACAGGTCGCCAATGTACAGAAACAAAACTGCTACTGACGCAGATGAGTAAAGAGTCTCTTACCCTTCCAATAAATATAACTTCAATTAGATTACAATTCTATCAACTCATTCGGTTCATGCAGATTTTCGAATAGCAAAACTTCAAAGTCCTAATTAGTTGGGGTTAGATGCCGAACATCCGGATAAATAAGTTAGTCGATCAGTCGCTGCTCGCTAATGAACGCCAGAGATCCCCATCGGCTGAGCGAGCGCCAGAGGACACATTTACATACATACGAGCCTTTCATGTCGCCGACTACCTGGCGTGTCCATTTTTATACGTCACGAATCTATGAATATTTTTCATTACATTTTAATTAATGTAAAGTATGTGATTTTATTTGCATATCTTGTATAGTGTTTATAATATACTTCATCTTAAAAAGTAATAAAAATAACTGCGTTAAAAACAACCGACTTCAAAAACAGAAAAGTAAAAATTAAAAAAAAATTGATATTATTAATTACTACATATTATTTAGATGTGCTATTTACTAAAAAGATTTGATGTCGGTGCACGGGCTTAATACTAATTGCTTAGTGTTTGGCACCGACTTCAAACCTATGTCATGATAATGTTTCATCGCTATCCAATTTACATACGTATATAAAATTTCAGCTCAATCGGTTACCGGGAAGTGAATCAAAGTTACTTGCTACATTTCAATTAAGTCATCGAGTACAGACAAAAATGCTCATAAAATAAAAACTACTGGGCCTATCCAAATAAAATTTTTATGGGACCAATTCGACACCATGCCGCTTCGAACAAAAATCACGAAAATCGGTTAAGAAACCTAGGAGTAATCGGTGTACATACATACAAAAAAAATTATACCGGCCGAATTGATAACCTCCTCGTTTTTTTTGAAGTCGGTTAATTAACGGTTAACGTTTTACCATCGCATTAATTAAATCGTGATTAAATAACATTGTCCCCAACCTCATTAATTTGTTATACAAAATAATTCACGTTCACTCAATTAATTGGTCAAAGAAGCGCTTATAAAAAAAGAGCCTTTTATTGTAAAGCTATTGCATAGCTTCTATCGCGGGCCTTGAGCGCGGCGACCGAATCCAGAAATTCCGTAACGAAAAACCTCACGCTCCCCACTCCGACGGGCACGGAGGTGTGGGTTGATGGCATGCTATGCAATAGCTTTACCGTGGCAGTCCCCGAGTGCCACACGTCTTTTTTATATTAACGACAATGTAACATACACCTCAAACTAACCTTGTACTTATCGTTAACGACAATGTTCCCGTACACATCAAACTTACCTCCTACAATCATTTGCTGTAACCACAAATGCAATCGTGTGACAATGGACACACGAGTGAGTTTCCATTATCACATTTATAGCCAGCCATTAATGGTTGCAACCAGCGTGCAGCAGCTACAGAGACGTCAAGATATAGCTCAGAAGATAGATGATACGTAATACCGGTAATCGATATGAATTAGTGTGAAGCTAGACCAGTTATGGTATATAGGATTACATGTTGTGACGCTGACTCTTTAGACTATAAGGTTATCAATATAGTTATGTACCTACTTGTTTGTTTCATTATATCATTACTTACATTCTTATTTTATCGAATTTTACTTTTAAGCTATTGCATAGCTTCTATCGCGGGCCTTGAGCGCGGGGACCGAATCGAGAAATTCCGTAACGAAAAAACCTCACGCTCCCCACTCCGACGGGCTCGGAGGTGTGGCTTGAAGGCATGCTAATTGCTATGCAATAGCTTTACCGCGGCAGTCCCCGAGTGCCACACGTCTTTTTACTTGATAGTAATTCGGGTATGTGTTTCTCACATGCATAACATAAAACATTAAAATAATGTTGCGATTGTATAAAAATGTTGTGTGGTTTTATGAAACCACGGTAAAAGTGAAACTTAGGCACAAAATTATCGTATTTGTACGATAATTATCGTACGGTTCGACCGTCACGCGACATGCGCTACACAGACCAAAAAGTTTGAGACGATGTAATAAAAGTTTCACTTTAATAATATATATTCCTTCCTTTTTACATTATTTAATTGATACTTCTCAAGGACAGTACAGATACAATGCTACCGCTTCTGTTCAGTTATTAAATTCTAAATACCGATAGCTATTGGAAAATACCCCCTCACTAATTACTGAGTCCCTCGTCAAGAATTGTAAAATTCATGTTTGCTAAGTATTTCGTAAAAGTATATAATATGAGGTCCCTACAACAAGAAAATTATTGTGTGAAAATAACATAAGTTTGATGTTACATTATATTACGATAATTATGTTTTTATTCAAAACACGTTTAATGGTTGTCAAGTTCTCTGTATTTCAGTTTTGTTTGATAAAGAATGGTTAGATGCGAAATTGTGTAAATAAAGATCCATGAAAATATTCCGCTTTAAACAGCCACACAACAGCCATTTGTAAAAACGAAAATTTTATTTACATTGTATAAATTGTAACTTATTTAAAAAGAGCAACTACCAGAGATTCTGTCAGGAACTTATTTGAATAAAATGTTACAAGTCTATTTCAGAAAAGATCTCTTTGGCTTTGAGTTTTCTTTTCTACGTCAAAATAATTATTAATGTCGTTAAGTATGAGATTTATTTATATACTAGACTAGCTGTGCCGCGTGGTTTCACCCGCGTAGCTCTGCTCCTGTTAGTCTTAGCGTGATGATATTATAGCCGATAGGCTAACATCATCACGCTAAGACTAACAGGAAAGGCTATAGCCTTCCTCGATAAATGGGCTATCTAACACCGAAAGAATTTTTCAAATCGGACCAGTAGTTCCCGAGATTAGCGCGTTCAAACAAACTCTTCAGCTTTATAATATTAGTATAGATGTGCGGTCCGGCTCCGTACGGTAATGCTGCATTTTTTATAACTTTTCGCAATTTTCTTTTCTGATAGGAATTTGCTAAATTTATTTCAAAATTCCAAGGAACCTGAGTACGTGTTACAATGGACACGCTCCATGGAAGTCGGTATAATCGCCTTTATAGCTCGCCATAAGGCTGCTCTAACGATGCGCCGTCAGTCGCTAACGCCTGAAGACGAACAGATATACCGTTATCGTAGATAATGTTATGACTGAATTAAATCCCAAATTGCCTGGGTAGTGGGTACACTAGCTGCATCCCGCAACTTACTCTCCTGGTGAATATTCGGTTTATAGAGCCCCTAAATATATTTTACTACCTTTGTGAAATTGTGTTTTGTATATATTTCATTTTTTCTACGTTTAAATTATCGGTGCATACTTGGTGGTCTAAAACTTACTAAATGGACTAAATTATGCCGTACAATAACTGTCATAGTACAAGTGCGTATCTATAATTTCTGTCTTTTCCGAACCCACACATAAAAATTCCCGCCAAATTTCCACATGACTAGTTAAAACCGAGAATGTGACATTCCATTCCATTGTCGGTAATTAGTTGAGGAGAGTCACTCGAACGGGCCCCGCGACGTGACGTCACAATGGGCCCTCCTCCGTGAATTACTGTGTAATTGTGGGGCGCGAACAATGTTTAGGAAGGCTTAGCAGATTGTGTTAAGAGCAGTTGAGTGGAAAAATATGGATTTTTTGAATGGAAAGCTGTAAGATGTGCTGCTGCTTTTAACTGAAAAGGAAAGATTATGTTTGTGAATAGTCCTGGCTGGTTGCATTTTGTTTTTATCATAATATGAACGTCGACTTAAATCGAGAGTACAAAAAAGAAAAAGTGCGTGTATGCTGAGCACACATGCCAGAAGTAAAACTTCTTTGGCAAGATTCAAAGATACCAAAATCGTCTCCACTCCATGACGTGACTGTATTGCCATGACGCGACCTTAAAATTTTACTCGCAACGCGCCTAAAGAAGTTTCACTTCAAAAATAAAAATTAATAACTTCAAAGTAATGCCATTGTAACTACTTGCCAATTAATCATGAACGAAAAAACAAAGCGGGTACACTAAAAGGAAAACTTCAACGTTTCCAAAAGTATGTCAAAAGGATATAAGGACACGTTTAGTGGGTGAATGACCACTCGGATAGTACTTTAGCAATACGTGACGCCGAACAATGGACACTTTCGGATAATCGCCAAAGAATATATCCTGTACTGGTCATCTTTTTACCACACACAAACTTATATAATGACAACAATCTATAGACCTCCCAAAGATTTGCACTCCCAAAAACAAAAGTCAACTCAAAAAATCTTTAGGTATAGAAACAACAGAAAACTTTTACTTTTATGATTATTATTCTAGAGTAGGTTAGGTATATTATTTTTTGTAAAATATGTTTATCAATATCCTTTTAAATTTGGCATCGTTGAAACCTAGAGAAAATATTTTTTTTACGTTTTGGTTTATATTTTAATCCGCCTTTAATTCTGGTAACACAAAATTTCAATGAAACAATTTTATTATTTTGAATATCAGTAAAATGTAGCGAAATACAAATGAACCCAACAAATAAAAAACCGTTTCATTTTAAAACACGTATGTATTTATATTCAAAAATATCAGCTTCCGTATCATATCGGTAGTATATATTTATTTGGGTTCATTTAACAGACTTACCGATGAGTGTAAGCAGTAAGGTGGCAAGACTTCCAATCAGCGCCATACCGGCACCACCTGGACAAAGAGAACCAGTCAGATAGATACTTATAAAGAAGAATAAAAAAGAAAAGGTTAAAAAAAATCGAAGGATTTAATAATAATAAAATGGTGAATATTAAGAGCTTCTCCCATATTTTCACTTTTCTATCACATAAATTGAATTAAAAGTAAACTTAGCTTCGATTACGTAAACATTATAATCTCAGGTTATATTTCAGTATTTCAAATTATGCTCCTGTTGCGCTAGTTATTGGAAACACAATACCTTTAGAAGCCTTGACGTAAATTGAAAACAAATTAGTCAGGAAAGTCAGATGCAGCTTTGTACACTGTTTTCTGTACTTATTTTGCACCCCATTTTGGTAACTTAATTATTTAATGTCAGTTATTAAAACATGTAGAGTATGATAGAGTCACCCGCAATAAAATTCATTTTATAATAATATATGCCCGCAATCAGCGCGAGAGAACTAACTTCCCAGATGATTGCTCCTTAATTATACCTTGGAAATCATTTGTCAAAACAACTCATTCCAAAATACATTAATCAAGTATCACACGAGGTTACATACCCCAGAACTATCGCCCCGAAGCGTGAACGTGACGCGAGTGAACCCGCGTTATTGATTTCAAATTATAATCCACTCATTTGCATAATTTGAACAGATTTACCGAGTCGGAACATGATTAATTCGCAAACACGTCCAATCATATTGTAATTATTGCAAAGTATTGATATATTTTAATGTAAATGTTGAATTTCGTATCGAAAATATTGAGGCTGGTGGTCTGGCCGTGTTTCACAGGCTTAAATGCATGCGATAAAATATAAAAGATTTTTAATATCATGGCGAATTTTTAACACATCAAAATAATATATACGAGAAATATTCTGTGGGAATTAAACTTTTGGATGGAAAATTGAAACTTTAATATTTTATAAAAACTATTGCAATGAATTCGTGCAGTGATAGACACTGGCTGCAATCAAAAGATAAGGGATGCAAAATAAGACCAACGTGCAAAATAAAGTATAGGTGGACAAGAAATTTTAGTCAGACCTTCAGATTGTAAATAACAAAGATAACAATATTCTATGTATGATAGTAAATAGTTTGCTAGTCCCCATTGATGTAGACCATATTTATGCCAAGTGAATTGGATCTATCTATATGAAAAATTATTTAATTGTACGACCTGTAGCGCTCTTATTAATTTTTCACTAAACCTAACTAATCTTAACGTTACCAAACGTATATTTGATATATCATCATTCTTTAATATCGTTCATTGTATCAAGTATTCGAGGCTAACATAAAATACCATCATTGTTACGATTTTAAATATTTTTTGTTTATAAAAGCTTTGTGAACCTCTTATAGAAAAAACGAACCGATTAATAAATTTTTATGTTGTCTAAAAATAAACCTATTTTATTTTCCGTTATTATTGGAATAAACTTAAAACATCTATTAAAAGTGCGTGATCATAAAGCCATAGGCAGTAGTCGGAATATGCAAAACTCTCCATGAACTTCATGATTCAGGATCACAATTTTGCTGACAAATGCTTTTCAAAAACTATACTAAGATCTGCTTACTAAACTGAAATAACTATAATATCATAGCAACGCTTAGCTGTCCGTGGCAGGCTCGTATCACCGCGCATTCTTTATGACGCTTTTGTTCTGAAACTCATTTACTCGTACGTACACACACCGCAATAAGCGGAAAATTAAAAATCTCATCAAGTACAGTTGGAAAAAAAGTTTATTTGTAGCGCAAAATATTACATGCCTAGCGTTCCCATTGTTGAGAGAATATTTAGAAATTATACCTATATTGCGTTTGCGTGCAGCTTTCCTTTTGTTTAGCTATGCTTTTATTTCTATCAGAGGAAGACATAATATAATCATAAGTTGGAGAAGTATTATTATAATGTGACATTTTATCCACTGTGTTGATTTTTATCACATCGAATATTATTTAATGACAAAGAAGAGTTTTACGCGCGTTAAACTGAGTCTCAAAGTTTCTGCATCGTTTCGTTGGGTTGAAGACAAACTTTTCTTTGTTTTGTGTTAGTATAGCAGTGTTATGAACTTACTACAACTACACTTACATAAAACATAATAATATAATAAAGGGTATATATTTTATATTGTGAACTTTATTAAATTTATATTATAATACCGTTATATTATAAAACTGAAGGAAATTATTCAATGCGAAAATCAACTACCCGTTTTTAGAATCAACAGACAAAACGTTGTACAATCCATTGTATTGTATAAGTTCTTGGTATACAGTTATAGATAAAATTCTCAGAACATTTTCATTGTGATAGAAATATTTACTTTTTCATAGTTTTGCTTATTTTAAAACGGAATTTATTGTGCGAATAAGTTCAGATTAACCTGATACTAAAACTAATAAAACTTTAGTTATTTATATTTCACGGAATAACTGCGTGCTTATATCGAGATTATAAATTTATTTGTTGTTTATAATATTATTAAGTTTAAAATAAGTTATTATTACTTGACCGATTTCTAAAACTATAATCGTGGCAAAACTTAACTAGAGTTTGAAGTATTATTCCGATGAAATATAAATTGAAACAAAATCAATTAAACTTACAATCCTCCCGCCGCTCAAGTCCTAAATTGTAACATTCCACACTTCACAAACTATTCGAACAATACACTCGTAGCGATCGGCTACGAGGAGCTCGTAGCACGGTAGCACCGTAGCGACCGCGGCCGGCCGCGTTGCCAACAGAAATGGCGGGACACCGCTACGTGTCACAGACTATGCAAACAGACCACCGCATTATCAGTACAACAACTATGCTACTGGAATTCCTAAGCAAGTTTAATGTGTGGCGTATTTTATTATGCATTCGCTTGTTTGGACGTAATTGAATGTGAGACTACGCTTTGAACTAACTCGCCTTCATTTCATAACAGTTATGCATACAGCTATAGTTTAATTTGTTTTTGGGAGATAAACAGAAATCTTTTAAATTACTTTTTTCATTTATAATCTCGAAATTGGTGTAATTGTAAAAATGTATAATGCCATTCCACTGTTTATCAGGATCAATGACTTTAAAAATACACAACAAACTCTACATAATTATACGAAGAAATGTCTACATCTTTTGATAGCATTTTCTGTGATAAATGTCTTGAAACAAAGAAACTAAACGCACAAGCGATAAAATAAACTTAGTTGCTAGTTGTTGTCTATTATAAGCCGGTATCAATGTCTCAGTTAAAGATGACAAGCGACACTCAGTAGGAAGTGTAAGAAGTCGTTGGAGGCACGTGCGCCGCGCCACAGAATAACTCGTAAAACTTGCAGATGCGCCACTTAAATACTTTTACGTATCCATCGTTAACTTTACGACTTGCCTATTAAATTAGCGTTGTCTGTTTATGATCCTTTAATGGTCTCATTTAATCGTTTTATGTAGCGACTTAAACTGGTATTGGACATTTTTTTACATATAATTTTACAAACAAGCTTTTTTATAACAAGTTTGTAACTGTGATCAGAGCGAGCGTCTTATAACATGAAACTTTAAGGTTTGCTTGACAAATCAATTGGAATTGGATAATTGCATGAATTGATTGTATGGCTATTTACTCAAATAACGAAAACATATTAATTATACTTGGTGTACCTACCCCAATGTTATTTGATTCGACGTTAAGTCATATCCTTGCAGAGGTCAATACATTGTTGGTATTTAACTGCCCCAAAGGCACGTCTACAGTTTAATCTACACGTCGAGTGTCTGCCGGAGATACGGGCGACCAAGCCGACTCGAACCAGCGGCTGGCGGCTAGTTAAGCTCGACACCGAAGATTTGTTCAATTCTTCGAGAAATTTCAACTACAATACTTTAACATTGGAAACCTGCTTTATATCAAAGATATTCTATTTTTATTTTCTGTACATTTCTCTTTTATTAAATTGCAGTATCGTTTCTGTTAAAAGATATGTGATAAAAGACTTTATATTTCTAACTAAACGACAATTTTTTTCTTTTGATTATGGCTGTGGAAAGAAAAGCATGGATAAGTGCAATTTTTTTATTAACTTTTCGAAAAAACTATTGTTAAAAAAGAAACAATACTTACGTTCCAGTATCAGTACCATCGATTCGGACATGATCCAGATGGGAACAATTTAGTTCTTTCTAAAAATATTCAATCTGCAAGTAAGTCGAGATTGCAATTGTTTAGTTACTCACGATCGTTTAAAAATAGGCCGGGATTGAATTAAGTGAATTATAAATGAGATTTAGTGCAGGCATTGCAGCCGTCGCCTTGCATGATTGATAAACAAGTGAAAGAGCTAGTTTTCAAACATAGTTTTGTTAAAGTAGGTAGGAGCAACGACGTCATGGGCAGAAATATTGTATTACATAATATACATTTCATTAATTTTGTTCGTTCTGATTGGTCTACTATTCTTATGTTCAAAATAATATTCTGGCTATATCTATACATATAATAAATCTGTAGAAGGGTCATTTCTGTACATTGAAAATATTGAAAAAATAAATAGCAGGGGGTGTTACTGGATCGATACCAAACCCAAAAATGTGATTAAAAAAATTTTTGTCTGTCTGTCTGTCTGTATGTGAAGACATCACGTGAAAACTACCGGTTCGATTTCGATGAAACTTGGTATAATTATACCTTATTATCCTGGGCGTAAAATAGGATACTTTTTAACCTGGAAAAATACGTAGAAAAAAAAAATCTTAATTTTTCAGTTTTATCCATAGACGTTGTTCTGTAGAACCGCGAACACGTTGCGTATTATTATAGGCCTAGCCGTATTTGGGTCCAATAGATATTTATAAGATGTCAGTGTCAGAGTTACTCAAAATGGAGAAATAAACCATCCACGCGAAGACCGACATCCGCGCGGACGGAGTCGCGGGCGGAAGCTAGTATAAAATATAATTAAACCGAATTTGTATAAACGACTAAAATTAATGTAACAAGCTATATCTTAGTATCATTGTTATAATCAATTTGTTAGTTTCCTGCTTACAATATAACGATTTACACCCAATAAAGGATTACAAGAATTCGTCAACAAACCTTTTTTAATTGGAAATTGATTAAACCATTCCTAATTTTAGAGCGTTTCCAACGACTGTAGGGCAGAGGAGAATTTGTAGGAATCTCTTAAATGAAATTCCGGAGTACACGAGCGAAGCAGTCCCACGATCTGCTAATGAGAACAAACCGTGGTTTGTTCCTTGTGTCGTATGGAGGCAATTATTTACCGTGTTATGCGATATTTTATAGCAGTAATTTCAAAATAGTTGCACCTACATTCATTAGAGATGTACATTGAACAACTACTATGTGCTACATTATGTCGACAAATTTTACTTTACATTTCGCCACATTCTTAGTTTTCTTCATTCTATTATTTTGTGTAGGTTTATATTCAAGAAAATATTATATGTATAATGCCCTTGCATGTTTATTTTCCAGAACATACAACAATTGTTTTTGTTTTGTTTAAAGTAGTTGTATAATTTAATATTGCAACATAAGTTCACTCTACTATTGATTGTAATATTATGAAAGGATAAAAAGTAGAGCCACGGGTTTACATAATGTCATCACAATACTGTAATGTGTAATTAAATACGTATTCATAACATTGAATGCATCAGACACAAAAATATGAACAATGGTTATTTTTCAATAAAAAAAACTTTCAAATTGATAAACCTTTAATACGCTTACATGGGATTAAATTTGTACATCTATGTAAACGTTCACAATAGCTGGATGAATTTTGACCTGCACAGAAGTACATTTGTGGTCCAACCACGAGCTATAAGCCGCATCTAGTCAATATTCAATCGCATCTCGATGACGGATGCCGGCAAACGAGATAGATTGCATACAATCATTGAATTTCGGTAAACCAAGGCACATAACTTATATTTATATAAATTATTTTCGTGACGAGATTTGAGAAAAGACATAATATGTATGAGGTAAAGCTATATACAGGTAAATTAGCTTGGAGAAATTTTTGCATATGTAGTGGTGTGTATATTACTCAGATCTTAGAGCGCGTTTCCACTATATCGTTCTGGCCTATACAAAAATGTTTCGATCTCCTAACATTACTATTTAATTTTATACTTATTCCTAGCAACACTTTTGTTTTCAATAAAAACAAGTTTTTATTTGAAAGAAAATGGTTTTGACTTTATAAAAAAAAATATATCATTCAATTTCACGTACTTGAGCAAACGACAAGGCGACTACCGTGAAACAATAAAATATCGTGTCCATAATAATTTGTTTCATAATTAATATTTGACCATAATAATTACGAAACAAAACAAATAAATAAATCGTCACTTGATAGTGGAAAGTGGAAACACGCACAAAACCAGAATAAACCAGTTTACGCTGTCCGCAGGTGCCACGTGCAGTCGTTTGGTACCGTTAGAACATAAAGCACACATTTAATTCAAAAATTATAATTATTACGTAGTTTAATTGTTAAATTTTGTATTTGTTGATTGTTGTTATTATTTGTTATTATTGTTATAATATTTGTTGAAGGGTTTAATTTGTGTGTAAGTGTTGTAACTTTATATTGTTTATGGGAGACATGCATAGAGTATATATATATTATCATATTGTGTACAAGCCGGCGCATTCTTTTTCTTAATCAGAGCGCATTCTAAATTTCAATTTCAAAATTAGAATTCTGATTGGTTTTGTTTTTGGTCGATTTGGTCTAAATTTAAAACTTATATAAAAAATTAGTTCAGAGAGCCTATTACAGTATTAAGGAATATATGGACGATAAAAACCCATGGAGGGTTGTCGCGTAAAAACCACAGGACAGTTCTTTGGCATATTACTATAATATAATATGATGTTACATATATGTTTTGTAAAATTAAAACTGACATGATTAAAAAGAGCAACTATGGAGTTTCTTGCCGGTTCTTCTCCGTAGATACTGCTTTCCGAATCGGTGGTAAATGTTAAAAATATGTACCTAATGACGTTTCAAAAGTGCTTCTAGAAGAAGTCTAATTGAATAAATAAATGTTTGATTTTTGAGTTTTGAATTAAAATTAAAAAGAGAATCTTGGAACTGTTTAAATTGTGTACTAAAGTTAGTAAATTAAACTTGTAACGCGCTGTACCTAATGTTCAAACGTAGCCCGGGGTGGGCCCCTTCTCCTTCCCCCCCCCGCCTCAGCACCGCGCACCCCGCTCGCCGCAGTGGCCGGCGCGGGCCGCATAGTTATCTAGAATGTTCCCTTGCGTAGTCGCCGCAGCGCGCACGCCGTTGTTAATCGTATATTTCGATAATTGTAAGAACAATGTTATAATATGTCTTTGTTAATTTATATCTTAATAACATATTGTGTTAAAGTTAATAAAGTACTTTCAACCAAATAATGTTATAAGTGGCGCCCAACTTGCGGCCGCGAACCAGTTTAAACAAGTTCGTGCCGGTCGACCGCTAACGGTTTTCTTTGTTCCTGTGTTCCTGTTCTCTGGTGCCTACGTAAAGAGCGAAGATGCCTCCACGTAAAGTACGAACGGACACAAAGGCAAGTGACGCTGACGCGCAGTCCAGCTCGGATGAAGATACCACAAGACCTTCGCCAGTGCTCATGTCTGGTGACCAGCTGACTTCATTTCTTACCGCCTTCGCGAAGACTCAGGCGGAAGCAAATCGGCAGCTCGTCGAATCCCTCATGGCATCGCACGCGGCAGGTGGGTTTCCCGCGCCGACGCCCTCACCGACACCGTCGTCGATTAACAAAACAGGGAACATGTCCAAGTGTACGGCACGCTTCGATGGTTCGAACCGTGATCCGGAAGTCGTAGAAGCCTTCATCGACTCCGTCGAGATGTACAAAGAGTGTGCAGTGGTTACCGATGACCTTGCGCTTCGTGGTCTCCCGATGCTGCTCCATGGCGAGGCTGCAGTATGGTGGAGAGGGATCCGGACGGAGGTGTCCTCGTGGTCCGAAGCCGTCAGACGACTACGAAGTATGTATGGTACTCCGTGTCCTGCTCATAAGCTATATCGGAAGATATTCGCTAACGAACAAAGTGAAGAACTCGCGGACTCCTTCATCATACGTATACGAGGCATGATTGCTAAGTTTCCTTACGTATTACCTGAAGAAGCTAAGATAGATATGATATACGGATTATTACATAAACGTATTCGTAAGCGATTACCTCGAGGTACGGTTAGCAGTATTGAGTCGCTAATCGACAAAGCTCGAGATATAGAAGAATCCATTACGGAAAGTTCCAGTGCAAGTACTTCATCGCAGCCGGCGCCGGCGGGATCGACGCGCGAGCGGCACGTGCGGGAGGCCGGTACGCGGCCGCCGCGCGCCGCCGCTGCGGCCGCCGCCTCGGGCGTCAATTTGGCGGGAAACGGTGTGACGTCCCCGTCGCTCAGTGGTGCTCAGCAATCGATCGCGCGTTCGCAGGTTCAATCCGTACGTAATATTATGTGTAACGAAGTGCAAAGTGTCGCTAAAAATAATATCGCGAGTGAAAAGTTATTCTGTGCGTATTGCAAAGGTCGAGGTCATACGCGTGATTTGTGCCCAAAGAAAGACTCTAAATATAAATATAATCTATCGTCTAGTGATAATAAGTCTAGCCTTGTTTGTTATGGTTGTGGTGAAAAAGGGTATGTACGAACAAATTGTCCAACATGCAAAAATAATATTGTATCGAGTTTGACTTGTAATATTAATAGTAATTCAAATGAACCACAACGTAATATGTTTTATTCAATAACTGAGACGCGGGATTGTTGTAATGTTAGTACGTCGAATAATACCATCACGCGGGACCGCCCTATTTTGAATATTGAGATTTTTGGTTTTTGCGGATCAGCGCTTATAGATACTGCCGCCCGGCGTAGTATCGCGGGTTCATCACTGTATGCACTATTGTTACGTCTAAATGTTAAATTTAAATCGCAGACTATGTCGATTAGATTGGCTGATGGTAGTATTCGTACGAATAATGTATTGTTAACATGTGTTAATGTGAATTGTATGTCTTTGTGTATTCCTGTTGAATTTGTTGTGTTTCCCGATGCGTCAAATAACGAAACGCTATTAGGGATAGATTTTATTACTAAATCTAAGTTGGTCTTGAATTTTTCTTCCATGACATGGTATACAGCTGATCGGCCTCAGTTCATTCACCCCCTACTGACGGAGAGTTCTCGCGAGGTGGTGGATTGTGCCTCTCTCAACCTACTGAGGGAAGATGAGGGCGCTTTGTTGACTGAGGAGGAGCGTGGTGGTTTGCAGAATCTTTTATGTGAGTATTCAGATATTTTCGATATAGTCGGAGAGCCGACTCCATTTGCGGAACATCACATCGATACAGGCGACCATCCGCCTATTGCTTTGCCCCCGTATCGCGTTACGCCTGCCAAGAAGGAGATCATGCGCGCCGAGTTGGACAAGATGTTGGCAGAGGACGTGATCGAGGAATGCGAATCCGCCTGGGCAGCACCATGTGTCTTGGTACCAAAACGTAATGGTACGTATAGGTTTTGTGTCGACTACCGAAAGTTGAACGCGGTCACCAAGACGGATGCCTACCCTATGCCGCGTATTGACGAGCTCTTACAGTCGACCAAGAAGGGTTGTGTAATGAGTTCTCTGGATCTTCGCAGTGGGTACTGGCAGGTGGGTACCGCCGATCGTGACAAAACGGCGTTCGTCACGCCTTTCGGTACGTACCGCTTCAAACGTATGCCGTTTGGCCTTAAGAATTCGCCAGCGACGTTTCAGAGGCTTATAGATCGTTTCCGATCAGGGTCTACTCTTGGCGGTAAGACTATTTTAGGTTATTTGGATGATCTTTTGGTGATTTCGGAAGACCTGGAGTCCCACCTAGCAGATCTGCGTGCTGTATTCGAGCGTCTCCGTGTGTTCAAGCTTCGAGCAAACCGAGAGAAGTGTGTGTTTGCCAGAGACCGACTCAAATACCTTGGGCACGTGATATCTCGTGATGGTATATCACCAGACCAAGAGAAGGTAAGTGCTGTTATAGAAATGAAGGAACCGACAAACCTGCAGCAACTTCGCACCTTCCTCCAAACCTGCTCATGGTTCCGCAAGTTTATCCCAGAGTTCGCCAAGGTGGCTGAACCACTTACTCGCTTAACAAAAAAGTCTCAGGCGTGGGTATGGAATTTGGAGCAAGTTAAGTCTTTTGAAACTCTTAAGAAACTCCTGACCACGGCCCCTATTCTTGTTCAAGCAGATTATACGAAACCATTCGTATTGCGGACTGACGCCAGTAATTATGCACTCGGCGCAGCCTTACTCCAGGGGGAGTCACCGAATCAGGAACATCCAATTGAATATGCCAGCCGTCTGCTCACTCCAGCCGAGCAGAATTATTCCACCACGGAGAGGGAGGCCCTCGCAGTGGTGTGGGCAGTAGAACGATTCCGAGGTTACATCGATGGTCACCAGGTCAAAGTGATAACAGATCACCAACCCTTGAAATGGCTTTTCACTCTCAAGTCCCCAAGTGGCAGATTAGTACGTTGGGCCTTGAAGTTGCAATCTTTCGACCTGCATATCGACTATGCCCCAGGGAAGGTTAATGTACTTGCCGATACGCTCAGTCGTCCCGTGAAATCAGATGGTCCTGCATCTGAATCGGCTATCTGTCCTGTTGTTGTTGATGTACCGCGCTGGAATGCAACCTCCACCCGTGATGCGCAGTTAGCTGATCCGGAAGTTGCAAAGATCATCCAAGACCTCGAAGGTAAGGATGAACTTAATATAAATCGCTGGTCTGAGAGAGGCTATCTCCTGAATCAAGGTGTTTTGTATCGGTATGTACCTGATACTGATTCCGAGGAGCCTCAGCTCGTCGTACCGGAGAGCCTGCGGAAAGAAGTCATGATCGAATGTCATGACTCGCCTACCGCCGCTCATGGTGGTATTGATAGAACAATACACCGTATCTCGCAACGTTTCTATTTTCCTGGGATGAGACGGTTTGTGACCGAGTATCTGAAGACCTGCATCGAGTGTCAACGCTACAAGCCATCAACCCTCAAACCAGCCGGCTTGCTTCAAACTCCTGTCCCGTCTCAAAGGTTTGAAACTATCGCAACTGATCTTTTTGGTCCGTTGCCTAAAGGACCCCAAGGTGAGAGATGGATCCTCATAGTGGAGGACACCGCTAGTAAGTGGGTGGAAGTCTTCGCTCTCACCGAAGCCACAGCAGAGATGTGTGCTAAAACTCTGGTCAATGAGGTATTTATGAGATTTGGTCTTCCTAAACGGATGATTTCTGATAACGGAGTGCAATTTGTGGCAGACGTTATGCAGAAGGCGATGTTTGTTCTAGGTGTCAAACAGAGTCTGGTGCCGCTATATCATCCCGAGGCGAATCCCGTTGAGCGGAAAAATAGGGATCTAAAGGCTCAGCTCGCCATCTTAGTGGAAGGTCGCCATCAAACTTGGCCAGAGGTACTACCGTTTGTACGGTTTGCTTTCAATAGCTCAGTAACTAAGTCTACGGATCATACTCCAGCTTACCTGACTTTCGGTCGTGAGCTACGGTCACCCATTACTGCTCAGGCAGACCTAAGAGCAGTCGTGGAATCCGAGAACTTTGTTCCCCAAATTACGCCTTACCTGCTCAAGCTCGCAGATAGCGTCTCAGCAGCCAAAGAGACTCTAGAGCGGCAACAAGATGTCCGTAAGACATATGCCGATAAGGGTCGGACGTCTACCCATGACTACCTGGAAGGAGACTTAGTCCTAATGCGGACCCACACGCTCAGTGATGCCGAAAAAGGGAGTCACCTCGAAGTTTAATCCAAAACGAGATGGACCGTACGTCGTTTCTAAAAAGGTGAGTCCTACTACCTACCTCCTAGCTCATGATAAGACGGGAGAAATCTTCGGTAAGTATCATGTGTCAGATTTGCGTCCTTACCATGCTAGGGAGGGTGAATGTCCTGAGCCGATTATGCCTAAACGTAATAGAGGTCGCCCACGGAAGGTGACCTAACTGCAGCGCGCTTGTCATTTTGTTTGACCTCTCGGGAGACCCTTCCCTGGTCAAAAGGGGGAGAGTGTAACGCGCTGTACCTAATGTTCAAACGTAGCCCGGGGTGGGCCCCTTCTCCTTCCCCCCCCCGCCTCAGCACCGCGCACCCCGCTCGCCGCAGTGGCCGGCGCGGGCCGCATAGTTATCTAGAATGTTCCCTTGCGTAGTCGCCGCAGCGCGCACGCCGTTGTTAATCGTATATTTCGATAATTGTAAGAACAATGTTATAATATGTCTTTGTTAATTTATATCTTAATAACATATTGTGTTAAAGTTAATAAAGTACTTTCAACCAAATAATGTTATAAACTTTAAATGTCGTTTCTTTTTCAGGTTAGTAAATTTTTCATTTTAGTAACATTGTTAATGTAAAAGTTATACGTATGTTAAATGTGCAAATATTAAAATAAAGTCTCATCTTTTTCAGAGGAGAAACACATATAGTTTAATTTAAAATCCCAAATATATATATATATATATATATATAATAAAAACTAAAAATAAAATGTTGTTTTTTTTTATTTGCTGACCATACACTACTACAAACGCAAAAATTTCTCCAAGATAATTTACCTGTACCGGCCTCATATACATACAGACACACTCTAAATCACTGAACTGAAAAATATCATTTGCATCGTATTATTATCGCGTATTATGAAATGGATATTTTAGAAATTGATAATATTACAGACACTTAACAATTATTAAGTTAAGTGTATCACGTTATAGAATTTTTAATAAGTGAGGGTCACTTTCCTTGGAATATAATAAATAGTTCAGCTTACCAGGTAATTTATGTTAATTTATGTTATGATATTAAATATTTTTCTATTAAACTCTCAAATAAATTTCCCTAATAATAATTAGTTCATGGCGTATTCATCCTCCAACTAGGATTTCGTACTAATTCAAGCCGCTGCCACTCCACGGGGCTCACCGCATTGCACTCCGATATTGAAAGCGAATATGAATATAAGCAGTAAATGGAATCAATGGTTATCTATTAGAGGCCGGTAATCCTCTTTGTGAATAGCAATCAGCTGGCGAGCTCTTAATCAGCTCTTTATCAATTTCCATTCAGTATTAATTGCCGCGGTATTATTGGCTCGAATCGATTTAATGGAAATTGTTATATTTATTTTTAATTAAATTTATATGAATATATTGTCATAAATTCACTGTTTGTTATTCGAGATGAGTGATGTATGATTAATACTTTGTTAAAACATACTGTTTTAAGTATTGCGGATGAATCATGTTTATTTTTCTTGACAGACGATAGAAGGTGATGTCGCTGTAACCGCGCGCTGAATTAATTCGAATGAATTTTAGTCTCATGCGATATTGCGAAGAGTTCGCGAGCGAAGCGAACATAAAACTTCTCTCACATAGTAATCACGAATATTTTAATGCAACAAAATCTTTAATGCCCTGTACAAATGAATCAAATTCTTCACCTCAAAACGAATGACCCTTGAGAACACAATTGTTCGCAGTCGCTTAGTCCAGTAACGGGATTGTGAACATCTCATACAAGCCAATTAATTAAAGCCTCTTACATCCTGCAGGCTTCCGGAGACATATCGGGAGACTTTGACACGCGTATACTTTGTAGTGTACAAGTGTTAGGGCATATAAATAAACGTTTTTTTCTTTCTTTCTTTCTTTCTTTCATATTGGAATTACCTTTCATTACATGATAATTATTATTAATAGAGAAATAATACGAAAAAAATTGAAGTAAAGTTCTTAAGTTGAAGTATAATATGTAAGTAGTCTAGAAAATGATTTTCCGACTGGTGTTACCCTGTGTTACCTAATTGCTTTGTAATTATTTTTTCATGAAATATTATTTTTAGATATTAAGTTCTTAACATTATCTTTCTTTTTATTATTTTTTTTAATCTAGGTGTAAATTGTTTTTTTTTTTAAACAGACAGTATTTTAATTTATTTATATGAACACAAATTCAAAATCTGGCTTTAGATAAGGTTTAAATCTTGACGTGAAATAATATATAGAGAGAAGTAAGCCCGAGGATACTAAATCTGAGAACTTATTGTCGCATGAATCAAGTCTAATATGCAGGATACATTCCAAGCTGCAGATGTTGATCTTACCACCTAAAATCCTACTACTGACAACATAACTGAAGCAGATTTTCATTATTATCTCTGTAATATTGATTGGTATACTTTGCATAATATAGTCTACTTTTCATCGATAAATAGCAAATGAATGATTAAAACTAGTGCAACGATATCTTTAAAGCGTTATTTAATTTATCTTAAATTCTTCGCCCGTGCGCTTCATGTACGTAGTAACCAAAGTTAACCCTCTCATTAATTGATTATAAACTTATAAGTGAATCATGTAAGTTGGTGACGGTCGTGACTTGTGTCCAATGTGTGAACCATTTGTAGCTTTTAACAGCTTTTGCTAATCTTGTCGCCTTGGTATGTTTTATGGTCATGTATTGACTAGCAAGCTGCTGCGAGTTCACTTTTAAACGTTCATCAACAATGACTTAGAAAAAATGTCGATTGAATATCGTCGTATAATTTCTGATCAATTCATAGAAAGTCCCGTTAATATCGGTTCTGTCAATGCAAACATAATATTATTATTATGTATGGATAAATGGAAATGCAGCCCGTACGGGTACTGAAAAAATATTATTTGTTACTTGGTAGTAGAAAAAGCGAACATATTGTGATAACATAAGTCTATTTTAAAATTACAGACAAACACTGATTATCATTTAGAACTTTTATGTCATGAATGTAAGCAAAGATAATTATTATCTGCCTTTATTTCGTCACAATCCTTTCATTTTACTTTGGTTGTAAGTGTAGTAGACCGTAACTATAGTTTAACTTAAAACTAGTATAATTATTACAAGCGCATTAAGGATGGAATCACCGTCAAAATTATCATCCATTATAATCATCAGGCCTTACATATTCTTCCTACAGAAACAGGTCTCCTGTAAGGCTTCAGGGCGATCCACGAGCTCTCCAAGTGCTAGTGCCTACATATCACGTCATGTCATATTTTTTATTTTTGAACGCGCCGCCTTTGTCACATATTGTCCTCGTCGATTGGAGCAGTAATAAAATGAGAAATCAAACAAAGTTTTCCACGCTCGACTCAACTTTCAAAGTATGATTGATGGAGGAAAAGCACGACTAGGTCTAAGAATATGAAATAGATTCAGTTGTATAAATATTATGTAATGTAACTTTAAATTTCAATAAGATCTTGTCAACTGAAAACTCAAAAAAATTGAACAAAAATAGCAATTTCAAGTCGTAAACAATTTAACTTGCCTTAATCTATTCGTTACACGAAGCGAAAGAGACAGATGCAGTTAATCCTCGCAGATGCATTCGTGCGAGCGGGAGGGGTATATGGCTTACTGTTTGAATGTTGGCTGAGGGCTTAACAAGTTAGTTAATAAGGGAGTGAAGAAATCCATTTAAATTTGGCCAGTTTGTGGATCGATTAACATGTTTAAATTTCAAAGAATTTAATATTAAGAACTAGCTGTGCCCTGCGGTTTTACCGCAGGCCTCAGTGCTCCACTCCTTTTGGTCTTAGCGTATTGATATATTATGGCCTATAGCCTTCCTCGATTAATGGGCTATCTAACACCGATAGAATTTTTGAAATCGGACCAGTAGTTCCTGAGATTAGCGCGTTGAAACAAACAAACTCTTCAGCTTTATAATATTAGTATAGATGTACTTTCTTACATAATTAGGAATTCATAACATAAATGCAATCAAACTTATTCCCTCCAAACTAACACAGCGTAAATAGATTAAAAATACATTGATAGGGTTTGTAAATCTTTATCCCCCCCCCGCTCCGCGCCGCGAATGTGAACGGACGTGTTCCAGTGCTAGCTGAGATTAAAAATTTGTTTCAATGGGAATAAGTGCAATTTTATCATTTTAAGTTGTGTCAAAACTTTTATAAGTGATTGGACTGTAGTCGAAAGTTAAATGTTATCAGTAGACAGTGCTTGAAGTGGTATTTTCAAAGTTTGGAATCTGTGACGGTTGATATTAATTTGCTGCAGTGCAGTGTGGGTTTGATCTTGAATCAACGACTTGTTAGAAACCGGTTTGATTGAATTGGTTCGCACGTATCATAAGACTTACTATTTCGCAAACTGTGATAGTGTCGTATTGGGTGAGCGAGCTAGGACTTGGACTATTAATTGATGTCTACCAGTGAACTCAAGATCGTATCCGAGTGGTTCCAAGTTGTGTTATTATTTATTTTTTTTTTTCTTTTTTTGTTAAACACCTAATTATACAGTTTGGCTCAAGTTAATTGAGAACTTTTGGTCTACTGGGAAGATATATTTTATTTTATTACAATTTTAATAATAATAAATTATGTCGGTTCAACGATCACCTCCCGGATTGAAATTAAAAACCACCCCGTTGTTATATGGATCTGACTCAGCATTAAATAAATGTAAGGAAACGAATACAGAAAATTTTCCAAGTAGCACAAAACGACAAAAACGCACTTTTATGGAGTACTCTGAAAATTCTGAACAATTTATGTCAGAAATAAAAAACATGTTTTCAGAAATGAAAGCACAACAAGAAGAAAAATTTGAATCATTAAAAAGCTCCATAAACTTATTAGTGTCCCAAAACCAAGACATCATGAAATCTGTTGATTTTATGTCCACTCAGTATGATGAATTATTAAATAAATTTAACGCTCTTGAAAGGGAAAATCTTCAATATAAAAAACAAATATGTGCACTAGAAAAAAATAATTTGGAAAATCCAAAAGTGCACGCCTCATAATTTTTTTTTAATAAATATTTATTAATTATTATTTTTGTTTATTTAATAACAATTAAACCACATCGAATCAGACCCTGAAAAATGAAAGGGTTCTATTCCTGAGCATACTCAAGCGTAAGAGAAAAAAAAAGACTCGATTAGTAAAGTATTTCGGTCGCTATCGTGTTAACAAGAAAAAGGATCCGCACATACAGACACACGGACGTCCAAGACAGAACTTTTTTAAACTGTTTTTTAACTAGTTTAAATAACAAAAATGACATCAAAAATATCATGAACGTTAAAAATAGTGTTTTTTCTTAATATGTGTGTGTATGTATTATCTTACAAGTGCAATGTATGATACATAAAGACATTTTAAGTTTGAAAAATCAGATGTTTTGCGCGAAGTGACAGTAGTACCCACCTCAACGCTTCGCTTATGAGGCGTGCAAAAGACTCGATTAGTAAAGTATTTCGGTCGCTATCGTGTTAACAAGAAAAAGGATCCGCACATACAGACACACGGACGTCCAAGACAGAACTTTTTTAAACTGTTTTTTAACTAGTTTAAATAACAAAAATGACATCAAAAATATCATGAACGTTAAAAATAGTGTTTTTTCTTAATATGTGTATGTATTATCTTACAAGTGCAATGTATGATACATAAAGACATTTTAAGTTTGAAAAATCAGATGTTTTGCGCGAAGTGACAGTAGTACCCACCTCAACGCTTCGCTTATGAGGCGTGCAAAAGTTCAATAAATAAATGTAATTTTTATTCTCTACTATATTTATAAGGCGTGTAAAACTAAATTATGAGACGTGCAAAAATTTGAAAAAAAAAAAATTATGAGGCGTGCAAAATAATTTCATTATCATAAAAACGCAGTTCTTGACATTTGTTTGATTCATTGATTAATTATTTTTCGACGCTCATGGGTTTTTTAAGTCAAATCAAATTTCTTAATAATTAAATCGAAAATCGTTTTTTTATGAGTCAATAAATTTATTTTGTCTAATTTGCACTGGTTGTTTTCAAACAAGTTAATTTGTTAGAAATCCGCTAAATGCTATTGTTGAGAACTACTACTTTGGTTAATTATCCGATAAATTACTTCCGGTAAGTTGGTAAAATAAGTAATATACTACGATAGCCAGACATTCTCGACAAAAATCTGACAATCAGTAGTTTCGGTCAAGTTGATGAAATCTGAGACCTCTGAGACTTATTCACTTATTCAAAGAAAAGGTTATTTAGGAAATTTTGGAACCGCGATATCTTTGGAACGCATAGTTCGATTTTGACGCGCTTGACGGCATTCGACGCAGGTTTTCAAGCACAAAAATAGTATTTCTTACAAAAAAAAAGACGGGTTGCACTCCGGGAGTGCCGGCAGAAGTGAAAACTTGATTAAGGACGCTATTACGTATTTTTACAAAAACACGCTGTTTTACGGTACCATTTTAACTTAAAGCAATTACACGTGAGAACATAGTAATATCTTAATTTAAAGATAATATATTCAGCTCTACGTTCATCTTATAAAAATTGTACGACGTCATACAAAATTGTCGCTGAAATAAGTTTTTCCCATCACAATAAACGCATAAAATGAAAAAAAATGGGGTCTAAAACGGTACAATTTTAGGAAAATTAAGAGCCTTTTTTTTTTTTTTTTTTTTTTCAAGTGGGGAAATCTTGCGTAAGTTATGTCGGATTCCTACCGACCAAAACCCCACCGTGTACCAACGCGCTGCTTTAGACGGGATGCGGGTACACATTCGCAATCTTCCGCATAAAATTAAGAGCCTAATCTATCTTCTTAACTATTGAGGGATATAATATTATAGTCCTTTATATATGGTGTAATTTTTATGAATCTAAATCAAAATTTTATTTCAATTATGAGCTAAATTAAAAATACTTGTCGATTTCTTCATACATTTTGTTCTCGCGGTTCGTCAGACCACGCTCAGAAGCGCTCTTGGAAGGACGGGTGTATCGCTCGGCGCTCCTCGTGCCAAAAATAAAAACGAAATAAAAAAGATTATTGTGCGTGCACTGTCTTTTTCGTGATTTGAAATATTTAATACTATAAAAGAGTAAACTGTATAAGTTTCATATTCCAATTATTTCTAATTTAAAATTATGTTTTAAAAATTACCTTGCCTGAGATCCTCTTTTTTATGGGTTGTTGAATAGATTGGTGGGGTAAAACAATTCAAGATGGCGTCGACGAAAATTTGACTTTTTTTCGTGATGGGTGTCATTTTCATAGTTTTTGGGGTAGCTATTAACGAATATGAGGTCAAAACTGAAATCCAAGATGGCGCCGACGAAAATTGTACATCTTTTCGTCATGGGTGTCATTTTCATGGTTTTTGGGGTAGCTATTAACCAATATGAGGTCAAAACTAAAATCCAAGATGGCGCCGACGAAAAATTTGACATCTTTTCGTCATGGGTGACATTTTCATGGTTTTGGGGTAGCTATTAACGAATATGAGGTCAAAACTATAATCCAAGATGGCGCTGACGAAAATTTGACTTTTTTTCGTGATGGGTGTCATTTTCATGGTTTTTGGGGTAGCTATTAACGAATATGAGGTCAAAACTAAAATCCAAGATTGTCGTCGAATTTCAAGATCGCGTCATGGTAATACTGTCGCGTTATGGAGCAAGGCGGCGATTTTGGTATCTATGAATCTCGCCAAAGAAGTTTCACTCCTGACACGTTTTCTCGGCACACACGTTCTTTTTTATTTTATTCTCTTCGTTTAAATGTTTTAGATAAACTTTATTTTAAATAAAGTTTAGCGAATATATTCAAAGTTAATAATATCTGTCAGAATATTAACATGATTGCCACAGAGTTGCGTTTTATATTACATTTCTAAATAATTATGTATTTCAATGTTCTTTAAAATAGTGTTCTTTAAAATTGTTTTTTTTAAGACTTTCTACAAAACTGTAGTTGTTAACGTTTTTGTTATTTTATTTAAGTTTACTTTAAAGGAGTAAGAAAAATATACCTAATTATCGACGGTTACATTGGGGATTTGGTAATAGCTGTCTCAAAAACCTTGAAAATGACACCCATGATGAAAAGATGTAAAATTTTCGTCGGCGCCATCTTCGATTTTAGTTTTGACCTCATATTGGTTAATAGCTACCCCAAAAACCATGAAAATGACACCCGTGTCGAAAAGATGTAAAATTTTCGTCGGCGCCATATTGAATTTTAGTTTTGACCTCATATTGGTTAATAGATACCCCAATAACCATGAAAATGACACCCATGACGAAAATATGTAAAATTTTCGTCGGCGCCATCTTGGATTTTAGTTTTGACCTCATATTGGTTAATAGCTACCCCAATAACCATGAAAATGACACCCATGACGAAAATGTGTAAAATTTTCGTCGGCGCCATCTTGAATTTTAATTTTGACCTCATATTGTTTAATAGCTACCCCAAAAACCATGAAAATGACACCCATGACGAAAAGATGTAAATTTTTTGTCGGCGCCATCTTGGATTTTAGTTTTGACCTCATATTCGTTAATAGCTACCCCAAAAACCATGAAAATGACACCCATCACGAAAAAAAGTCAAATTTTCATCAGCGCCATCTTGGATTATAGTTTTGACCTCATATTCGTTAATAGCTACCCCAAAAACCATGAAAATGACACCCATGACGAAAAGATTTCAAATTTTCGTCGGCGCCATCTTGGATTTTAGTTTTGACCTCATATTGGTTAATAGCTACCCCAAAAACCACCCACATTTGCAAATGTGTTTGCTACTTAGGAAAAGTTCAGATTTAAAGATATAAGTAGGTAATGTGACGAATTTAATTTATTTCATTCCGACTGTTTCTCGGAATAACATACATTTACTAAGAATTGCATACAATGCCGGTTTTAATATATTGCCGGTAACATAATATTATGTATGATAATAATTCTTAAAAAAGTATTTTATACATTTCTTAAAAAGCTTCGATATTGTATACAATAATACAATTCATATTCAAATTGTTGTAAAATAGTCACACTTTTTTAAGTTGGTTGAATACACTAAAATACTAATAAGGATCGTACCTACTAATAAAAGTAACAAAATGAATTTTTAAAGTTTCCCGTAATCTTCTGGAATCAATTTCAATAAAAATATAAAAATTCACTTCAAAAAAAAAAAAAAAAAAAAACATCCGTCTTACGCTTTTTCGATCAGCCACGTGTCCTGACACGAGTTTTTTTTTGTTTATTTAATAACAATTAAACCACATCGAATCAGACCCTGAAAAATGAAAGGGTTCTATTCCTGAGCATACTCAAGCGTAAGAGAAAAAAAAAGACTCGATTAGTAAAGTATTTCGGTCGCTATCGTGTTAACAAGAAAAAGGATCCGCACATACAGACACACGGACGTCCAAGACAGAACTTTTTTAAACTGTTTTTTAACTAGTTTAAATAACAAAAATGACATCAAAAATATCATGAACGTTAAAAATAGTGTTTTTTCTTAATATGTGTGTGTATGTATTATCTTACAAGTGCAATGTATGATACATAAAGACATTTTAAGTTTGAAAAATCAGATGTTTTGCGCGAAGCGACAGTAGTACCCACCTCAACGCTTCGCTTATGAGGCGTGCAAAATGGATCTAATGGAGAGAACTTCACTCAGTTCTAAAATAGAAATACGCAATATTCCACAAACAAGTGACACCAAACAAAACATGATGCATACTATTAAAAGTGTATGTACAACTTTGTGTCCCGAGAATCCGTTGGTGGATTTAGAAGTAAAAGAAATCTATAGGTCTAAGTCTGACGCTTTGATAGTTGACTTTATTACCACTGGCAGAAAAGAAACTATCTTAAATGCATATAAAAGTTTTAATAAATCACGCCGCCTTACTAAACAACCACTACTCAATACACAGGATATTAAGCTTCCAGGACCGACATATCCGATATACATCTCTGAGGTTCTGTCGGGTAAAGCACGTCAACTTCACTACATGACCAGACAGCTTGTGAAAAATAAAAAGATAATTAGCACATGGACTTCCTTCGGAAAAGTGTATATTAAAATAAAAGACGGTCAGATGCCATTACGTATCGCGGAGGAATCCGACTTGCAAAAGTTATCATTGTGACTAGATTTAATCATCTTTATGCATGTTTTGTTGTTAATTATAATATTATGTTCGTTTTATTATGTTTTTATAGTTAAAGTTAGTATTATGTGCAACTCTATTATTTGTATTGTAATTTATAATGGATATATTATAGAATTTTACTTTTATATACAAATAATTAACTTTACTTACACACTTCTCTACAAAATATTATTCAAGATAAAAACGTTCACTCAACTATATACATATACACAGCCACACATTTTTTACATTTCACATAGAACATGCACCAAAGCTAGCCTAAAGTTACTTTTACGACAAATTCGATAATTCCGGAATTGAATCAATCCATCAAAGTCTCGATACCTTTGCTAAAGCCAAATCCCTTACATGCGATATTGAAGACATGAAAACTGTCCTACCATTAGGCAAACGAACCTTAAAAATATTCTCTCAAAATATAAGAAGTATACAATTTAACATGCCTAATCTACAGGTTTTATTGTATAGATCGGGCATAGATTGGGACGTAATTATTCTCTCTGAATGTTGGCTTCGGTCGTCACATAATATACCCCTTTTAGAGGGTTACAGACATATATGCACAACCATCCATCAAACCCAAAATGAAGGCGTTGTTATTTACTATAAAAACCGGTATGAAGTAATGGTGGATGAGCCTCATTTAGTTGATGCTAATTGTTTGTGCCTAAAATTTAGTAACGAGATTTGTATTTTAGGTCTTTATCGCCCTCCAGGTCAACGTAATACTACTAATTTTATTAATTCTTTAGATACACTACTGACTAAATTAAATAACTATAAAACAATAGTAATTGGTGGAGATATCAACATTGACATAGGTCCCAATAGTACCGATAAGCGCTCTTTTGAATATTTAAATATTCTGGCGTATCATTGTATACTACCCGCTCATACTTTACCCACCCGCCAACACACATGTCTAGATCATTTTATGGTCAAAACAAAATTGGATACCACATGTTGTGTAGCTAACTCATCTGTGACTGATCATGAAAGTGTTGCTATAACTGTTAATTTGCAGACTAAACTTAACTTTAATTTATCAACCATAAAAAGAATTAATTATACCGAATTAGATAAAACTATCAATAAAATGAACTTTCAGTCAGTAATAGAGTACAGCGACGTAAATTTAGCATCAGACCACTTCGTCACACTTTTAAATAATGCCATATTAGAAAACTCGTCCATTGTTAAAGTACCTAACAAAAAGAGGATTCATAAGCCATGGATTACTACAGGCCTACTGAGATGTATACGCAATAGGGACAAATTGTATAAAAAACTAAAAAAGAAACCTGATGATGAATCACTTAAATTAATCTACAAAAGATATAGGAATTTCTGCAATGCCCTACTAAAGAAGCAAAAAAGTATCTACGAAAAACAAGAAATTGAAAAAACTAAAAATAATAATAAAAAATTGTGGGATGTCATTAAAAATATATGTAACACAAATAAAAGATCAGAGTCCGCTTCAGCGCTAATTGATAAGAACAACCCGAAAAATAGTGTTGATCATGTTAACAGTTACTTTATAGGTGTTGGGAAAACTTTGGCGGAGAAGATTATCAGTAACCATAATAAACCTGACATTTATGAGAATGTACACTCTCAAATATCCAAATCGTTTGTCCTGCTTCCAACTGATGTTACAGAGATTGAGCATATCATTATGGATCTAAGAGAAGATGCTGCGGTGGGAATTGATGACATATCAGGCAAAATCATAAAACGTTACATCAAAGTAATTTCGCTCCCACTTTCACACATCTGTAACTTATCGTTTACCACCGGTATTTTTCCACAGGCTTTTAAGACTGCACTAGTTAAACCAATCCACAAAGGTGGAGATATAGACTCTATTACGAATTACCGGCCAATTTCTATTCTCCCCACTCTGTCTAAGATCTTGGAACGCTTGATCAATAAACGCCTGATGAACTTTTTAGAGTCTAATGAATTACTTTCACCAGGACAATATGGCTTTCGGTCAGGTAGGTCGACTGACGATGCTGTTCACGAACTAACCAATAACATTGTTTGCAATTTGGATAAGAAAAAGAAATGTATTGTGGTTTTCCTTGACCTAGCCAAGGCCTTTGACACCGTATCAATACCACTCTTGTTACTTAAGTTAGAAAGGATCGGTGTCAGAGGCCTTCCATTACAATTACTGGGAGATTACTTAAAACATAGAAAGCAGCGTGTAAAAATAGACAATTGGGTTAGCGATGAACTACTTGTGCAGTACGGTGTCCCTCAGGGTAGTGTTCTTGGACCTAGCTTATTTCTTGTGTATTTAAACGATTTATGCCAACTTCAACTGGACCATGGTAAAATACTGTCTTTTGCAGATGACACAGCACTTTTGTTCACGGGTGACTCATGGACAGAAGTGTTTCAAAGTACACAAAAGGGCTTTGATCAGATTTGTGAGTGGCTAAAATGTAATGTTTTAACGTTAAATGTGGATAAGACTAAATATATTGCCTTTGCATCAAAAAAAAATCTTCTTCCTCCTGTAAGTTACAAAATTACCTCACATACATGCACACCTATGACTAACCTTACCTGCTCTTGTCCTCCTATTCAAAGAACTGACACTATCAAATATCTTGGAGTTTACTTGGATCAAACTCTCACATTTAAGCCTCACATTGAAATTTTAGTTACACGGATTCGCAAACTGATATATATATTTAAAATATTGAGACATATTGCTGATTTCCGGACAATAAAAATGGTATACTCAGCTCTATGTCATTCAATCATTAATTATTGTATTAGCTCCTGGGGAGGCGCTTGCAAGGTACACCTCATAGAAGCTGAAAGAGCACAAAGAGCCTTACTCAGAGTAGGAGCTGGTTTACCATTTCGCTATCCTACTTGCGAACTATACAAACGCTGGGATGTACTAACTGTCAGACAGACTTTTATCTTATCTATTGTAATAAGGCAACATGCACAGATAAACTATGATCCGAATTTCAATAGGGACAAGCGTAGAAAAGATATTATTTGTAAAAAGAACTCTTTTAATTCATGTCTATCACATAGATTTTATTATTTTCTCGGGGCATTTTTATACAATAAAATCAATAAGTCTATCTCAATATACTCTCTTAGTACATCAAGGTGCAAGACGTCGGTATGTAAATGGCTCAAAAAATTAGACTATCAAACATCAGAAAATTTTATTCATTCAATTCGGTAAATAGAGAAACTGAAACGTACATACTCCATCGCAAAAACTCATCCACACCTACCGTCAATCACTCACTCACACATACACACACATACACGCGAGCACATACGCACACTCACTCACACACTCACACACGCATACACAAACACACACATTATACACATAGTATATCAATTCACTTTAACCTTTCACCTCATCTATAATAATTTATAATATGTCCATTGGTAATTTTTTCTATTTTAATTTTTCATTTAACTTTAGTTACGATTAATTCTTTCTCATTTCATGCTCACGCTCATTGTTTATCTTATAGATGTGATTGTTAATGCTTTGGGGGCCTGGTGACCCGTAACACAAGTATTTTATACTTATCGCGGGCACCAGTCTCTCACAAATGTTAGTGTTAAGATATTATATAGATTAACAATGTATATATATTGTGCATTTGTGATGAGAAAAATAAATAAAAATTTAATTTAATTTAATTTATCATATTACTTTAACTTTTTGTATCCCTTACCCTTATCCCTACATTTATTACGACAAAGTACGCCATGCCAGTAACTATCTCCAGTAACTCGTAAGCAGTAAAAACCTCACCAAGCTGCGTCGCCCGATAGGAAGAACGAAACAAAGAGAATTAAGTCACAATCTAATCCATTCAGTTTCACTGTCAATATAATATAAAAAGTAAATTACCTGCATCGCTGAGCTTTAAAAAAGAAAACATTTTTCAACAACAGATCGATGGAATGTTTAATAAAATAGCGTGTGAAAATTGTGTTTGTTTGACAACATGAGGCGATTGTATGTATTAATTTTGATCCCTTTTCTTTCGGTGTGGCTTGGTAAAATAATGTTAAATTAATATCTCAAAAAATATATAAATTAAGTCTAAAAATTAAGTATTGATACTTGATATCTCAAATTGCACGAAATATTTTGTAAATAATATAATATTAAGTCATGTTTGTTTGTTATTATTATACGACTGCGTGCAGAACTGTGTGAGAGTTTTAATTAAAAGTAAACATAATTAATCATTCAACCTTCATATTTGGATAGTATGTATTTTAACATGGAAGACGAATGATTTTTTTTTTCAGAACATAATAGGTATACTGTTAATTTACTGGTTTGCGTGACAAGAAGCGTTGGTTTAAAGACGTCATCAGTTTTGTACATTAATTTGTACTAAGTAAATAACTTTGCTCTAGATACAGTTTGGAGAACAATTAAGATTGTTCGATTTATTAATTAATTTACAGCAATTGAATCCAAGACATATTAATGTAACATTTGCACCACATTAACGAGGTTTCACTCCGTAACTTATGCAGTATGCAGCGTGCAACCTTTAAATAGGTTTCTAGAGAATTCTCAGCGGATCAACTTGAGTGAAGTGAGTAATGCCTTAATATGTTCTCGAACTTTACTACTAGTATATATGCGAATAGACGCCACCAATTATAAAACTAATAGTTACAAGGATACCAAGGCGTCAAGCTCTCAGGAACTTTGGTTAGATTACATAATAATTCATTTATCTTGTGTGTATAATTATTATGGAAGCTGAATTGAATTGAACAAATTACGTGTACTATTTACATACATATTGCATGTTTTATATGTATAAGTACAGCAGTCGTTTTGTCATTAAGTACACGCAGCTTAAATTAAAAATGTGTGCGTGTACTTTCACGTGTACACACGTAAGAAGTGAAACTTCTTTATGACCTTATTTTTCGAAAAATAATTTACTATATGCAACTTTACAGAAATACGTCGAATCACGCGTGGTAGGGATAAGAAAAAGATGGCGCGTAACGGAAAAATGTCACGCGTAACGAAAAAATGTTACACTAAATTTTTTTCCAACCCCGATAAAGAAGTTTCACTTCAAAAATATCGTATGTGTATTTAAATACGGAATTGTAGTCTAAAAATGAATATAATATAGGTACAGTTTTAGGAATATCGTATCGCTTCATCAAAAATGGGCAATGGAATTCTCTTAATTGAAAATAAATATTCTATTCAGATTTGCGACTTTTTTATCATAATATATTGAAAAAGCGCATTGAAGTTAACCATCTCTAAATATTCAGAGTAGAATCGACAGAAAACTCTAGATATTTGCTCTATCAAAGCTAAATCAATGGTCTCACCACTGGTTATTTGAAATAGCTAATAGCCTTCACATTTTTAAATGTATTCATACAAATCAAATCACCCATTAAATGGGAAATTGCACAGAATTTGAAAATGAAAGTTTAATATCGCGTTCGATGCCCGGCTGATGGATTTATTACTATTGGACGTTGTTTATATTGCTATTCCCGCGCATGTGAGATTCATTGAGCGTTTGTTTGTTCAACACATTTGCGTTATGGATATTTTATGTGTTGAGATAAAATCGATATCACTATTATTACAAATTGTGAAAAAGCTCAATGTTTGAGCATAAAAAATAGCAAGGTAATTTCTTTTTTACAAATTCGTGTATAAATATTTGAAAAAGTTAAGTAGATTTTATATCAAACACTTTCAAATTCATGTTATTTTAGTTATTGGACATATCAAGCGTTGCTATCTATAGCAACGCTTGATATGTCCAATAACTAAAATAACATGAATTTGAAAGTGCTCTAGCACTAAAATCCTCTTTTTACACGCTTTTTATTAGCTTCACCTGTATGTTTGTATGTTTGTATGTTTGTTTGTAACCGACTTCTTTGGGCGCGATTTTGACCCACTTTAAACGGCCAGATTTCGTTCAAACTTTGTAGATTTATTGAGGACCGATGACAATACACAAATTTGATAAAATTATTCCATTTTTCAATTTGCAAAAAGCGTGTTTTTTAGTTTTTTTAAACTATTATATTTATTATTTATGGTAATAATAAAGTCGGTAGAGTGTTCACTATTGCATTGTGTATGCACTATATTATTTCTGTATAGAAAGAAAAAAAAAATCATTTTTCATTAAGCATCACATTGTATACCTAATGTGTATGTGTTTTTCACATTTTTTTATTAACATTAGATACGATACGATGTCGTATGTAGTAGCAGTGTTGACGACAAGACGTTAATTCGCAGCACGTCCCCACAAATGTGTTGAGGAATTAATGTAATCTTCGCCGGAGCACAATTGAAGGGAATTCGCCGAATTGGGAACACTTCCACGCTCCGAGACACTTGAATGATGCATTATGTGCTGAACCTATCCACTTTAGTATAGTACTTAGTATTTATGATTGACTTTAATTATCTTGGTGTTTCTGTACACATTTTTGGATCTCTAAGAAATATACATACCTATTACCTAATCAATTATATTACAATATCTGTATATAAGTTACTTTTTCACTTCTGAAGCTTAGTTCCAATTTTGATGAAATTAGCATGTCTATGTCTATAAGGGACATCAAATTTGCACGAATATATTTTAAATGAACGTAGTTTGCATGTGATGATAATAGCTGCAGTACTCATAAAAATATGTCTTTTCCACTGTATTTTCTTACCCTTAAATTAAGTAAATTGAGCTTTTACCACATAAAAGTATTGTCAAGTATGTGATGTGCGAATAATTTACAAATTACATACAATTGTGTTACTGAATTTCAGCACTTTGCCCTTTATTCGTTTGCTGCGTGAATGTAGAGTATGTAGGCTTTACAAATTGCTTTATCAGTACTGTTGCGTAAGTAGAAAATTACATTCGTTACATGTTTATACTGCACATTACATTATTGAATTGTTAGGCCTGTAATAATGTTTCAAGTTACGATGTAATAATTTGTAGGATAGCTAGTGCTATCACATGAAGTTTTCGTTAGTATAATGGTAGCAAATACACCTGTTGAGTATAAGACGATTCAAAGACAAACTTTTGCAGTTAGCACACAAAACTGTTTCTGTTACCATACTTCATAAATAATAGAATCATTTGATAGAAGTTTATTTTGCAATAGCTCAAATAATAACAAAACGTGAGCTACAATAAGTTACTAGAGAAACAAAACACATAATATTGTATTCATAGCTTTGACTTCAAAATACATTAAAATATCCAACAAAGAATGCATGTCCCATGGGATTGTGCTGCTGTACAGTTCGTCCCTGAACTAGATTCTCGTTTTTACTTATATCTAGAAGCGTATGTGAAAACCGCATTATTTATGCGCCGAGTCGAGCGAAAGCGGCGGAACGCAAACTCATTTTCGAGCCTGCTATGTTTAACGGTCGTAAACATGACATCGCTTCGAACCTTTAGTTCGATACCGCATAGTTGTGGTATATGATGTTGATTATTTTCAGTTATTAATTTGTAAATATAGGTCACAGTAAAATTATATTAGAATATTGGACCAGATGTTGTTGTTAATTATATTATAATTTGTGTATTGAGAAAAACTGCTTTTTTATTTTCAGCTTAACGACCATCATCACTTCTCAAATCGTGTGAAGTGATCCTTCACCGTTAAGAACCCGGAATTCCAAGAAACAAGAAGACATAATATAACAACCTGTATTAATTTATAGCATTCGAATACTCGTATTGGAAGATGATTGTGTTATAATACATAGAAGAACCTCTACTTGTTAGTTAATATAATATTACTATACATAGAAGCTTCTCAATACAGTGTCAATTCGGATGCCGGCCCCGATTCTAATGTGGAGTGCTTCACATAATATACTGGAGTGCATAACAGTACAATCCTGCATTACCCCACATATTGTTATATTAATTTACAAATTATGAATATTAAATTAACTGCGACCTAGTATGGCATCGCTTAACGTGTTTCTATAAGGGTTCAAGCGATTTTCTTATAAAAAATGGTTGCCTGTAAAGTCGGTTTTACGGGCGAAGATTTTACGTGACAACGTCTTTTTCTCGATCATAGTTGAGTGGGAGAGAGACGCAAGGCATTCGGCGGGCCTCTCTCTCGTTCGGTGACTCATCGTAACGTTACCGAGCGTTACACTTTTTCATAAGTGACTCCCAGTCGCAACCTAATTTAAGACGTTGTAACTTAAAATAGTAGGGGAGCCCAAGAGGGGATTTTGGGATTTACTCGAGCGCGTCAGATTACTATAAGGGACGGTACCTTAGCTATTCATTAGTACCTCTAGTCAATATGAGGAGTTATGGTTGGTGGGTGCGCTCAGGGGCCCCGCTGGAAAATTTGAATAATCCATAATTCCCTAAGGTTGAGCTCGAATCGTCAGATTAGCGAAATGGGGACTTCTTATATTGTAATTAACCCCCCCCATATATTAATCTGACGCGCTCGAATAATATTACTTTAATTTTTTACCCTTTCTTCATAGCGATTAAATCGCCACTTAAATCGTCAGATTAACGTATACTTTTTTTCAGTGACGTCCTGGAGCATGCAAAATATCAATATCTAACGCGCTTGAGTATTTCCAAGCCAATTATTTTCTTTTTTAAATTAAAAAAAATCAAAAAACCCTTCCCCACCGCTAAAAGTGAAAACATTATAGGACCTTTTTTTCTCGCTATGGTCTAATCTACCAATTCTAATAGGTTCCCGTGACGCTCGAGTAAATCCACATTTAGCATCCTGGGCTCCCCTACTAAAAGTAGGTCTCACTAAATATCATCTTTGGTGGAACAAAACTCGAAATAGGTAAGTATAAAGTGATAATTTGCATAATATGAGAAATTTGTAAATAATAGAAAATAAATTTATGTCGGCAGGATTTGAACCCGCCTCTTTCGCCAAAATAAAGTCATATTTTTCAAAAAGTTAAGGGTTTTTTTTGTTTGTAAATACTAAAATGAGCTGTGTCGCTATTAAACCGAACTTGAAAGTTTTCTGACCATTAGAAAGCTATGCTATTCCTGGCAACAGTACATTTTTATTTTATCCAGGTCCAGGAAGAACCAGCCTTCATTACTTCACAATAATCTCAATTAATAATGCTTATCATATTACATGCATTACGCTAGTTATTAATTTCGATTATTTTTAAAGTAAATGCTGCAGTAATTTAATAATTTGTGTGGCTTCTGTTATTAATATGGATCGTATATTAAACGGCTAATGGGCTACATTATTATTAATCAGTAATTCATGTGGCTAATATGTAATGGTCATTTATTGAAAATTCACTTTAAATACTCATATTATTATGTGCAAAAATATAGTGTTATCAGAAAATCAATTAATAAAACAGTTAATGCATTACCATTAAGAAAATGCAAGGAAAATGCGAAAAATTATTTTGTGAATGTTTTTGTCGATATTTTAAACGATAAAAACCATGGGAAGTATGGTATGGTTTGCTCTTATGTATATAATAGACTGATATTATTAAGCAAAAAATACATATTATCATCGTGCACGTTAGCGTAGATACTGTACATCAAATTAGTGAAAAATATCCATTTTACGATTTAACGCAAGAAGGAACATTATAAACAGGAAATAAACTTAGATTGTAATATAGAGTAGTAATCGAGCATTTAATTAGTTCCCGATGGCTCCCTAGCTGGGGCAGCCCACGCCCCACACAGACCTGCTAACACACTCCGCTGTATTAGTGTCATGTACGTGCGTCTATGTGTTACATAGATATGTTGCAGTGCAGTGGTGAAATAGGGGCAATATTACCAAATTTTAAGTTTGGATTTTTACTATCTATACAATATCTGCTTGATGAATGTTTTGGGTGTAATTTTAGTCCCCCAAAAATGTTAAATTTAAGGAAGCATAATTGCGGAGCAAATTTATACAGGTACATTCTGTAGTTCTGTAGCGTCAAAATTATGAACAATTTTTTCACTGAAGAAATCTTGTTCACTGGTCCCATAAATAACGCATGATCGATAGATAGCTTCACAAACAAAGCACAGAAATATCATCTGTCTTGCATTATCCAAAAATGTCGGAACCACATAAATACCCCGTGAGAGTTTCACCATTTGCCAAGTATCGCTCTTAATCTGCAACATATACGCACATTATAATATGCAATCGATCGGCCACTGCATGCATCGTATAATTTAAACGAATTCCTGAAAATTTCATATCGGGAGCGTCTGAATGAAATGAGATGACTTTTTGTTCAAAACGTGTCCAACGCGTCCAATTCGGCGCCATTTTATATGTCCATATCGCGAACACGATGAATATTTCATTTTCGAATTATTTGTTTTAATGAAATGGTTAATGTTCTCGTATTGTTGATGAAATATGATTATCATTATGCTTCACTTCTCTTATAGATATTTTATCTAGAGCACCGATTGCGCTCGTAAAACATAATTGAGTTTGAATGAAATTTAACATAAATTTGTGTTGAGGTGACACTTCACCACACCTGATTGGTGATTCAATAATTGTATTTCATTGTGTGCAATTCGTCCAGCTTAGTCCACTTGATAATAATATGTTTAGATTTAGTTCTTTTTATTATTTTGACGTGACAACGTCTTAAATTAGGTTGCGGCTGGGAGTCACTTATGAAAAAGTGTAACGCTCGGTAACGTTACGATGAGTCACCGAACGAGAGAGAGGCCCGCGGTCTGCCGCGCGCGCAGCACATAAATATTCTACCGAGAAAAAGACGTTGTCACGTAAAATCTTCGCCCGTAAAACCGACTTTACAGGCAACCATTTTTTTTAGTTCCATTAGGTATACGTTTCAATCTTCTGTCCTAATCCTTATCCAAACTGCATTAAGTTTTATTACGACTTCCATAATACAGCGGCAGCTTAGTCTGATAGTTGGTAGATTTAATGTACCTATGTCTTTTATTTATTACGTTGACATTGCTGCGAAGGAAACCTTATTCAATTTTGGCCACGAGAAGGATTCACAAATCTTATTACAGTATTACTCTATTAACACTAAATTCAATATCGAGATCCAACGATGTTTATAATTTAACGCGTATATCGCGCGCTTTTCACTTTTAATTACATTTCAAGGGTATGTGGTGACATGCCATCCAGGCAATATTCAACCCTTTACCGTAGCATTAAGATAGAATGTCCACAAAGCAAAATTTACATGAGCAAAGAAGGTTCTAGAAATTGAATTAAAACGTAGAAATCACTTCACTGGCCGTCCTTTGATCGTTACTATCTATTACTATTAGACCTTTGACGGGCTTAAAATAAGTTCTAGAACGTGTAAGTTCTAATTATTTTTACTAATAAAAGTTTGTTGTATGTTAAATGTTTCGCAACTCAATTACAGAAACGGGTGTACAGAGATTTTAGAAAGTGGTTTGATTTGGTGTTAGTTATTTGTAACAAAGAGACCAAATACGGAGATCTACATAATCTTATACAGTGTGTCCGGACATGACATACCGATATTTGAAGGGACTATTCTCCAGGTATTTTTATCGACAATTCAACCCCTCTACAGTCCCCTACCTCACCCCCCTCAAAATGGCAAACCTATCAATTCGGATAGTGAATTTATGAAAATTGTAATAACTTCGAAAGTGAGTGTCACAAAATACTAAATTTGGTTTTATTTGAACAATAACAAGTTATTCTAGGGACCACTAAACAAATTTAATTGATAAGAGTGATGAAACATACTTTAAAAAATTCGAAAACCATTTTGAGGGGGGTGAGGTAGGGGACTGTAGAGGGGTTGAATTGTCGATAAAAATACCTGGAGAATAGCCCAAGAAGCTTATATCTAATACACTGGAGATTGCACTATGACCATTAACTTGTCACAAGAAAATATAACCTTGAATGACGTCAGTGTTGTTTTTTGTCTCTTTCTGTGGGTGACCACACTGGTTTGTATATTCAGGATTTTTCGAAATAAAAAAAACTAAAAATCATGGTCTATAAATAATAACGACATATATTTTTAACAGTATTTATATTATAATATTACTGGTCAACTTACATGAATAATTATCATCTTTATAGGTACATACCATTTTAATTGGTAGAGAATGATAGTTTTACTAACGCTTGATAACTTTTGATCTCAAATAATCTCAATAAAATGAGTGCTACATACATTAAAACATCGTTTTGGTTACTCAAGCTTCAGTCTAAAACTTTTCAATATTCCAAAGGGAGAGTTGCATCGCTAGTGTTGATGTGTGGTAACGATATTACAGTTCTCAGAAATTCGTATGTCTTTCAGGAGCTGTACTTACGGTTACTAATGGTTTCATGGTGGTTAATTATAATATAATTAAAATTACTTTATCCACAGTTGAGACGCAGTAACAAGAATGTGGTAAATAAAAAGGTATAGCACTTTTCAAAAGGTTTTTTTTTTCTGGACCGTAATCCTCAGGCTTAAAATGCAAACTGCATATTCTGGCATGTTGATAAATTTTACCCTTGATAGGCACTATGGACAGCCATTTATTTCTTTTTATTTCATTTTTGGAAAGCTGAAATAAGTAAAACAAAAAAAATTTGGTAAGTTAAAAGAACTATTAATTTCTATGTTAAAGAAGAACAAACATAAAACCACATGTGAGTGCAATATCGATGTCGTGCGTTGTTTCATTACTAGTATAAAAATCTTTGAAATGGTGTTCTAAATGTTCATCATAATTTTGTTAACTATTACAATATTTTCTCTTCGCTATCTGTAAAAACTCGTCATCATGGTTACCTTACTTGTTAAATTGGTTTATTGAAAAATGATGAAATTATTAGGAAAAGAAGATAGATAGAAGATATTTAGCATGATTGATTACTAAAATGATGATAAAATTGACGATTTTTGCCATGAAAATGATTCTAAACAGGTAAATGCATGAGTATTGAGGAATATTGTAAATAGCGTAAATATACACTTGCCTGTGAAATTTTATACCAGAATTTGGTGTCCAAAAATTTCTGCAATTTTTCACAATGCAATACATTATTTATATTCGGAAAATATTTATTAAATACGCAACAATATTAACTTAAATATTCGAAGCGACGCAATTTTTTTGACACTTATGCCATATTGTCAAAGTGAGAGTTGCTACAATTTTATTATGATAACTACCCATAATCAGGGAGTATCGCTTTTTAATAATTGGTTCAGATACTTATTTTATTTAGCATAAATAATAATTGTCTCATCCAACAATGCTTCTGAATGACGTTGTTGGCAATTTATCAACAAACTCATGTACAAAAACTAACCTTTTGCACAGAATATTACAGCATACATAGTAGCCTTGGGAAAACTTCGTATTAACAGTGGCAATACCAAGTTAGGTGTGAAAGTGATAAAGCACAACAATTTTCTTGTTACACGTCAAATGTTCATACCGAAATCTCCAGTGTATAAGATATAAGCTTCTTGGAATAGCCCCTTCAAATATCGGTATGTCATTTCCGGACACACTGTATATAAAAATGAATCGCAAAATGTGTTGGTAAGCGCATAACTCGAGAACGGCTGAACCGATTTCGATAATTCTTTTTTTATTATATTCCTTGAAGTACGAGGATGGTTTTTATGTAGAGAAAACGTAAATATGTACCACGGGCGAAGCCGGGGCGGACCGCTAGTAATTAATAATATTAACTTGAAAAAAATATATAATTTTTATGTATGTTAAATTACAAGAGAACGTAATAAATAAAAATTGGAAAAAAATCTCATTATTGTGACATTTGTGAGAAATCTGATAGCAGGCTATTTATAGGTGCGCAAAAATGAATTTCTGAAATTCTCTTTGATATTGTGAAATTTTATTCTTTTCTATTGAAATATTTCAGTTCGATGAGCAATTTTAGCTTATTTACAAATGATACTACGATACTATGAACTTATGATTTTCATAGAGTCCTATAAAATATGTTTTATAACACGCAGAGTATTATTATATTATCTGTGAAAATTCTATGAATTTATTTAGAACTAGTGGTCCGCCCCGGCTTCGCCCGTGGTACATATTTCGCAATAAAAGGTAGCCTATGTCCTTTCTCGGGTATCAAAATATCTCCATACCAAATTTCATGCATATTGGTTCAGTAGTTTAGGCGTGATTAAGTAACAGACAGACAGACAGAGTTACTTTCGCATTTATAATATTAGTATGGATATAGAATTTTAGATTTGTAACCAGATTTTTCTTCTCCATAGTGACGATGCCTTAGTGATACAGCAACAATATGTACTGTTAACATTAGCATCGTGGCATATCCCATATCCTCTATGTTATACCTACCCAAGCTTCCAAGTTCCACTTCAATAAATCGTGCATGAAAACATGAAACTATTAGTGAGCATTGCAAGCCTCTGTGCGGAGCAATACGAAGCTGTAATATCGTTTGTGATGTAAATTGAGCGCAGTTGGAAGTGGGTTAGCGAGTCGTTACCGACAAATTGAGACACGATGGTAAGACTTAATGTGATACGGGACTCGGGAGGCTTATTACGCACTATAGCAAACGAGTGCATAATAATCGGTTATCGTTCAATTGGTTCCGGTTTAATATGATATCATGAATAGAAGATTATCCCACTACAATTCTAAAACTTGCAGTGCCGTACGGTTTTAACCACGGACGAACCCGGAGCAAAGCAATTGTTGCTATAGCTCATGTGTTATTCGTATGTGTTAACTGCAATCTTTTTTCCAAATCCGACGGACGACGTAGTCTTTTCGTGGAAGAGTAACAAAAATATATACATCCATCGTCACAACCTTACGCATTTATAATATTAGTAGGATATAATATTCGATTACTACGTATCTCACAATAGGAAACAGAAGTGCATTATATTTGGTTACTGATCTGTAGTATTACGTGAAATTGATTTATCGTGAAGATAATCTTGCTCTGGAATTACTGAATGATTTAATGTGCTTGTTAGCCAGGCTATTCAGGCATATTTAATGGAAGTGAATAAAATTCTAGGATTGATCCTTAGGAAAATGAATTAAGTAAACTTAAGTATTTATCGATAATTATCCGGAACCAATATTAAATTTTATATCTTGCAACTTAGTAATAAGAATATACTTTAACATAGAGCCTTTAAAATCGTTGGATAATCTTTAATTACTCGTTACCATCACCTTTTATGGTAGTGTTTAAGTACCTTATCAAAAAATGGAGCTGTATTGAATAGCCTAAAATCTAGTGTAGAAAATTAATTTGGTACTTTCATGCAGTTTCATATGAGCTAAGTACATTGAACATGCTTGTGTGGAATATTCGCTGTGAAACCTTACGCGTCAACATTAGTTATAGAAATGGTCAAAATTACCGAACTATTGCTGGACACTGCAGTATGGACGTAATTAAGAAATAAGGTGTTGTACTCACATGCGACTAAAAATAACAGTTGGGTCAAATGTAGGTACAAATAATGTATTGCCTCAATCTTCATATTTGCAAAATAAAAATAGGTTTGCAAGTTAACATGTAGGATCAAAAATAATTTAAAGTATCTATTACGCTCAAAAATATTTTTTAATTGATTTACAAAATATAATAGAGATAGAATTAAGAAAGGGTTGATGATACAATATGAAATATCGAATTCCGACATCTAAAATTGCAGTGACAAACGAAAACAATTTTTATTGAATAACAGTTTTGGTCATATTTTTGTCTAAATAAACTTTTGTATAAAAGTAATATTATGGTTCGTACATAATTTCAAAATACAAACTAGCTATATGTTATGAAAACCGATATCCATTTACATAATAAGGCACTACGATAAGGAGTAGTTACAAAACACGCCTCTATTGGGAGCTATCAATGGCTTAAAGTTTCAAGGAAATTTATTTTCTTTTGAAAAAAGTACATTGTAAGTTTTGCACATTGTTTTCATCGACTAAGATTCAATTGATGAATTGCAAGATGGAAAAACAGCATGTCTTTGGCCAACATACACCCCAAGCAAGCAAGGCAAAGGGAAATTAGCTAATTAATATGATGATACAATTCAGTCAAATTATACTTTAATAATTTGACTGTATTTGTTTTAAGAACATTTGCCACATACGAAGTAGGTACTGTGAAAGAAAATCAACGCCTTATAATCGTTCGTGTTTGAAGCGCCTAAATCATCATCGATCTGCTGACGTCAGCAATGTATTATGTAACAGCGCCTCATGCGTGATGTAATTATTGGAACTAAACACTGCTCGGTGATGACATAATGATGTAATGATTAATTGCTTGTCGTTATTTATTCAACTAACAATCTATCATGAATATGGAACTAATACGGTATTTAATTGTATTATGTAAGCTCCTAAGAACAACATACGGGTAATTTGGTAAATCCAATATAGTGGAGTATGTTTACTGTCAGTATTGTTTAACTTGGGTAGGTTATGAACATAACCTGGATCAATATATTGTAAGCTGTTGTACATACATAGGCAAATCTGTTACAAGGCATTAATTATATATCTAATTACTAACGGTAATTCTAAACGCGAAAGTTTAACCTATTATAACAGTCGTATATGTATCTCTACGAATATCAGCCTTAGGCCCTTCTCCCATTACGATACGCACAGGCGATTCAAGTATCCTGCAAGACTCGGATATCAGTCGCCGCGGAATATCTCACATACATTTGTATGTAGGCTCGCACACTACGCTACCGGTATCCTTCACGTCCGCGACTAGTATCGCACGACTCACCATGTTGGTCACTTTTGCGTCGCGTCTCGCGCGTAGGTATCTCTTCGGTAGAAAGATAAAAATTTATTATCATCGTGTTGTAGTTCTCGTGCGGCTACAAAAACTCTACAATTTATGTTTCTTTCAATATATGGATGAATCCAGTACTTCCTACTTTTACGTCGTTACTGGAATCGCTCGACATAACGTGCGTCCACAAAAACGAGGCACAATAATGATGAATTTAGTCATTTTTCAGTCGCTTAATATGCGAGCATCGGGTAGCGAGCAAATATCTTACTAGTATTCTACTCGAGTACCTATCGTATTCTAGAAGTATCGTAATGGGAGAAGGGCCTTAGCATTTATCGAAAGGCTTTTTTGACGTGACAACGTCTTAAATTAGGTTGCGACTGGGAGTCACTTATGAAAAAGTGTAACGCTCGGTAACGTTACGATGAGTCACCGAACGAGAGAGAGGCCCGCGGTCTGCCGCGCGCGCAGCACATAAATATTCTACCGAGAAAAAGACGTTGTCACGTAAAATCTTCGCCCGTAAAACCGACTTTACAGGCAACCATTTTTTTTTAACTGATATACCTACGATATAGAATAATCTTATAACATTAGTCATAAATAATCCTCGTGCTAAATTTTCTTCTAATACTTTTAAATCCTTCATAGTTCATGCAAAAAAAAGAAACACCTTGTATGATGTACAAAATATCAACCTCTTATGACCTACCTACCATTAAATATAAATATTTATTGTTCGGAATAGATAAAATAATTAAATGGTCACACTGATAGCGGAATCGCGATGTATTCAATTGGTGAGGCGAATACCTCACTTGGTGAGGGAGCGGCATTCATATTAATTATTGTCCTATTCTATCGGAGTCCGCTAACCGCGCCGCTAGTGTGAAGTCGTGTATTTAGTGTTGTTATCGGCCGCCTCGGAAGTTATTTACGCGCGCATCGGAGCGTGTCGTCGATTGTTTTACGTGCTGATCACGTAGTAAATTAGTAAAATCGGCCCGCGGAATGGTTAATTGTACTTTTTATTGATATTAGTAATCACGCGCTGACCGCGAGTTATTTATGTGACAAGTGAAGTTTAATGGCGACGCAGTGTGCCTGGCAGTAGTGGTGACTATATACATTAAATTGACTCTTTTCTTTTTATTTTATCTTATGTAATTTAAATTATTCCCGTAAATATAGTTTTTTCCTCCCCAAGGGGCCCCTATTGTTTTGACTAATTGACTGACCGACACACCACATATTTATGGAAGCAGCGCACGCGACTTCAGGTATGTACTCAGGATGTATTTAACTATTGTTATTGTATTATGGTAGCAGAGCAAAATAAATAACAAACATTTATTTTTACCATCACCACGATCGACACATCGCCTTTCAATACATCCCTTGCACACTTCTAGGAAAAGAGCAATTAAAACTAATTATTGGTGTAGCCTCCCGTCAGCCAGCACCCGGCAGCCGCAGCCCATTCGATGTTCAGGCAGATCGGGCTTTGACCGGTGGCTCGTGAAACGTATTGCCTGTAACCGAAATCATTCCGCCTCACCGACGCTCTGAATTTCGTCTGACCGAGGCGTTACTGGGTCACTGTGAATTAAATGGACCGATACGTTGTCATACTGCTGTGCTGTTGATACAGAAATGTTTTTATTACAGACCACTTGCATTAAAATAAAGAACAAAAAAAATATATTAAAACAGGGGATATTACAGGTAAAATAAAAGAAAAGGGTTGTCTCAGGGAGGTTATACTCTTAGTTAAAGGTTTTTAGTGTTCGAAGCTATCGCAGTATAATACTATTGAAAGTGCTTATTTGCCCCGTATATTGCTAACTATTAAATCAACCGCTTTTGTATTAATAAACTATAAATTTATAAAGAATAGAAAAAATTCGATCACGAGGCGGGACTCGAACCCGCATCCTTCGCGCCATTCCGGGGCGGATGCCTCACCAACTCAGCCACTCGTGACCCGCCCGAGTGATCGAATTTATTCTATTCTTTCAGTTTTATGTGTCTGAAGGGACACACCGCGCGCCATCTATTGAGATGATTAACAACCATTTCAACCAATATGAAGCACTTTTCAGTGAATACAATATTGTAACGATGGAACACGACCTTTTTTGTTGAATTTATATTTTTGGTTTTATGGCATTCAAATGCTTTATAAATATAAATTTATAAAGAATAGAAAAAATTCGATCACGAGGCGGGACTCGAACCCGCATCCTTCGCGCCATTCCGGGGCGGATGCCTCACCAACTCAGCCACTCGTGACCCGCCCGAGTGATCGAATTTATTCTATTCTTTCAGTTTTATGTGTCTGAAGGGACACACCGCGCGCCATCTATTGAGATTATTAACAACCATTTCAACCAATATGAAGCACTTTTCAGTGAATACAATATTGTAACGATGGAACACGACCTTTTTTGTTGAATTTATATTTTTGGTTTTATGGCATTCAAATGCTTTATAAATATAAATTTATAAAGAATAGAAAAAATTCGATCACGAGGCGGGACTCGAACCCGCATCCTTCGCGCCATTCCGGGGCGGATGCCTCACCAACTCAGCCACTCGTGACCCGCCCGAGTGATCGAATTTATTCTATTCTTTCAGTTTTATGTGTCTGAAGGGACACACCGCGCGCCATCTATTGAGATGATTAACAACCATTTCAACCAATATGAAGCACTTTTCAGTGAATACAATATTGTAACGATGGAACACGACCTTTTTTGTTGAATTTATATTTTTGGTTTTATGGCATTCAAATGCTTTTTTTTTATTCTTTATAAATTTATATTTATAAAGCATTTGAATGCCATAAAACCAAAAATATAAATTCAACAAAAAAGGTCGTGTTCCATCGTTACAATATTGTATTCACTGAAAAGTGCTTCATATTGGTTGAAATGGTTGTTAATCATCTCAATAGATGGCGCGCGGTGTGTCCCTTCAGACACATAAAACTGAAAGAATAGAATAAATTCGATCACTCGGGCGGGTCACGAGTGGCTGAGTTGGTGAGGCATCCGCCCCGGAATGGCGCGAAGGATGCGGGTTCGAGTCCCGCCTCGTGATCGAATTTTTTCTATTCTTTATAAATTTATATTTATAAAGCATTTGAATGCCATAAAACCAAAAATATAAATTCAACAAAAAAGGTCGCGTTCCATCGTTACAATATTGTATTCACTGAAAAGTGCTTCATATTGGTTGAAATGGTTGTTAATCATCTCAATAGATGGCGCGCGGTGTGTCCCTTCAGACACATAAAACTGAAAGAATAGAATAAATTCGATCACTCGGGCGGGTCACGAGTGGCTGAGTTGGTGAGGCATCCGCCCCGGAATGGCGCGAAGGATGCGGGTTCGAGTCCCGCCTCGTGATCGAATTTTTTCTATTCTTTATAAATTTATATTTATAAAGCATTTGAATGCCATAAAACCAAAAATATAAATTCAACAAAAAAGGTCGCGTTCCATCGTTACAATATTGTATTCACGGAAAAGTGCTTCATATTGGTTGAAATGGTTGTTAATCATCTCAATAGATGGCGCGCGGTGTGTCCCTTCAGACACATAAAACTGAAAGAATAGAATAAATTCGATCACTCGGGCGGGTCACGAGTGGCTGAGTTGGTGAGGCATCCGCCCCGGAATGGCGCGAAGGATGCGGGTTCGAGTCCCGCCTCGTGATCGAATTTTTTCTATTCTTTATAAATTTATATTTATAAAGCATTTGAATGCCATAAAACCAAAAATATAAATTAATAAACTAGCTGTCACTGCTGTTGACTATCCTACGCTTGAAACTTTTGCTAAAACAAAACAATTAGTATCCGTCCAAAATCTGTTAGTAGCAGAATAAATATTATATATGTGAATATTCACATTTGGCTTTCTAACGAAATTAATAGGAAGTTGTTCATATTAAAAAATAATTGTTGATACACAAAATACCTACACCATATGAACGAACACCAAATATACTGGAACTACAGACATCACAAATGCCATAATCAACTTACCACACTTAGCGAGTATTTAATTAAAACGTCCAAATTATGATTAATTTGCTCTCAGCGGCCACGAGCACCTTTCAGGTCCCTTTGTGGGCCCTCATCGGTCAATTACCCCTACTAAGCTCCCCTTAGTGCTGGCGAGGGATTATGTAGTTATATTGTCTCTCTTGTCCTGTGCAGATATAATTCTTTTATATCGATATAGATGCGTTTCAAACTCAAACTCAAACTCAAACATTTATTTATTCAATTAGACTTCTTCTAGAAGCACTTTTGAAACGTCATTAAGTACATATTTTTAACATTTACCACCGATTCGGAAAGCAGTATCTACGGAGAAGAATCGGCAAGAAACTCCATAGTTGCTCTTTTTAATCATGTCAGATTTACAATTTTGCAAATTACATATGTAATATCATAATATATTATCATAATATGCCAAAGAACTGTCCTGTGGTTTTTACGCGACAACCCTCCATGGGTTTTTATCGTCCATAAATTCCTTAATACTGTAATAGGCTCTCTGGACAAGTACATTTTTTATATAAGTTTTAAATTTAGAACTACTAAACTCTTTAATATTATGAGGAATTCTGTTGTAAAAGCGTATACCTTGGCCCATAAATGAATTTTTAACTTTAGCTAGCCGAAAAAATGGCATTTCAATTTTATTTCTGTTTCTTGTGTCATAACAATGTCTATCTCCTACTTTTGTGTGTAAGTAAGCGTTATTGTGTACATATAAAATATTATTAAATATATACTGCGACGGTACAGTAAGGATACCAGTATTCTTAAAGAGATCTCTTAGTGAGTCTCGAGCACGCAAATTATATATAGAGCGTATGGCTCTTTTCTGTAATATAAATATAGTTTCTATATCTGCAGCCCTGCCCCATAGCAGAATTCCATAGGACATTATGCTATGAAAGTAGCTAAAGTAAACCAATCTAGCCGTTTCTTCATCAGTGAGATGCCTTATTCTTCTAACTGCATATGCAGCTGAGCTGAGCTTAGCAGCGGTGGTGGTAACATGGGCCCCCCATTGAAGCTTCTCATCTAATGTCAAACCAAGAAAGACAGTCGATTCCACAGGGTATAATGCCTCCCCGTTTAAAATAATATTCCTTTTCACCTTTTTTACATTTGGGAGGATAAATTCTACACAATTTGTTTTTTTTGTATTTAATAGTAAATTATTAGCATTAAACCAATTGGATATGCGTAAAAGAGCAGAGTTTACTTCGTCAACATTTGTGTCATGTCTATCCACATTAAATATTAATGAGGTGTCATCTGCAAACAGTACTATTTCACACATATCCTGCAAATAATAAGGTAGGTCATTAATATACACTAAGAACAAAAACGGTCCTAAGATAGATCCCTGCGGAACACCTATGTTAATCGGCGCGCCGCGAGATTTCTCTCCATTAACGACAACGGTTTGTACCCTGTTCTGAAGATATGAAGCTATGAGATCCTGAGCTAAACCTTTGATACCATAAAAATTTAGTTTCCGTAATAGAGTGGAATGTTCTACACAATCGAAAGCCTTAGAAAGGTCGCAGAATATCCCCAAAGCATTCTTTGAATTTTCCCATGCTTTGTATATATGTGACAAAAGAGCTACTCCGGCATCAGTGGTAGAGCGCCCCTTTGTGAAACCATACTGTTTGGCGTGCAGTAAACCATTTGATGCAAAATGACTACTTAATTGGCTTAAAATTAGCTTCTCGAAGACTTTGCTCAAAGTTGGTAATATGGAAATTGGCCTATAGTTATTACTGTCTTCTTGGTCACCACTTTTAAATAAAGGAATAACTTTGCTAAACTTTAGCAAATCAGGGAATATACCACAGTCGCAACACTGATTAAATATAAACGCTAGTTGATTGGCAATGTTTTCTATGATATTATTTACTAAATTTACAGACATACCCCAGAGATCACATGTTTTTTTTAAATTTAATGTTTTAAAAGTTTTAACAATTTCATCAGCAGTCACGTGTCGCAATTCAAATAATTTGTTACACTCAGCAACGTGATCCCTCAATAAAGACTCTGCAAGCGCTGAAGACGAATTTAAATTCTTAGTTAAACTAGCAGGGACACTACTAAAGAAATCTTCAAAAGCAAGCGCAACATCAGCACTTTTGTCAATGACCCTACCAGAATTGACAAGTTTTATGGTACTATCGTTTGATCGGCTTTTGCCCAATTCACCATTATTTGCCCAATTCACCATTAACTTTTTACTGGTAACATTTAAAATGTGTAATATTACGTGAGTATGATAGAAGTTAAATAAAAATACCTAATTCTGTTTGCGAAAATATACAAAATGAATGTATGTACTATTGGACTATCGAATTATTTGATATAAATAAAAATTAACTTTAAAACTTGACGGCTATATTGAAAGAATTCTATAAGAATACATTGTTATACATTCGCACTGCCTTAATGATGCCTTCTCTTATATTTGACTTCGCAAACCAATATCTGTACCTTTTATCCAAAATTATAGCGCAATTAATAAATCTCTTAGCAACCGAGCACTTACAAGTAAAACTGCGAACAATAAGCAAAGTGCTAACCGAGCTTCGAGCGGCGAGCGGAGAGCGGACCCTCGCCCGTTAATTATTTTTCAGTCGGCGAATAATTGGTGAACAGTAAGCCGACGGATTACCCGAACTTCCCGCAAACTTCTACAACTCCGATACAAGCACCCTTTCAATGAGATTATAAGCGCATAGCTTTATTATTTATATTTCGAATTTACCAAAAATAAGTTCAGGCGATTGGGCAACACAAGAATTTATTGAATGTTTATATTTTTAGTTTTTCAGGTAAAATAGCTTACGACGGTTTCTAGGCAAAAAATAATCATTATCAGCGCTTCTACGTTTTATACAATAACTAACTAACTACTACAAATTAAATAGTATAAACATTTTGTTAATAATAATCTATGAGCTGAATACACAATTCATTTTCTATTTGATTTCTAAAGTACAACAGAACAAGATTTATTTTCATTGTTATCCTGCGTAACATTCCTGAATGCTTATCAATGATATTTTGATAGACATACGAATGTACACATTCAATTTTCACACTAAAAGCAATTACGAAATGTTTTAATTAAAAAAAATTGGTTGTTTGTAAAGTAGGTTTACGATCGAGATGTTTACGTGATAACATAATGCAGTGGCAGCGCTCGAGATGAGACGGGAGATCGGTCCGTCTCTCTCTCGTTATACCTGCGATCGCGCTGGTGAGGTTTTGGTGTGACACAAGTTTCTGAACATGTCACCCGACTAAAACGAATTCGCAAATAAAGAATTCCAAAAACGTTATCACGTTAAAAATGTAAATATAATATTTCAATTAAAATATAATAGTATCGCAGAAGTGTTTGTTAAAATTGATTACTTGTCGGAGCTCGTTTGTCATTGTTCCGAGACAGCGGCGAGTGGAGCTAAATTGAAATGTATTATTAATCGCACCCGATACTCCTCCCACAGATACATTATATTATATATCATTTTAAGCCATTAATAAATAAAGCTTATGCTTGAACCATATTCAGATAACTGTCTAAAACGAACGAGAAAATTTTTAAAGAAGCGAAAAAACTGGTCTACTAGGTAACTAACTAATAAATACTACATTTTGGTCAAGATTATTCCTTTGAATGGATATGAAAATAAAAGATGTAAGTTCAAGAAGAAAAACTGTAAATTTTTATTGAATTTTTAGTTGGATTTTGTAAATGTAAAATGTATGTAATGTAAAGCTGGGTCGGGTGCTTAGTTCAGAATTAATTAATGTCATTTACCTTAACTCCGGGAATCAAGACGTTTTCCTCACAATGCTTGTGTTCATCGCGGTGAATATATAATTAAATTACAGCATACATAATTAATTCTCTTTAATTTAGAAAATACGTGAAATCAACTGAATACCTAGTTTAAAAGTGAATTTGTTTCAAACGAAAGTTTTCCTAATTACTTACCTGTTGAATTTGGCTTTGCATCTGGGTTCTACTGCCAAGAAATAAAATGTGTTTCTAAACTGGCTGTTTATAAAAGCTTAATACATATTACAAATATTTAATTTATAAATCGAGTTAAGTATAAATTCTTGTGTTTTTATTATTATACACAGCACCTACTGCGAATGGCTTTGGATTACACAGTATTATAAGTATGCTATTTTATTTTCTTTATTATGTTATATCTATAGTAATTAAACTCATAATTTAAACGACATAGATTGTTGTTTGTTTTTGTTTGAAAGCATTGTCCAGGAACTACTGGATCGAAGTACTTAAAACATACTGAGTATCGAGTAAAAATAAAACAATTGAATTGAGAATCTTATACGTTTTTGGGAACATTGGTTGTCATAGTAATACAATTTTAAATAATCATACAAAAAAAATGAAACATAATATTGATATTGTTTCGGCTGAAATGCAGCGCTGATAATTTTCGCATTGTGAAAATCAAAAACTTTATTAAAAATTGTTATCATGCCCTCTATTGAAAAATGATGTAACGAAAATAAATGGTCAAATGAAAATTCAAACCCTATAGGTACATTTTACGTCACTTTGTCTATTTTCAAGTAACACTGTATGCATAGCAATAAAGATGGCAGTTATCTTAATTATTTCAATATAATATCTTATATTATAAATCATTAATATTTCAAAACATAAAATAGATTTAAAGATCACATCCTTTATATATTATTTCAATATAATATTATTATTAGGTAGGAAAATATAATATGGTTTGCGCGCCATCTAGCGGGTGGCTAATGCATTAATATTACAAGGGTGGTCTGCAACACGACTGCAAATTAACAAAAACCTGTGCATGAATGACATTGCTCGTTAATTGTGTAGATGGCATTTAAATATAAATATTTAAACTTATTATCAATTTGATACATATTATTATAGCATCTATACATATAATAAAATCGTAGGAAAGTCAAAACTGTACATTGAATATTTTTTTAAAAGAATACATAATCCATGATCTATAATCGATATAGAAGCCAAAAATATAGTTTTTAGAATTTTTGTCTGTTTGTCTGTTTGTCTGTTTGTCTGTTTGTCTGTTTGTCTGTATGTTTGACCGGGCTAATCTCGAAAAGTACTGCATAGATTTACTTCAAATTTTGCATGAATATTCCTAAGAGGTCGGGTGAGGATAGTTTAAACATATTATCATGATATCACCTTCGGGGGAGGAGCTGTGAGCCTTTATTTTTCTTACATATTCCGTGTACTACGACAGCGTACAATCTAAAGACTCATGTTTAAATGTTGGTTTCGAGTAAGCCATGCTATTATCTAGCTTTACAAAATAAAAACTATGTCATTTACGTAATTTGGGCAGAGAAACAGTTAAATGAATCTTAGCAGTATAAAGACAAATTTGAAACAGCGCCATCTATGAAGTGTTAGAAAAATCAAACACACGTTAACTATTGGAAATTAATAATCAAATGACGCATGTATAAATGTTGTTTGACAATATCTAGATTGACACTATAAAAATTATGCCATTTAAGTAACTTGGGAAGAGAAACATAGTTTAAAGAATGTAAGTTGTATAATGTTAATTTTGTAACAGCGCCATCTATGAGATTTCGTAAAAATCAAATCAATTTAGATGTTAACACTACTGAATACACAGTTGGAAATTAATAATTTAAATATAATTATGTTATTTATTTAACTCTTTAGCCCATATCTTCCCTTCCCTTTATGGTATATTTCGTGTAAATAATAAATATACTACATTTTTTTAAAGTGAGGGTAGATGGTGATATTTATAAAGCAATTGAATGCCATAAAACCAAAAATATCAAATGCAATCTTCGTGTTTTGTGAATTTTCACCATCATGCGTTCCACAAAAAGTAAGTTGTTACTTATAGGTATTTATTTTTTATAATGATAGCAATTCATGTTTTTTGTTGGTAGGTATTATATTACACTTTTAGAATGAAATAATAAAATGATGAATTCTTTTATTATTTTGAGGTGCATTGGGAACAGTAGTTTTTGATAAAATTTTATTTGTAAGTAGCTTTTTTTATAGATTTACAGTTAACTTTTGATTTTGTTATTTACAGATTCAATGCTCATAAAATTATATCGCCTTTGGAAGACGATTTCTGCTGATATTTTTACAACACCACTTGAAAATTGATGATTTGATGATAAAGATAGTAGCAGCGAGGATTAAGTGGAAATTAGTAATCATCCGCTTCGTCAATTTTTGACTGAAGTTAATGTCCAACGTCCAATGGTTCAATCATTGGAAGTATCTCGGGAAATTTTGGAGGATATTTTTCAGGAAGGAGAGGAGGGGCAGCCAACCACATATCAAACGACTACGTTTTAGTACCGAAAAAAATGTTATTCCAAATGAAACGTAAATTTTGCACTCACAACTGTACAAGTAATGTTTTTATTTTGACTTTGCGGTTATCTGATTATAATATTTATCGTTATGGCTATCGAGGTACCGACCGTACTGGGATCAGAGTACATGATACAGTTCATCATCCAGGATTGCTAAGAGCATTTTAACACTGAAAAAGATGTTTTCTTTGAATCGTAGTTGCTTCATTTATTTATTTTTAATCATTGTACATAATATGTTTTATATTTTATAAATATAATATCATTTTCATTATTTAAGTAGATAAAATAAATTATGTAACGGTTTTATAAGAAAACACAGTATATTTATTAGGCGACGGTGATTTCTTCCAGGCAAAAGATATTCATCAGCTCAATAAAATTGAATAGTATGTTGTTAGTTATTCTTTAGATTCACAATTGTAATGAGCATTTCCGCAAGCAAGTTGTATCGTAGTTTAGATATATCATAGTTTTGACATATTAAAGTTCCAACAAAACCCTAAAATTTTTGAGCAGGGTTGAGCAAGATAATTTGAAAAATGTGCCGTGTTAAGTATTATAGAAAAGGTTAGTTCGTTGGTAATTATTATTTCTTCTTCATTTACATGTTGTTAGTAAAAATAAACTTTGACTAACAGTCAAAGTATTTTTTAACTAATACTACTTAATATCTATTATACCTACCACACCTACTTATGTTCAGTATTTATCTGTATTATTATTGCTTGGTAATTAATATATTTTCATGTCGTATACCTAATTATAAACATAAGTTTGATGTGTAATTAGCTGGATTTATTTTTACACACTCACAGACTTATATTTTATGTTAAAAGAGTGTTAATAGTGTAAATCATGATATTTTTTCACAATTAATAATAATCCTTTTTTCTAATGGTGTTGGCATTAAATTAAACCGCGCTGTCGTTTCGTTCACAAAAAGTGATGTTATGAGGAGCATATTCGGTCCTCATATCATAAAAAATCTGTGCGAAAACAATAAACACGTGTGAGGCCCTCACGGCAGATCGGGGCGGTCTGACGCGAAGTGGGGACAGCGTTGTCACTGTATCGCTCTTGCCACGCTGTTCAACAGACTTATTCGATAGTTCAGTTTTGTGTTAAGACCGCTGTGACAACCAACCCGTGAGACAACCAAACCCGGTCTCCCCTACTATCCCGTGAGACCGAAACCTTCACTGAGAGGGTATGACGTCTCACAGCTGATCGCAAACGGCATATTGTACTATCCCGTGAGACCGAAACCCTCACTGAGAGGGAATTACGTCTCACTACTGATCACGACAGTCATATTTTATCTCGCGAATCTGAAACTTTACTCAGTATGAAGACCGTTTGACAAATGATAGGGTGCATCATAATATTATTCGATCTCTTGAAGATGAACATGAGCATAAGCAATGACTAGAGTAGGGACGCGAATATTACAATTATATGAGACAAGAACGATTAATAAGTTTGTTTAATGAAAGATTAAGAATTGAAACTATTCGGTCTCTGGAAACGGACGAATAGCGAGAGGCCCGTCTTACTACAGACAGATTTCGTCATAGTCTTAATGACTTCGTAAACAATCTACGAATTCGGTGGTGTGGTCTGACAAATATAAAAGTGGGTTTGCTTATAACCTCACAATTGATTACAGATCATCTTCTGTAAAGGCGTAGTATGTTCTTTTTGTAATGCTTTAAAGTGTAGTAAGGAGTCGGCTTTCATTTGAAGATACACCGGAACCTTTGAAATCACTACTTTTAGAGGAACATACTGTGCAATGTAAACTGTTATTAGACAATATTCGCTCTTATAGTAGCGCGTTTCAAATGATCCTTTGGTGCTCAATAATTATCAGAAGGTCCGTTCATGCTTACTTTTAAGATACAAGGTCAAGTTTACCATTTGATAGGATCCCTTTTGCCTGTAGGCCAACCTAAGTTTGTTTAAATATATTTTGTATTCGACTACAACGAATAGTGGAATACAAGAAATCAATATTTCTCAAATTTAAAACTGAACTCATTTCACAATTTTAGAACAGGTTAATTCGTATGTATGCAGTTTTAAATCGACATTAGAAGCTTTTCCTCAAGATGGTGATATCGGCACTCAGGAACTCCCTGGACGTGTTATAACGCCCAGGCCACAGTATTACAATTTTTTCCTAAAATAGAGCAACGAATGTATTTTCGCATAGCAACGGAGGGGAACTCGCGGGGGGTCAAGTGACGCGGGCCACTTACCACAAACATGCTTAGTTTGTGGTACCGAGCGCGAAAGAAAGTCATCGTGTTTTTAGTAAAGTTACTATGTTAACTAACGTAATTTAATACTTAAGTACATATTCTATAATGGTGTGCTCAAACTGTTAATCTACATTTAATTTAGATTATTATATTTTGATACTAAGTAATGTAGAATTTAAATCACATTCATTCATGTTTTCTTCAGATTTTAAGATTTTCTTATCAGAGTGTTCAATTTTAATGTAAGTAGTTAAATTTTATAAGTGACAATAATTAAGAACATTCAAAAATAAAGTGTCACGTATTTTTTTTAAACGACGAATGACGAAAAACGACCTAATCGCGGACGAAGTCGCGGGCAACAGCTAGTATTATTATATATTCTTCCCATATTTATCTGGGAGTATGTTTCATGAAAATATACATCGAATGTCTTAATAACTTGTTAGTAATACTACGTATATATTTATCTCAAAACAAACATACATACCTATAAACATACTATACATAAGTCAACTTTACTTCTCAATAAGTGGAATAAATGCTCACTACAAAAAAACAGCAACAATGTGTATGTTTAACTTTAACCGTTGTGGATAGGTCTATTATTTATTGGAATGGTTCTAAGTTCTAACTTTATTTTACTAATACGGATGAAGTTTTGACTACAAGAAGCCATACCCTCATTTTTTAAGTTAATTTGTTTTACTCAGTACGTGCGACATTATATCGAAACCACGTACCTATAAAAACTGTGTCCTTATAAAATATTTTACTTCGAAATAAAAACATACAAATTAATGAATTGTTTACAATCGAAAAATTCCCAGAACTCTACAAAAGCTTAATATCGGATTAACTCGCTCGCATGAAAATATTTCACACAACAATAGTTTTCAATTTAAAGATTGGTGCTATCTGCAGAATTTCACAATTTCGGTCGGACCGCGTTGTTTCCGATTTCGCAAAGTGGATTGCGAGTGAGGCGGACTACAACGAAATTTTATCCAAGTATTTATATAGGTACGTGGAAACATTCGGTAAAATGCTTTTTGCTGATTCTTCAAAACAGATGTACCACTTCATAATTAATAATGTCTATTACTTTTGTTGTTTTTACTGATGTACAGTCCGGTGTCAAATAGTAAACACCTGTCGTTACAACTCGCTTATAAATAATTAAAATTCACTGTGATTAAAACGCAAATCAACTGAAAACTGTGACGAACGTTGGAATTAATGACAAATACATGTGGCGATTAAATCATCCAAGAAAGTTGCAACGAATTCTTTGAAATCTAAACCGTTGAACAGGTCAGAAAAGAATCAATAACAATTATCATCCACTGTGACAGTTGACAATCATACTGTTTGCTGTGTACCAACCTAACAGAATAAAACGTCACCATAAACAACAGATCTCAGTAAGTGTTGCCAACTCCCAATAAGTGTTGCCAAAACTAAAAAAATTACCCTAAATTATGGAATTTGAGATGGAAAAATTTTGGCGAAACTTAAAAGAAGAAATGGCTGCGCAAACAAGGGAGATAACTGAAGCCGTCACCAAAAATGTTTCAGAAAACATCAATGAAAAATTAGTTGCCCTTGTAGAAGAAAATAAACAACTCAAGACCGAGGTCAGAGTCCTTCATGACAAAATCAAATTAATGGAAGAGCATAAAAAGAAAAATAACGTCATTTTCTTCGGTATTAAGGAGGAAGAACGCAGTAAATCTCTCATAGATACCATTATACAAACCCTTCAAAAATATATGAACATCCACATTGAACCAAATGAAATAAATAATGCGTACCGCTTAGGAGGAAAGAAGGACAACAAATCGCGACCTATTCTTGTAGCCTTTACAACAAACTGGAGGAGAAATGAAATACTTAAAAATAAAAAGAAATTGAACTCCGAAATCTACATCAAAGAAGATCTCAGCAGAGAAACACTAGAAAAAAGAAGACAGCTACTACCCCAGCTACAAGAAGAACGAGCGAAAGGAAAAACTTGTTATTTCGTCAAGGATAAACTAGTAATCAAAGAAAAGAATGAAGACAAAAGAGACAAACGCAAAAGAGACTGCATAAGTTCACCCAACAACGTATCTACACCAGCCCCAAAGAAGATAAATAAAAACAAACCTAATATGCTAGACTTTGTGGCACGGAGAGATAGATCTACGTCTCTGTCATTACCGACAACATCAAAAAACGCTTTATAGACACCGACAGCAGGAAACACAACACAATCTCATTCAACAAAAACTGTTCACCCAAAGAAACGTCCAAAACTCTCACCCCAAGACGGCTGGTCACCGTGGGGCATAGCGACCACTACCCTCCAAATACTACCTCCCTATTTAAATTGAATACTGCTTTAAACATAAATAAACAAAAATCTCCAAACTTACATATTGCTACATACAACACACTCTCATTAAAATCGGAAGAAAGCTTACAAGAACTTATACTAAGTCTGCAAGATGTAAAGTGGGATATAATCGGTTTGAGCGAAGTAAGAAGGAATGGAGAAGAAATTTCTGAATACCATCAAATCATTATGTTCCACAAAGGCGAAACCCCAGGTAGACACGGAGTGGGATTCTTAATCAAGAAAGAACTCAAGAACTTTATTATAGAAATAAAAGGTATATCGGAAAGAATAGCTATATATTGAATATAAGACTCCCGCCGGACCTGGAAGTATGGTCTATAGTGCAAATATACTCACCAACTGAACAGTCTAGTACCATAGAAATTGACTCATTTTATAAATCCCTCAACATCACCTTAAAGGAACACGTAAACAATAATTGCATCGTAATGGGGGATTTTAATGCGCGAGTTGGAGAGCCACGTATTGGAGAGGATATCGAACTAGGCCCATACAGTAGTGGGAAAAGGACAAGAAATGGACAAAAGCTAATGGAGATGGCTTTTGAAAACAATTTAAAAATAATGAATAGCGTATTCAAGAAAAAATCTTCTAGAAGATGGACATGGATATCGCCGGACGGCAAGTACAAAAACGAGATAGACTACATACTTACAAACAGACCCAAGGCATTTGATAATTGTGGTACCATCGCCAATTTAAATTTTAATAGTAACCACAGAATGCTTAGAGCAAGTCTAAACACATCTTCTACTCAAAAGCAAAGTCGACCCTTCAAAGCTAAAATATCCCTACCAAAGAGCGAATTGAATACATCTAAAATCAAAAACAATCTCCAATCTGTGACGATACCACTTCTTCAGAAACTAAATACTCAACAGAAATACAACATACTACACAATATACTAACAGAAAGAACTGAAACCAACGAAAAATCTAAACCAAGAGACAAAGAATACCTGTCAGAAAAATCTTTAAAACTTCTAGAAGAGAGATCGAAACTAATAAAAATCAAAGAGAAAACGAAGACTACCAGGAAACAAATAAGTCAGTTATGTAAACAATTAAAAAACCAAATGAGAAGAGACAGAGAACATTTTAGACTTCAAACTTTTGACAAACACATTGCTATGTCAGGTGGCATAAAAAAGGCGCTAAAGCTTCTATCTGAGAAATGTAATTGGATACCCAATATAAAAGACCGATCTAGCAAAATAACTAAGAGACCCGACATTCTATCTACAGCCACTAAATTCTACGAAAATCTCTACTCTAGTAAAAACCAAATAAACCAAACTAAATTAAATAACATAGATAATGTACCAGATGTTTTAGTAGAAGAAATAAATAAGGCAATAGAATCGCAGAAACTAGACAAAGCTCCAGGCCCTGACCACATCACTAACGAATTGCTGGCAAATTGCAAGAACTATATTACACCCTTACTGAAGTATATTTTCGATGATATAATGCATACAGAGACAATTCCAATTCAGTGGACAACATCTACAATCATCCTACTACATAAAAAAGGTGACAAGAGCGAAATTACCAACTATAGACCAATAAGCCTTATGTCGAATATTTATAAAATTTTTGCAAAAATAATTCTAGGGCGAATAACCAAAACTTTAGATGCAAATCAGCCTAAAGAACAAGCTGGTTTTAGAGCAGGCTATTCAACATTAGACCATATACATGCTGTGAGACAAATCTTCGAAAAACATAAAGAATTTAATGTACCCTTTTACTGCTGTTTCATCGATTACAATAAGGCTTTCGATTCAGTTGAACACGAAAACATTTGGTTATCCCTAAAGAATCAAGGTGTCGAACACAAATATATTCGAATTATAAAGAATGTATACACTCAGAGCACAGCTAGAATAAAACTAGAAAAGGAGGGGAGAGAAATAAAAATAAATAGAGGTGTACGTACTATTCACAGCCGTCTTGGAAGATGTCTTTCGAAAGCTTGAATGGAATCAGTACGGATTGAACATAAATGGAGAACAACTATCACACCTACGTTTTGCCGACGACATCATATTATTCGCTACCAAAAAAGAACATCTACAAAACATGCTCACAGACTTAGAGAGAGAAAGCCGCACGGTAGGTCTCACGATGAACACTTCTAAAACTAAAGCTATGACCAACGCTATCGAAGATACAATGATCATCAATGGCCAGCCAATCGAGTTTGTGAAAGAGTATTCCTATCTAGGTCAACAAATATCAACGACTAATATAATGTCCAAGGAAATAGATACAAGGATAGGGAATGCATGGAAGTGCTACTGGGGTCTTAAGGAAATTATGAAGAACACGGAAACTAAGATGGCTGTTAAATCTAAGCTATACAACACCTGCATACTCCCAGTTCTAACCTACGGCTGCCAAACTTGGGCGCTCACTAAAGCACAAAATCGGAAACTGGCAACCTGCCAAACAGCAATGGAAAGGAGTATGATGAGCATAAGGAAATGTGACAGAATAAGTAACAGAACCATCAGAAAACGCACTAAAATTGAAGATGTAACAACTAGAATCAGAAAGCTTAAATGGAGATGGACTGGTCATACAATAAGAGGTATTAATAAGTGGAGCAAAGATATCATCTTTTGGTACCCAAGGAATAGGAAAAGGAAACGAGGTAGGCAGTTTCGAAGGTGGGAGGATGAAATTAAGGCTATAGCTGGAAACACATGGTCAAGGAAAGCTATTGACAGAATAGAGTGGAGGAAGATGGAGGAGGCCTTTGCCAGGATTGGGCAAACAGACCGTGTTGTTGGTGTCATTGACTCATCAGAGTCGTCAGAATAAGTGTTTAATATTATGTATCATATTTTGTGTCTGAATAAAGGCTTATATTATTATTATGTTTCTCTTCTCCATAATACTCGGGTACCACCAGAAGGACGGTACCCGGACCTTTGGAAGGCTTACGTGGGGACACGGATCCAACACGCAGAGGCCCTTTCGAGACTTTTAATGTGTTGTGGGACACCAGCCGCAGCCTGCCCATGACTGCACTATAGAGATACAGCCCTAGGCAGTCCGCGGCCGATGTAGGACTATTGCAGGGTATGGAAATTTAATAATTGGGCTATGGATTGGGATGCTAAATGGACTGGTACTGGGGACTATGGGAAACTATGGCACCTGCCTTTCTACTAAAAGAAAGTAAAAATATGTTGGCAGGTGGTGACTCGCCCTCTCACTGTATGGGCCCCCGAAATAAGTCGCTGCAATAGTGCGACAAGGGGGCAACATATTGTGAGCAGCTAAGGGTGGAGAGGCGTCCCTGGACTTTAAACTACGATCACGCGCTCCCTGAGGGTCCAGCATCACGTGCCCACTCGCCACTTACGCTTCGCATCCACCCTTCGAGCTAAAAGCTCTCGCGACTCCACTCTGGCCGGCCGGTTAAGGCAAGCCAGAGGTGGGGGTCCTGTCCTCGTCAGGCTTCACTCCGACCGGCCGGTGAAGGCAAGCCGGAGATGAAGACAGGGGCCTCCCCCGGGAGCACTCGGTTCCCGCGGGGTCGCTACTCCCCGACACCCCGCCACAAGGTGTCCTGCGGGTTGACTGATTGCACGGGTGGAATATCTATTGTCACGTAAACAATAGACATTCCAACCGTGGGCGATGGGGTCGTCACATCCCTACGCCCAATTATTATTATTATTATTACTTTTGTGAGAAAATGCTTAATTTATTATTTTCATTATACTTAGGTATGATAATATTCATTATACTTAGGTACTGTATATGAATGCAATAATTTGAACAAAATATAGAATACGCATTTAAAAATCTGATACTTTCCAAAAATAATACTTCTCTTTGTTAATCTTTCTATGGATTCACTGCTACTTTAACTTTCAAAAATTTCATTTCAGCAATATGTTTGGAATACATACGGTCCTTACATTCATAATACTATCCGGTTACAAGCAAGAGAATATTGGGATAAAATGCACAATAGGCGTGAGCGTAGCGGAGTTTATGTTATTCGTAGTACATGCTACGAGCAACGTAGCACTGCTACGTGGTCGTGTCGCCTCGAACGTGTTTATGGAATATTTATCCAATTTCAGTTTAGCACGCTTGGAAAATTCCTGTTCAAAAGTATGCCTAACTCTTAATAAGAATAGAATCTATGAATACTTTAATGATATTCACAGATTTTCTATACATATAATGTGTTTTGTTATTTTAATATTTATAACAATAAACAATTACTCATTTCATTTGACGATTTGGCTTTACAGGTAGCTCTTTCAGCTGCTTACCTTACCATTGCCCAAGAAGCTAGTCCAGTTCAATAATTTCAAGAAAATGGTACTCCAACAATTGTATACAGAGTTTCATATTCGATTCACAAACCGTTCAAATGATATAAATCCTCTTCTCGCTCCAGTATGTAGACGGGTGGTTCCTGAAGCAGAAATAAAATTTAGTTGTGTCGCAGCAGAGCCAGCCAGGTGGAAGCTTTCGAGGCCGATGAGCGAACAAATTTGTTTTCCAACCAGATACTCCGCGCCGGGCTACGCAACTAGCGGATGGGTAATAGTTTGTTGTATATTAGATTAATAACATGAAATAGTCATTTATCAAAAATCAGGAGAGAAAATATGATCTAGCAAAACATTTAATAGGAAGCAACGTAAATCGCCCCGACTACCAGGAGCGTTTTTCAAATTGATAAATATTGCATAGGTGTTTAAATACTATCTTTTGAAGTGTATGGTAAAATATACACAATTAATGGCGATCTGATCATTTAGTACCTGCCGATATTCTAAGGACTAACATAATATTATGGGTAAATTTTATTTGATTTAAATGTTTTCGTTTGATGTTTGGAATAAATTTCCACATTTTTCTTTGAAACACTAAACATTTATGTTTGTTGTTAACAAATTAATGTAGAAGCACATTTAGTGGCTCTCTAAAGTCGAGTCAGCGTTCCCAGCCTGGGATCGAACGGAGTGACGCACTTATAAAAACCGATCGAACGCCAGCGACGACAATCGCTATTCCATTCAACTTTTGTTTGTGTTTTGGTTTAAAAAATCGCATTGTAAGTAAATTAATGGTTCTTTAGAAAATACGACGTCGCCATTTGTTGTTTTTACTCCTTGATAATGTATTGTATCGGTACTTTATCTTACTTTTAACGTAAAAGTTTTGTTTAGTTTTTAAGCTTTAGCATTAATATAAATTTATGCAAAGTTAGGATATTTATCAAAAGGTTCGACTCAAAATAAAATTCTCAATATAGACTTTTCTATATAAAATGTTATCAATAGTCTGTAGTCTGTACTAATCTATAAGACTTATTAATGTTCTTTCTAAATTGACTGTACCGCTCCCAAAAAACTACATAAACGATTACTACGTAAAAAATTACATTTTTTCCGCTTACATTGCAAACGCAGGCTGAACCCTACGAATTTTATCAAAATAATATACTAAGTATTGTACACATTGAAAAGGTCTACAGAAAAGTCCGCGGTGGCACATGTCTATCTCTTATGGATAACCCACAATAACTTTTTTTTGTCATTTACTTTTTACGACAAATAATGGCTAATTTTCGATGCGATTTTAACCAATACAACATTTTTCATTTAATATAGATCTATATGGCCCTTTACACCGTAAGATTTAAGTGAATATTTTCGAAGATATTACAGATTTAAAAATTGCGGGACGTAGCGTTTGCGGCGGTACCGGCCGGCCGCCCGGCTATATATTTTATACCCGTGCGAAGCCGGAGCGGGCCGCTATGTTTTTATATACAACGTTCACAGTTTTTCTGTAGTGTATTTAGTATCAGCATTGCACCCGTGCGAAGCCGGGGTGGGTCGCTAGTAATAATTAATATAAATATAAAAGTACCTGTAACATAAGCTTCATGCGTTTTTTTGCATACACTTCTTTAGAAGGATCCTCTTTTATCATGTTCGAAACCAATACCGAATAATATCCACGTTTCGGAATCGAATCTCTCTCCGTATTGTCATAAACCTCATCATGGTATTTGATTCTTTTCTTCTTACTGAATGTTACACTCATTTTAACCTATTTATTGAATAAAATATTAATTAATATATTAATATATATTTTATTAATGTCAATATAATTATTTAAAGTGGCATTTGGTTTGACAAAAATGTTTTTAATTTTTCGTAAAACCGCAATGAATGTTTTTGTTTATTTGTTAAAAAAAGGTTTTAAGGGATTGTTTTATTCAATACGTAATTTGATAATCGCCCAGTTAATTATATATTACTAGCGGTCCGCCCCGGCTTCGCCCGTGGTACCTACATGTTTAAACTATCCTATCTCTCAAGTTGGATCAAACTGCACATGGTGTGCGAATTTTATTATAATCGGTTAAGTGGTTTAGGAGTCCATTGAGGACAAACATTGTGACACGAGATTTATATATATTACTAGCTGTTGCCCGCGACTTCGTCCGCGATTAGGTCGTTTTTCGTCATTCGTCGTTTAAAAAAAATACGTGACACTTTATTTTTGAATGTTCTTAATTATTGTCTCTTATAAAATTTAACTACTTACATTAAAATTGAACACTCTGATAAGAAAATCTTAAAATCTGAAGAAAACATGAATGAATGTGATTTAAATTCTACATTACTTAGTATCAAAATATAATAATCTAAATTAAATGTAGATTAACAGTTTGAGCACACCATTATAGAATATGTACTTAAGTATTAAATTACGTTAGTTAACATAGTAACTTTACTAAAAACACGATGACTTTCTTTCGCGCTCGGTACCACAAACTAAGCATGTTTGTGGTAAGTGGCCCGCGTGACGCGTCACTTGACCCCCCGCGAGTTCCCCTCCGTTGCTATGCGAAAATACATTCGTTGCTCTATTTTAGGAAAAATTTGTAATACTGTGGCCTGGGCGTTATAACACGTCCAGGGAGTTCCTGAGTGCCGATATCACCATCTTGAGGAAAAGCTTCTAATGTCGATTTAAAACTGCATACATACGAATTAACCTGTTCTAAAATTGTGAAATGAGTTCAGTTTTAAATTTGAGAAATATTGATTTCTTGTATTCCACTATTCGTTGTAGTCGAATACAAAATATAGGGTAAAAGTGGGATAGATGCCCTTACCGGGATAGATGCCTCATTTTCAAAAAACCTCACTTCCCAGAGTCGTGACTACGAATTAATGATTTAAATAGGAGCTCCTATCACCCCGCACCTCGGGTACGCATGAGCTGTTGTTTGGTGAAGACGTGTTTCGCTAGTACGTGTTGTAATATCCGCGGCGAACTTCACGAACACGTTAAAATTTAAAAAGGTTGATATTTGCCTTTGCATAACTTTATAAGCATTAATAAATTTCACTATATTTCTTATTATGTCTATACACTGGTTCATTAATTACAAATCTAAGTGAAAATAGTGGCTCTTTTGTTTTTATTTAATAAAAAAATACTGGGGCAGCTATCCTTATCAAAAAGTATAGTTGCCCCTTTTTTTTCGAGGGATAGATACCCTTAGGGGCCTCTAAGGGCATCTATCCCTCAATACATATTATGTATATGTTATTATCGATAATCACAGGTACCGTTTATATTTTTACCTGATTGCGCCAGAGGTTTTCTCTATGTTAACCGATTTTACTCGTTTAATTTGCTTTTTTTTGTTATGTATACTTACTTATTAATGATCTGCCCTTATACTGATTGTAGGAGAACCACGCCACGAAAATACAAAAGAAAAGAAGGAGTGCGAGCGCAAGTATATTCTTGGACAACAGAACAACTATGTTAACATGACATTTGCTGGTTTATCATATAAATTTTATTAGATTTCGCGTTTATAGAGTATGTAAGGCATCTATCCCACTCTGCAGGCATCTATCCTCAAAAAAGGTGTTCTACAAAAATGTTTATTACACATTATCTATAAATGATAGGATAAAAAATATATATAGTAATTCAAAACAGATAATTAACCTAGCTATATTCATACAAAGTGTTCGTATAAGATTCATGTTTTTAAAATTATGAGGCTATTTCAAAAAGTGGGGCATCTATCCCACTTTTACCCTATTTAAACAAACTTAGGTTGGCCTACAGGCAAAAGGGATCCTATCAAATGGTAAACTTGACCTTGTATCTTAAAAGTAAGCATGAACGGACCTTCTGATAATTATTGAGCACCAAAGGATCATTTGAAACGCGCTACTATAAGAGCGAATATTGTCTAATAACAGTTTACATTGCACAGTATGTTCCTCTAAAAGTAGTGATTTCAAAGGTTCCGGTGTATCTTCAAATGAAAGCAGACTCCTTACTACACTTTAAAGCATTACAAAAAGAACATACTACGCCTTTACAGAAGATGATCTGTAATCAATTGTGAGGTTATAAGCAAACCCACTTTTATATTTGTCAGACCACACCACCGAATTCGTAGATTGTTTACCTCAAGTCATTAAGACTATGACGAAATCTGTCTGCAGTAAGACGGGCCTCTCGCTATTCGTCCGTTTCCAGAGACCGAATAGTTTCAATTCTTAATCTTTCATTAAACAAACTTATTAATCGTTCTTGTCTCATATAATTGTAATATTCGCGTCCCTACTCTAGTGATTGCTTATACTCATGTTCATCTTCAAGAGATCGAATAATATTATGATGCACCCTATCATTTGTCAAACGGTCTTCATATTGAGTAAAGTTTCAGATTCTCGAGATAAAATATGACTGTCGTGATCAGTAGTGAGACGTAATTCCCTCTCAGTGAGGGTTTCGGTCTCACGGGATAGTACAATATGCCGTTTGCGATCAGCTGTGAGACGTCATACCCTCTCAGTGAAGGTTTCGGTCTCACGGGATAGTAGGGGAGACCGGGTTTGGTTGTCTCACGGGTTGGTTGTCACAGCGGTCTTAACACAAAACTGAACTATCGAATAAGTCTGTTGAACAGCGTGGCAAGAGCGATACAGTGACAACGCTGTCCCCACTTCGCGTCAGACCGCCCCGATCTGCCGTGAGGGCCTCACACGTGTTTATTGTTTTCGCACAGATTTTTTATGATATGAGGACCGAATATGCTCCTCATAACATCACTTTTTGTGAACGAAACGACAGCGCGGTTTAATTTAATGCCAACACCATTAGAAAAAAGGATTATTATTAATTGTGAAAAAATATCATGATTTACACTATTAACACTCTTTTAACATAAAATATAAGTCTGTAAGTGTGTAAAAATAAATCCAGCTAATTACACATCAAACTTATGTTTATAATTAGGTATACGACATGAAAATATATTAATTACCAAGCAATAATAATACAGATAAGCAGTGGTGGCTCAGTGGTGAGACCTCGGACTTCGAATCGATAAGTCCGGGGTTCGAGACCAGGCGAGCGCGCAGGAAATAAATTGATTTTTCAATTTATCTGCGCATGTTGTAACATCACCACTGCTCGAACGGTGAAGGAAAACATCGTGAGGAAACCGACATGTCGAAGAATTAAAAAGTTCGATGACGTGTGTCATCCGCCAACACGCACTTGGCCAGCGTGGTGGATTATGGCCTGTACCCTCATAGGAGGCCCGTGTCCCAGCAGTGGGAACGTATATGGGCTGATGATGATGAATAATACAGATAAATACTGAACATAAGTAGGTATAATAGATATTAAGTAGTATTAGTTAAAATATACTTTGACTGTCAGTCAAAGTTTATTTTAACTAACAACATGTAAATGAAGAAGAAATAATAATTACCAACGAACTAACCTTTTCTATAATACTTAACACGGCACATTTTTCAAATTATCTTGCTCAACCCTGCTCAAAAATTTGAGGGTTTTGTTGGAACTTTAATATGTCAAAACTATGATATAATATCTAAACTACGATACAACTTGCTTGCGGAAATGCTCATTACAATTGTGAATCTAAAGAATAACTAACAACATACTATTCAATTTTATTGAGCTGATGAATATCTTTTGCCTGGAAGAAATCACCGTCGCCTAATAAATATACTGTGTTTTCTTATAAAACCGTTACATAATTTATTTTATCTACTTAAATAATGAAAATGATATTATATTTATAAAATATAAAACATATTATGTAAAATGATTAAAAATAAATAAATGAAGCAACTACGATTCAAAGAAAACATCTTTTTCAGTGTTAAAATGCTCTTAGCAATCCTGGATGATGAACTGTATCATGTACTCTGATCCCAGTACGGTCGGTACCTCGATAGCCATAACGATAAATATTATAATCAGATAACCGCAAAGTCAAAATAAAAACATTACTTGTACAGTTGTGAGTGCAAAATTTACGTTTCATTTGGAATAACATTTTTTTCGGTACTAAAACGTAGTCGTTTGATATGTGGTTGGCTGCCCCTCCTCTCCTTCCTGAAAAATATCCTCCAAAATTTCCCGAGATACTTCCAATGATTGAACCATTGGACGTTGGACATTAACTTCAGTCAAAAATTGACGAAGCGGATGATTACTAATTTCCACTTAATCCTCGCTGCTACTATCTTTACCATCAAATCATCAATTTTCAAGTGCTGTTGTAAAAATATCAGCAGAAATCGTCTTTCAAAGGCGATATAATTTTATGAGCATTGAATCTGTAAATAACAAAATCAAAAGTTAACTGTAAATCTATAAAAAAAGCTACTTACAAATAAAATTTTATCAAAAACTACTGTTCCCAATGCACCTCAAAATAATAAAAGAATTCATCATTTTATTATTTCATTCTAAAAGTGTAATAATATAATACCTACCAACAAAAAACATGAATTGCTATCATTATAAAAAATAAATACCTATAAGTAACAACTTACTTTTTGTGGGAACGCATGATGGTGAAAATTCACAAAACACGAAGATTGCATTTGATATTTTTGGTTTTATGGCATTCAATTGCTTTATAAATATCACTACATAGTATAAAAAAGTCGCTTTCTCTGTCCCTATGTCCCTTTGTATGCTTAAATCTTTAAAACTTCGCAACGGATTTTGATGCGGTTTTTTTAATAGATAGACTGATTAAGAGGAAGGTTTTAGTATATAATTTATTAGGTTTTAGACAAAGCGGACGAACCCGCGGGCGGTAAGCTAGTAAATTTATAAAATACGAAGATTTTTAAAATTGTAACTAATGAACGCAATCAATATTAGATAATGGTGTCTAGTTTTACTTAAAATAATAAACATCTACCCTCACTTTAAAAAAATGTAGTATATTTATTATTTACACGAAATATACCTTATAGGGAAGGGAAGATATGGGCTAAAGAGTTAAATAAATAACATAATTATATTTAAATTATTAATTTCCAACTGTGTATTCAGTAGTGTTAACATCTAAATTGATTTGATTTTTACGAAATCTCATAGATGGCGCTGTTACAAAATTAACATTATACAACTTACATTCTTTAAACTATGTTTCTCTTCCCAAGTTACTTAAATGGCATAATTTTTATAGTGTCAATCTAGATATTGTCAAACAACATTTATATATGCGTCATTTGATTATTAATTTCCAATAGTTAACGTGTGTTTGATTTTTCTAACACTTCATAGATGGCGCTGTTTCAAATTTGTCTTTATACTGCTAAGATTAATTTAACTGTTTCTCTGCCCAAATTACGTAAATGACATAGTTTTTATTTTGTAAAGCTAGATAATAGCATGGCTTACTCGAAACCAACATTTAAACATGAGTCTTTAGATTGTACGCTGTCGTAGTACACGGAATATGTAAGAAAAATAAAGGCTCACAGCTCCTCCCCCGAAGGTGATATCATGATAATATGTTTAAACTATCCTCACCCGACCTCTTAGGAATATTCATGCAAAATTTGAAGTAAATCTATGCAGTACTTTTCGAGATTAGCCCGGTCAAACATACAGACAAACAGACAAACAGACAAACAGACAAACAGACAAACAGACAAAAATTCTAAAAACTATATTTTTGGCTTCTATATCGATTATAGATCATGGATTATGTATTCTTTTAAAAAAATATTCAATGTACAGTTTTGACTTTCCTACGATTTTATTATATGTATAGACTACTGTTCCCAATGCACCTCAAAATAATAAAAGAATTCATCATTTTATTATTTCATTCTAAAAGTGTAATATAATACCTACCAACAAAAAACATGAATTGCTATCATTATAAAAAATAAATACCTATAAGTAACAACTTACTTTTTGTGGGAACGCATGATGGTGAAAATTCACAAAACACGAAGATTGCATTTGATATTTTTGGTTTTATGGCATTCAATTGCTTTATAAATATCACTACATAGTATAAAAAAAGTCGCTTTCTCTGTCCCTATGTCCCTTTGTATGCTTAAATCTTTAAAACTTCGCAACGGATTTTGATGCGGTTTTTTTAATAGATAGACTGATTCAAGAGGAAGGTTTTAGTATATAATTTATTAGGTTTTAGACAAAGCGGACGAACCCGCGGGCGGTAAGCTAGTAAATTTATAAAATACGAAGATTTTTAAAATTGTAACTAATGAACGCAATCAATATTAGATAATGGTGTCTAGTTTTACTTAAAATAATAAACATCTACCCTCACTTTAAAAAAATGTAGTATATTTATTATTTACACGAAATATACCTTATAGGGAAGGGAAGATATGGGCTAAAGAGTTAAATAAATAACATAATTATATTTAAATTATTAATTTCCAACTGTGTATTCAGTAGTGTTAACATCTAAATTGATTTGATTTTTACGAAATCTCATAGATGGCGCTGTTACAAAATTAACATTATACAACTTACATTCTTTAAACTATGTTTCTCTTCCCAAGTTACTTAAATGGCATAATTTTTATAGTGTCAATCTAGATATTGTCAAACAACATTTATATATGCGTCATTTGATTATTAATTTCCAATAGTTAACTTGTGTTTGATTTTTCTAACACTTCATAGATGGCGCTGTTTCAAATTTGTCTTTATACTGCTAAGATTCATTTAACTGTTTCTCTGCCCAAATTACGTAAATGACATACGAAACCAACATTTAAACATGAGTCTTTAGATTGTACGCTGTCGTAGTACACGGAATATGTAAGAAAAATAAAGGCTCACAGCTCCTCCCCCGAAGGTGATATCATGATAATATGTTTAAACTATCCTCACCCGACCTCTTAGGAATATTCATGCAAAATTTGAAGTAAATCTATGCAGTACTTTTCGAGATTAGCCCGGTCAAACATACAGACAAACAGACAAACAGACAAACAGACAAACAGACAAACAGACAAAAATTCTAAAAACTATATTTTTGGCTTCTATATCGATTATAGATCATGGATTATGTATTCTTTTAAAAAAATATTCAATGTACAGTTTTGACTTTCCTACGATTTTATTATATGTATAGATGTATAGATAAGAAGATTATACAACAATAATGATGTTATTATCATCTATTATAGTAATGATAATATTATATTTTAATAGTACGTCTAAATTATTTCAATGTCTTTTATATATCTACATTTTTAACTCAACGTTTATTGTTTTATATGTCGTTTAACAATAGCACCTATATAGCACTATCGGTAACCTATAAATTAAAAACTCGAATTTCTATTACCCGAATCTTAAAATCCCGAAAACGGTTGTTAGAACTTTTAAAAGACAGATGTAATGAATGACAACTTTTTAAAATTCCTTTTTTAATTTCCCAGATGAATCAATTTCCAGATACACCAAAACCAGATTTTTAAAAAGTATTTTTTTGTTTCCCGTATTCTCATAATCCAGATATAGTTATACCAGATTCTCAGAATACTTTTTTTTGTTTCCCATAGTACCATTTTCCAAATAAACTATTACCAAATTTTCATAATCTTTTTATTTGGTTCCCATATAATCGTATAGCAGATAAACTATTGCCAGATTTTCATAATCTCTTTATTTGGTTCCCATACAATCGTGATTATACCTTTACTATTGCCTGAAAATGAACATTACCAGTAAGTAATTTGTTTTACTTGCCCAGTACAGAAAGGTTTAAGTGTCAAATTTGACTCAGTAGGTTAGGTTAGGTTTGAACTGCGACCCTTACGCACGAGCCGAGCGAGCGAAGCGAGCGTGCCGCGGCAGCGGCCGGCGAGTGCCAGAACCGAATCGCTATTGTTTTACTTGCCCAACAGAAAGGATTAAGTGCTAAAATCTATTCAGTAGGTTCGTGCTGCGACCCCCTGGAAGGATTTCGTTTTTCTGGATATCGTTTATTTGAATTTCAAAAATCTGGACATTGTTTGTCTGGATATCAATCAAAAATTTGTGTTTTAAAAATGTGGCTTTCGTGCATATGGATTACGGTCATCTGGATTTTGTGCATTTAGATTTCGTATGTCTGGAACTCATTCGTCTGGATTGTAAAACTTCGTACAAAAAAAAAAAAAATTCAAATATTCTTTATTTGGAACATAACAAATTGTACATAAACTTAAATTACGATGACATCCGTAAAAGCATAAGAGCTGTGGCACGGATGCCAACGCCCACCTCCATACATAAAATAAGTTCCATCTTAATAATGTAACAAGTTTAACAATAATATGCAAATTAAGTCGGTTAAATATAGAAAAAAAAAAAAGTAGTATAAAATTCTAGATAGCAGGTGTGTTTGTGAGACTGAAGATGTGTATTCGTGAGTGTGTGAGTATATGAGTGTGTGAGTATGTGAGTGTGTGTGTGTGTGTGTGTGATTATGTGCCAGTGTGTATGGGTTTTTCCAAGTTTTAGACTGTAAATTTAATAATTTCTTCAGTTTCTTCATACGAACGGGACAAAAGCCAATCAAGGACTATATTTTTAAGTTTAAAATTACAGAGTGGGTAGATATTTAAAACCTGATTGAGTTTATTATAGATTAAGGAACTAATAAATGGATAGTGGCGACCAGCTACCGCGGTTCTGCGACGTTCAATAGGACACACCCTGTCATATCTACGCCTGGAATTTATAAGGTTGGGGTCATAAGAAGTATCCAAGTGTTTTCTCATAACAATTTTTAGTTTATATAATTGACGTACCGACGGCACTTGGCATAGGGCATACAATTCGCTAGTTGGAAAGCGGAGAGGTTTGTTGGTGATTGTCTTAAGTACAGCCCGTTGGGCTCGTTCCAACCGAATCATCAGAGATTTAACACAACCTCCCCAGGAGGTTAGACAGTAAGAAGTAACAGACTGAATCAGTGCGTAATAGACCGTTTTTAAATAACGGAAGTCTATCACTCCTCTGAGGCATTTGAAAACATATGTTAATTTTCTGACTTTAGAACAAACGGTATCGATCTGTTGCTTCCACGACAATGTTGGATCTATTGAAACTCCCAAATATTTTAAACTAGTGGCTCTTTCCAGATGTGTACAACTACATTAAACAAAAGGGTCAGTTTTGAGACAGTCATGGGCGCAAATGTTGAATGTGAGTGGGGGCATGGACGAAATTTTGGGCGCAAATGTTATAAATTTACTTTTCGCAATATTGAGGGTAAGAAGATTTTGTTGCAGCCAATATTGGACAATTTTTAAGGCGTTTTCAGCAACACTACGTACCTCATTCCATGTCTGAGCATAAAGAATCAGAGTAGTATCGTCAGCATACGAAATTATTTTACAATTATTGAGAGAGAGGTCACACAAGTCATTAATGTAGAGTAAAAACAGGGTAGGTCCTAAGACACTGCCTTGAGGAACGCCGAATGAAACTGAAACATACTCACTCTTGACGTTATAATAACGACACATCGTGTACGGTCAGAAAGGTAACTACTAAATATATCCAGAACAGAGCCTCTGATACCACAACGTTCCAATTTGGATAGAAGAATAGGAATAGAGACAGTGTCGAATGCTTTAGAGAGGTCCAGAAAGAGAGCTACAGTTTTCAGTTGATGCTCAAAATTGTTAATAATGCAATTAGTTAATGACAGTAATGCATCTTCTGTAGATAGGCCCCGTCTAAAGCCAAACTGGTTTTTTGAAAAGACATTATTAGAATTAAGAAATGTTAGGAGCCTGTTATTCAGGACTTTTTCAAAGATTTTGGATAAAGCTGTAAGCACAGATATCGGACGATAATTTGCGACACTATCTCTATTGCCACTCTTATAAATCGGATGGACAACAGCTCTTTTAAAAACAATTGGAAACACGCCTTTTGATATGCAGAGGTTTAGGACATAACAGATAATAGGGGCGAGAACTTGTCTTGCAGATTTAATGACGGACGCGGGAATACCATCCCAGCCAACTGCAAATTTGTCTTTAAGGTTGTTAATAATTGTAAGGATTTCTTCGTTTTCAATGTTCAGAAGTACCATTGAATTTACAGGAGTATTTAAAGAGTTTTGTGGAAAGATGTTTGGGTTATTATAATTATTTGAAGTAGCCGATCGAGAATTTTCAATAATTTTATGAGCCATATCCTTACCCACATTCGCAAAGTAATTATTGACTGAATTGACGGATAGACTGGGACAACTACACGAATTTAATAAATCACTTGCATTAGAATCCTTTCTTTTTAGTCCGGATATTTCCTTTATGACATTCCACGCAGCCCTGGGGTTCTTTCTGATTTTCTGGAACCTACTTTGTTCGTATTCTCGTTTAATTTTCTTTAAAAGCTTATTACAGAAAGTACGGTAACGGATGAATATTAATTTGTTGAGAATATTTTCTGGGTGTTTCTTAAATTTGCGATAAAGTTTATCCCTGTGGCGAATACATTTCAGAAGACCGGGTGTAATCCAGGGTTTTATTATGCGTTTTCTACAAGGGATTGTGCGGCTATGAGAAGTAATTATAGAGGATAAGGTGTTAACTAGGTTGGTTGCTGACTCATCTGGATCAGTAGAATCTAAGACAGAGGAAAAATCGGTATTTTCAAGCACGTTCACAACCGAGGGAATATCAATATGAGTATGAACAGAATAATTATTCTTAGATGGTTTTGCAATTTCCGCATGTATAAAACATAAAACCGGGTTATGGTCAGTAAACGTAGCATCAAGGACTAAAGTAGTAGCTTTGTATGGCGTACGAAGCATTACATGATCAAGACAATTGCCTTCGCGAGTTGGGAAAAGATGAGCAGGCAATAAAGCGTGTGAGGCCAATAAATTAAGATACTCATCGGTGGAAGGATCTGCGTTATTTGCAATTATATTAATATTGATATCACCGATGACCAGAATACTTTTGTTTGATTTGATAGAAAGGAGCACGTTATCTAGACTCGTAATAAAGCGATCAAGGTTCCTAAAAGAAGGTGATCGATATAACGCTACTACAGCAAGAGAATTAGGAAATTCCAAAATAATACAATTAGCATCATTTAGTGGAGGTAAGGTTACTTTGCAACTTAAACCAGCTCGAACATAGGTGACCACGCCTTCATTTTGAGTAGTAAAATTAGATTGATGGTATTCGTATCCTGGAAGAATTGGAATGAATGGAGCCTTGCTTAACCAGCATTCTGATAGAACAAGGATATCAAGCTGATATCCGAGTCTATGCAGTAAAGTTTGAAAAAGGTTGAAATTATAGTTAATGCTTCGGATATTAACATGTGACAAATGAAGAAATGGGCAAATGAAATTCGGAGTTGTGATTATATGTCAAACAAAACTTCGAAATTTTAAAATTCGGGGTTATGAAAAAATGTCCAAACGTTTTCGGGATTATGATATTCGGAATATTAAAATTCGAGATTAAGATAGGTAACCAGCACTATCACTACAAAGTCGTTTTCTCTGTCCCTATGTCCCTTTGTATGCTCAAATCTTTAAAACTATACGCAACGGATTTTGATGCGGTTTTTTTAATAGATAGAGTGATTCAAGAGGAAGGTTTTAGTATATAATTTACTAGCAATGCCCTGCGGTTTCACCCGCATAGATAGCGATATCGTTACAGTGAAAAGTCTACTATAGGTCGGACTATAGGTTTAATTTTTAATCTCATGAAAATCACCTTTACCCCGTCCCGCACTACGGCCTTTTTTTTGTTTTAGTGGGGAAATCTTTCATAGATACCCACGGCCTCCGGGGGAGGGGCCGTGGGTTATGTCGGATTCCTACCGACCAAAACCCCACTGTGTTCCGTCAAGACGCATATTGGTAGAATTCATCCGTGACCCCCGCACTACGGCCTGCTCGAACAGTATACTTACTATTTTCTGTAGATTGACACTTTAAAAATTCGTTATATCTTTTGAATGGAATATCCAATTCTTTTCATTTAAAAAGTATTTTGCTGGTATTGAAACAGTCTATAATAAAAAATCATTTAATTGGATAAGGATTAATATATGTGTATGGATAACATGGTTTGATTACTGTCGGCACTTCTATTTACTTTGAAAACGTAAAAAAGTTGTTGTAGTAACATAACTACTGAAGATGGACATATGGTATCGCAGACTTTCTTGTAGATATTGATCCATTCTATAATACCGTAGAACATTTTTGAAGTGAAACTTCTTTATCGGGGTTGGAAAAAAATTTAGTGTAACATTTTTTCGTTACGCGTGACATTTTTCCGTTACGCGCCATCTTTCATTTGACGTATTTGTATAAAGTTGCATATAGTAAATTATTTTTTGAAAAATAAGGTCATAAAGAAGTTTCACTTCTTACGTGTGTACACTAGTACACGCACACATTTTTTTTGTTCTATCTTCAATAGATTCCGCAGCGCACGCGATGACAGAAGTTTTATTGAGGAATTTTTTACACCTTGGGTTACATTATTGCATTTTTGGTAAGGATCTCTAATTTTTTTGAAAATGAAATATAGCCTATGTTGCTCAGTAAAGATGCAGCTTTCTAATGGTGAAAGAATTTTTGAAATCGGTCCAGTAGTTTATGCGTGAAAACCATACATACATACATACATACATACATACATACATACATACATACATACATACATACATACATACATACTTACAAACTTTTCCTCTTTATAATAGATATTATTATATATTATAGTATATATAGTATATAGTATAGAATAGATTAGGTTTTAGACAAAGCGGGCGAAGCCGCGGGCGGTAAGCTAGTACTGTATAAAAGAAGTCTCTTATAATACCAGTCAAACTGGCACTTAGCACGTCACGATTTCATCATATATAATAAAATAATAGTATTAAATATTCTCGTAAGAAGACAATAAGAGGATAATAAAACACACACATTGAATAAAAACGTACTCTTAACTGTGTTTCATTGCTTACTGCGAACCTCGTTTAGAAAATAACAGTTTAAAGAGAGAAACAAACATTAATTTGTCCACTGCAGTTAGGTTTACCAGCCATTTGTGAATGTAGAGATATTTTAACTATAGCTTAATCTATTCCTCCTTCCTTCCTTGTTTTATTGTATTATTTACACTGGTCATTTTATTGAAGTTAAAATAATTTTGTTAAATTATACTGAACATAAATAACAAATCTTCTCTTATAAATAAAAATGAATCGCACAATGTGTTGGTAAGCGCATAACTCGAGAACGGCTGAACCGATTTCGATAATTCTTTTTTTATTATATTCCTTGAAGTACGAGGATGGTTCTTATGTAGAGAAAACGTAAACATGTACCACGGGCGAAGCCGGGGCGGACCGCTAGTTAATAAATAAATACCTATCATCCACAAATAATTTTAAAAAAGTATACAAAGCTATTGGCATTCTGAATGTAAACGTTGCAAGACAAACTGTTACCTGGTAGGGCAACAAGTATATTAACATGGTGTAACTTAAATAACATAATACAGAACATTACATTAACTGTGTTTAATATGAAATATTATAAAGGCGTAAGTTTGTAAATATGGATGTATGGATGTTTGTTACTCTTTCACGTAAAAACTACTGAACCGATTACAATGAAATTTAGCACACATATAGAGGGTAACTTGGATTAACACATAGGATAGGTTTTATCCCGGAAATCCCACGGGAACGGGAACTATGCGGGTTTTCCTTTGAAAACGCGGGCGTAGCCGCGGGCGGAAATCTAGTATGAAATAAAGTATAAAATGACGAAATTCACTTGACAATTATTAACATAGTTAGGAGGTTTCCCATCTGACAATTGGCGATAATGCCGTCATGTCTTCGTACATTTATCTCGTTACAACACAAAGCCTGTCTCAGAGGAGCGAATGCTTTAAAGAGAATTGAGTGTATTTGATTAGTTGGTGCCTTGTGACCCCGGTGAGTAACTCGAGTGTTTATCCGGGATACAGGAGACGGTGGGATTAGCAGCTAGACTGAAACCCGAAGCTACGAGCACTTGGTCGTCTTAAGTCTCCTACTTATAGGTTGATGACTCCTTGGACGCATTACTTTCCATCGATTAAAACAAATAGCTCGTAAGAAATAAGACATATCGTTTTACTTCAAACTTTTATGAAAATAATTGAATTTCTCATACCCTCCTGCGTTTGAGCTTCGTGTTACAGAAATTGAAATTTCATTTATAATTGTAGAGTAATGGAATATCTGCAAATCATGATAAATTCATACGATTGTGATTGGAAATATTTCCAGCGGCCAATAGGGTTATTACCGGCAAAGTTTATTATTTTATACAATACTGCTTTTACAATTTAAATATTTTTAGAATAATTGAAATTCTATATACATACAACACTTTCTTGAAGACATTATAACTCTGTGGTATCTGGGAGACACCTGTTAACTCCAAAAAGTTAAATTTTCAGGAGAAGCAATTTAACATATTATTGGCTGCTAAAAATCGGATATAAGATATAAATGAATTATGTCATATTATAATGAAATATCATATATTAACCCTTTTTTTGCTTGTACAGTTTCCAAAATTGACGCAGTAGTTTAGCGAATAATGTGACTTATCAGATTTTAACCAAAAAAAAAATATTGCAGTGGAATGGACTTATCTCAAAATGAGCAAAATAAAAATAATGATTATTTCATTGCTATTCATTTAATTAAAACAATTTTACGTTATTTTTGTAATATTTCTTTATTTATAAGTTAATTTCACAATGGAATCACTCTTATGGCTAATTTTAATAAAAGTATGGACTTAACAGGAGTGTACATGCAACAAAAAATTTAAATAAAGGCACATATCAAATAAATACCAAAACAAAAGAATCACTCATTTGGATACTAATCATAATCTTCTTCGCTATCTGAGTAGTTTTCCAAAACAGAAGCTGATTGGTTTAAATTAGAATAGAAATCGCGATATACTGGATCAATGAATTGCATAAGATCCATTAAATCTTTAAACTTTTTGGTTAAAGATTTAATGGATCAATCGCCAATCCTCCGACATATGCCTGTTCAGGGAGTAATGTTTCTAAACAAAATATACTTTGCATTCCTCTTCTTTTCATTGAAAATGTCCTAAAAGGCTCTGATTTCTCCAATGAATACTTAAAACTTACTTCCGCTAATTTTTTTTCAAATTTTAGCCAGAAAATACTTTTCCAAGCAAAAGATTGTTTTGAAGTGTCAATATTTTTTTTGACAAAATTCTTAGTAGTTTCGAAAAACCGTAAAATTCGGTTTGTGTCATAAATTTCACCGAGAAATTTTTGCTTGTCATTTTTATAACATTCAACTGCAATATTCGGGTTGTACTCTTTAACAAATCTTTCTATCAACGCATGATCACCCTTTAATAAAATGAGTGTGACCTGGCACGAGAAACTTGTGGTGGATTTCTTTAAGGGTAAATTTTTGAGCCAATGCAATACAATACATAACAGGTAATATACAGGGTGGTTCTAAATTACGTTGACAAATTTGAAAATAATAAATTTAAAAAATGGGACATGCTGCGTTGCTTTTGTTTTTTAATTATTATTTTCACATGATTTGGCGCCAACTTAAAGTTATTTGTGAAGAGAATAAATTAAAAATTAGTTATTTTTTGCAATAATATCCTTATATGGTAAGCGGCAGTGCGAGATACTGCGACTTTAATACGATGTGCTTGGCCATCTTGGTGATCGTCCGGGAAGAGGCAGAAAAAGAACTCTGAGGACGCCTAGGCTTCGACATATCGTCAAACAAAGATTGACCCGCAATCCACAAGCCAAGGTTAGAAAAATGGCTCGAGATTTAGGTGTAAGTCATTCAACGTTGCAACGAGTTGTTAAAAATGAGCTCAAGTTAACAGCATACAAGCTGCGAAAAGCGCAGCGGTTGGGTGATAAAGATAAAAAAATACTCCTTGAAATATGTCGCTTACTGAAAGCGCGCTCCGCTGGTGAAGCGTGGAAAAATATTTTTTTCACAGATGAAGAAATTTTTCCGATTGAACAGTCTCATAACCGCCATAACGATAGAGTTTACTCTCCTAGTCGCCCTGGAGCCACATCAATTATCCCCCATCGGCAAAATGGTGGTTATTTTGAAAATAAATAGATATTTACATTAAAATAACACTGTATTTTAATTATTTAGTAGTCACCGTTATATATACCAAATTGGAAATATAAATCCAAATCTGATAAGTTGCAATAATTAACATGTAGGTATCTCATGTTCTTGGTACATACGCGGTAACTGGGACTTAACAAGTTTTAGTCCATAGGCATAAAGCTTGAAATTAACATTTATGTACTTGTTATATTAGTTATCAGGTTTGACATCAAAAGTTACTATGATATATTAATGATAATTATAATATATCTTGATTGTAGCAAAAAATCTTGGATTTAACAGGAGTGTACAATTTTTTTTCATTTACTTCCCGTGGACGTAGAGATATCACGCCTGGATCAAAAAAATCTGCGCTTTCTGTACTTATCAAACATGTATCTAACAAAATTTTGCCAAAAATGGAGTTAACAGGTGTCTCCCAGATGCCACAGAACTATATGTAGAGTTTCTGAATATGAAATTCTTGAAGTTTTATTAAATTTTCGAACAACTTGTAATTGGTAACCTTAATAGTGTATAATATTATGTAAAAGCTGTTTTTAGTATAAACTAAAACTATTGAACCGCCTATGATGACAATATAAGATAGGCTGTAGATCTCCAATATGTGTAGCAATAAATAAACTCGTTTAATAGATTACTTTTTAACTGATATTGGTCCAGCCCTGTAGCGTGTAAACATAATGACTGATAATAACACAGGAAAAGCTCGATTGAAACGATTCACTTTGAGTTGCGTCAATCCGATGAAATGAATTCCACATTCATTGATATCATTCGTAAATATTAAAAATAATCATGCGTGCAATTTTCACAAATTTCCAATAATTATTCGTGCAAATTTAATTTGTTCGCCTCTTAATTGAATATAATTTCGTTTATTAATTCAATTTTTAATAATTATATTATTTTGTTATCAGCAATTTTATTCAGATTAGAAAAAATACATTTTGCGCGTGAGCGTCGTAACGAATGATCTTGTGTACCGGTATTGACTAACAAAAAATAACTTGGTTTGTAAATGTGAATTTAACACGGGACTTGATTTTGATAATCATATTATTTTATTGATTTATTTTGTACCCTTAATATGTTAGTTATTAAAACATATAATCGCTTCATAGCTACCAACGTACAAGAGCCCACAAGTAAAAGAGCCATGCGAGGTAGCATGCAATACAATTAAAACAACTATTATTGTTTCAAACGGCTATATTAGCGCTACCCTCGCAGCGGCGCTTCCAGAAACATTATCTTAAATGAAATCCTGCATGAGACAACTGCACTGCAAGCCATTATACTAAGCGATGCGACGTTTTATAATCAAGTCTTAAAATGCTGAGTTCTAAATTTCTGTGTTAGGTTTTTCACCGAAGAAAAATAAAAGGCAGCCGGGAAATTCATTATTGAAAATTGTGTTTCTGTATAGTTAGGGTTCTATTTTAAAAGTATAAAATGATTTTAAGCCTTTTAATCGAGGTAATAATAATTATAAGAAATTCTAAGCGTTACACTTGTAACGCTTCGTCTAATTTCTACTCTAGTAAAGTTACTAGAGTAGAAATTAGACGAACATGTATAATCGAATTTAAAGGAAAGCGGCATGTCCAAGAATCCATAGTTTGATGTTATATGGCATCTTTTGGAAACATAATAATATAAAGACCGACGTTGTAGGCAATAAATAATCCTCATTATTTATAATAATCACATTTAAATCTAATAAAAATGTCGTAAAATATAAAGTTAGTCAGCGCATTGCGAGCGGCCGCGCCAGTAATTGAATCTGCCACTTCGCTGCAAGCCTGACATCGCCACCGACGCCATTCAAGACGCAATTAAATATTGTAAGCTGAAAAAGATCGGGGCCAGCTCGTGCATTGTAATAGTGACGATTAAAAAATTGTAAAGGAATTTGTTATTATCTATCTGCTGGTGGTGAGCAATCTTTACAAAACGTGCAATTTAAATAACGATGTCTCGTAAATTTAAATGATTAAGTTTGCAAACTTACACTAATGCAGATTAACCGAAATAATTAAATCGGTTCTTGTTATAATGTACTATGTATACCTGAAATGAAATACTAATATCGCACTATTTCTTTTTTTACGTGTTCAGGGTATTGCCCTGAATCACCAACAGACAAGACAGGAACATTTTATAGAACAAGTTAACGGCCATTGTTTGGATTGTTCCAACGATAACCATCTACACAATAGAGTGCAGGATCTTAATCGAAATCTTAAGAGCGGCGATGTTCTTTTGTCTTTCGACTTAGCGCTGCTGAGCTGCTGCAATTCCGAGACTTACAGTTTCAATTTTGAACTTCGCTTATTCCATGATACACCGTTGTTTAGTAGTTGCAAGTTAGATTACCTAGGAATGGAGTGCGCTGAGATAAAAGTAATCTCGTTTGCTAAATATTTCATCTTTCCGGGTCACCGTTTGTTCGCTTTGTGCAGGATGCGGGCTTATTGAGGACTTTTTATTTCCTCGTAAATAGCCCACTCATGAGCAATTAAAATGTGGGAATAGTCTTGAATGTGCTCGTTTCAATGCGAAAAAGGTTCTGAAAAGACTTTTTAACATTTTAATATGCTTGTGTAATTTTGGAATAGTTTTAGCGCACAAAAACTTACATTTAACTTCTAATTTTGTAAATTGTGCAATGTGTATTCGCATCTCATTTATAATTAACTAACCAGCTAAATTTTCCCATCTTCATTTTTATTTAGTGGTAAACTGCTAAAATATATTATTACGTCCTTTGAAATTCGTAAAACATTAACAATTTAATTGTGTAGTATACTGTGAATTGACTCTATCGTGCAAAAAATAGAAAAAAAAATTACTTAGTATATAATAATATATTGTAGCTTGAAATAATAAATGCCTTTTATTCTGGTATCACGTAAGCCACGTGCTTAAGCTAGTCTATTAAAAAATATACAATCGCAATTCCATCCTTTAAAATAAAATCGCATCTGCAAGCACGTTTCCATAAAACACCGGCGGTATTTCGATCCTCGGCGGCTTACAACGCATTTAAATGATAAAAACAACCGCTACTTGCACACAAAAACAATGATACTGTCTACAAAAAGTTTATCTTAAAATCGCGGGACAATTTCAGTAAAAGGGGCCGCATCTGCAGCGAGCCTGCATAAATACACATAAATATCGCTGCTTGCTCTGTACTGTCTGTACTCTGTAACTGTAATGGAAATCCGAAACTTGTAATCCTTTACGCTCTTTTGTTTAACAATCGCTTGGTTAAATATACTACGCGAAGTTATCGCAACATCGTTCGCATACCAGCAATCGGCATATTAAACGGTTTGAATTTATTTTAATTTGGGCGTGATTCTTCTCCTGTCCTTAATTGCTATGATTGTGTGTACTTCTAGCTCGTAAGTTTACGTGTAGCTCGTTGCTTTGCCACTATCGTCACACATTTAAAGGCTATGTTGCAATTTCCACCTCTTTTCTAAAGAACTTTCCGAATGTTCATGCAGTCTCAATAATAAATTTTAATTAAAATACTTTCAAGTATCTGATAGTGCAAAGATTAATTCATTACTCTCTTGAAACTTACTCCTATTTTATCAATTTCAAATGTGGCAAGTACAGAAAATCCTTTTAAATTGACTTAAATCCACAATCCACATTACGTACAAAGCCCTAATACAGTTTTAAAAAATGTTTTAATTGATTTCATGTATAACTATAACACTTATAACAGCCTCGCAAAACCAAGAGGCAACATTTGATCTCAATAAACGTAATACCTCGCAGAGAACCGGCCACAATCTCACTCAGAGTTCACAACTCCTCTCCAGTTCTCCGTAGATTACCTAGAACTTTCATTGTTTCTACCTAGTGTTTATAAACCCCATGCTTATAGCGAAGTAATTAATGATCGCCTTCTAGACTAGGTTAGCTCGGACTGAATATTATAATAAAAGCCTGATTGCAAAAACGCGCCGTTCGTTGTTTTTAATTTTTAGGGTTCCGTACCTCAAAAGGAAAAAACGGAACCCTTATAGGATCACTTTGTTGTCCGTCTGTCCGTCCGTCCGTCCGTCCGTCCGTCTGTCAAGACCCTTTTTCTCAGGAACGCGTGGAGGTATGAAGCTGAAATTTATATCAATTACTCAGGTCTACTGTCCCTTGAAGCTGTGAAAAAATCAAACTTCTAAGCCAACGCAATCAAAAGATACAGCCGTTTATGCCGCAAATTTTCGACGCTTGCAAGGGAATCAAAACCTACAGGGTGCTTCCCGTGAACTCAGAATCTTGAAATTTGGTACGAAGCAACGTCTTATAGCATAGATAAAGGAAAAATTACGAAAACCATAAATTTTTAGTTACATCACATAATATTTTTTTTTTTAATAATTTTAAACTTACTACCCATTTCCTCATAAACGCGTAGAGGTATTAAATTGAAATTCATACCAAATACTCAGGTCTATAATAACTTTAAGCTGTAATAAAATCAAACTTCTATGTCAACGCAATCAAAAGAAACAGCAATTTAAGCTGCATATTTTGAAACTCGCAAGTACTCGCAAGGGAATCAAAACCTAAAGGGTACTTCCAGTCGACCTAGAATCTTGAAATTTGGCATGAAGCAACGTTTTATAGCACACATAAAGGAAAAATTCCGAAAACCTTAAATTTTTAGTTACATTACAAAATATATATTGTCGTAATGAACGAACTTTGTAAACCTTGCAGGTTTGTACGGAACCCTCGGTGCGCGAGTCCGACTCGCACTTGGCCGGTTTTTAAATGAAATATTCTTAGAATCGACACATTATTTTGTTAATTATTTTGTTAATTTTAATTATTTTGTTAATTTTTAATTTATATGAAAATGAATCAACAATTTCATATTCTTAATATCGTATCTTATAGAAGTAGGAAACTGGAAAAGTGGTAGGTTATTTTTACTTAAATTGTATTCAACAAGTAAAATAATTATGATAATATCACTTACTCTCAATTGTCCGTACACCAACATTCAAAAAAATATATTAATTAAGATACCAACATACCTATGAGAATGTATGAGAATACCAACATAACTTTCAATTCTAGAAATTTTAAATTAGATTTGTATCCCAATACGCTCAATTCATTTAATAATAACTTTTTTAATGGCTTGGTGTATTTCCACGGAAAACAAGTTTCCATCTAACGGTACGTTAACTGCTGTTTTAGATTTTCTTTTCGCCTTTATGGCGCCTTTGAGGGCATTTCTTAGCTCCGTTACTGCGATCATACAATCACACGAACAGTTCCAATTCTCGATTTCATATTTGACTTAATAATAACCATGATTTGTTCCAGAGTACTTATTATAATATTCTTTCTTCTCAGTCTATTCACGTGGTACAGAAGACCTCGATACAAAATCCCCCAGAGATGCAAAACTGAAATTTTTCATAATATTTCGTCGCAAAGTCTTCGCCTTTGTGGCTTTTGCATAGTCTGTGACGGCGCCTTAATATCCGTCGCACGTAATTAATTCCTGTCTCTAGAAACAGCTTTTACCTTTCGTATTAACACGAATAATTCACTCGTATTTCTGGCATATTTTTTAAAATCGAGATAGAGGCCAAGATAAGGCTGCGCTGCTGTATCATTATAGGGATCTTGGACTATTATACAAAGTATAAAGTATCTACATTCTACGTGCATATATTTTATACTAGTGGTCCGCCCCGGCTTTGCCCGTGGTACATATTTCGCAATAAAAGGTAGCCTATGTCCTTTCTCGGGTATCAAAATATCTCCATACCAAATTTCATGCAAATTGGTTCAGTAGTTTAGGCGTGATTGAGTAACAGACAGACAGACAGAGTAACTTTCGCATTTATAATATTAGTATGGATTACGGATTTGAAGAACGACTCTTTATCGTCCTATCATAATAACTGGGATGAAGAGTAATATTTAATGTTTTCGCAAGATAATTTACTTATAATATATTCAATTTCAGTCATACCACTTTTTGGTAGTTTTGATCTGATTGTGTAAGAAACATTCAGTTCTCTGTGATTACATGTATGAGGAACAAATAATAAAGACAGATAAAAGATATATAAATTTATTTTACATTATATTATTATCACATTATTTAGAAACGTGTGACAAAAATCTTTGCACAAAAATCTGTCCCATTATGATTCAATGTTACATGCTTGACACGACGAGATGCTGTATGGTTTCACAAATATTGTATATTGATAATTTTATTGGTTTTCGAGAATTGCGGAGACTTTATAAGATTTCATTATTGTATTGGGAGTATATTAAATTTATGAGGGCTTGTTGTCATTCAATGTTTTCTCATTTATTTAGCTTGGAAAGAGATTAAGCAGAAAAACATAATTAAATTGTAATTAGGGGACATTATCGAGAATAAAAAAGTAAATGAAAAAAGTATTATATTATAATCTGCTACCTCCATTATAATATAAAAAAGGTAATGTGAATTTTTAACTTTCTTAGACCTATAACTATTTTGCAAAAAGATTCTATTTTGCGTAGAGTACCCAATATTTTTATTTTACATTATTTATTATTATTCATTTGTTTGACAAATTATACCATTAAAATGAAATAATATTCATTCAGTATGACAATGCATTATGGTTGAGAGCAATTCAAAACCGTTTTATTTATATTTAATGCTTTTGTATTTGTGCCTTCAGTTTATCCAAGTATAAAATTTGAAATGCTAATAATTAATCACTGAGAGCTTTGACGATTATTTTTCTTTTGATTATGCTTATTTCGGCTTGTTCCTTATAGAAACAGCATAGTTCTAGACAACATCAGAAATTAATTCTCGAATTATTTTAGGGAAATTGAAGAATACCCCTTTATAGGTATTTAACGTAAAAGAAAATTTATTAATTGATAGTTTGTTCCAACTATTCAAATTTTAGGCTACGGTATATTGAATGAAACCAAACTTAACTCAGCTAATAGCTATAGTTAGTGTTTAAGCTTTACAAAAGTAATATTAGATTTAAATTAAAGACTCTACATATTTATGGACACTGAAATCACTGAAACTTTAATTATTTCAAACTCATACAGATAAATATCAACAAAACCGAAACAGTAGCGACATCTGTAACATGTGTTTATGGGAAAATGATTTTTGTGTTCTGCACCATCAACCTCATCATAAAACGTAATTCTCATAATCCTCGACTAAAGGTTGCCTGGAAGAGATCGCTGCTTTAGCGATAAGGCCGCCTTTTTGTACGTGTTTGTTTGTATGTGTTTTTTGTGTTGTTTCCTTTGGTGCAAATAAAGTATTTTCATTCATTCATTCATTCATTCATTCATTCATTCATTCATGTGTTTATGGGCTCTAGATTTTTATCTTATCAACGCACCATCATTTTCTCGTTTTATTATACCCAGAACTGCCCGCCATAAACAATACGCAATATCACATAATCGCAGTTGGAGTGACTTCACAATAAACACGGCATCCATTACGCGCCTCGTAATTTCTCCTTTGTGAAGAGTCTCTCATTTCATTACACCCCTCACCCCTCGCCCCGAACCTCACCCCCGCGACGCCCATTGTCTTATATTCGTGGATTGATAAATAGCAATCTGTTTTCCAATATCATAATGTAGCTGTAGAGTTTTTCTATGGGTGTGTAACTGAATCCTTAAAATCGTATTAGGTGGCCTGTAAGGCCTGTATGGGTCGCGCTAACATAATTTGATAACCAAAGGAGACGATTTTTTTTGTTTGGAGAATAGGCCCACCTCAATTTCTTAGCGTATATTAATGAAATGTGTGTTAATTTGTTCCTTGAAGTCCCTAGATTATAGTGGTGAAATTACTTTTACATGTTTTAACCGGAATCTTTAGAAACACGATGTGCAAACATTTACCTCCTTCCTACATAAAAACTAACTGATAATGAGCGATTTGTCTTGTGTGACCCATCCGAATCATTGGGTTACAATATATTTAAATGAATGAATAAATAAATATTAGAAAACATCACATACATTGTCACGATTCCAAGCTCGGAAATCGGAAACAGCGAAGTTACCACAAACACAGAGACCCGATTTGGTTATAAATAGTATAGAAAATAAGTGATATAAGTGTGTGTACCTCAAGTTTCTGGACCTTATGCGATTTTAGCGAATGGGAAAACTGATTAAATAAGAAATTATTAGTTTAGTAGGTAGGTAGGTACGTGATTTATGACTAGGAGTAGGTACATAGTATTAGGATAGGTAGCCATTTGCACAGCTATGCTATTATTCATGTTCTATTGTAATATTAAACGCCCTTAAGTTGTAGCAATTACATTTTAAAATAGGGAATAAAACATTGTTTATGTTAAAAACATTACAACTACGACAGGAAGAATCTGACGTCTATCAAAGCAGCCAATAGATGTAACGTTTCGTTACACGGATTTTTTTAGCTTAGTAGAAACAAATTGTTTTATTTGATTAATAATTACAGGATTTAAAATCGCTATCAATCACATTCTTCCACATAAATAGGAATAAAAACAGTTTCTAAAGTGATTTGTTTAAGGCAGTTTTTTTCGCTTTTTGGTTTTATTTTCATTCTATCGATAAAACCGTTTCGTTCCAGTTATAATTATTTTAATGTTGGCCATTGTTCTTGGTTTCTAGACAGCAGGGATGATATCAAAATAAAGCTTTTTAATTCGATTTCATGATTCCGGTTTCGTTTGTAAAACAACGAAGCTTCAAAATTCATAATATAATTTTATATTTTTACACGTTTTTTTTTTATTACTATACGTTACCGAGTCTTGGTGGGCCCACAAAAAATAGTCTCCTTTATAATATGATTAGTTGTTTTTTTAATAACCATTTAAAAACAACACACCATAATCTACAAAATATATGGTAATCAATAATGAATTATAATATAGAACAAAGCTGAAAACTGATATTGAAATTGTCCAAACCTTAGTTAGTCTACGATAACTGATTTGTTTTAACATCAGGTTAAGTTTATAATTATTATTTGTTTGTTTTTTATAAAAAAATTTTTGATTCCTTAATCATATTCGATGCAGTTTAACAACTTTTTTACTAGTTCCTTAGCCTGTCATACAAACCTGCAAACACTTAAATAGGAATGGGAATAAAATTTCACAAAATACCAAAACGTGGATAACTAATTCCAAATATTTTTCACCCATTCACCCTTAATTAAACAAAGAATGTTGTATAGACAAAAATCCATTAACATTAAACGTAAGGAATCCCAATAGAAGGGGAGCCAGCGACTCTGTGGCCCAACTAATTCCCTTTATTCCGACCAGTAATAACGACCGCAATTTCACGCCGTACCTACGACCTCCATCCTCTCAGACTTTGGTAGAACCTTCGCACACTACTCATTTATACGAAACTAGCGACCCGCCCCGGCTTCGCACGGGTGCAATGCTGATACTAAATACACTACAGAAAAACTGCGCGTTGTATATAATAATAATAGTTTAAAAAAACTAAAAAACACGCTTTTTATAGAAAACCGAACTAAAAAATAGAAAATTTTATCAAATTAGTGTATTGTCATCGGTCCTCAATAAATCTACAAAGTTTGAACGAAATCTGGCCGTTTAAAGTGGGTCAAAATCGCGCCCAAAGAAGTCGGTTACAAACATACAGGTGAAGCTAATATAAAGCGTGTAAAAACAGCGGCCCGCTCCGGCTTCGCACGGGTATAAAATAGATAGCCGGGCGGCCGGCCGGTTCCGCCGCAAACGCTACGTCCCGCAATTTTTAAATCTGTAATATCTTCGAAAATATTCACTTAAATCATACGGTGTAAAGGGCCATATAGATCTATATTAAATGAAAAATGTATTCAAGGTATTTAATTGGTTAAGGATTAATGCTGTATTGGTTAAAATTGCATCGAAAATTAGCCATTATTTGTCGTAAAAAGTAAATGACAAAAAAAAATGGTTGCCTGTAAAGTCGGTTTTACGGGCGAAGATTTTACGTGACAACGTCTTTTTCTCGGTAGAATATTTATGTGCTGCGCGCGCGGCAGACCGCGGGCCTCTCTCTCGTTCGGTGACTCATCGTAACGTTACCGAGCGTTACACTTTTTCATAAGTGACTCCCAGTCGCAACCTAATTTAAGACGTTGTCACGTCAAAAAGTTATTGTGGCTTTTCCATAAGAGATAGACATATACCATCGCGGACTTTTCTGTAGATCTTGTCAGTGTGTATAATACTTAGTACATTATTTTGATAAAACTCGTAGGGTTCAGCCTGCGTTTGCAATGTAAGCGGAAAAAATGTAATTTTTTACGACATCACATTAGAAACCTCAAAAATAACAGTACTTCTCCACTATTTAATGGATGTTATTATACATATAAACCTTCCTCTTGAATCACTCTATCTATTAAAAAAAACCGCATCAAAATCCGTTGCGTAGTTTCAAAGATTTAAGCGTACAAAGGGACATAGGGACATAGGGACAGGGAAAACGACTTTGTTTTATACTATGTAGTGATGGGCCGCTTCTCGATGCGCAAATACTTGAATAAGAAATTGGGATTGGTGTAATGAAGTCGTGATATTGGCTTTAACTACGATAGCATTTTAGATATTTCAATCGAGTTCATTTGTCTTGTTTGATACACCTCCTGTTTGTATTATGGTCACGTTACTACTGATAACATATTATATTAATATTAAGAGACTACATGGTATTAATACATGTAGGTACCTTCCAAAATATTTAATCACTTATCCTTAAAAAGCGTTTTCTTAAATTGCTCTATTTTCTTAACCTTACATAATATCTATCATAGCGTATTTGCATCGGGACTCAAACCAAGCCACATGCAGAGGCTAGTGTGATCTATGGAGTACGTTATTGGGTTACGCACGAACACACAAATATCGCACATTAATCCCCGCTAATGGAATGTACACACGACGTCTGATTGCTTTCATTCTCTCCGCTATTATTCTTCGAGTAATGTTCTGATATTGCCGCCGAAACTAGGAGCCAGGAAACACGCGAGGTTTCAGAGACAGCTTACACCAAAATGCTCTGTGTGTTGTTAATAACCTAAAGAACATTCAATTATTTAGTCCCGTTGACACAATTTCTTCAATTAATCGTTCTATTAAAAGTGACATCATAATAATTGATGATTTATCCATGAACATTTGAATAAGGAGTAATTAGTAAATTAATGATTCAAAATTCGAGCTAAGATAAAATTAATATTTTTGTATCCCCAATATTATAAAGATACCTTTAGTTCCATTTACTGTAGAAGAACGTGCAGATGTTGTATTTCAATGATCGACTTTTATCGCAATCCCTAGATATGTTCAACTGAATTCATATTATCCTTGTAATACTAACCCTACCCGAAAGTGTGAATATCAGCAGAGAGCACATTCAGCAGACACCTGCAAGATTTAACACGCTCCAATAATAGTATTACTCGCTACGGAATTTACTAGCGCTCGGTTTTGCAATATCGTCGCCTATTTCCTAGCTCTGTCTTTATTAGTAGTCGTAAATAGTGTCGCGGTGAGAGCGTCGCGTTGTAGGCCGAGAGCTCGTGTCAGTTCTGTTAAAATCATACTTTACTGGCTAAGGCTTTGTTTTTAAGAAGAAAATATAACCAGAAATCACGCTGCTCTCTAAACATGCTGCGGAATATCTCGCTAAGTTTCGTTAGCTTTGGAATTATTACATTTATTTTATTTTACTCTTAAGTATAATAATATAATCCTGTCCTAAATGATTCACCAATAAAATTCAAAATATTAAAATTCATGTAAAGCTAATTACCAAAATAAAATAACTGTAACATGAATCTTAAAGAAAATTTGATGTTACAAAAATAGAGTACAAAAATTACTGTAGTCGATATTATATAAGGATAAGGTTTAAGGTTGTCTTTTTCACCATAAGCAAGAGATTTATTATAAGTAAGAAATCGAATCAGATAATAATCTTGTCCACTGTCTCTCGGTCTCCAGCACTATGCACTTACAATTTTAATATTCCTATATTACAGCGCTTCATGACACGGGGCATGACATCGATATTACTTATTGCCATTCCTTATTAGAACTATATTATTATTAAAATCAAATACGTATTTTCCGTTGGGTATTTTCTTTATACTGCCTTTTGACTGTTTCGTTTCATGTTAACCATTACGGTGAAAATAATCGGGTATTGTTAAACGTTTAATTCGATTCGTATCCATGGTGCGTGGCTTTACTGATGTTTTATTTTATTGTTTCATTAATTGCTTTTCATTTTGTACAGTTATGCTGTGGAATGGTTTAACTCTGTTCATGAGAGAGCTTCAATTTATAATTGTGATCTTTGTAAATGTAGGTTTGATATGTTCTAATGTATCAACTACTTAATATATATTGAAACTTGCGCAAAACTGGTGTTCTTTAAAGTTAATTCATGTCTGAGATGTTTGAATATGTTTTTGATGCAAGTTTAAGTATGTAAAGACGCGGGATCAAATCCATATAAATACATAACGATTATATTTTTTCTATTCAGATATACTTTTTAAGATATTTTAATGTTGCGCACTAGAGTGAAAAGAGAATGAAACAATAACAGAGCTTTGAATGGTTGAAATAGTTTCACGTTAATTTAGCCACAGGTTTCACGTGAAATCCGAAATAAATTGTTGTTTATATACAAGTGGATGAACACACTAAATAATTCGCAATACTTGCATTTCTGGTTTAGATTTAAAGAATATGTTTCGTTTTGTTTTTTTTTATTACATTGTTTATTCTTATTTTTGACGTGACAACGTCTTAAATTAGGTTGCGGCTGGGAGTCACTTATGAAAAAGTGTAACGCTCGGTAACGTTACGATGAGTCACCGAACGAGAGAGAGGCCCGCGGTCTGCCGCGCGCGCAGCACATAAATATTCTACCGAGAAAAAGACGTTGTCACGTAAAATCTTCGCCCGTAAAACCGACTTTACAGGCAACCATTTTTTTTCTTAAAAAAAATCACTATGTTTACTTGTAATAATTTGTTCGTTTGAATATGGTGTTTAATTTATGTAATTTACTTTTTTGTGTTTTTCGTATTTAATCAATATCTTTTCCTTTCTTTCTGAATGAATTCATTAATTATTTATACACACACTAGCTTTACGCCCGCGGCTTCGCGCGCGATTTCAAAGAAAAACCCGCATAGTTCCCGTTCCCGAGGGATTTCCGGGATAAAACCTATCCTATCCCTCAAGTTGGATCGTTGGATCGAATTCGCACATGGTATGCGAATTTTATTATAATCGGTTAAGTGGTTTAGGAGTCCATTGAGGACAAACATTGTGACACGAGATAGTTACATACGTGTCAAACAATTTGTCTAAACATCAAAAAGAGAAAAGAGTAGCAAAATTTTCACATGTATTCAAACTCAAACACAAACACATGTATTCAAGCTTGACTTTGTTTAAACGTTTAAGCGACAACCAGTAATGCTGACTCCTGAGGGTCAACACGGATAGCGGGCAAATATGGAACACGCGCGATCTCCCGGGAGACGGTGACCTGTCCAAACCCTGCTTGCGATCTTACTGTGGACATTTACGTAGTTTCACTTAATGTGGTATTATAAATGTACTAAAAGTAATTATGTGTACATACGAATATTAATTTCGGGAAAAGATTTTAGTTTGGAATTTCATGGATACGAATATAGTTTTGGTATTCTTTAATCCCGGGACCATTCAAATAAAGCATTTGGTAAAAGTAACTCTACGAACAACTAAAATAGCACATTACCTAACACAAATAGGTATATATTACGTCGTATCCCAGGAGTCTTGGATCAAATAGAACTAATTGCTGCCTTTCCATTACTTTACAAACACACAGTACGTGATCTCAATATTTCATCCGGCAGAGAAAGCCAATTTCCTCGCTCCCAATGAAACCTGAACTAACAAAAGAAATCTATTTCTCGGCAAAAAGCGGGCTTTAATCTTAGAAGGCGACTCGCAAAAACTATTCAATTGATAAATCGCTAGAGCTGGGTCTTATCAGAGCTCCCATTCATTAGCTTTTGATCAAGCGAATGCTGACGCGGCGGAAAAACTCTCTAATGTACCCCGCGTCGTGTTCGGCTCACGACACACTCGAACTTCTTTCTTCACCAGCGTTACCGATATTTTGTCTAAATTTGGATCAAAAATTGTGAAGAAGAAAACGTCAGAAAAAAATTGGTTGTCTGTAAAGTCGGTTTACTGACGATAGTTGAACGTGACAACGGCCGATTGTGCCTCTTTGTCGCTCGTTCCGCGCTCTCGCTTGCACTTCAAGCCTTACATGGAACACTTCAAAGCGAGGTAACGCCGCATGAGTCATGTTTTTTCGTGCGTGCAGCCGGCTTTATCGAATTATAAAGGTGGGTTCCCACGGCATGTTTGCTTCACAAACCTCGGCAAGCGACAAGCGCCTGTCGCCGTCCGTCGCGATCTGAACTGAGCGTTCCCACGGCATGTGTGCGTCCGGCGAGGCGTGTGGACGGTCATACCTACTGATTAATAATTTAATTCAACGATAGGTATATTTCTATGTGTTAAGTTGGTTCTTATTCGTAACCACGCATCATTAACATAATTTCTATTTTTATGTTGAGGTTTTGAACAATTCCATAGCGCTGGTTCATTTTGGTGTAGAGTTAAAAACTCGAAAATAAGTTCGTTCGTCCACTCTATCAGCACGTGTACTCGCATACGCGGCCGCAGGTGAAATGAATGATTACAACCGACGCATACGCGCTACAGACGGCACGCGCCACGCCGCACCTTCGATCTTACCAACTTCCAATGGATAGCACGGGCCTCAGCAGACGTCCACAGGCGCACCGATTCCCATGGCATGTGGTCTGGTGTGGCGCGGTCGGGTTTGTGAAGCAAACATGCCGTGGGAACCCACCTTAAGACGTCACGTCAATAAACAAATTAAAGTATGACTTATACCTTTTATTTATCGAACTGTAACTACACACGACATTTTTCGATAAGAAAATGCTTATTCTATTTACAAACGAAATTATTATAAATTGCCTTTTATTCATTACTAAGCAAAATTTGCAAAAAGATTCTTCTCATTTTATTTTGTAAACCTAATCCGCTGGAAAAATATTCAGTACGCTTTTAACCAAATGATTAATTGAAAACCAAATTGAATGAAGTCTGTATAATAAATTGGAACGTAATACTGTAACATATAGGATCTTAGGATCAGTTAATACAAATCAAATACAATACGCTGCTCAATAAATCTGCGAGTAAATTAGGCGGCAGCTAATATATCTTGACGGTTTAACTCGATTCCAATATGGCGCCTGCCTACATCACAACATGTAGCACGGGATAAATAATACATGTATTAAAAATCGATATATTATATTAATTGGAAAGTTAAGTATTTAAAATTGGCTTATTGTGACTTGAATTTTTATATTAATGAAATTGGGAACGATTTAAATACAAAATTGACGACATGAATGATAATGAAAATGGCACGCGTTATATATGAGTATATTATATACATACTATACCATATTATATATATACTACAAAAATATCAAGTTTCTTTCCATTACGTTTCCAAAGATACCTGAGACATGTGACAGACAGATAGGAGATAACGAAGCCATAACAATAGCTTATTATCCTTTTGGAAATGAAACCCAAATCAACCAATGCAAAGCCTCATTGATATCTCTCTTCAATCAAAAACGAAAACCCTCAGTCAGTGCAGAGGAACATTACTTCCCCAGTATATTATCCTGTATACGCCATTCTTTATGAAAGCCCCACAAATAAGCACATAAAGTATTCACAATATTCATTAGAAGGATCTTTTATAGGCATAGTTTTATCGTCTTTATGCTCTAGGTTCATTAGTTACACTTGCGTTCCGGTTTGAGGATAAAAATTCCTTCGCCGTCTTATACTAATTCCGTTAATATAATTACTCGGGTTGTAATGGCATCCAGTAACTCAATACAGGGTACGTACAGATGTACAAACGAAGAACAATACGCGCATTCCGCTCACGTGTCGCTCTCGCTAATTACTCGCGTGATTGCGGCGGAGCGGGCGCGGCGCGAAGCAGAAGCGGTAGCGATTCCATATTTTTATTAAAATTTCTTATAGGAATCTTTGTAGGTATAATAACTAAGGTAGAACATTGATTAATTTCGGCAAGCCGACATGCTATGCATTTGTTGCGGGTATAGCTAAATAAAACTCATTAGGTAACACCAACTATATAATTGAAAGCGGTAATAATAAAATGTTGGTATTATGTTCATGTATTCTTCTTTCGATTTCAATCTCTCAAATCCTTTAATAACATACTGATGTAAAAGAGAAAATCGTTTGATATTATTTATCGACTAATACTAGACTAACACTTTTCAAACCCAACGAATTTTAAATTTATTGAAAATACCGAAAACTGTAAGTACAAAAATTTTTTACACTTCCGCTTATACTTTGTACCACGAATGACAGGCTTTGTTAGCGCAGGACAAAAAGGCTTTTATTCCAAAGCATTGCATACCACATTCCCCTGCGGTGGAGCTGTCATCGAGCCTGATGGATGATTCGCTTTATTATTCCGACTCTCTCGCAAATTAGTTTCACGATTTGCACTCTTCGCAAGTTCAAATAAATACACGGGAATATTAATGCGTGCTTCAACGCCGAAACTCGTTGGAAGTGTTATTCTTATATGGGCACTTGTTTGTGTATCAAATGAATTTATTAAAGCGACACTCATTTGTTTGAGTTCATGCAGACATGCTATGAAATTATACATGAAACGATAAAGACGTATGTACAAATAACATAATACTAATTTCTCTTTTCTACTTCGTCAATCTAAAGCATAGATTCTAGGCTATCTGTAGATACTCTGTGTCCAAGCTTATGGGCTATGGCATGAACTTCACCAGCTTACATTGCTGTTACAAATACTATTTATATTATGTAAATGTATCTATTATTCCATAGAAGTGATCTTGCTCTACATTTCGTTACATCAGACACTTGTGATGTCATCTCATTCTTATATTTATTGAGTAGGCAATCTCTGGGCGACGCGGACGCTGTAAAAAAGGGTATTTACAAAAGTTTGTTTAAAAATTAACGTGGTTCGTCTTCATAGAATATATGAATAACCTCACTATCAAATAATAAATGCGGTATTGTTCACGACAATCCGCGTTACATAATAATAATTGTTATTCACAAACTGTCAAACCGTTCCCCTAATGAAGCCGTTTTATCGAATTATCTATTTGGCGAGCAATAACAATGATTTCTCTCTACTTTACTAATTACGGGCTGAATAAAACGCGATGGGGTTTGCGTTTCACATAAACATTATACACGGAACATTGCCAGTGGTTGAGCTAATGTGGCGGACGGCATCACAACAGTATGAAGAGTGGAAACTATGCTTTAAAGTTAAAATAGTAGCTGAAAAAATATAAAAAAAAAATCTCCTTATTAAAATCTCCTCCTTGTAGTAAATTAGTCAAGTATTCGGTTAGAAACTTGTGTTTGTCTTATGGTCTCTAATGTATATACATTAGAGACCTCGTATTTCTGAAAAGGTACATATCCGATTTGATTGTTGAGCATGAATAAATTAAAAAATAATTTAATCCGTTTTTTGAATGATTGCACCAATAAATTACAATACATGTTCTTAGAACAAATGTTTCTCATATAGTATTCAATAAAAAAATTATGATAACTTTTATTCCTTTTTCCTGGAAGAAAATTTATCAATTGAGTTTAACAAATAATCAGAAATTTAATATTATAACATACCTACATATGATAGTCACAAGTCCATTGAAACCTTTATATGGAAGATTGCGTTTCTCCTTGTTTCTAATAATTTCAAATAAAGCAAGATATCGAGATCGCAACAATATCTCTCACCAAGAGACCGAGGAGGCGAATATTTCCAGACAGTTCTTTTCAGGTTTTCATTTAACTGGATTGACCTGCATTAGTGGTTAGCTATTGTTCAGATTTTATTAAAAATGAATATGCACCGGTATAATATCGTATTGATTTGATGTTGCAACTAAATAATTATCATAATTATATTTAGAGATTATTCAACAAAAACCGATTTAAACATCAGCCCAAACTTCTACACATAATTCCAACCGTCACAATGGACAAAAAAACACTCGGCATATCAGGTCTTAATACAGAATCACTGTTCTATGATCCTGCACATAGCATCTCAAAGCAAGCTATATATGAACACGACGGAGGCACGCAGCGCCCTGCGGTAGCTGATTGCCGGCACCGCAACCGCCGGCAAATGAGCGCGTATTTGTACCTACATATATGTTCGGCTTTCACTGTAATCACTGCTGGTTATACTTCGTTCATTAGTTTCATAGTAGCTCGTATTTGAGAGGTTTTCATACCTAAGTATGGGTAGGCGTCTTGTATAGTATGTAGCAGATGAATATTTATTTTAGAATTTTCTTTTCGGGCCAGTCAATCTTTCAGTGTATTATAAGAGATTTTTGAATATGTATTTACAATATGCATATTTACGATAAAGCTCGGTAGAAAGATTTCAAGCTCCTAAATTTGGTTTTTTGAACCACCTAGACTATATTATTCCAGCTTTTATTTAATTTTGTAAAATACATTTTATATAAAATACATACATAATATGAAATTTATAAGAAAATGTTATATGCAAATTACTTAAAAGGACGTAATGTAAAATGCTAGATTTCTTTAAAAGGAATAGTAGACACATTTCATAAATTATTAAACACTAGCGACCCGCCCCGGCTTCGCACGGGTGCAATGCTGATACTAAATACACTACAGAAAAACTGTGAACGTTGTATATAAAAACATAGCGGCCCGCTTCGGCTTCGCACGGGTATCACTACATAGTATAAAACAAAGTCGCTTTCTCTGTCCCTATGTCCCTATGTCCCTATGTCCCTTTGTACGCTTAAATCTTTGAAACTACGCAACGGATTTTGATGCGGTTTTTTTAATAGATAGAGTGATTCAAGAGAAAGGTTTATATGTATAATAACATCCATTAAATAGTGGAGAAGTACTGTTATTTTTGAGGTTTCTAATGTGATGTCGTAAATAATTACATTTTTTTCCGCTTACATTGCAAACGCAGGCTGAACCCTACGAGTTTTATCAAAATAATGTACTAATTATTGTACACATTGAAAAGGTCTACAGAAAAGTCCGCGACGGTATATGTCTATCTCTTATGGATAACCCACAATAACTTTTTTTTGTCATTTGCTTTTTACGACAAATAATGGCTAATTTTCGAAGCGATTTTAACCAATACAGCATTAATCCTTAACCAATTAAATACCTTGAATCAAGGGCGTCGCCAAGGGGGGGCAGGGAGGGGCAGCTGCCCCCCCCCCTAGAGATTTTAAAAAAGTTGAAAATTTTGATCGCTCTTCCATGCATGACGTGTACGGTAGAGTAGAGCGATCGTTTAGCAGCCTCAGGAGACTAAAAACCTGGCTAAGAAGCACTATGAGTAAAAATGGCCTCAATGGTTTGGCCATGAAGAGTGTGCACCGAAAACTTATACATGGAAACTTACTAGATTTTAATAATAAAGTGGCCGAGAAGTTTACAATGAATCCCCGAAAATTATGTTTTAATTAACCTAATATAATCAAACAACGACCACTTTAGTATTAAAATCTGGTAATTTAAAAAAAATACGCTGTACGCTGTACATTTATTCAAATTCAAACTCCTTTTTATTCTATTTTTCTAATAAATGTTATTATAACTTATTTACATGCTTTTTTATTGCATAGTCAAGAGCTCGTGCTCGTGTAGCTTTACACATTGGACTCTGTCACAGGACTCTGTACTGTCACAGAATATAAACAGGATAGAGAAAGTTTTTAAAAACCAAACAGAAAACTTTTTTTATGTGATTTTATTTTTTTACGGGCTCTTGAAGTTTTGAACATACTGGGGAACCAAGAAGCTTATATCTAATACACTGGAGATTTCAGTATGAACATTAACTTGTAACAAGAAAATATGACCTTGAATGACGCCTGTATGTTTTTTTATCCCTTTCACACCCACTTGCCAAGTTAGGTGTGAAAGGGATAAAAAAACATACAGTGTATAGATAACTCCAATGTATTAGATATAAGCTTCTTGTGGGGAACATATCTTTCTTGGCATTTAATGATTTTTTTTTATTCCATTCAAAGATCTAACGATAGTAAATGTTACCATACTGAATTGGCCTATCTTTCAGCTTAGCACACAAAAAAAATCAAGCATCTACCGCAATAATTTACGTCACCATAAGTAAAAATCTCATCGTCGTCACTTGGGGATAGGTGAAAAATTGAAAAAAAAACCTCATAACTCCGAAAATACGAATAATCGCATAACATACATGGGGGTGATTACTGATTCGGATAGCCCTCTAGGTCCTCTACCTCCTGGCTTCAGTATATCCATACTTCTTGGGACACCCTGTATGTTTATTGTTTATAGTACTAAGATACTGTTGTTATTACAATCGCTGTAGATGTAAGGCTCGTAGTACAAGTGGAAAGCTTCATGGGCTGTCGACTTTACCTACAATTCATACCTACTTTTCTCATTCATCGAGAATACAACAGGAGCCGATGTCGTAAACCCGAAAGATTTTGAAATTTCTTAAACCCAAACTTGACAAATAAAACCTCGCTATGAATAATTCAATATTCTCAACAATACTGAGCTGTGCAGATTTGAAATTATCTCAAAACTCAATAGATTACATCAGATTATATTATTATTGTAATCTACATATTTGCATACTGCTTCTGCTTTTCCATAAATCACTGACTGCAATTTTTATCAGATACAAACTATCGTTATTCACTATTTATCGTGATTACACACTAACATTCCGATTAAGGACGATATTTTAAAATTCGAAGAATACGGTGATTTTTTTCTTCCTAGAATATAATTCTAATAATTTCTATTTTACCAATAATATCTACATAATAAATTATTAAAATTATCTCGAAGCAAATTATCCGCCGAAGTTTGTTGTGCCCTCACAAAACCCAGCACCTCTATTCTGTATTTCCAACTCCCAAACTAACCTCTATGCGATTCCCACACAAAAAGCGAAGAAGCATTAATGATACAAATGGTATTCCATAATCAGCGGTATTAGAATCTGCAACTATTAGTCAGGCCTTCCCGCCAGACCACTCGAAGTGATACGAGCAATATATCCCGAGCTGGCGCGTCTCCAACCGCCTTTATTAATCCGAGCCGCTCCTGCGCTACTAATGGACTCACTGAACACGCGTTATTACTTTTGCATGTAGATGGACTTTATAAAGTTCAAAAAATGGCTTAGGTACGTAAAATTACATGATGATGTATCGTGCTATCGCTGCTTATTCGTCAAAATCTTCTACCTATTGCTAGAGCCAATTGGTCATAATATATTCAAAGAATTCATCTAAGTATATATTTTCTACAAGTTTTTCTTGTATAACGTCCACTTTATTTTATTTTCACATTTCTTATTATGTTTTCTCGTGGCATTCTTAGAAATAATGTTTTATACGATAAGTTTATTTTATTTCTGCTTCTATAGTATATCAAGCGGCTTGCTGAAACTCCAGAACAATCCATTTGAAATTATCGCAAAGAGAAATATTAGATAAGATATTTGACCTATGTTACTGAGTTCAATGAAACAAATTCCAGATAGTTGTTTGGTACCACAGATCACCTTTGAAACTGGATGTATCAAATAAAATTTATGTGATGCATTACGCATGATTATTAAATTAATTTACGAATTCATGTGCAAGATGTTCTGATTGCTTTGGTGTACACATAAAGCTTAATATAAAACTTCAGTTATGATGCAGTTTGCTCTCAATTTGATCACGAAAAATGATAGGCTTACTTCACACACTAGCGACACCTTATTTACGTGTTTTGTTCGACGTGGATTCAAGCAAGTCGCAAGTCGATTCTTTGCAATTTGAAAAAAGGCACGATTCTTACGCATACTTGGATGTATTCAATGTGTGAAAATGTATTTTTTGGATAAATCAGGCCAACCTCATCAAGCAGACACATTTGGATACGAATAAATAAATGACTTTGTACTCAGACTTAGGATATCTAGTGCAAGTAAGTATATGGTGGTTTGTAGACCTCGATCCGGCCCAACCGCAGCGAGCGCCGGTCGATACGTCACAGCCACGTGCGGTTACTGATTGATTACCTTGCAACTAACCTTTTGAATTTGCTAATAACAATTGGAAGTACGTTTCCTTATTAATAGAGTTGAGATGTGTGGGCGTACTCGTATTGTTGAAGTGAAGGTTCGATTGCAGGCACAGTCGATGGGTAGATCTGTTTTTGCCTTTACAAATCGCAGCTTAGTCTGAAGGAGAATTAGCTTGCAAAGAGAATTAGTTTAATGTGGTTCAATCATTATTCTAATACTTTTTATATTGTTTTGTTACTCAAACACATAAAAAATTAAACCTGTATGATATTATCATATTTGTATAACACTTACCTACCTACCTTAAGTCTCTTGTAACTTTTAACATAGAAATGTAGTATTTTCATATCATTATTCTATGATTATCATTAGGTGTCAAAAAAGTTAGACTGCTGGGATCGGTCCAGTACTTAAGCTAGTCCTACACTAGAAGAACTTTGATAAAATGTCTACATACATTTTAAACACCATTATTTAAATGCATATTTTGTGCATAATGTTTGTAACATCTATTATGACCGGAAATAAAATATAATTTCAAATATTGTGCAAATCTTAAACGATAAACTAGATGGGATTTAAAAACCATCACGCTTACAAAATTAAATATTTCATGTATATTTTAGAAATGCTAAAATTACGACTAATTCAATCGACGAACGAAAGTTCAATCGACTTCGTCAGCCAGGAGGTCTTTCTATATTACAAACATTTTAAAAATTACTTCACTAGACAAAAAGTTTTCATATTCTGGACTGATATAGGATGTAGGTCTATAAGTTTTTTTTTACTGCAGTTCATTACGGCCGACCTCGAAAGCAGCAGAAGCATGCAGTGACAATTTGTCCAGCCGACTAAGAACGTGGCTAGGTCCAGCGCCTAATTACTAACATCGCCAATTCCAAAACAAGCATTTAAAAAGCAATAAACATGACTAACCGGCCATGTATAACGCTCCTTATCTCGCCAATATGGACGTAATTGTAATTTGAAATGAGCGGGTCGCCGTCTCGGTCAATTTATGGGCGAGTTAAAAGTTAGAGTTCGTTGCGCCATTCGTTCTTCGATAGCATCTCAGATAATAGCCGGAATGGGATGATTTAGAGGAACATTTTTAAAGTGCAATTATACGGCGCCCTATTAGCGACTGCTCGTTTGGACTTACTGCTTCATTATCATAATCGCTGTGCAATTTTGAGTTAATCCCTTTCCACTCGTGTAGTATTTTACTCACGAAACTATAAAGTACCAAAAAATAAAACCATCATAAGTATGTCACATTACTTTTGTAAAAGAAAAGCAATATAATATTTTCTCTCGATGAATATTAAATAGTTTCCTTAAGGATAATTGCCGGAACCATTTTTACTTTCACTGTTATCTTTCTATAATCATTATAATTAAAAGTAAGAATTACATGTAATATATAGCCCACAAATAGTTCGGGTACTTTTATACACGTAGAAGGGCCATTACGGCTGCCAGAGCAAACAAAATGAAATAGTTCTGTAACTCGGAGCGGCTTCGGCGGCGGTTCTGTAAGCGGCTAGAAACACCCTTGGCCGGATATTAATATCCGGACGGACGGACTAGCCGGATATTTTGTACGCGCTCACGCCTCTCGCCGCTTGCCTACTAAATATTTTATTGTATTGTTTTCGATCCTTGTGTTACACTGTATTAAACATATTGTTCGTCCAGTGATAGTAACTATAATAAAATGAAATGACAAAATAAACGATTTCAAAAGATAGAGCATGTCATCATCATGACGTCATACAGAAAAGCCACTGAACATCAGGGTTGCAATTTCGTTGCAGCGTAGGCAGTGTAACTGTCTCATTTGGCTCTACTTCTTATTCTCTCATACTTATTTTTTTTTGTTTTTTTTTTTTCAAATAAATATATAGTTTTCAGATCATACAAATACTAGTATAGGCTTAATACGAGTGGTTTTTAGTATGAGCATCTGCGAAATGATTCATTGCAACGCACCCTACCTCAGTATTCCATTAAACATCCACCAAAAGCCGATTTCAATTTGCAACGCTTCTTTTAACTTCAAATGCCCCTAAAACCAAACGACATTCGACCTAAATACGTCACTTTGCGTGACAATAACCCTTGTCAGCGTGTCACGCCGGGACACCAATCCTCACTCTTCTTTTAAATTGTTAATTTTAATGCGTGGGCACAAAAAAAAAAACAGAGGCAGCGGCCTCTGTTTTTTTTATTATTTAGGCACCTCTTTGGGAAATCGAAGCTGACCACACGAAGCAATGATTATAACCTAATATATAGCTTTCAACAATCTGTATGCAATTAATTACTAATTCGCCAAATAGATGGTTAAATTAAATATAACAATTTATGTTCTTTAATTTTATTATTTTATCTATGATGCTTTCTTCGTCGTCTTCCAAACGCTCAACAATCTGGTAGTCAGAAAGACGCTTACTTGCCATTTTAGGCGTTCTAACCTAAAACAAATAAACATAAAACAAAGATAAGTAAAAAAATGAACCATTTAGTATATGTACTGCACATTATAAAATAAAAATACACATACTCACTCGTCCAAAAAAGTTGCACGAATACTCGCGTGGGGCAATATATACCCCAGACGCGATCTCCTGACACAACTACACGACATGGAGCGGCGCTCGCGAGTGATTCACGGCAGGGGAAGGTATTTAGGCAGCTACTAAGAAAGGCACGCAGGTAGCTTTAAAAATGGCGGAGATACGACGCTTCAAATACGCCGTGGGGTTAGATATACCCCACGCGAGTAATTAAGGGTTAAATTATAAATTTAATCAACATAATGTTATATCTTCCACTACTCGCAACAGACGAACTTACGTTTGATATTAACTGTATAATTGCGAACAATTACACAAAGAGAGTCCAACTTGGCACAGATACGTTGCCTTTGAGTACAGAACAGATAATTTACACGAATCATAAGGCTGAGAACAAACGAATGTACAATTTTCATATAGCAAATCAGACAAAATTTAACTATGTACATTTTTTTACCTCATCTTATACGATAGTAAGAATAATTTAACTAAGTATATCTTGCAAATTTTCGTTAAATCTCGTTGAATATATTTACTGTTCTTTGTGCTGTCGTAGATGAAACAATTCCGTAAGGTTTTTCAAATAAATAATATCTTAAACTATTAATAATATTGATACTACTGTGAAAAAAGCTAACTTTTACTGATCTCTACAATCAAACGTAAAGCCACAAAAACTATAAGCTCATTACTTTTATCATAGCGTGAATTGTAACTGCTAGTGTTTACTATTCACTTGTCCGTTACAGTAAGGTTACCGACGTTCGAGACGCTCGTGTGTGCACCCGCCACGTCTCATTCGTTCGATAAATTATCCCGTAGAGTATTTCCCGTGTATCGTCCCGGAGCGCCAGGCTGATGTATTTGTGCCTCATTTTGTTTCTTGTTCTTTCTTAATTTTACCAGATTGTTACTAAACTTGATAGCACAATAAATATAGAGGAAAATGCAATTATGGTGTTCGTATTTGTAATTATTTTCTTATGTGGCCAGATTTTTTTTTTAAATGAAATCGTATTTAAACATTTCTTTACTTTTACTTCGTATCATAATATTATAATCTAAAATTGTTGCCATTTGATTGAGCAAATATCCTATTAATTTAAAATTATGGATATCATCAAAATAAGTTTAACACTGAAATATTACACTGTGATGTTTAGATTTTATTTTAAGTGATTGTACGTTAATGTTTAATTTTCCTGTTGTCATTAGATTCTATACTTTAAATATTTATATTATAATTTATTGATTAATAGGTTAAACGAAAAACAACACGCGATAAAAGTTTATTAATTGCATGGAACTTGCTTCTCTCGAATTAAACTTCTAAATTTAAAAGCATGAAAATGTTATGTATTCAAGACCAAGTATGTTTCTTTTAACTATTTCAGTATTCTATTTAATACTGAAAAATGTTTAAAACATAAAATTTCACTTTAATTTAAAATTCACGCACACCCCTTGAATTGATCCTTGAATTATTGAGGCACCCAGTATGCTGGATGCTTTTGATTCGAAAAGCAAAAAGCGTCCATAAATTCCCATACTTTTCTCTCTAGCTACACTCCATCTCGCAGTGACCGTAGGTTATCCATTGCACATACGTGCACACATACACACACACATGCACACACACATACGTGCCCGACTCCGATCGGCCAGCGCTCACTACTCTCAGTGAAATACCACACCGATCCTTGCGGATTTTGCAATATATAGGAGCCATTTGTTTGTTAGCTAAAGGTTTTTATTTCTAAAGATATAAAAACCTTTAGATTAAATAAAATGTAAATAAAATGGAAAGAATAAAAACAACTAACCTAAATTACTAGGAAACTGATCCAATAATTAATTCTACTTATCTGAAATTCATAGAAATCAATGATTTCAAATTAAAAACTATTAAATTGAAAAATCTTTTCCACGAACGACAACTATCTGTAGCGACTTCCATTCAGTTCATAATTTTTAAGTTTAAGTTAATACAGTAAGCGGCACAAATAAATAACCAATTATAAAAGTAAATACAAAATAGAGGTCATATAAATGATGCCAGGAAACATATTGCAACTAGATATAAATATGAACTTTAACAAACTGACTAGTGACTATTACTTTAATTAAATCAGTATTTAAGCCACGCTTTGAAAATTAATTAAAAACCTGTTATTCATTTTCAGTCCAAAATATCACAGCAAGATGAGGAGCAATCATTGTACGTACTTTCATTGTGAAGCTTTTCATTGCATTTTGTGAAGAAATGATCGTATAAAAGATCACTCTGCAGGTATAAGAAGAATAATCTCTCTTCTCATTAGCATTTAACTGCAAAAATTTAATTGTGGGCTGTATGTGACATTACTCTCTAAAGCCACTTGGAATTATCTGGGAAACTAGAATATGAGGTCTTCGTTGTTGTCTCCCCATCCATTGGACGAAATTCGACTGTAAAGTATAGATATTGCAACTACCGCGCCAAAGTTTTTTGAGCGTAAGTGAAAGCTCTGCGACCCAATTCTTGCTAAAGCACGCTGGACTCAAACGAGCATTCTCTAAACTGTATTACTTCAGCCAGAAATTGAACACGAGTAAATTTTGTAGCCGTAAATTCGATTACAATATACAAGGAAAGTGTCCCTGTTTTTTGCGAAGTAAATTTCGCTTTTACTCGGCTTTTCGAAGAAATTCGCTCACAACAATGTGTCTTAATTCTGCTAATTACACCCGTAACACCAATTTTACGGTCACTCTCCCGAGGTCACGTAAACCATTTTAAGGCCCACTCAAGAAGCTCCAGCTATTCTGAAGGACGCGCCCTCCCAATTACCTCCCATTCAGCCCTCACTCAATACATTACGAGAGGCCAAGAGGAAAAGCTTTGGAGCAGTAACTCAGTTTATTACATAAATAAGCTGGCTTTGCAACCAACATGTAAGTAATTGATAGAATTTTGTATCATTACTGAATACTGAATACGCGGAATTATTTATAAAGATGTTGTTTTTATTTCTCCGCAAAAGTAACAGAAATAAATTGCCTCGAAGTTCAATTATATTGCGAACTTTAATAAAACGATAACAAAATTAGAAAAAGACTTAATTTGCATTTTGAAACGATATTTTCTTTGATTAGCTTTACAGTCTCCATTCCCAAGCCTACTAAAGCAATTAGTAGCCAATTAAACAATAATATTATTTTGCAATAGCTTCCCGTGGCTCAAAGAATCCAGGAATGCCTCAATAACGTCCTCGATACGAAACAAAGCGCCGCGGCCGCTCGCTTTGAAAGACGAGATCCTTTATCATTCGAGGCGATTGACTTTACTTGTTCAAAGGAAAAATGTTTAATAGACTCGGCGATTTTTAATTATCTTTGTCTTGTTTCTTTGGGAAACTCTAATTAAAATTCTCTAGAATTCCAGTATTTTGAATCAGTATAGAGTGCTGTATTTCTTTATGTGAGGATGAAATATTATCTTCATTCTTCCAGAATAGTTGTATCTACTGCGCTGCTTTGGCCTACTTTTGGAGTACTTTTTTATGTTCTACCCTACAAGTATAGAAATACATGGGATACAAATGAAATATTATGTACTTTATTAGTAACTTTTCAAACTAAGTTTATAAGTTTGAAAAGTGGATTAAATTAATATTTATTTATTTATTTATTCATATTTTAGGAGAATCTACAGCTGTATTCTTAAAGATAGTCACATAATATAATACTCACAATAAGCCATTTACAGATTCTCACGGCTAGATAATCAATATAAATGAATATTATGAATTTACACTGAAATTAACTTTGTTGCAGTTAAGACGAAATGTGTACGAATTTCAAACAATGTCTCTAAATACAAATCACACTATTGTTGTTAAACTTGTAAAAGTTTATTTCGATGAAGTTTATTCGGTCCTCAATTACCCTTATCTAAAACAATTTCAGGTGAAACCGGAGGTGTATTTATATATAAGTGTAGCAGACAATTGCTAGTTGATCAAGCGGAATCGTCCATGAAGTGGCGCAGTTAATCTGTAACAATCGGAGTGAAGGAAAAGTTCGAAGGCAGCGGGGTAAGGGGTGCAGTGTGGCGAGGGGCGGGGGAGGGGGGGGGTTCATCACGTGATGAGTTTCGCTAAACAAGTAGCGCCTCCGGCTCAGCTGCCCGTAATAAACTTTGTGTTTGCGCCCGCTGTGTACTTTGATCTCGTGAGCGAAACCTCTTGAGGGAACACGCGGGCTCGGAGCCTCGGAGCCGGCACGCCTCGTGGCTACATCGCGAATGATACTACCGGAGCATTGTAATTATGTTGCAATTGACTTGATACTTCGGAAAAATTCGATTACATGTTTTGATTTGTTGCTATTGTTTCAAAAGTAAACTTTGACTAGTAGTGATTTATGCTTGTATTTTTCAATAGATTTGTAATTACACCTAGGTAATATAAAGAATCAAGTAAATAATACCAGACACATAATAGCACAACACACTGTTTATGAAATGTAGATCTAGAATATATTATTCGTCTAAACTTATTTATTTTTCGAAGTTCTTATCACAACAGTTAAAAGTATCCTGTGAATGGTATTCTGAAGCAATTTAACAATAAATAATTCTTATTTTGTGAAAGATTTTTTCTAACGGGTCGGTACACATTACCTCCCCGTATGTTTTCGTGCATTTTTGCCGCAAACACGATATCACGCTATTATACCACCGGCGATGAGACATTTAACACAAATTGTGTTTGCCTAAAACATTTACATGAGCTCGTAGCGGTTGAGGGAGCTTCTATGAGCTTTATGTTTTGCTATTAAAGTATCAAGCGCGAAATGTTTTGTAAACAATCTTAATAACGTATAAGGTTTTAATATATTATAATGCTTATAATATTATACTTTATATTTTTGTATGTTTTTCAAAATTAAATTGAAAACACAGCAAATAAGAGACTAAAATATTTGAGCTATTGAATCGATTAAAAAATATGTAATTTATACTAGAGTTTCCAAATAAAGAAGACAATGAATAATTCAAGACACGTGCCACAAGTTCACATGATTAATATACGACATTTTACATTTTCTATATAAATTCTAAGACTGCCGAAGGTTGTAGGGAGCAACCTTCACCAATGTATAGTGATATAATCCACAACACCGAGACACGTGACACGAGCTGCCCTATCTGTAATCTCGCTAATGCAAATATTATCCCACTTAACACCTTGTTAGCGAAGTCTCTAGCACCCGACTAAATCGTATTCTACGATTAACAATTACGCGCAAACTAAATTAGGTATATTAAAGACGTTTAAGAATTTATTAAATTCAAAAAGACTTAAAAATTTACGTATATAGATTACACTGAATCTAGATGGGGTCATACACAAATTTATGCTCCTCGTGATAAATTTTTCTATGCTTTATTTATTAGTTTTTCAAAAATTACTAATAAAAAATTACTGGCTTAGCATCCCTTTTATTGTTGATGTTTTATGTTAATTGTTGATGTTAAACAAATCAATTTTAAAATAGTAGAGTATCTCTATTGGCGAGAAAATAAAATTCAATAAAATATTCATTCGGTATCAATTCATCTTTCATACGAAGCCACCGGGGAGCGTAATTGAAACTTATACAGCAAATGGAAACTCAATTAGTGTATCGTATGGAATATAAATACGCGCCTATGCTTTGAAATAATACAGATGTTCATTAATATTAACCAACTTGTTATACAAATTAGAGAAAATAAAATAAACATTTTAACTGTCTACGTATAATTGTCTCAGCAACAAACGAAATAAAAACAATTATAAACGGAGTATCCGACACACACATGAGAGACCGGTGAATGTAGGAAACTGTGAAATACCCTTTATTGCTCTTCTACTATTTTATTAGACCCCACACTAGGTACATACAAGTTTTCCAATTATTTAAACTCTGTATTTTATGCGGAGCGTAATTCACTTGTAGTAAAACTTTTTGGTCCTCAGTGTTTCTTATGTTTTAATAGTTTTACAGACGTAATACGATATATAAAAAACTTTAGGTATTATCACTACATAGTATAAAACAAAGTCGCTTTCTCTGTCCCTATGTCCCTATGTCCCTTTGTACGCTTAAATCTTTGAAACTACGCAACGGATTTTGATGCGGTTTTTTTTAATAGATAGAGTGATTCAAGAGGAAGGTTTATATGTATAATAACATCCATTAAATAGTGGAGAAGTACTGTTAGTTTTGAGGTTTCTAATGTGATGTCGTAAATAATTACATTTTTTCCGCTTACATTGCAAACGCAGGCTGAACCCTACGAGTTTTATCAAAATAATGTACTAAGTATTGTACACATTGAAAAGGTCTACAGAAAAGTCCGCAATGGTATATGTCTATCTCTTATGGATAACCCACAATAACTTTTTTTGTCATTTACTTTTTACGACAAATAATGGCTAATTTTCGAAGCGATTTTAACCAATACAGCATTAATCCTTAACCAATTAAATACCTTGAATACATTGTTCATTTAATATAGATCTATATGGCCCTTTACACCGTATGATTTAAGTGAATATTTTCGAAGATATTACAGATTTAAAAATTGCGGGACGTAGCGTTTGCGGCGGTACCGGCCGGCCGCCTTGGCTTAGCAAACAATGCAATCTATACTTATAATAAATCTGTAGAGAGGCCAATTCTGTACATGAAATATATTTAAAAAAAAACTATGAAGGGGTGATAAGGGATCGCTACTGATGCCAAAAATGCAATCAGTAAAATTTTTGTCTGTCTGTCTGTCTGTCTGTCTGTCTGTCTGTCTGTCTGTCTGTATATTCGTTATAGAAACAAAAACTACGCGACGGATTTTAACGAAATTTGGCACAATTATTCTTCATACTCCTGGGCAGGTTATAGTATACTTTTTATTACGCTACGATCAATATGAGCAGAGCAGTGAAGGGAAATATTGGGAAAACGGGAGAAGTTACTCCATTTTTTAAGCTTCCGTCGCGTGTGCAGCCTTAATGGTAAAAGCTACATAGAAATCATGTACGACACAAATGTTCTTAAATTATTATTATTATATAAAAATAAATTCCTAGACAGCATATGTCTATCTTTTAAAATTGACTCACAATAACACGTGAAACTTCAATAGCTTAGCAATTCGGAGCTTTCTGATTATATTTGTCTACTCTTACGTTTACAACACTCTCACTCATCCCTAATTAAAAAAAGTTAACATTATTACCTATTCAATAAAAAAAGAATCATGTAAATCGGTGTAGAAACACCAAAGTTATACATGAAATACGCTATAAGTCATCGCGCGTGAATACAGAATCATGCCATAAGGATTATTTTTGTGTATCAGTTGCCGCGTTCGACGCGCTTCGTGGCGGGAGCTATAAAAAGGCGGCAGGTCCGCGCGCGAGCTTCACTACATAGTATAAAACAAAGTCGCTTTCTCTGTCCCTATGTCCCTATGTCCCTTTGTATGCTTAAATCTTTAAAACTACGCAACAGATTTTGATGCGGTTTTTTGTAATAGATAGAGTGATTCAGAGGAAGGTTTTAGTATATAATTTATTAGGTTTTAGACAAAGCGGGCGAAGCCGCGGGCGGTAAGCTAGTTTTAAATAAATGAAGTATTTTTTGTATCTAATAAAGTACAGTTTTATATTTTAACTAGCTTCCGCCCACGACTTTGTGCGTGCATCCTCGTTTTTCCCCGTTCCCGCAAGAATTTCGGGAATAATAAAAATAAAATAAATAATAAAAATAATATTTAAATCCTTTCTTAGCGGATGCCTAAGTCCTAACATCTACCTGCATGCCAAATTTCAGCCCGATACGTCCAGTGGTTTGGACTGTGCGTTGATAGATCACTATATCAGTCACCTTTGAGTTTTATTTATATAGATTAAGTTTATAATGCCAAGCTTCTTTGAATCGAAAATGAACTAGCGCCAGATATCAATCCCGGCTGACCTGGTAACCCATACAGCCATACAACTTTTTGTCTTTTTCCGTCCTCTTCCCCGAGCGTGGAGCGTGGTGGAGCGGAGTGAGCCTTCTCTGTCACATGCTAATATTTTTCCAAGCAATTAGCTAATGGCTAGTTTGCTGGGGTTCTAGTAAGAGCGATTGAAAAAAATTCTCGAAAAAATACTGTTGCTATTAGACTGAAAACATATTAAGATTTACGTCGTAGTGAAGTTTTAGTATATTATATTATGTGTCTATATATCTGAAACTAAAATTGAAAATTCTACACGTAGGTAGTTATATAATTATATGAGTTTAATGTTCACATATTTCGCCCTCACCATATTACTATTAAGTGTGACATTAAATTATATAATAATTTATTTAATTTAATGTATAAATATAATTTTCAAATGCTTTCTTCAAATGAATGTGTGCATAAACAACATATTGTGTGCGAATTATTAATACCCTAAATGGATGAAATGGATGTTACGAGTTTAGTTCCAATGAATTATAATAATTCACACAAGCGCGTGGACGCATGCCAAAACAAAATTTATATGACTTTGATCCTACTTTGTTGTCACAGATATATGGTTGGTTTTAACGCCAATGAACGTATTTATCTATTTCGTATTTTATATTATATTTTGTTATATTAGGTACTAGCTCTGCACCCGCAGCTTCGCCCGTCTGAGAAAGTCTTGTCTAAGATCTAGAAATAAATACAAATATTTGGGCAGATGAGAGAAGCGACTTTGCTTTATACTATGTAGTGAGATTATTCCGCTAGATGTGGCGCCCGCCGCCTCGTAGCAGCCGTGCGAGCTCACACGGAAGGATTCTTTAATCTGCATAATGCACAGCAGCACCCCGTGTGTCCCACACTCGCTGATTGCTGCCGAGCTTCACTTCTCCGCTAATTAATATTCACGCGTCGTCTTTTTGCTCCAACCGCCTGCGATGGGAAATCGCTTTATAGGTTTTTTGATTCACTGAATCTAAAAGTGTGGCAGACTAGTTTTTGTTGCTTGAAATTAGGACATTTCACGTATACGAACTAATGCTAAAAAAGACGCGTGGCACTCGGGGACTGCCGCGGTAAAGCTATTGCATAGCATGCCTTCAAGCCACACCTCCGTGTCCGTCGGAGTGGGGAGCGTGAGGTTTTTTTGTTACGGAATTTCTCGATTCGGTCCCCGCGCTCAAGGCCCGCGATAGAAGCTATGCAATAGCTTAATAAAAAATCCATTACAAAGCACTTATTCAATTTAACTCGCCTTTTGTAGTTATCTGTATTTCGTCACGTAATAAAATAACGATAAAAGCTTTCAAATCCCATAAAAACATAATCAATTCGCAAATACACAACAATTACGTCAAAATGAAGTCTATTCAACTTGGCTCTCAGCCAGGCTGGAGCAGGGACAGCATTACGCCCATTTGCATGTACATCGCTGGCTATAAACGTTATACACGGCGCGCTTGCCAATGTGCCGAGCAATGAACGGTGTAAAACGAAATTTTAGATTTTACGGCCGAAGGCAAATCCGAATAAATAGATTTACATAAATGTTTCAGACTTGTTAAAATGTAAGAAATATTGTGAAGCAATGGATAGAGACAAAAAATGGTTGTTATTAAGCTATTGCATAGCTTCTATCGCGGGCCTTGAGCGCGGGGACCGAATCCAGAAATTCCGTAACGAAAATAACCTCACGCTCCCCACTCCGACGGGCACGGAGGTGTGGCTTGAAGGCATGCTATGCAATAGCTTTACCGCAGCAGTCCCCGAGTGCCACACGTCTTTTTATTTTTATATTTGTATACAATATACACACTACTTCTTGTTGAATCCGACCGATGTGACCGATATTATAAAATTTTATTATTTCCCTCACCTTCGTGCTTGATTTTAAAACCTTTTCTTCTGTAAATATAAAATAGAAGTCTCATACTTTGTAAATTTTAATTATATGAGCTGTAAAAATATAATGAAGTCTAAGCTAGATTTTATGATTTTTCAAACCCAAAGCCACTGCAACTGAAGCATTGTAATTCCTGTTTCAATTTGTACATAATTTTAATTTTTCATCCATCATGGTAATGCCATTTGCTATTCCTCATCACAATACCCGTCGCAATACAAAACGAAGGTATACGACAATTAATAAAGAATCCGACTACATCTCGACAGTTCAATATCCGAGACAAAATCTCTATCACAATAACTCCTCGTGAAATAATACCGTATTTTCCTTCCATCCCACAGAAACATGCCTACATGCGACATTAAACTGTATTACATTGCTATAGCAACGATAATAGCGGATCTAACAGGCCTCTCTAAACATTGATTTCTAATGTATCCTGTTCCAACGGGATAAAGGGGCGTTTTGCTTGGCACATTTGCCACGTAATTGAAATCTAGACTTACCGTGATGCGTATAGAAACTATTTTATGTGCATGTAATAATTCAGAATAATGTGTTTGCTGGATGTAGACTAGGAGCTTTATAGGATTTTAAGTACTAAACACATTATAATTAATTCTAAGATATCATATCAAGATATCATTAGAATGTAAAACGAGTTCATTAATAGTTGGCATTTACTAAAGAAGTGAGCTATTTTAATGAAGCTTGTACTGTTCCCAATATAATGTATACAATAAAGAAATTTAGGGTTGATCGAGATTAGATTATAAAACCCTCTATTGCATTCAAACTATATCTACATATAAGCTTTTATCCATACTAATATTATAAATGCGAAAGTAACTCTGTCTGTCTGTCTGTTACTCAATCACGCCTTAACTACTGAACCAATTTGCATGAAATTTGGTATAGAGATATTTTGATACCCGAGAAAGGACATAGGATAGGTTTTATCCCGGAAATCCTACGGAAACGGGTTTTTCTTTGAAAACGCGGGCGAAGCCGCGGGCGGAAAGCTAGTAGGCTATATATCATCACGCTAAGACCAACAGGAGCAGAGCAATGCGGGTGAAACCGCGGGGAACAGCTAGTATTTTATAAATGAGTTCTTGTAAAAGGTAAGTTACCTTTACTCTTAATTAAAATGCGAAATCTCTTTGATGTTGAAAAAAGTCGTCATCTCCGGGAGCAGCATATGAGTCGGTTGAAGCGCAGTCAACAAGCGGCTTAGAGCGAGCACCGCATTAGGAGCTGATTTCTCGCTATCAATGACGAGTGCGCTGCGGGGACCAGGGTTACCAGCTTCTTTATACGCGCTTTTGTTGCTTGATTACTAGCAAAATCTTAGAAAAAAGTACCTACCTAGTGAACACAGTATTCTATGAAACAATTTTTGCTGTTAAGGAAATATTAATAAAAACCTTCCTTCATTGTTTAAAAAGTATTTCACAACGAAGTGCTATTTTTATGTTTATCAATAACTAACCCCTCTTCTAGGATTCGTCCGGGTTGGTTTGCGATAAAAAAAATACATCCAATACTAAGAATACAGTTTTCTGATGATGAATTAATTATGTTTTAACATGGCTCAGTAGTTTTTAGATAAATCGTTACAAACTTACAACATAATCTTCCCTCGTAATAATATTGAGTAGCTTTATATCATCAAAAGTAATATTGATACGTTTAAATCCGGCTATATTATCAAATGTATTGCTACCTTTACGGTCCACTCTACATAAAGGGCATACGATTTTTTCAAACGAAATTTAAACCAAGAACGTATTTTATAAAAAAAAAAAATATCAAAACTTGTCACTGCCAGCCCTGGGCTTGGTTCCCGGAGAGGGGGCTCCAGGCTAATGAATTAACTTCTTTGTTTGCGGTACGCGGGGACAACGCTTTGTCCGCTTGTTTAGATTGTCTATTACTCGGGTATTAAACATCATAACAGGCTGGGATGAATAGTTTAGAATGTAGATAAAAATACTTTGTAACTGGATTGTTTGAGACTAAGAACTTTCTGATTAAACTCTATAAAGGGCTAAATATACGAAATTCTTAATCAAATGCAACGGATTGGGTTTTTAAAAATGTTCTACTTTAAAAAAAAAAGTTTAATGCATTCTGTTTATATAAAAACAACAGCATAATATGAGGAACAACAATATAGATGATCTACCTGATAAGAACCAGATATACATACATAGAAATGAAATATTTTCACCTGTACATTTCCCACCTCTAAACATTTTAATCATACGGGTTGCAACAATCCTGTTTGAATGTAGGTCATTTCCAACGCAACTAAAACATATTTGTATTTACCGGATTTAATTTCTATACGAAGTTTATGATGGAATAGTTTAATATGAAAGTTTGAAATTAGCTGGTGCTTGGGTGCGAGAGTGCGGGGTGCGGGGTGCGGGGTGTTAGTGAGCGATCAAGTCGACAAGTCGCTAAATTACTTATCGCGCGCCGCACTCTGCTAACTTCATCTGCAGCTGATGCTACGAGTGACGAGACGCAGCGGTTTTTTTGTCAAGTTCTGCTGATTCAGTACATGGATGCACTTTTGATTTTACGCGCGAGCTGTGTCAAATGCTTGTGATGTAACATTAATTATTCACCATGGCTTTCCATCAACATACAGTTTATACCTCAATTTTTTTCACCGTAATTTTTAACCACTCTATCAAAATTTAAATCTAATCACAAAAGTATAACACCTATACTTTAAAACAACTAATTCCATCTTCTATTATAAAAAAATGAATTTGTGCTCATCTATACTAATATTATAAAGCTGAAGAGTTTGTTTGTTTGTTTGATTGTTTGTTTGTTTGTTTGTTTGTTTGAACGCGCTAATCTCGGGAACTACTGGTCCGATTTGAAAAATTCTTTCGGTGATAGATAGCCCATTTATCGAGGAAGGTTATAGGCTATATATCATCACGCTACGACCAACAAGAGTGGAGCCATGGGGGTGAAACCGCGCGGAGCAGCTAGTACTTTATATTAGTAATTATATTTTGAAATGATACCTACTTCGTTTACCATTCATATACCTACATAGTTCTAATGATTGTTTCTTTGTACATAAACTTCAACCTCAACTACAACCTACATTGAATTCAATCAATAGTCCCTTCTCACTCAAGGCACAGAATACATAATAGTAGCTAAACGCTACAGAACGGACACTCTCCGCCTCCCGCCAAAATTAAACACTTACCTCACCCCGCACGATCATGATTAAAATGGGCCACATTTTTCTGCAAGGACGATACGCAACGACGATTGACAACATTAATCAAATTGACTTAAAGTAATTTTATTATTTTGGATTTTTGATTATCGTTTTTCGTAGAAAATGGTTAGGTATTGTGCTGTTTACGGATGTATTTCATCAGAAAAACGCGAATTTTTTTTTACGCTAGTCACAAATGTGCCAACCATAAAGCGTTAACACACACATTTGCAGTCTCTACAGTGTGACTGTCAAAACGGTAATTTTGTATGGAGTGTCCGGGGTGTGCTCAAGGGCTAACAATATAAAGCTCTCCGCGGTTCTCCCGTCCCTTCGACCGATGCAGTGTGCATACATCGCGCCGATAGTCCATCCCGGGCTAGATTGAATACGCTCTCGACAGGATTAGCTGCATCGCCTTACTGACGTTTCTGATAACTATTATATTTTAAACATGCAGAGCATAGAGCGCTTTTGCAAGAAAAATTCTGAACGTAAAATTTTTTGAGCCTTTAACCATAGTTTACTAAATAGTTGCTTTAATGTTCCAACGGTCAAAACACAGAATATGACGGAATTTAAATGAGATTTATTCATTGTGTTATTTCCTCAAACTTTGAAAGACTTTAATTTCTAAAATCAAACAAGAAAATACCAAGAAAAAAATAGTTTCATAATCTTTGCTCAAAGAAAGTTATACAACAAAACACGACAGCTCCACAGACAGCATTTACAAGAACTGCACTATTACCAACTTTGCCGAGTTAACTCAATATGCAAAATGTAATTGTAAATTGTATGCCCGTAGTTTTTCCGCTGTCAGCTCCCCTGGGGTAAGGGAGGGGAGGGAGGGGGGAGGAGTGTGTGAGCTGTATCGCTCAACCGTGAGGGATTTCATTGTGAGATCTAATTTTTGCAGCGATAACCCGACCTGATACGGATGGATTCATGTAATTTGGATTGCGGATTTTTGCACTAACTTTTCAATTATTTAGTAACTTTATTTTATAAAATATAATATTTATTTTTAACGTGGTATAATTGATTGTGTTAAAGGTGAACCTTTAATAAGTTGCTAAAGTTGTAAAAGAATTAAAAAAACGAAAAACGAATAATATTATAATAAACAAGTAAGTATGAGGAAATGTAGAGAAATCCATACTAATATTATAAATGTGAAAGTAACTCTGTCTGTCTGTCTGTCTGTTACTCAATCACGGCTTAACTACTGAACCAATTTGCATGAAATTTGGTAAAGAGATATTTTGATACCCGAGAAAGGACATAGGCTACTTTTTACCCCGGGACATAGGATAGGTTTTATTACGGAAATCTTACGGGAACGGGAACTATGCGTGTTTTTCTTTGACTGCGCGGGCGAAGCCGCGGATGGAAAGCTAGTCTTAAATATAAACGGTTCACTGTATAAGACGATCGATCGATTGAGAGTCGATTAATTGGACCCAAAAATCTGCTATAAATATTTACCTGTTGATATAAAAAAAAGACGGGTTGCACTCCGGGAGTGCCGGCAGAAGTGAAAACTTGATTATTAACGTTGAGCTTGTTTGATATCCATCCGTCTTACGCTTTTTCGATCAGGTCACGTGTCCTGACGCGAGTTTAAGATTTTATACCCATTACAGAAAAAGTGCTCAACGCCGCTAAAGAAGTTTTCACTTCAAAAAAAATTGATTGAACTAATTTCATAATGCCCTACAATATTCTTTAATATTAATTCCCAATTGACAAAAATAACATTATTACGAGCATATTGTTGGAAGTTAATTATGTACCTATCAATTCATTGTAATCATTCATTCATTTCAATACAACTGTGAAATTTTACTGTGTGTATACTTTATTTTATCATTATAATATTTGATGAACATTTCTGTAAAGGAGTACGCTTTCAGGCGCTATTGACAGACTATCGAATGTCCCATTAGCTCGGCTCTTATCTCGCTTATAGATATTTAGACAGAATTAGACCAGTCAACCTTCATCATGCTAGAAGGGTAATATTGACACATCAATGGCTCATCTTTCTCATTCAATGGGATCTCTCGTTACATGACCTAAATTAGAACAATAACAATAAAAGTATTATAAGTAAACTAGATTTCCGCCCGCGGCTTCGCCCGCGTTTTCAAAGGAAAACCCGCATAGTTCCCGTTCCCGTGGGATTTCCGGGATAAAACCTACCCTTTGTGTAAATCCAAGTTACCTTCTATATGTGTGCTAAATTTCATTGTAATCGGTTCAGTAGTATTTTTCCTGACGTATAGAAATTTTCCTGGCTTATCGAAATTTTCCCGTCTTATCGAAATTTTCCTGCCGTGTAGAAATATTCCTGGCTTATAGAATTTTTCCTGACGTATAGAAATTTTCCTGGCTTATAAAAATTTTCCTGAGGTATAGAAATTTTCCGGACTTACGGAAATTTTCCTGTCTTAAATTTTCCTTTCTCATGGAAATTTTCCTGGCGTATAGAAATTTACCTTGTTTATAGAAATTTTCCTGGCGTATAGAAATTTTCCGGACTTATGAAAATTTTCCTGTCTTATAGAAATTTTTCCTGACTTATCGTAATTTTCCCGACTTATGGATTTTCCTTACTTATAGAAATTTTTGTGCAAAGAGAAATTTTCCTCACGTATACAAATTTTCCTGGCTTTTAGAATTTTTCCTGACGTATAGATATTTTCCTGGCTTATATAAATTTTCCTGACGTATAGAAATTTTCCTGGCTTATATAAATTTTCCTGACGTATAGAAATTTTCCTGGCGTATAGAAATATTCCTTTCGTATGGAAATTTTCCGAACTTAGAAACATTTTCCTGACTTATACAAATTTTCCTTATCTATATAAATTTTCCCGACGAATATAAATTTTCCTGACTTATAGAAATTTTCCTGACTTATAGAAATTTTCCTGACGTATAGAAACTTTCCGGACTTATGGAAATGGTAATGACTTATGGCTTATCAACATTTTCCTTACTTATACAAATTTTCCTTATCTATGTAAATTTTCCTGGCTTATATAAATTTTCCGTTTCAGTTGCCTGTGATGGTCTCTGCCATCAATTTTCGTGGATATCTTTTGGTACACTCGCTGTCAACCATGCATGGTGTTTGGTGGTTGATGGTTTCACACGGTCCATGAGTCATATTCGTTATAACAACGTCATGTCGGTCTGTATCGGTTTCAGGATTAGCAATCCCCGCACACTCATATATTTTATTCTTTCGACTAACCAAATAAAAATGTGTGCATGCTGCAAGCCAGATTTTCATCGTACGATTGAATACATCCATCATTGAATAATCCCAAAGATGTGTTCCTTTACTGTAACTCATCATTGATCGGATTTTTTGCTTGAAAACACGTGTGGTGATGTCGTGCCGATCACTTGATATTTGTCCGGGAAGCAACAGTTGAATAATTTCCATCCATTTCGGATTACATGTAAATGTAATTAATAGATCTAGCCGACCATAATGACGAACATATTATTATTATGTCATTGCATCATGCACATATGCACTTGGGCTACCTGTGTATATCGCCGGTAAAATAATCAATAGACCAACCTTTTCTGCATCTTCTTCTGTGCTAATTGCATGGCGTAAATGGATACAATCTTCAAAACCCAGCCCAGCCGTTCTCGAGTTTTAGCGAGACTAACGAACAGCAATTCATTTTCATTTTAATATATATATATATATATATATATATATAGATAATAGATAATTAAGACTCCTATCTAATTCTTAACACGAGGAGAATAGATAAACTAACTCATAAATAGTAATTCGGAACACGTCGACGAATATCTAAATTATTATCAGTATACAAATTGCCTAATAAAGGTAAATCAGTTTGGATTTATTTTAGTACGTTATACCTACTTTGTTATTAATATGTATCACTTTGTCACTTATACATATTTACTTCGGTGGAGTAATACAACATAATATCGAATTTAATTACAAAAACATTATTCTTTTGTAGTATGACACCTTTAAATATTTCCAGTAAGCGTAGATAAAAATACAGATTGAAACAAAATGGAGCCCTCTTGAAACTCGCTAAAATATTTGAGTTGCAGTGTCGGTTGTTCGACACCACTCCACCGTCGAGGGCGAGCTCAAAGCTGGGCCGATACAGGCTCGATAACTATATCCGATTAAACTAGGGAGGGATTGCGGCCTCAGAGGCGAGCGAGGCGACTGCAGGAGCGGCTGGAATGGGTGATAAATATGTTAATTTCTCATTGCACTTTAGAGGTAAATAATATAATTCTACATATAGAACTTTAAAAATCACAATATGATAAATAATGTGTACGATGTATTTTGAGTAGCGAGTTGACTATACCTCCACGAAGATGTTGATAGAGCCATGACTTTTATTTAGTCTAAGTTAGAATACAAAGCAAGTGCTTTCAGTATGTTTATAAAATATTTAGACTATTTTCCAGTATTCGCTACGCTCTACACCAAGGCTGTGGCCACACCGGCGACCTGAATACAGTCAGCGTTTATATTGGGCGGCTCGGGGCAGATCTGTAGCGCGATTATCGAGATTAACGGGAAAGGACTCCACTAACCACGCTAGTGATCAAATTAGGGAGACTAAGATTTCGATTTGGATTAATTTAAATTATTTGCCTCACCAAATAGTACATAATTTTAATGACTTGAAATTTTATTTAACCATTTTTTTCTAAATACAGACACACCGAGTCGCTGTTCGTTACTTTATGTTCATAGTTGTACTTGTTGTAATCTGCATTGAATTTATTGTCTTTAATTATTATAAATTATGATTTTAAATAATTTACATTAGTACATAAAACATTTAAGAATTTTTGACTAACTAAAACAGCAATTTATTGAAATATTTCAAAATATGCTCAAGGGCTCGTGATAAATTACAAATTTTAATCCGTCTGTGATTTATTTATAAAATTAAGGCCAGTTTCACAAATTCTAGATAAGTTCTATTTAGCTTATCTGTCCGTTTAAATGACAAATAGTGTAAGATAAAAGGATTAAACCCGTTCCTTAATATTATTTTTATTTGTAACTATCAACACAGTTATCGTAACCTTAATACAAACGCTTTGACGATCAATTCAAATTACACCAGAGTTGCAATACGAATACATAGGACTATTATATAGGAGTTCAACTTCAACTGTATGCAATAGAGTTAACACGTAATCTGTTTGTAACATGAAACAAAATGCTATTCCTGGAATAAAGTAAATTGCGGGTTATAAAGATGTATCTCAGCGCATTTGTCAGGTTGTTGCTGACTCCGGTCACGTGCTAATGCAGTGATTTTTACAGGATGCATCTATGCATGAGGAATCTGCCGTTCCGCTGAGCTGTGCTGGCTGAAACTTTTAGCATAAATAAGGTTAAGTTTTTAAGTTTAGGTTGTAAATGTACATTTTAATGCATTATCAATTCAATGTCGGCGGTGTTGAAGAAAAAATTACCATTACCTAGTTACTTCACCTTCACACAAGCATCATCAAATTATCAATATGAATGACCTTTTGACGAAGCCACCTGAAAATAAAAGCTTGTTTCTATTTTACAATAATTTAATTATAGAGATTATTTTTCCGACCCAAATATCGACCAATAGAATTGCACCATTCGACGTCACGTGGTACAACCTACATGGTATTATACTGATAATTTTTTGAAAATTTTCTCTGGTCGTTGACGTCAAACTGACAGGTTGAATTCAATTGTGAAATTATTGGCCGACATTTGGGACGGAAAAATAATCCCCCGAATACCACACGAGCTTCAAAATTATCTGGCATTTCCCTCAAGGTTCCCTGCAAATAAATAAAGTCGTCAAGTTTTTCAGGAAAAATCACTCGCGCTTCGCGCTCGTGGTTTTTTAACCTTGACTAAAAACTTGACTCCTTCATTTGTTTGCAACGAACCTATCGGAAAATACCCGATAATTTTGAAGCTCTTGTGGTATTATAAGTGACAATACACAAAATAATTTATTTATTTATTTATTTATTTATTTATTTATTTATTCAAAAAACACACACTAACATTACAGTTTCCCAATACGATAGTGGTTTTACATTTAATTGGTTACATTGAAATTATAAATATTTAACATACAAATAAAGACATTATCACTTTTTATAGCATATTACAAATAAAGCTACTCGCGTGAATTCATCCCAAGTGCAACAAAATATATCCGTTTTGATTGCTATTTCATTGAGTGAACGAAGTGCACGCGTCATAGGTGCCTGACCTAGCAAGTTGGTGCGAGCGGACGGCACCAGCAGCAGCGGAGGCCGGCGCCGGCGCCCCACATATCCATCTGGTACATACAAATACATTTTACCCAGAATATCCGCGTTATGCATCTTACCTCTAAAAATCCTGAACAGGTACAAGATTAACGCCAGGTCTCTTCTAACCCTCAGCTCGTTATATCCCACCATGCCCAAAACGAATAAAGTCGGATACATAAGCGGATAGAAAGGATAAACCCCGTATAATCTCATGTAAAGGAAACGAGTGAATTTATTTTGTATGCGCTCTAGCATAAGATTATATTTAATTTCATGCGGGCCCCAAATAAAGGAATTATATTCCAACTGGCTTCTTACTAGGGTATTGTATAAATTAATAATAGCTCTAATATTCGAAAAATTTCGAGACATCCGCAATATAAACCCTAAGTTCTTAAAAGCTTTCTTACAAATATTAGTTATATGCTTACTATAACTCAAGTCAGCACTGAGATTAACGCCAAGATCTTTAACTTCAGTTACCCTCGAAATCTGTGCCCCGTCTACGTGGTAATTATATTTTGTTTGGTTTTGAGTACTTTTAGAGAAAGTAATTATCATGCATTTTGCGGTGTTGAACTGTAATAAATTATTTTTACTCCAGTCTACAACTCTATCAATATCGCTCTGTAGTTTCTCACAATCACTTATATCTTTTATTACCATTGATAGTTTAAGATCATCAGCGAAAAGCAAGCACTTCGCATAATGAACTACCTTTGGAAGATCATTTATCATCAAAATAAACTCCAAGGGGCCCAAATTGCTGCCCTGAACTACGCCAGATCTGGTAAAATACGGATTTGATGCATGCCCAGCATAATTTACGTATTGCTGCCTATCTGTCATGTAATTGGCCATAAAGTTTAACAGATGCGGAGTGAATCCAAATTCTGCTAACTTTTTTATCAGCACATCATTGTCGACCAGGTCGAATGCTTTTTTGAAGTCAAAGTAGGCCGCATCGACTTGTCCGCCACCGTCGACTACGGGTATAATATCCGCCATATAGCTTAGTAGATTGCTAGCAGTGTTACGTTGGGGTCTAAAGCCATGTTGAGCGTCTGACAAGTGAGATCGCACCTGTGTAAATATGCTTTTTTGCACCACAGACTCGAAAACCTTCGCTGGTGAGGGCAATATTGCAACAGGCCTATACTCATCCACACTGTTACCACGTCCCCCTTTGGGCACTGGAACGACGCGACTTATCTTCCAACAGTTTGGGAAAACAGCTGTTTTAAGGCATAAGTTGTATATATGGAGAAGGGGTTTTGCCAACACCAGGCGGCAATCCTTCAATATATATGGCGGTATCTGGTCTGGACCTGAAGATGTCTTTGGCTTAAGTTGACTTAGCGCCTGCAGCACTTCACAAAGCTGTAATTCCCCAATGTGCACTCTTACTGCTCCGTTTAAACAATTTGCTTGTGTTATCGCTAAGTTTACATCTAACTTTGGTTTTTGCTGAATATAAACCGACCTAAAATATTCAGAAAATGCATCCACGCTCTGCTGTGCTGTCATTACCTTGCCATCGGAGTCAACCATAGGTTTAGATTTTTTAATTACCCGACTATTGTTAATAAACTTCCAAAAGGATTTAGGATCTTCTATTAAATTCGCTTCAACTCGCCGACGATAACTGTTTAACGCCATTTCAATCGAACATTTTACCTTAGATCTATACCTACTGAATATTTCATAATCTTTTTGCGATTTACTAGCCTTAAAACGTTTATGATGCGCTGCTTTAATTTTAATGTCTCGAATTATTTCTTTTGTGTACCACTCAGGATAAATGTATTTCGAACATTCTTTATTTTTCTTCTTTAACGGCACACAGGAATCGAAAATTGAATTTAAAACATTGTAGAAATACTTCAAACTCATATCTAATCCTAAGTTATAAAAATCCGTCCAATCTACTTGTGCTATTTTAGAATAAAGTAAAACAAAATCGGCTTTATTAAAATTCCACTCTAAGGAAGTAGTCGTACTCACATCTGCGTCTGAGTAAGGAGCGGCAGCGGGCGGGCCGCGCGGCCACGCCGACACCAGCAGCGGCGGGTGGTACGCGTCCACCGGCACCAGCGGCTCGGACGCTTCACACACACTAACCAAACTTCCTTCACTCAATGCACTCAACACTAAATCCAACTGTCGGTTGTTGATATTACTTACTTTGTTGCACTGGGTGAATCCACAATAACTAAAAAAGTACTCGTAATAATTTAATATATTTAATGAACATGAATATAAATTGAAATCTCCTATCACTAATAAATCACTGTATTTATTATAATACCCTTCTATAGTTTTAAATAACAACATATATTCGCACTCATTACTATTTGGCGGAATGTAAACTACGCAAACCGTGAATAAATATCTTTTTTTCAAGTACACTGTAGGTGTAGCACAAACAAGTTCGAATGCGCGAGCGGCGATGTTTATGTCACACGGCACAGGTACACTCCGCAGCTCGAAGCGCGGTGCGGCCACAAGACACGCTCCGCCTTGCTTGCGGCCGTCCATGCGATCGCAACGTATTATACTGTAACCGGGAGGAACTAATTCCGCGTCTGATATTGACTCGCTGCAGCCAGTTTCTGTTATAGCGAATAAATCCACTAAAATCGAAGATACGCTAATGTAGATATCTTGTAACTTCGTTCGGAGGCCTCTTACATTTTGGTATAATATTTCGAAAGGTTTACTTCCGCATTGTTTCTTAATTTGGTGTTCTCCGAAGCTATACCCACTTACAAAATTCGATTGTAGCGTACAAATACTTTTTAATTTAGGGGTTTTGTGTCGTTTTTCGGTTGCGAAATCCACTACGCCAAGGCTTAATGTGTACATCCTCCGCCCAATGAATAGGCGACATATAAGTATCCAAATTTTTTGTGGGAACAGTTAACTTAAAAGATGCATAGTCACCACGCGAATTCAACTGTTCTACCAAACATTTATCATTTGGGCAGATACATAACAAATGTTCAATAATTTGTTCGACTGTAGTTCCTTTTTTTAAATAATATACATGTAAGTAACTTTTACGTTCGGACGCTTCCAATAACGTCGAACCGGGCGCGGCCGTACCACGAGCTACATTTCTCGCCTCACGTCTAACTCGACGCCGCCTCACGTCGACCCATTCCATGTTAGCCCCGTCTCCGTTCCGGTCGTTCGAACCATCCGCGTCCTCGAAGTTGTCTTGCGAATTCTGCGTGACTTGCGTAGAACATGTAGTAGGGGCGATCTCGCCGTCAGTGCCGCTCGGTGGGGACGGAGATGCGAGCGGTAACATCTTCTTCCCTGCTCGCACCTTGGGCCTCGCGACGTTGATAGTCGTAAGCGCACGAAGACGAGCATCGCGAAGTGGCCGCTGCTTAGAGTTACCCTCTTCATCATCACACTTTTTGCTTGGCGAACTCAAATCTACCGCCGGATCGGTCATTTCTTTATTTTCAACAAATTTTTTTATGATCAAATTCTGTTCTAGAATGAGCGTTTCTAGTGAAGTTACTTTGTCTTGCAGATGTAACACAGTCTTATTTAACTCACGAATAACATTTTCCAAAGTTTTGTACGACATATTCACAGATTTTATTTTATAACGTAACAGCTGTGCGAATGCGTTTAACCCTTGCAAGCGCGCGGGGATTTTGATTAATGGAATTTAATGTCAGAATGAGTACCTACAAATCAAATTTGAAGTCACATTTAATAGAATAATATACCCAATCTGGAAGGCAAGGCCACAGGCAAAGTCGAACCAAAACATGGACCCGTCAAGGGAGCCTAGAGTTCAATAAGACGTATGTTTCCCGAAGCAGTCGCGTGCATAAGTTATCTCAATATTGCCGCTGGTCGCACGCCACACGTCAGCTCGGTTTTACGGCGCGGTTTACGGGCTCCTAGCCTGTAACTGGGATACTGATCAATAATTATGCAAACATGCAATTAAAGTTTGTATGAAAAACATGTAAATAAAAATGCTTTTGATATGAGCTGTGTGTTATATTAATTTATTCTCTGCAATATGTATAGTTTTTATATTTTTGCGAACCCATTATTTCAATATAGTACAAGAGTTGTTTTCCTGTTTGAAAATTAGATAAATTACGACGGAGTTTCTTAAGTGCTTTTCTATTTTCGGCATCGAAAATCTACTTGAATAAATCTCCTTGTATATTCTATAACATAATTCTACTTAATACCGAATATTTGAAGCTCCAATAGACGTCAGACGATATGATAGAATCGTAACATGAATCATTTCCTTACATTTCATGACCGTGTAGCCAGTAAAAGTTTTCTAAAAGCTATCGTTGGATATCAGTCCTTGTGGAGAAGGGTACAGGGTTGAGATTGCAGTGTGTGTGTTTGTCTATTTCACGTTCGAGTGGGTAGTCCAGCGCGCCGTGAAGCGTGAAAGCGGATAGGGCCAGCGCGGGCAGCTCTTGGCCTCTGGTTCGATACGATACTGCTAGCCACAAAAATATATATCATCCTTACTAAGAATTGACTATCTAAGAACGATTACTTTCAATTGTATTGTCCACCTATAGAAAATATAAATCGATGAATAGCATATTTAAGAAATGAGCTAAAAAATCCCTTACGACCGGCAAAGTATCTGCAACATATTAAGAATGTCAAATGTCCATAGACGGAGATTATAGAATATATGAGACCCGCAGGAGTATTTTACTTAAGATTTCCAAAATACGAAACATTATAAAACCGAATAATTGTATATCAATAAACTGGATTGATTTGCAAATAGAAGTTCTGATTTAAAAGTCAAATTAACTTTTAAAGTATTCAAAGGGAGACGGGAATTAAATTATGCAAAACGTATGTCATGTCTCTGGGTTCCAGGGACCGGGAAAAATTATTTTCAGGTCACCAAATTAGATTTGTTGACCTGAAAATCATTATTACGTATAGCTGAAAAAAGGAGTGAAATTTGTGTATTTTTTATCTCAAAATAAAATAGATTTACAAGAGCGTAGAGGTTAAGTGTACTTGCCAAGACCCTTAACGTAAGGTCTTCGAAGTGATCATAAAACAATACTTACTCAAAATGTTGTGACATGTTTAATAATATTTTTTGAATACGTCAAAATAGATTTTGTCATCACTTTTATTTCACAAAACTCAATTCAATAGAAAACACTTTAAATAATATTGGAGATTTACTGCCAATGTTAAGAAAGCAAATACTTAGCGATCTAGCTTTTAGTCTGACTCCAGTGCGGCTCTCGAGCGAAGTGGAGCGAGGCTGGCTTGGAGTTATTGCGTCGAGACAGATTTATGAGACTTCCTCTCGTCCTGCGTGTGACTGTGCGATTGGCCTTCCTTGCTAATTCTTATTCTTATATATCTATACCGGCCAAAAAGGTCCAATGACTGTTTAACAAACTGTTTAACGCTTGATACCTTTTGGAAATTATTGCTCACCCTCGTCCCAAGCAATTCCATTTATTCCTCTTCATGTTAATAGTAAGTGTTAACTGCAAATAAATAATTGAAGCATTAAACTTCCTCCTAAATGTCTGTTGAGTATGCACAAGTTACTGTTAATGTATCCAACAATGAGCAAGGAGCCACAATTAATGACTACAAACCACAATATCCATTTCAGCCAGACATGACTAGAGCGGGTTCACGACTCAAAGTGAATATGACGAGAGACAACAATGATAACTTGCAAATTAATTTAATATCCAATTAAACAAAACAAATTGCCTGTCGAGAGGAATGTTCTAGTTAATTAGCTGTCTCCGGCCTCTATGTGTCGGAGCCGATCCATAATATACGATATGTGGACGATAATATTATGTCATCATTTTAATATTTCTGATTAGTTTTATTTTTTAGTTTAAACATATTGTCTGGGACCGGACATAATTGAAATTAATAAGAAATTACAATACAATATGAATATTAACTGTTTCCACTTTTTTTTTATTAAGTTAAAATATATAGCAATTTCTACAGGAATTAAATCAGTACGTTTTGTATTCGGTGATAAAAACAATTGACCGATGCCCTCTTAAATTCAAACTCAAACATTTATTTATTTATAATAAATAAATTTATACATTACTAGCTTTCCGCCCGCGGCTTCGCCCGCTTTGTAATAAAAATTTGTAATAAAAACATAATAAATTATATACTAAAACCTTCCTCTTGAATCACTCTATCTATTAAAAAAAACCGCATCAAAATCCGTTGCGTAGTTTTAAAGATTTAAGCATACATAGGGTCCCTATACATAGGGACAGAGAAAGCGACTTTGTTTTATACTATGTAGTGATAATATGTATATAATAATATTATCTGCATATAAGTGTTAACAATTATGTCAAAGAACAGCTGTCCTGTGGTTCCTGCAAGATAACTTCTCATAAATTTTCATCTTCATTTTGTTGTTAATTGTTATTTATTTTTTACATATTTTTCTGGTCAAGCTGCCTTACGATGTTATATCGGATCGCACATATAAACGCACTCAGGAAGCGAGAAGGCTAGGAGGTCTTATTACGGCCTCCGATGGCGTCGCGACCAAATTAAATTTGGCCTTAAATCTACGAGTTTCTTTTACATTATAGAGTCTCCTTTTTAAACGGTGTTGGAAAATTAATAAACTTTTGACTTGATGACTTCTGCTTTACTTTTTTTTTCGTTGCTAAAATCGCTCTGTAATTTTATTCATACTTTGCGTTTTAAGAAAACATCTCTAATAAAAGATAGATCATTATTGAATATTTATTTTTTTTTTTATTAGTATTTTTGTTATCATCATCAGCCTCACTTAGCACCAGGGATACTTTCCTTCATAACTATGAAAACAATGAACGTCATTATAAATAATACTCCGGTATTCTTACTCCATATTGTGTAAAGGATTGCGAATACAATATCGAGTAAGAATACCTGGGTCCCATGATATTGTTTTTTTACGACACCAACTCGGTGCGGGTGGGCAAGGGTCGCGGGTTCGAGTTCCGGCGTCTAATTGGGTTTTTGCTAATTAAAAGTTGGGGTGTGCGGTCTCTGCCCACTATCCAACTTTCACATCGTTTATTCCCAAGGACGGGTCTATTTAATTTACATTCCATGTGATGAGTGCTCCTGGCTACGTTCAGGCTTGGAATTGAGCTAACTTTATTTCACTTTGTACATACGTGTTCCGTTTTATTTATTTGTTGAATGTACGCAATCATTTCACGTTGTTTATTCTTTATTGATTACAAGCCGTATTTCTGCCCACGAATGCGAACACATGCACTTTACCTCCACCAAAATTTAATCCTTTCAGAATGTGTATTTTATCATGTACTCTGTTGCACATCGATCCAATTTGAGAAAATAGCAGTAATAAAATACATCTTACTTAGTTGACAACATTTCAAAATTTTAAGCTATTCATTTATTTTTTAATGAAATATTTTTTTTCTTTAATCGCAATTGCAAAATAAATAAATGTTTTTTTTTCTTACATGGCCTTATAGAAAATGGAATCTTATTAATTTCATCAATTAGTAATTAGCATTATTTATTAAAAAAATTAAAATTTACGACATAAAATTTTGAAGTTTATAAGTAAAAAGGAAGTAACTTAACAATTACACAATATTCTGTAGATATATTTTAATTATTATCAAACTAAATTCAGACAACAACCAGTCACATACCATACTTTAATCATACACTCAACATGTTTTCAGTTCCGGTTATAATAAGTGGGTGTGCTCTCCATGCGAGTGCGCACTCCAGTCGGCGGGCGATGTAGGCCGTAGCGAGCGGCGTAGTGGGGCGGCGTAGCGGCGTAGCGCGTTACTCGCAATTACGTAGCGTGTGAGGACCGAGCTGCTGCTAATTTGAGTACTTATCCTTTTCTATACTCCAATTCGAGTGTAGAACATTGCGTGATCTTTTTATTGTTACTTGTAGCGAAGCATATTATTCGTGTGTAGATTTTTCCCCTTCTAATTTGATGGTGGATAATACTTTAGCCTATTTGTTTCAGATTCCTGAAAATCATTGTGAATATTCGAAGATCTCTCTGGCATAGATTGTATTATTTTGGTTGAAACACGAGCCTGTTTAAAAATTGAATGAAAAATATATATATCCATTAATAATCATGAAGGAACGAGCTCGAGATGGCAATCACAATACATATCTCATATTAATCTCACAAATATGTGTCATGTTATGTAAGCCATAAAGGTCATACATGTACACCGTACAGGTATACCTGCGCAGGTTAACCGTCACGCGTGTGGGAGTAGACCTGTGCGGTTTTTTTTACCCGTACAGGCGACCGGAGTAAGATCGAAAAAAATCTTCCGAGTGACACTTTACGGTATACCTGAACGTCCCCACACACTTCAGGTGACCTGTACAGGTGGACAGGATAGGGAGGTGGCTCAACATCCTGTTACCAATAATTCTATATAGTATTATTATTATCGACGATAAGTATGGATATTGAAGAAGGAAGTTGTTATTATTTCTTTGAAACACGAAGTACCCTCGCCAAGCCAATGCAAAAAAACTTCAAGTGCGCTATTCAAAAGCAGAGATAGAATATATCGTAAATACTTCCTGGAAACAAAATTTCCGAGAGTTTGTTGCACTTGACCTGGTTTAGTGTAACTAGTTTATTTCTTCTTCAGGGAAACACAGAGGAATTGTAGCTACAATTACTAGCTAGTAGGACCTATACATAATATATTGATTTTCTGTATATAAACTAATGGTTTTTCATATTTCACTTTATGAAAGTTCTTATTTCCGGCCAAAATTAAACTATGCCTTTTTATAAAATACTTAACAATAAAGAATCTATAAATAAATACAAAATTTATTAGGCTTTTGTAATTCAGGCGTACATAATATTATGAGCTCGCCACAGTTACATAAAAACTGTTATCGCTCTTTCTTTAATCGTAATTCGGGCAATAACAATTTTTATTTCATGAAATATTATTTTATTTCATATGCTTAAAACAGAAGAGTGAATACTGTATAGTAACTCTCAAAAAGTTGGTGAAACGGCAAAACTTGTATCCAGTATACAGAAGGCAGCGCGGGGAGCGGGGCGGCCGGGGCGGTCGGAGCGGGCGGAGCGGGCAGGAGCCGCGGGCAGTTATATTGAAAATAATTGGAGGACCGCATCGCTCGGACTGTATCGCTTTATTTATTCGCTTGAATTTTACGAATATACTACACATTTTTTAGAACATGTTGCATTGTAGCGTGTAATATGTTTTTAACGTGATCAGAGAAAATTTATTACTTTAAATAATAAAATTGTTATAATTTAGAGCCTAAATGATAATAAATTTGTTTCTATCATAATGTACAAACACATATATTTCACACACACATGTCACATCTGTTATTTGTGCAAAACTCATCATTTCAACAATCAAATTCTAAAAGAAACATAACAAGAAGAGAATAACTTAATAGAAAGCGGAACATCTATTAGCACCATTTGCATAATATCATTTGTATTGTTTTATTTCATCGCTGTACAAGCATTACACGCGGGTTATGAAGAAAGTTCAGGAGATAATAATGTCGGTGCGAAATCCAAGATGGCGCCGAAGGTCGAGCTATAAATAATTGTGGCGCACAAGTTTTCTCATTTCCTGCAGACAGTTGTACGGCCCACGGGTTTGCTTACTCTATGCTTTTCGGAAAACGAGAGCTTTTTCGCCATAAAAATGAAATTATGAAACATTTTAGTTCTTGTTTGTTTAATATTCAGTTACGTTTCAGTGGATGTGAAAGATAATTTTTCAACTTTTGTTTGTAGTTTGGCTAACTAAGTTTTTAACCGACTTCAAAAAAAGGAGGAGGTTCTCAATTCGACAGTATTTTTTTTTTTGTATATTTGTTACGCGATTACTCCGGCAATTATAAACCGATTTGAATAATTCTTTTTTTATTTGGTAGGTCATACGTCAGAGGTGGTCCCATTGTCACCAGGTCAGGATCTGATGATGGGATCCTGGGGAAATCGAGGCAAACCCTCAAATTTTGTAGGCATATACACTGTTTATCAGAAATTATCTTAATCTATGTAGATTTTTGCATCTAATGGTCACCATCTGATGTTGCTGAGCTGATGATGAAGCTGATGATGAATGGTTTAGGAGTATGGGATCTCTGTAACAAAATTATGTAATACCATCGAATTTGAATGTGTTTGAGTCTAATTAATAAGTACTCCGATCCTATGTGGTATTCAGGGTCTGATGATGGAGACGGTAAATAGCCATGGGAACTCTGTAATAAAATAAAGCAATTCCGCCGTGTTTGTGCTCATTTGATTCGTCTCGACTAGGAGCTTCATGCTAGTCGATTTTTAACCAACATCAAAAAAGGAGGGTTTTTGATTCGACAGTATGTTTTCTTTTTGTATGTTTGATCATATAGATTGTTCGAAAACATTCCTGCGGTTGCGACTAGCTTGTCGCATAGCATCTAATGGAGCCGATCTGGATTCGATAGATTCATTTGACAAACGCTCGTGAATCAAACCAAGGCGATGAGAACGTTGCTCTTCGCTTTCGTTTGATAAACGCTCGTGAATCAAACTGAGTCGTTGAGCATGACTTTTTGGACTTTCATTAAGCCTTGATAAGTTTGAGTATGCGAAAGTCTATACGCCCGCTGCTCATCACTCTCATTTGCAATTTTTATTGCAAATCTTTCCCTACTCTTCTTTAGACGATCTTCCCTCTCGTCCCTACTTTCTTCCAAACGACGCTTTCTCATTTGAGAAGCGCGTTTAGTAGGCCTATCCATATTATATACAAACAAAATACACTAACTTTCCACTTAAAAATTAAAAATAAAGTTAATTTTTAGAAAAAAAACAAAAACCGACTTCAAGACTATACCTATATGTACAAATTTAAACTGAAAAGTAGAAAATAATATTAAATAATAATAATGATATTAATTTTTTATTTTAATTACTTTAAACATTCAACGAAAAGGTTTCCTAAGTTATTTTTGAAGTCGGTGCCAACCAAAACAAAAAAAAGACGTGTGGCACTCGGGGACTGCCGCGGTAAAGCTATTGCATGCTATGCCTTCATGCCACACCTCCACGCCCGTCGGAGGGGGGAGCGTGAGGTTTTTTCGTTACGGAATTTCTGGATTCGGTCCCCGCGCTCAAGGCCCGCGATAGAAGCTATGCAATAGCATAAATATCCTTAATAAAAAAATAACCTAATAATTAATTACACTATTTATTATATTAATTACCTTAACTTTTACTAGAGAACAGAAAATCGCACGTAAGCTTACTTATAAATTGCAAAGAAGCGCATCAAAATTTTTATGCATAGAGACACAACCGTCAACGACGTCTGCCCCATAGACTATATACTTATTACAGTCTGCCCTCACCATACTTGCTCTGTGGCCCTCACGCGCAGCCGCGTCGCGCCGCCGTACATTCCATTTGTTGCTGCCTTTGCAACAATAAAACTGTTCTTGGGCGGCACCGACTTCAAAAATAACTTAGGAAACCTTTTCGTTGAATGTTTAAAGTAATTAAAATAAAAAATTAATATAAAAAATAAATATCATTATTATTATTTAATATTATTTTCTACTTTTCAGTTTAAATTTGTACATATAGGTATAGTCTTGAAGTCGGTTTTTGTTTTTTTTCTAAAAATTAACTTTATCTTTTATGCTATTTCTGCTTATATGATTACAGGCATATTGTTTAATGTATGAAAAATATATGACGGAAGAAGGGCCCAAAGGCTATTTTTAAAAAGAGTGACGTCAGCAATTCTGACGTCACCATCATCAGAGCAGGCGCTCATACTCGAAGTAGAACGCCAGTAGGTATTTTTACGGCCCTTTTAATCCACGTGGTAATTATAGAGAGAGCTCCGAACGCTCCGACGGCCGGCGTGTGAATGTGCTCTGTGCCGTCGGGCGCTCGTATTTAAAGCAAACCATGACTCACAAGAATTAGTTTGAGTGTTGCCACTCGAATTTTTACAATGAATTTTTATCATTTTTAACAAACATTAATTATTTCGTTAATTTAATTATTTCATTAGTGGTTGATTAATGAATCAACCACTTATTTAAAAAGATCAAAGTAAACTTTAGCTAGTTATAATTATTTAGTAGTTTGAGGGTAGTCGTATAACGTCGTTGCGCCGACACGGCCATACTGACAGGCGGTGCGCGCTCTGCACCAGCCTCGTTGTAAAAGTCTGTAACAATGTCAAGTTATAATCTTGGCGTGTTTTTTGTCGGTTCTCGGAGAGTCTCGAAGGTTCTCGTAGATTTCTCGGAGGTTCTCGTAGATTTCTCGGAGGTTCTCGTAGATTTCTCGGAGGTTGGTTCTCGTAGATTTCTCGGAGGTTGGTTCTCGTAGATTTCTCGGAGGGTCTCGTAGATTCTCGGAGGTTCTCGAAGGTTCTCGTAGATTTTAACTGTTTTATTTAGAAATTAGTTTTTTGTACTCACATTATTTAATCTAAGAAGCTAATCATGTTCTGACATGAAATAATGACAACCATTCATCCACAAAATACTAAACCAAAGTTACGCCGACACGGCCATATTGACAATCGTACGTCCTCGTACGCCTTTTCTCGTATTACAACACTACGGTAGTTCATCTCGGGATTTCAAAAACACACTGCCTCGGCCACACTGACCTTTCAGAATACTGAACACTCCACATGACAGAGACAGTCCGTTCGCGTATCATGCGACCAACACCTACTCATTTGTGACATAGGCAGATTCTCGAAGGTTCTCGGAGGTTCTCGTAGATTTCTCGGAGGTTCTCGTAGATTTCTCGGAGGTTCTCGTAGATTTCTCGGAGGTTCTCGTAGATTTCTCGGAGGTTCTCGTAGATTTATGCTTATCACAAAGAGAGGCGCAGCTCAGATAACACACACAATTCCTTCGATGAACTACACTCCCGTTACAATAATCCACGTAACAAACTTTTACTTTACACAACGCACGAAAAAAACACAAACGCCAGTATGCCGTTAAAAAGAGTGAGCTTGAATTCTATCCCACTTCTGATGACGGAAGAAGGGCCCAAAGGCTATTTTTAAAAAGAGTGACGTCAGCAATTCTGACGTCACCATCATCAGAGCAGGCGCTCATACTCGAAGTAGAACGCCAGTAGGTATTTTTACGGCCCTTTTAATCCACGTGGTAATTATAGAGAGAGCTCCGAACGCTCCGACGGCCGGCGTGTGAATGTGCTCTGTGCCGTCGGGCGCTCGTATTTAAAGCAAACCATGACTCACAAGAATTAGTTTGAGTGTTGCCACTCGAATTTTTACAATGAATTTTTATCATTTTTAACAAACATTAATTATTTCGTTAATTTAATTATTTCATTAGTGGTTGATTAATGAATCAACCACTTATTTAAAAAGATCAAAGTAAACTTTAGCTAGTTATAATTATTTAGTAGTTTGAGGGTAGTCGTATAACGTCGTTGCGCCGACATATATAAACAAAAGACTAATCTTCACTTCGTACGAAACACAACAGTAGGTATTATTATATTCATAAAACGTTGACAAAAATGTTTGACGAGGATGATGATCATAATCCCATGTTTGCAATCTTACAGGTGCATAATATACATAGATGAAATAACAGCATCTATTTTAATCACATATTTTGTTGACCGTGGCTACACGATACCAATAATAATAATTAGTATTCAAATTAAGATTTTAACTGATAATGATAAGCTCATCGAATGAAATCACACGAGTTATATTATATTCAATTGTATCATTGCCTCAACGGAGCGGATATTGCAGACTTGCTCACAAATGTATATCTCAAGTGTACAGCGCCAGGTAAGTGTAACATATTCCAATATTATATTGATTTCTACGATGTTGTTATAGGAAGTAACAATGTAGAAGGAAACCGCTAAATACAGATGATGTATTCCGAATACCTTTATAATCCAATAACTTATTGGGTTTTATTTAAATTAGAACTAGAAAATATTGTTAAAATATGTTGTATTAAAAAGGCAGGAATTACAAAAGTAAATGTTGTGAGTATTGCGAGTACAGAATGATGTATAAGTTAAATGAAAGCACAGGTAGAATAAACATTTGACTTGAGTCAAGACGAGAAGATACTTTGATAAATTACGACAGAATAAACAATTTGTTCGTTTCTCATTAAAGATAAAAAATGTTAAGTTCCTTTCTACGTAATTTATTTCATAGAGACGATCTGTTCCCGTTTCAATTTTGTTTCACATGATATTGAATATCATCAGTATTTATAACTATATCAAGAACGGAACTCGAATCTTGGATTATAAAATATGAAATTTATTCAGCGAGGAGATCGAATTTGATATTTATACAAATTCAACAAAGTCTTAGTAAATTAATTTTACGTCGATAATACATCATGTAACCCAATCTCAAAGTTTCGTCAAGAGATACATAATATCGACGAAAGACATACATATTGTTACTAAAACAAAAGAAACACCAAACACATGACTGACAACACCCAGCTCAAATTACCGTTAGCAACACACGACGCATGCCGCGTAATTCGTGAAAACAACTTCAAAGCAGTCTCGCTCTTAAGGCGCTTATAATTTGGTTCGTATTTGTGTAAATAATTTCACCTGTAGCACATTACTTGGTACGTTTGTACAGGCAGTGAAGTGGAATAATATCATTAATATACACGCAATGAGCGGAACTAGTGTAGCCCTTACAAAATAATACGTGTTTAACGAGATATACTCACTGTAACGATTATATTAATACGCTTTAACTACGCGCGGGGATTACACATAATCCCTTAAAAGACTCTTTCTATCAGCAGTAAACTTAATATTAATTAGGTTATCGTATAGCCGATAATTCACCAGTTAATCGCTTATACTATAACATAATTAAGCTCAATAGCAGATCTGGTAAAATTCTACTTTTAGTTTTTACTCTGTAATCAATTTTGTACCTTAATAAAGACTCCTCTGTGAAGAACGAAATTTTTAAAACGCTGCAATTTAAAAATGTACTCGTTGCTCCGGCCTCTATAGATACTATGTTATGCTAGTGAAGTAAAATGCTGTTTTTTATATTATTACTACTTACTTCTATTTGCTTTCCTATATTAATTTTGTAAAAGGTTTAAATTTTTAAGAGTATTTTGGAACTTTATAATCTTTAAACTTATATTAAAAACAAAGAAAATTAAAATACGATGTAGGTATAATATAGAATTTAATTATCTAAACCTTCTCTTCACTCAATAGGCAACTGCATTGTACGAAAAACTCGACATGATAGTTACTTATGCACTAAATAATATAAATATGTATAAACAGTCCGAAAACTTATCAATTTCGGTATTAAAAAATACGATATTAATTAATAAAAGACAACATTCACATTAAACATACTTTATATTATTATATTCAAAAGAATTACATTCAAATAATATATCAGCAGTTACTTTCGATAAGTATACTTATACACATTTCGCAGGATCTCGTTACTGGCCGGAAATGCTCTTCACAATGTCTCTAACAACTATTGCCTTTCCTCGATACACGATGAAACGACATGGATACGGGTTTCACTTGAAACACTTGCCTATATCCATTCGCATGAGCAGCCAAGGACTGCGGTACTTCAATAATAATCTTTATATTTATAAGGACATGTTGTCCCTGGGCTTAGATGTAAGTATTGCACCTAGAGGATTTGATCCCCGTGTCACACACCCGTGGTATTCCACAAATAGTAGCTTTTTTACTTTAAGTTAAAAAAATGCAAAAGTAAGTAAAGATTGTTTTACTTGTTTGATTGTTGAAAAAATTAAATTTAGTTCATGGGAGTATTTCGTTAAGCTCGTCTAATGAATTTAGCTCAAACATCGCAGAAATTCCCCTTAACATCTATATTAGCCATTCATGGAGTAATAAGTAAAATCCACTTAAGTTTTTCGCAGAATGGAGCACAAAATGTTCCATGATAATACGCTTTGTACAGCGAAGTAGCTCTCGCAGCGATTCTATTATGGGAACGCGCTCCCGCGACATGCAGCGGCGGCTTCATATATTAAGCGCTGCATATAAACTCCATTACACAATAACGTTCGAATGTACTCCAATTTCGATTCTCTGTAATATTTTAGTTATGAAACAGATTTATTTTTGAAGAAATAAACATTACAACTTACAAATGTAAAGTAAATGACAAACTTACATTTTGAAAATGAAATAAATTTCACAAGATCACTTATTTAATAGCACTTTTACAAGTATTCCGAAAAAAAAAAACATATAAATACAAAGAAAGGTATTAATAAAGGTAAATTAAATTATTATTTTCACCTTAAATTTCACCATCGCCTTTCTTTCCAATAAGTAGATACTTAGTAGATTCAGATGAATATAATGGAATCTAATACGGACGGAGCGAGATCCATCACTTCACGCACTTAACAGACACGTAATAACAAATTATAAATAATTCTGTATCATAGAACTTCAAAATATCTTGTTGTATACAGGTTTATAAAAAAATGAATGTTAACGCTCGTAAAGAACGATAAACCCCAAGACAGACGACATTATGGCCGCGTCTCAAGCGGTATTTAATGTCACGTTATTAGCCCGCCGAGCGCCACCTGCCGCGCACTAAATTAAATTCATTATTTATTATTCTTATTAGGAAAGCAATTGTTCATATTAATTATGCACTACTCAATAAAACGGTACCTAATTTCCTTTTTACGTTTCATACAGAATATCATATTGTATTGTTGATTATACTTATTCTTTGTACTTATGCTATAATATGTATAACGACGACTATTAATAATAATTTAGGATAACTTCTAGCCTATAAAATAGTATAGGTACCAAAACAGCCAGTACGAATTCAGAAAACATCGTATCCTACTAGAAATACACTATAAGAGCAATGCAAAATTTACAAAATGTGAGTATTTTTGCACGTACGAAGTGTCTATGGACCGTTGAGTTTCTCATATCATTTACCCGCGAAGAATAAACATATGCTCGCCTATTTACCCTCTCCAGCCATCCGCGAGATGCACCCCCTCGCCCCCGCGCCCCGCACCCCGCACCCCGCACTCCCGTCACATCGCGACAAAGCGCATCACTTCCACGTCGCTAGAAACGTCTCCGTCACGCGGACACAATGCATGTCACCAGTAAAATAGAAAAAACTACTCTTGTTAGAATTGCTAGTACGTAGTGTATATTTTTCTAACAATATTCATGACAGTTTCTTAGATTAGACATTGTTACTTTCAGAACCTAAATAATTAAATGAATAATTAAATTGAACTTAAATCAAGGATTATTACCATTACTAAATGTTATTTTTTTCTTTCTGTTTAGTAGTATTTATAACTTATATAGATACAAAAATACTTGGTGAACTTTTAACTTCAAACAAGCGAAATAAAAACAAATTTATTTGATAGAAGCTCTACGTCTCTACGTAGAGCTCTACGTAGAGCTCTCTCTATGTAATTAACTTCGCACATATCTAATATGCTACCAGATTGTTATAACTGGTATGTATGTCTCACAGCTACAATTTAGAAATTAAACGCCAGCATTACGTTTAAAAGCCTTAACTAGAAGGAGATGTGTTGTTGTCACACATCGCATATTAAGTTGTTTTCTCTCGCGAGCAAGTTGGGGAAGTATGAATGCAAACGTGGAGTACGGCCGCAGTACGCTCACAGTACACCATACGAGGGGGGTAACTCTATTATCCTCTTAACTTACAAATACTATCATGTTTCCTGACGCTCTGGCGCTTTTCATGTGTTCTGAAATGTGTTCATGTTTATTGTATAAACTGAATATGGAAACGTAATATTCATTTTCATATCTGCTTATGACGTGCTGCAAATTGAAACAGGGTTTTAACTAACTACATACATTTAAGAGTCTGTCTTGTCTGTTGAGTTATTGTTTCAACTCGCACTCGCACCCGCACTCGCAATAAAAAACCTTATTTCTACACAGAACACAAACTATTGTAATGCAGATCAATTTCATTAATATTCAATTAAGTAAGTACTCGTTTGTCTACCTCTGGAGTAAACGAACACTAACAACACACATTCAAAGCAAAACAGTAAACATCATATGCAATTATGTGAACGTAATTTATGATTTAATTAACGGATATATTTGGAAAGAAAAGCCTTTGTGCGGGCTCCGGCCGGTGATATAGCGCCCATTAGGGCGGCGCGGCCTTTAATGACCTCATTAATTGGGAACCAGTACTAACTTTTGTTTCTTATTTAGTTTTGCTATCTTCTAGAATCTAATGTTTCTAATTTTGGAACGTTGCTTCTGTTATTGGTCTAAAAGTTGACATAATAATATATTGTTAATAGTTCGGTTGATTATTATTTGGATATCTTATAAAATAAATTATTGCAATTAAACCCTATTTATGCTTATTATTTATCTGCAGGTGTAATTATTTTTAACTTAAAAAAAGTCCAGTGAATTTTAAAACAAACACTATTCATGTACATACCCCTTTTCCAATAACATACTGTAGCATTAATCGTACCTTCCCACGTAGAACCTGTATTTATTGCTAAGGGACCGAAGCTACGGATGTCGCACCGCAGCTACGACCGTAGCGCCGTAGATACGACTTGCGGCTACACCCGCACTACGAGCTACATTCACGTGGTGATATATTTCACTTTCAAAGTAAAATATCTCTGTTAAGTCTGAATAAAGTATTTATTTGAAACATACCTATTTTTTATTTACTCAACGCAATTGTTATTTGCATATAAAATAAGCGAAGCGGCTGTCTCACTTTTAGAAAATGGGATTTGAGATAGTATTGTGTAGCAAAGGGCGAGTTACACAATTGCATGCTCACTCGATTGCTTACATTCATAGGAGCCCGGCAACAGAGAGGCTCCTCCAAGAACAATGCCCTACGTGCAGCCAAGCAACGTCTTATTACATTACAAGAGCATCAGCGCCTCGGCTCGAGGCGGGCGATAATCTCGTTATTGCGATCTAATCAGGTCCGCAGCCGGCCGCGGGTCAACAATACCATGAATCGTTAATTAGCTGCCCGTGATATCATATAGCTGTCGGCTGCCAATAATCTCCACTGCACATAGTTATGCGCTGATGATGGGAATAACATACCACCCATGTTTAATATCTATAGTTCTGTAGTCAGATTAGTAGTAGAATTGCGGACGTAAAAAAGGGAACAGTTTGCATGAAATCTTTTGAATATCGATATTAATGTCAAATTGTCAATCTAAAAATTGTTATGAAACCGGAGTATAACAATATAGGAACATTAGTAAATACCACATATACCTTCTATAAAAGTATCGACAAGTCAAAAATCATTTTACTTTTATTAAGATATACTAATTAAAACACTAATCAGTAGCCATTTACGTTATTAAAAACAAAGTAAAAACTTATCAATTACTAAGAGTTTTTATTTAATTCCTTTATCACAATACAATATTCAGGAAAATTCTAGACATATTCCGCGAATTAATTTATTCAGAAATGCTCGCGTTGTCTATTGTTATGTAACGCAATTGTAAAGAAATGTAATTCCATCGAGGTGTATGGATACACCGGCGCGTCTCTGTGCCCGCCAGCGTTCCGCCGCGGCTCCGCGACGCGCGACGCACGGTGCGCTGAGTGGCGCTCTGACGTGAAGCCTATACAATTTAGTCCATTGAAATGTTACATTTTTTAGCCCTAACCTTGTGTTTTTTAGAGGACGCAATTTTATTTTTGTGATGTGTAGGGGGGGTAAGTGTGAAGCTAAAACCAAGTTTGTGGGGTCGCCCCCCTTGTCCCACGGCCGCCATCTTGAAAATAGCGGCTGAAGTGGTTTTTACGATATAACTCTTAAACTATTTATCTGATAAAAAATGGTTGCCTGTAAAGTCGGTTTTACGGGCGAAGATTTTACGTGACAACGTCTTTTTCTCGGTAGAATATTTATGTGCTGCGCGCGCGGCAGACCGCGGGCCTCTCTCTCGTTCGGTGACTCATCGTAACGTTACCGAGCGTTACACTTTTTCATAAGTGACTCCCAGCCGCAACCTAATTTAAGACGTTGTCACGTCAAAATGGTTGCCTGTAAAGTCGGTTTTACGGGCGAAGATTTTACGTGACAACGTCTTTTTCTAGGTAGAATATTTATGTGCTGCGCGCGCGGCAGACCGCGGGCCTCTCTCTCGTTCGGTGACTCATCGTAACGTTACCGAGCGTTACACTTTTTCATAAGTGACTCCCAGCCGCAACCTAATTTAAGACGTTGTCACGTCAAAAATATTGTTTTCAATATTTGTTGCAAATTAAATTCTCTACAACTTTGGTCTAGTAACTTTTTGTCGTAGAACTAGAAATAAAAAAGTTATAAGCGAAAATGTTCAGAAATTAGAGATATTTATATTTTTCAATAAAACTTTTTTTTTATAATTTTACGAAGAAATGATATCATACCATTTTTGTACATTGTTTTTCGAGGAACAACTTTTATATACAACATTTTTTCATTACGACAATAGCTAAGATTTTACAGCGCTCTGAAGTGAGTACTATTTTTCTTTCCTCTTAACTATACAGTATACGTATATTGGCCATTGGCTCTTTTCCCAGACTCCAGAACAATGGAAGCACACTGCAAAACATTTCAGCCCTGCTTTTCGACGTAAAAAAAACGCGCTTCCAGACTCTACCTCCTGGGTGGCGGGGAAAAGAGTCAATAATTAATTAAGTATAAATAATATTGCAAAATTAAATATTAAAAAAATTATAATAACAATAAAAAACAATTACAGATGACAAATTATTATTAGTACACACATAATATATGTATACTGTATAGCTAAGAGTACTGAAAAATAGTACTCACTTCGGAGCGCTGTAAAACCTTAGCTATTTACTTAATGAAAAAATGTTGTATATAAAAGTTGTTCCTCGAAAAATAATCTACTAAAATGGTCTGATATAATTTCTTCGTAAAATGATAAAAAAAAAAGTTTTATTGAAAAATATAAATATCTCTAATTTCTGAACATTTTCTCTTATAACTTTTTTATTTATAATTCTACGACAAAAAGTTACAAGACCAGAGTTGTAGAGAATTTAATTTGCAACAAATATTGTTGAAAATTATTTTTTATCAGATAAATAGTTTAAGAGATATATCGTAAAAACCATTTCAGCCGCTATTTTCAAGATGGCGGCCGTGGGACAAGGGTGGGGACCCCACAAACTTGGTTTTAGCTTCACACTGACCCCCCCTACACATCACAAAAATAAAATTGCGTCCTCTAAAAAACGCAACCCCAAATGTAACTTTTCAATGGACTAATTATACATGTAAAAGTAAAATTCATTTAATAAAGGAGAATGGCGAAACTGCGCCTAACTGTTACAGAAATCATAATATATTTAAAATTCATTCTGTTAATTTTAATAATTATTTGTAAAATATTGACTTCTGATTCTATGGGAAAACAAATCTTTGAAAAAAAAAGATAAATCGTTCACTACCGGTCTTATCAAGCAGAGATGTCAGTGTTGTCAGGAGTAAAATAGTCAAATATATAGATTAATATGAATGAATGTTTATTTTTCATTTTGAGATTTATTGAATTCAAATGCTATAAAAATCAGAAGCAAAACTTAACTTTTTTTAACACACATCTTAATTTATTTAGGTCATTCTATAAAATAAAAACATACGAAAAAGTTTTACTTAATCAACTAATTATAACATTTTTATTTAGGTAGCTGGCCATTAATAAATGTCAAATTATTAATTATAATTGTGTCAGTGATGAGTGATTTGTTATGTTTGTTGTTTGACTTTTGAGTGAAGTTTTAGTAACGTTGGTAACGTTATATTCAAAATTGCCTTAATCGTCTATTTTTACTCAAAAGATATTATTTGAATTGATTAGTCTTATTATGAAAGCGAATCCTGATTCATCCATTTATAAAGAAATAAGAAATGTACCTACCTAGTGATTGTTAATGTTTTGGTAAGTTAAAATGTGTGTTGAATAATATGTGTTGGATCCATTGAGATATACATATGGAGACGACACCGCCTACATCACTTATGTTCCGCTCAACATACGCCATATGGCGTAACTGCACGCTCATTTTTTATTTGTTTTAAAGTGAAACGCATCAAATATGCCTTCGTGTGTGTTACGATATTGCACAAATAATACAAATAATACGGAAAAGTGCAAAGGAATAACTTTCATCGGGAAGTACCTAACTAGATAATAATTTTTAAAACTTAGTTAGAGCAAAAAAATGGCGCACAGATTTTGTTCGTGGTGTCTCCTCCATACGTAGTAATATTATCTCAATGGTTGGATCCAATATTTATATTACCTGACTGTTCTACTGTTACATTTTTATTAGCTAGACAATGTAGATAGAAAATAAACTTACTTGGACCTACAAAAAGGCAATGCTATTCATTTAACTCAAGCAAACTAACTTTTATTTTTGTTGCTTTACACCCCAATATCTCTGCTATCCCATAGAATAGATCTATAATTATTATATTCATAGAATCTGTATATTTTTATCTATTTAATCCTTCATTAATCATCAGTGTAACGATCAGGCCCAGAGTCCTATGGGAGTTTGCCATTCTCCTTTATTGAATACTAGCAATGCCCTGCGGTTTCACCCGCATAGATAGCGATATCGTGACAGTGAAAAGTCTACTATAGGTCGGCCGTCGGACTATAGGTTTAATTTTTAATCACATGAAAATCACCTTCACCCCGTCCCGCACTACGCCTGCTCATTGTATTAAACAGTATACCTACTATTTTCTGTAGATTGACACTTTTAAAAATTCGTTATATCTTTTGAATGGAATATCCAATTTTTTAAATTTAAAAAGTATTTTGCTGGTATTGAAACAGTCTATAATAAAACATCATTTAATGGGATAAGGGATAATATATGTGTATGGATAACATGGTTTGATTACTGACGGCACTTCTATTTACTTTGAAAACGTAAAAAAGTTGTTGTAGTAACATAACTACTGAAGATGGACATATGGTATCGCGGACTTTCTTGTAGATATTGATCCATTCTATAATACCGTAGAACATTTTTTTGTTCTATCTTCAATAGATTCCGCAGCGCACGCGATGACAGCATTTTTATTAAGGAATTTTTTACACCTTGGGTTACATTATGGCATTTTTGGTAAGGATCTCTAATTTTTTTGAAAATGCAATATAGCCTATGTTGCTCAGTGAAGATGCAGCTTTCTAATGGTGAAAGAATTTTTGAAATCGGTCCAGTAGTTTATGCGTGAAAACCATACATACATACATACATACATACTTACATAATTACAAACTTTTCCTCTTTATAATATTAGTATAGATTCTTATGTTCATTTACAAAAAAACGTAATCGTGTTCAGTGTTAATAATAACATTATTTGAATATAATCAAATTTTATTTTTTAAGTAGCGGTGTTTCAACATTTTATTTTATATACATTCTAAGTGTATTCTAAACACCCCAGAGATTATTCATCTCTAAACCTCTCAAATCACGTATTGATTAGAAATTTTAATATCAGTATAAAATTCTATTTTACCTAACTTTTATATTATAATATGTAACTAGACAATACGATTTCTACTCGAACGCTCTAAAATACTCTAACGCCGTTTCATCCATTAACAGATAAAAAATATGAAATAAAAACACGATGCGTAAAAGTTTTCATTTAGATTGAACGAAGTTGAACGGTTTAAAATGAGTGAGTAACATCGCTCCCGGACTCCGGGGTTTCATTACGGACACCTCTTTGTGTTGTAAGATGCTTCGAGTACCGTTGATATAACACTCTGCTGGATTTATTGAAACCAAATATATTTATACTTACTTCGATAAATTCGCCCAAGGCGACCCGGGATAATAGAGAGAGAGAGAGAGAGAGAGATAATATGGCATTTGTCATGAAAAAATATAACTTTCTATTGTTGAAAAATACTTAGGTAGGTGTCAATAGGTACGTTTTTAATCTTAACTACATTGCATTCAAACTTAAAGACACACGATAAAGCTTTTATATTTTTAATGTTGGTTAATTTAAATAATCGAAAATATATTATGTTTCATTGTTTCGAATCCAATAAATTGAACAGCCATCGGCAATTATCCGTATCCCTCACATCACATCCAATTAACTAATGTTAACTAAGAGCTCTTAGGACTTAATGCTACGTACAACGATCGCGATGGGAGACATAATTAAAAACGTTGTTACGCCTGTTAAGCGCGAACCTGTTCATTAAGTCCACACCATTTCATTAAATATATTGCCATCGCGTTGCTGTCCGTACTTGTTCACGCAGAAAGAAATTAATTTGAGTCCCGTCACGTCGCTCGTCAGTGTACAGTCCGCAATTAAGTGTTGCACAAAATGCATTTCTTTTAATTCTTGTATCATTCCTCGTCCCCGCGGCCCGATCCCCCTCCCCTCGCCCCACGCCTCGCGCCCCGCGCCGCGCCGTTCCCGCGACGACACACAATGCCGTGCAATCTCGTCTGCTTCAGCTACACAGATCACTAGTGGATAGAGTAGCACCACTTGAATGCAATACTTAAAAATGATACTTACAAGCTTCTGAAACAGGCTAACGATAGCACATCATAATAATATGTACGCTCTTTAAAGATGGCATAATATGTTTAATAGTCAAGAAAACCATTTCTTTGGTGTGCCACAAAAAATTCTTAATATTTATTATCACGAATTCTTGTTAATTAAAATAATCGCATCGTATTTTTCTTTTCCTTCAACACAATTATATTGATTTATGCGATATACTGATTTGAATAATTACTACAATAATTTTTTATAAGTACATATCTCAAACCGTGTCACTGGGATCTGTCTGCAGATTGAATGCTCTGTACTTGGCAGTGTTACATCACGCCGGTGCAGGTTTCATTTTCTTTTCATCAAGGTATCTTCACGCTCGGAGGACGTCGTCTCCGCGCCCTGCCCCGCGCCCCGCGCGCCCCGCACGCCGCCCTGCAGCCGCCCGTCGCTCGCAGCCGAGCCTCTGTCCCCGTGAAGACTCCTTAATTCAAGTCCAGTTTCCTTTTAAAAAGAATAAGAAAAAAAAACAATGATACGTAATGCTGAATTAGTTGGACCTTTTCATTTGGCAACTTGTTAAAAGCGGGAAAATTGAATGAATTGTTCTCCTTGTTTTAAGAGTTACAATTGTATGTTGTCCAGTTTTTTTAGATTTGTATTAGTTATAAAGATTAGGATTAGTTATAAAGAGGTTCGAGAAATCGACAAAATACGATGTATACCTGCTCATTTTGACTTAATTAAAGACATGCACTACAATAAAACATTTAATACTTCGAGACTATAGCCTCCAGAAGCAAGATTCAAGATAGATTGAAAACAAAACCAAATAAATAAGTTTACATTGAGTTATGCGGAGTCGCTTGAAGGTCCTCATTTCGAGTGTCAATTATAAGACAATATTATCTGGGCTCGAGTCGTCGTGTCGTTATTAACGTTCCATTGTATTCTGTTTATTTATTTCTTCTGCAGAAATATGGCAAGATATTGCTTTAATTACAATATGCCTCGTTTGTCGAGTGCTTTAGATTTCACTGCTATCGTGAATAGGCTATATTTGCCCTTTCTTCGAGTTGATGTGTATTTAAATTTGAAGGAATCCCTGGTGTTTGTTTCAAATCTAATGATGGTTTTTCATAATATTATAATTCTTTTATATTTTTACTACTTTAAAAGCGATAATAGGTACATCGTGTGTGTGCAAAAAAAGTTATTTATTTATTCATAGACATATAACACAAGACGTAAAACATAGTATTGTGTTATACATATTTTATAAACGGTCCTCATTCACTTTTGCGTTAATAATGAAATATAACCTTAACATTAAGAAAACATTATTTATATTTTACCTATAATTGCAGCAGGAGACAAAAGGTCTTTGTATTTATTGTTGAGTTAACAAAGCTCTAACTTTTTTAATTAATAGTTTCGACGCACATATAAACAAAAAATTAAGTTTTCTTCAAGTCCACGTAGAAGAACATGTTTTATTAAATTTATTGCTCCGGAATGTTCTAAAGAAAGAATAAGAAAAAGAAACCCAGAAAAATGCGATAAAGTTCAAAGGAAGCCGACGCGGGTTTTAAGTTTCGAATATGTCTCTCCGCCTTTGATACCGACTGCTTTTCATTTAGAGCCGCTCTCGATGTGTTTTATGGCCCGGATGGACAAACTTATATCAAACTAGCTTACCGCCCGCGGCTTCGCCCGCTTTGTCTAAAACCTAATAAATTATATACTAAAACCTTCCTCTTGAATCACTCTATCTATTAAAAAAAAGACGGGTTGCACTCCGGGAGTGCCGGCAGAAGTGAAAACTTGATTATTAACATTCAGCATGTTTGATATTTTGCAATGGTATCCGTCTTACGCATGGAATATAAGGGCTAAAAAAAAATCCGTCTTACGCTTTTTCGATCAGGCCACGTGTCCTGACGCGAGTTTAAGATTTTATACCCAACGCCGCTAAAGAAGTTTTCACTTCAAAACCGCATCAAAATCCGTTGCGTACAGTACTCCAAAATTAATAATGCGCATGCAGATCTTCGCCAATTATCGTATTTCCAGAAACACCCGAATCACCCCGAATCATCGAATCGTAGGTGCCCTAAACAATGCACTTGCATCTTGCACCTTGTTCGAAAGAAATAGGAGTCAATTCAGAGTCATACACAATCGAAAACAATTCGGGCGGTAGGTGACGGTAGCCTGTCAGTCAAAAAATTCAAAAATCCGTCAGTCGTCTTTATATATTAGTGGGTACCGCACACAGAACATTAAAAACAAATAGAAGTGCTATAATGTCATAATTACTATGAAAACCAGTGTCGCCAAACCCACACATTTAAACCGATAGTTATACAGTACACTACAAGTAAACTATGCCTTTGATTGGACAGCTTAATTTGAGTAAAAACTGACTTAGGTTTAGAAATTAAAGACTTTTTAACGGATTTTAAACGCGATTTATTCATTCTATTATTTTCCCGACGTTTCGAACACTTTACAGCGAGCGTGGTCACGGGGAGACATCCGTTAAAAAGTCTTTAATTTCTAAATGTATAATACTGACTTAGGTTATAAATTCAGCATTTCAATATGTACCCTAACGCACAATGTTACGGTTTATTTTAGTATAACATCCCTAGGTATATTAGCTGTTTTGTTTCTCATTGCACAGAAATTCCAAATTCGAAAACATTCAGCTACTCCACAACAGAGGGCGTTAGTTTTCGATAGATATAACTTTGAACCTCAACACATAGAGATAAGGTTGAAATTTGTGTCACTCAACATTAATGACATTAACTTGATATTTATCTGATGCTATGTCCTGAGGGATGTCAGCCTTGTTATCGATAATTCACAAATAAATATTTTTTTTGTGTATTTTTTTTTTCTTTCTATTATATGAGTATAGTATAATGTGTCACATTTTGGAGTATGTTTATTACTACTAAGTACGTCTTTTTATATTATTATTATTAAATAAAAAACGGAATAGAATAGTATTAATCTATATTTACAAAATACAAACAGAAAATATGCATTATTTTAAATCTTCGAACTGCCGTAGGTTTGCTGTATCGGTCGGCCTTTGTTAGACCGCTTAGTGCTCTTCGGCATCCAGTTAACTCGTCACGTTGCATTTATCCATTTCTCTTTTAAATTAGCCTCTTTGGGAAATCTATAAATAAATTGGACAAATGAAAACTAAGGAAAAATAAAATAAAATTTAATATTTATAATTTTTGTCTTTTCTAAAGTATCGATACTGTCGATATGCGCCACAAGCATCACTAAAGCGACATTCGTTTGTTTATTGCAATAATATTCCAGAAAGTCTTGTTTGCTGTTCAATCTATAATAGTGCTAATTTATTACGGATTAAGGTTCATTTTGACTAGATATTTGTATACAATTTTGACAAATTACAAGCGAAGTTATAACATAAAATATTATATGTAAAATAGATAAAAATAAGACTTACCGATGGTATGAAATGCCTCCATTGCTGATATTATTTCGTCTGCTATCATTTTTGCACTCTAATACCGAACAACATGTCCTAATTATTGAATAAATATGGAAAAAAGGTTTGACAGCTGACAACCGACTCGAATATTTTTCTGCGCACAACTGAGAGCAAGTTAGGTGATCTTACCTTACCAGTGACACGTGGGCCACGCCCACATCACACTTCTATCTACTTTACTGTTCTGTGGTACCGCACGTATTATCTCTGTATGGAATTATATAGAGCTGCTGTTACATACCCTTCTTAGTTTTGTTTCGAAGTTGAATTTTCCGATAAAATGATTATTTACACCGAATTTTCCGATAAAATGATTATTTTTAGCAGATAGCAGTGGGGAAAGTGAAAGTTAATAAGAGCATAATGAAAGTTCTGATCATTCTACGATATCAGAAATAGAGATAATCCCTGATTCTGTAAATCCTTTGGACTGAGATTTTAATGATTAGATTGCTACAATTTAAATGTAAATCAGTGTTTGAAAATATTTTTTTAAATGTCTTATTTTAACCTTCCATACATCCATCATCACGCCAGCTTCAGTAAGACACTTTAACCCATTGAGCCTCGAACGGCCCGATCGGTCCACGACACAATAGATTTTCTATTGTGTCTGTGATTCCGGGGCCTGAGTTATTAATAGTTAGTATAGAATTTTCCAAGTAAATCAATACAACAAATATATATTCGCAATCGTGTGGCTTATCCTCGCTATTAATTTACATTGAATTATCGAAACAAATTTCGTTACTTATCTCTTTTACCATAAAATCACAATAAAACTCATAATTTTAATAAACTATGCATGAAGAAAATACATTTAACCACTCTATATACATATCGTCTTCGGAAGCTCAGGGGAATATGACAGTTGCCGAACAGTGACGAATTTTTCTATGCGCATTATCAGTTTGGGAGTACTGTATAGTTTTAAAGATTTGAGCATACAAATGGACATAGGGACAGAGAAAGCGACTTTGTTTTATACTATGTAGTGATAGTGCTATATAGGTGCTATTGTTAAACGACATAAAACAATAAACGTTGAGTTAAAAATGTAGATATAATATAATATAAAATATTATCATTACCATCATAGATGATAATAACATCATTATAGGTAAACCAGAATCTGATGGCAATTAGGGAAATCAAAATTTTGAGTGTGCAACCCTAGGGAAAATGGACTGAACGATCTTGATACTGCTTATTTTTTATTTTGTCCTCAATATCATTACTCACATTACATAAGTGGACAATACTGTACTTAATAATGAGATATCCACTTAATATTATGTAGGTACATACTTACATTATTATACATGTACAATTATACAAATTACTTTTATACAGGTAATACATATTATTATTTACACATACCTATATTTGTATATATTCATTACCAGTATGCCATGTGAAAATATCGATATAATGATAATGTAGATCAAAACTGCTTATAATTTTTTATAAAATAAAATTAAAAATAAAATAAAATTATGTTTATTTTCGTAAGTATTAACAGACACACATTATAAAATTGACTTGGACAGCTTGGACTTGACGAATAGCCGTATTGGAAACTCCTGTAATAAGTTTTCATAAAATTATATTCTAATCAACAAACAATATTATAGTTACCTACATATAATATTTTTTAATTTATAGTATCAAAACGGGTAAGTCCAATTTACCAATAAAATCTTCAAAATTGAAAATTGTGATGTGTTTGACCCTTCTTCATCGAATGTTTTTCTATATGTCGTGGCCATATCGTAAATTTGCTCATTTCATGATATGATTGGCCATTTCACGAAATGGTCGCATTTCGTGAAATGGCCAATTTAGTTTGGCCACATCATGATGTGGCTTGAGCAGATCAATGATAAGAAATCGTTTCACGATATGGCCAACTAAACGCGCGGTTTTTTCATGAAATGATCAAAATTATTTGATCATATCGTAAAATAGTTACTGTTTGTTATTTATTTTGCTCTGCTACCATAATACAATAACAATAGTTAAATACATCCCAAGTACATACCTGAAATCTCGTGCGCTGCTTCCATAAATATGTGGTGTGTCGGTCAGTCAATTAGTTAAAACAATAGGGTACCCTTTTTGGGGAGGAAAAACTATAATTACGGGAATAATTTAAATTACATAAGATAAAATAAAAAGAAAAGAGACAATTAATGTGTATAGTCACCACTGCTGCCAGGCACACTACGTCGCCATTAAAATTCTTCTCACATAAATAACTCGCGTCCGCGCGTGATTACTAATATCAATAAAAAGTACAATTAACAATTCCGCGGGCCGATTTACTAATTTACTACGTGGTCAGCACGTAAAACAATCGACGACACGCTCCGATGCGCGCGTAAATAACTTCCGAGGCGGCCGATAACAACACTAAATACACGACTTCACACTAGCGGCGCGGTTGGCGGACTCCGATAGAAAAAAACAATAATTAATATGAATGCCGCTCCCTCACCAAGTGAGGTATTCGCCTCACCAATTGAATACATCGCGTTTCCGCTATCAGTGTGACCATTAAATTATTTTATCTATTCCGAACAGTTACATTAATCATTGGTAGAGGCGCTGCAAGCTCTGTGTTTATGTGATAAGATGGCGGCCGCTGGCGAAAATTTAATTATTCGCAGTTAAAAACTTCATAATTCGTTTAATAACAATATGAAGAAAGTCATAGCAAAGAATTTACGACGAAGAGGTTCGAGTACTATGGAAAATGTGGATATCTTATATGTATTGAAGAAAAAATGCGTCTTAAATAAAATAATTTAAGACGCATTTTTTCTTTTAGGATATATATTTATATATCCTACTATAGTATTATAATTGTTTGTTTTTTAAAAAGCGATCCGCTTCTGGCACTCGCCGGCCGCTGCAGCGGCACGCTCGCTTTGCTCGCTCGGCTCGTGCATTGTTTATCAAAGTCTAACCTAACCTAACCTAACTGTTTTATATTGCAAAAACGATTCGCTTCTAGCATTCGCCGGCCGCTGCCGCGGCACTAACTTAAATGACATTAAACAAGTTTTTAGAATATTCTGAATTTTTTTAATATTTTATGGACTCTTTATATTTTATACGATCTGGCCAAATGTGGATGGCCAAATCGTGAAACGTTGACGATTTAACGATCTGATCAAACTATGTTGGCCATTTCATGAAATGCGACCATTTCGTGAAATGATCGATCATATCATGAAATGAGCAAATCTACGATATGGCCACGACATATACACATTATAAACAACACCTCTTGCTTGTGATCGCAGCGGCTTTTTCGACATTTTCAAAGATTTTTAGACAAAATCCTAAAAATTATTCATCAACTGCAAAAAAGACAAATAATTTGACATCCAATTTGATAGTTGTCAAATAAGTTGCCACATAAAAATCTTTTATTTCTTAAATATAAATATGCCATCAGATTCTGGTAGACCTATATCTTCTATAATATAAAAATGAATCCCAAAATGTGTTGGTAAGCGCATAACTTGAGAACGGCTGAACCGATTTCGTTAATTCTTTTTTTATTATATTCCTTGAAGTACGAGGATGGTTCTTACGTAGAGAAAACGTAAATATGTACCACGGGCGAAGCCGGGGCGGACTGCTAGTTGTTAATAAGATTATCAAATTACGTATTGAATAAAACTATAATATCCCTTAAAACCTTTTTTTAACAAGTAAACAAAAACATTCATTGCGGTTTTACGAAAAATTAAAAACATTTTTGTCAAACCAAATGTCACTTTAAATAATTATATTGACATTAATAAAATATATATTAATATATTAATTAATATTTTATTCAATAAATAGGTTAAAATGAGTGTAACATTCAGTAAGAAGAAAAGAATCAAATACCATGATGTGGTTTATGACAAAACGGAGAGAGATTCGCTTCCGAAGCGTGGATATTATTCGGAATTGGTTTCGAACATGATGAAAGAGGATCCTTCTAAAGAAGTGTATGCAAAAAAACGCATGAAGCTTATGTTACAGGTACTTTTATATTTATATTAATTATTACTAGCGACCCGCCCCGGCTTCGCACGGGTGCAATGCTGATACCACAGTATAAAGGCTTTGTCAGACAGCGCAAATGTTTGTATTTTAGCGCTGCGTAGTAGCGTTATAGCGTCCTGTTTTAACGTCGCGCGAGGCTTCGTCAAGCAGAACGCTTTAGCGCGCGTTAGGACACAGCAATTGATATTATTAAAGCTGCATGTTGTTTACATAATTACTTACGAACAAAACAAGGTACAGCGATATTAACTCCGGAGTCGGAAGACGAAAACGTACCTATGCGTGCTCTAATAACTCATCGTCCAACAAATAGAAGATCAACGACTGCAGCATTCGAAACTCGTGAACAATTTGTGTCTTATTTTAATCAATAAATTAATTTTTTACTTACCAGTTTCATTAATTTATTCTCCGACAATTTTGCCTTCATTGATATATCTTTATATGAACTATCCTTCGTATTATATAAGCATGGATATTTTCTAACCAATTCTATCAAATTGTCGGTCATTATGCTGTATTTTATTATTATTTTACGCCTATTAACTCCGACGCTAAAATAAAATTTGTAAAAAAATACAACACCCGACGTTAAAGCGTCCTAACGCCGCGACAGAGCGTTGCGTACTGCTAGCGCCGGCGCTCTGTTTGACGGTATTCTACGATGGTAGTACAACACATCTTAGCGTCATAGCGCGGCGTCAAGTTAACGCTCTGACGCGCGCTAAGTACGCGTCCTGTCTGACAAAGCCTTTACAATATTATTTCCTACAGTAAGGAAACGCCTTTGATGTCGCGCGATGCCGCCGCCAGCGTAGGTACTTACGCTGCCACACGAAAATACGCTAGGGTTGCAACAAATGGGAAATAAAACAATTGCGATTATTAATATTATGATGAAATCATTTATTCATATGTACATTCAAAATAATTGCGATTATTAAATCTGATGCAATTATTTGTTCATAAATATATAATTACAGATATTGCACTGCTAAATATTATTTACGTGGACACTTTATTTTTGGATGTTCTTAATTGTATATTATAACATTTAACTAAGTAATGCATTCGCATTGGGATGTACAATCTGATTAGAAAATAATGAGGACAACATATACATAGCTTTGATTTTAATTCAACAGATACAATTTATTACAATATTTCTGAAATATTGTTTCCTTCTGGGATTTCAATGTAGATTTACATCCCTAAACGGAACAGTTTGTGCGCGCCATAATTGAATATGTAAGTACCTATGTATAATAAAATTATTACACAAAAAATACGACTGCGTCGTCCTTTCGCGCTAGGTAAGGCAAACTAAGCGTGTTTGCCTTACGCGGCCCGCGTCGCCCGACCCCCTGCCAGTTCCCCTCCGTTTCTCTGCACAAGTACATTCGTTTCCGTACTGTATAGATATTGTAATACTGTGCTGATACTAAATACACTACAGAAAAACTGTGAACGTTGTATATAAAAACATAGCGGCCCGCTCCGGCTTCGCACGGGTATAAAATATATAGCCGGGCGGCCGGCCGGTACCGCCGCAAACGCTACGTCCCGCAATTTTTAAATCTGTAATATCTTCGAAAATATTCACTTAAATCTTACGGTGTAAAGGGCCATATAGATCTATATTAAATGAAAAATGTATTCGAGGTATTTAATTGGTTAAGGATTAATGCTGTATTGGTTAAAAATCGCATCGAAAATTAGCCATTATTTGTCGTAAAAAGTAAATGACAAAAAAAGTTATTGTGGGTTATCCATAAGAGATAGACATGTGCCATCGCGGACTTTTCTGTAGACCTTTTCAATGTGTATAATACTTAGTACATTATTTTGATAAAACTCGTAGGGTTCAGCCTGCGTTTGCAATGTAAGCGGAAAAAATGTAATTTTTTACGACATCACATTAGAAACCTCAAAAATAACAGTACTTCTCCACTATTTAATGGATGTTATTATACATATAAACCTTCCTCTTGAATCACTCTATCTATTAAAAAAACCGCATCAAAATCCGTAGCGTAGTTTCAAAGATTTAAGCGTACAAAGGGACATAGGGATATAGGGACATAGGGACATAGGGACAGAGAAAGCGACTTTGTTTTATACTATGTAGTGATATCATCTCTATATATATATATATATATATATATATATAAAAATGAATCCCTATTTCCCTTGGTCACGGCATCACGCGTGAACGAATGGATCGATTTCGATAATTCTTTTTTTATAATATTCCTTGAAGTACGAGGATGGTTCTTATGAAAAGAAAACGTAAACATGTACCACGGGTGAAGCCGGGGCGGACCGCTGGTAATAGATAAAAATAGACAACTCACTTGTTTATTAGAACAATATTTTCATATAACATTATTCATAGAATATATTAACAGAGGGCCTATCTTCACGATTCGCCGGAATATCGAATTAGTCCCTCAATGGAGATGCGAAGTTTCATTTCAAAGCAATCGCATTTATTAAATGTAGATTAATTTATCTCTCTCCACTCGAGCTCTATACAGCCTGCTTTAAGTCCTTGAATATGAATCAGTTTGAATCCCAAATACAATTGCGAAATTTAAAGACATAAAACAAAGAATTGTTGAGCCCCGCTGTGGCATTGCGTACATTTATACGTTTGTGTAGCTCGTTAATGTTAACGTTTAATAAGTATTACATTTTATTTTGAATATTATTTATAATGAGAGCTGAAAATATAATCTTATTTTTATTTAGTATTAATGTTTAGTATTCCGTGTTTAATTTCGGTTCCGACAGTCAAACAAGGCAAAGACTATATTGTTAGGCAGTGTATACTTCTTTGTAGTAATTTAATAGAATGAAAGAAATATATTTTATTATAAAATAACAAATAAATGGATCTTAATGGGATTTAGAAACTCCTTAGTAAAATATACTTAAAAAAAATTAAATGTATTAAAATGCATTTTAGAAATCAAAGCGGCAATCGTTACAAAAGTTTACTTTATTTAAGACAATTGGGTTTAAAGGTCTCCAACTCAATCAGAGCAAAGTGCGAGCCGCTCGTAGTCCCGTAGCTCGGCCAGGAGTTTAGTTCGTCCTGCGCCGCGAACCGAGTCGCACATGCCGCGCGGTGCGCTACGCGGTACTCTACGCGGTTACGTCGCTACGAGGCTACGAACTTGCCGAACATTATTACACATTATTTAGTAATTGTGTAGTGAGTGTTATTTAGGATACGGATATTTTAATGGTAAAGTATTATTTTATAAATTTTACTCATTCATATTATTTTCTAAAAGAGACCAACATACAAATCCAAAAAAGTTTTTAATTGTTTAAAATTTATATAAATAATCCGATTGAAAAAAAATATTACAAGTATATCTATACTAATATTATAAAGAGGAAAAGTTTGTAATTATGTAAGTATGTATGTATGTATGTATGTATGGTTTTCACGCATAAACTACTGGACCGATTTCAAAAATTCTTTCACCATTAGAAAGCTGCATCTTCACTGAGCAACATAGGCTATATTGCATTTTCAAAAAAATTAGAGATCCTTACCAAAAATGCCATAATGTAACCCAAGGTGTAAAAAATTCCTTAATAAAAATGCTGTCATCGCGTGCGCTGCGGAATCTATTGAAGATAGAACAAAAAAATGTTCTACGGTATTATAGAATGGATCAATATCTACAAGAAAGTCCGCGATACCATATGTCCATCTTCAGTAGTTATGTTACTACAACAACTTTTTTACGTTTTCAAAGTAAATAGAAGTGCCGACAGTAATCAAACCATGTTATCCATACAGATATATTAATCCTTATCCCATTAAATGATGTTTTATTATAGACTGTTTCAATACCAGCAAAATACTTTTTAAATAAAAAAAATTGGATATTCCATTCAAAAGATATAACGAATTTTTATAAGTGTCAATCTACAGAAAATAGTAGGTATAATGAGCAGGCGTAGTGCGAAACGGGGTTAAGGTGATTTTCATGTGATTAAAAATTAAACCTATAGTCCGACCTATAGTAGACTTTTCACTGTCACGATATCGCTATCTATGCGGGTGAAACCGCAGGGCATTGCTAGTATTTGATAAGTGTGAAACGTACTGCTTCACATGAATTAAATCTGACTTTTCATATTTATAATGTTATATCAATAAGAATAACATCTTGGCCTTTTCTTTAAAAAACTCAAATTATTTATAGTTGTAATCTTCGGCACTTTTTTGTGGACCATTGATAAAAGAAGTTAAAATAAAATGAAGGTACGAAAAACATTTATTATTACGTTCAAGTGTTGAGAAAACTACCACGAGTAATAAAGACGATTATTACAATTATACTGTTACTAGGTTTCCGCCCGCGGCTTCGCCCGCGCATGCAAAGAAAAACCCGCATAGTTCCCGTTCCCGTGGGATTACCGGGATTGCGTCATTTTCCCGGGATAAAAAGTAGCCTATGTCCTTTCTTGGGTATCAAAATATCTCCATACCAAATTTCATGAAAATTGGTTCAGTAGTTTAGGCGTGATTGAGTAACAGACAGACAGACAGAGTTACTTTCGCATTTATAATATTAGTATGGATAGTGCATTCAAGAGAAGAAATAATAAAAAGTACACTAAAAATAATAAGAACTGCATATTGCATAATTTAAAAGAGCAAGTTAGTTTCAAAAGTTCGGACGTCAAGCACCGGAGCTGATTGTGAGGTGCAAGAATAGACTAGGAGCTAAAGCACTTATTTTTGTTGCACTTTATATAACACTTAATTTATATATTTTTTAAATACTTTATTTCAGTTTTAGAAAAAATATGTAACCTCATTACTTAACAAGTTGAAATATTTTTTTTTTTTGCGTAAAGACGCAGCTTCGCGTTTGTCTAAATTAAGTAAGTGAAGTGAAAAGACAATAATGTATACTATAATTATATTATACTATAATAAAATAATGATAGTAAATAATAATCTGGAAGACAAATAACCATCCATCCACCCATCATTCGATCTCTTCCTTATGTTATTATTATGAGTAGTGATAGAATAGGTCCTATACATATAAAAATAAAAAATATAGTTTGGTAAAGATTTCATGAAATAAGAATAAACACTAATGGTTATTGAATCAATTTTAGTCAAAACTATTTCTATTCATTATTTTTTATTCGCAAAAAAAATCCACAACTCTATGCCTAAAAAGTGGCATCTGAAATGATAGTAGAATGAGGCCACTCTACTGATCTCACTACACTCGCTGCACACACAACTGCTCACACATCTGGTGGAGAAACCACACCAGATATCAAATAATAATGTATCAGTTAAAAATTCACGTAGCAACTGGAATTAAAAAAAAGTAAGATAAAAAGGTAAAAAATTCCGCCGTTATTTTTATTGAGTCTCGTTATTTCTTCTGTAAATTGTGCAACTAATCCAACAGTGACTTTACGATAGGTACTTATAGCAAAATTAAATAATAATCAAAATCTTTACGTTTACGTAGTCTATAAGCCTATATTAACTACATTGCCTTTTCGTATTGAATTATATTCCCAGTCAAGCTACTCATAACAAATTCAATATTCAATTTAGTGCGAACACACAACACGCTGTAATCGAACACACAAGACGCTAGCGAGCTTGCTGCTAGCGCCTGCTTCGAACGAGTAAAAATTTGCTACGAAACTTACTAAAAATGCGTATATATTAACATCTATCCGAATTTTTTTATAAAGGATTTAAAAGCAATTTTAAGAGAGGTATTTTTACTTTTGTAAAGTCCGTTTGGTAAAATATTATAATTTGGAATCAACAAGAAAAAATCACAGAACAAAATTCAGATCGTGTTTTACTAATGAGTCATTAGTAAAACACGATTAATGAGATACATTTGAAATGAAAGATGTTTCTCGAACGATCAATCAATATTATATAATATGTTATAGTCAAACCCCGAAGCTCGGGCACTCGTAGGTTGGACTGGTCAATTCTCAGGTCTGACATAATGACTTGGTCAATGCCCAAATAAATGCAATATTTCGGCCTTTTACTAAACAATTTTCGTCAAACCTGGGAGAGACTAATTGGGTCAGGCAAACGTCAAAACACCATTTTATTAAATCGGGGATTGACCATTCAAACTTGAATAAGGTATAAAAAATCTTATTTTCGTATATGTGTTTGAAAGCATTTTATCATTTTACCAGCTTTCAAGTCTTAGAAACCGATTAATTCTACCAGTTCTGACAGCAGGCCGAGACAAATAGCAGACGAATAGAATAACGCTAAGGAATAGAAACTGCTATCGGTCACACTACCAACGACGACGACGACCACGACAAAAATTCCCATCCAGCCGAAATTTGTTCAAAATAAAATAATAAAATTTCTCGTAGATTTTTGTTTAAATAAAAAATTATATCGTCGTTGACTGAGTTTTGCAATCGCTTCTAGAATTGACCAGGCCAAAACCGAAACAGAATAATTTACGTTTGCCGTTTGGCTGAATTTTTTCTTAGGTTTGAGTAAAAATACTTCAGTCAAAGGGCGAGACTCAAATGTATTTCGAAGATTTCCCGATGGCTTTACCAAACCTAAGATAAACCAGTTCTTTCGTGAAGAAATTGTGTTTCGGGATTTGATTATAACATAATATTATATGTAGTGCCTTTTACTGAAAATTTAATTTAGTTAAACATGTAATTGAAGCACTAATATTCTAGATTAAAATGTTTCAAACTGCAAAGAATTTGAAAAATTTATTAATCATCACTTTATAAAGAACTATATAATTCTAAAATATTGCTTAGTATGAAATGTTAAATGTTTTAGTTTCCTTTCCATAATGCGGTGACCTTAAAAAACTTTATTTCCTTAAAACATTCTTAACTTATGCTTTTAAGATATTAAAAATAAATTTCCCCTGTGACGAGTTTTCAATCCTAATAATTATCCAATTACATGAAATTATACTAAGTAAAAATTTTTATCACTTGCGACTTTTGTTATACATTACAAATTTTATAAGAACATTAATTGCATTCAACTTAATTAAACAATATTAATACGAAATATAGTGCCTTTTCTATTAGGCAACTCAAAAAAGATGGACAATATTGAAGAGTTATTTAAGCATTATTAAAAATACTGGAACGAATTCGCAAAAGTTGGCGAATTCTTACAGTCAACGATGTGTTCATATTACAGCACGCGAAACGCGAGCTTAGAGTTCAACGAGCGTGTGCCTCGCCCCTCAATATTTAATTCGATTCCAGCCTAAGCTGGGTTAGCGTAAGCATTTTATATCAAAATTAACTTTGTAATAAGTTGGCCTTCCTTTTTGGGGATTCCGAAAACCTGATCAAAATAAAGAGATTATAGGAGCGCTAGATTCTTGCTCATTAATAAGGCCGATGATATTTGAATTTATCATTACATCGGATTTACTGATTAATATCAGCCTCTTACCTCATACCTTGAGAGTTCTTTTTAGAACAAAAAATTGGTTGTCTGTAAAGTCGGTTTACTGACGATAGTTGAACGTGACAACGTCCGATTGTGCTTCTTTGTCGCTCGTTCCGCGCTCTCGCTTGCACTTCAAGCCTTACATGGAACGCCTCAGAGCTAGGTAACGCCGCATGAGTCATGTTTTTTCGTGCGTGCAGCCGGCTCTATCGAATTATAAGACGTTGTCACGTCAAAAAAATAACAACGTGTTTTATTACAGAAATCATTTACTTTATACATTTCCTAATACGATATTGGAATTATATACAATTCCGAGGAAGATTATACATTTCCTAGGATATCTATGCATTAAATAGTTTAAACAATATTTTATACATTTCCTAAATGGTATCGGAATTGTACACATTTCCTAGGATTTGTATACAATTCCTGGATTTCATACATTTCCGGTAACATATACACATACATATATATTACATACTATACAGATCGTCCGATTGTGTAATTATTGACGTGACAACGTCTTATAATTCGATGGAGCCGGCTGCACGCACGAAAAAACATGACTCATGCGGCGTTACCTAGCTCTGAGGCGTTCCATGTAAGGCTTGAGGTGCAAGCGAGAGCGCGGAACGAGCGACAAAGAAGCACTATCGGACGTTGTCACGTTCAACTATCGTCAGTAAACCGACTTTACAGTCAACCAATTTTTTTTTATTACTTCTTTATTACTAGTCCATACTTATAATAAATCTGTAGAGAGGCCAATTCTGTACATGAAGTATATTTAAAAAAAAAACTATGAAGGGGTGATAAAGGATCGCTACTGATGCCAAAAATGCAATCAGTAAAATTTTTGTCTGTCTGTCTGTCTGTCTGTCTGTATATTCGTTATAGAAACAAAAACTACACGACGGATTTTAACGAAATTTCATACTCCTCTTCATACTCCTGGGCAGGTTATAGTATACTTTTTATTACGCTACGATCAATATGAGCAGAGCAGTGAAGGGAAATATTGGGAAAACGGGAGAAGTTACTCCATTTTTTAAGCTTCCGTCGCGTGTGCAGCCTTAATGGTTAAAGCTACATAGAAATCATGTACGACACAAATGTTCTTAAATTATTATTATTATATAAAAATAAATTCCTAGACAGCATATGTCTATCTTTTAAAATTGACTCACAATAACACATGAAACTTCAATAGCTTAGCAATTCGGAGCTTTCTGATTATATTTGTCTACTCTTACGTTTACAACACTCTCACTCATCCCTAATTAAAAAAAAATGGTTGCCTGTAAAGTCGGTTTTACGGGCGAAGATTTTACGTGACAACGTCTTTTTCTCGATCATAGTTGAGTGGGAGAGAGACGCAAGGCATTCGGCGGGCCTCTCTCTCGTTCGGTGACTCATCGTAACGTTACCGAGCGTTACACTTTTTCATAAGTGACTCCCAGTCGCAACCTAATTTAAGACGTTGTCACGTCAAAATTTAACATTATTACCTATTCAATAAAAAAAAGAATCATGTAAATCGGTGTAGAAACACCAAAGTTATACATGAAAATACGCTATACGCTATGCAGCCATAAGGATTATTTTTGTGTATCAGTTGCCGCGTTCGACGCGCTTCGCGGCGGGAGCTATAAAAAGGCGGCGGGTCCGCACCCGTTTCGCGTTGTCACGGCATCACGTGTGAACGGCTGAACCGATTTCGATAATTCTTTTTTTATTATATTCCTTGAAGTACGAGGATGGTTCTTATGTAGAGAAAACGTAAATATGTACCACGGGCGAAGCCGGGGCGGACCGCTAGTTCTACAATATTATGATGAATTATCATACCAAAAGAAACGTAATCTCATATAATTTGTCTGCAGGTGACAGCGAAGCAGCGTCATGTTCCACATTACCCTGTTGTTCCTCACCTCAGTGTTCAACAGTAAGTAGAATAGTATTTATTTATTTATTTATTTATAACACTTTACTATGCTAGTTATACAAATTACTTAAAACTAAAAATTATAGCAAACTAGCACAGAGGGCGGCCTTATCACTAAAGAGTGATCTCTTCCAGGCAACCCACTGTGTGAAGTGATAAAGGAGGAGGTAGGTCAGAAGTACACAACTACATAAATAATAAATACATACACTTATATATGCATACATATTACTAATTCATATAAATACATACTCATATGCATAAAATACATATAATATTTATAATACATATATAAAATAAAATAAAAAACTAGATAACACTATAAAAAAAAAACATACAAATATAGAACTTACTGATCGGAGTTAAATGCTACGTTTTGGTAATGGCCTCGGACTTGTTTGGCAAAGCTAGACAATGTTTGAGCTTTTCGAATGCTAACGGGCAGGGAGTTCCATAAACCGGCGGCAGTAACAGAAAAGGAGCCACCATAGAATTGTGTGCGGTGCGAAGGGATAGATAACACTAACCTGTCCACAGATCGGAGAGAATAGTTATCACAGTGCAGGAATTGGAACTGGTCTTTTAGGTAAGAAGGAGATTTGGGATTGAAAAGGATTCGATACAAAAGTTGTAGGTAATGAACATTCCGGCGAAGGCGGATTGGGAGCCACTTGAGCTTCTTACGAAAGTGAGAGACATGGTCGTATTTACGGAGACCGTACACGAACCGAATGCAATGATTTTGAAGTCGCTCAAGCTTATCCAATTGCTCAGATGTTAAGTCGAGAAAGCAAGCATCAGCGTAGTCAAGAATAGGAAGGAGAAGGGACTGTGCTAACATAACCTTTGTCGGTATGGGTAAAAAGTTGCGAAGGCGTCGTAAAGAGCTAGATGCAGCATATAATTTACGACTGAGTAGCTGGAGATGTTGAGACCAAGAAAGCGTTTGATCAATAATCACACCTAAATTTTTAACTTGTTTACTAAAAGGAATATCCACACACCCAATTTTGACAGTAGGCAAAATACCCCAGTCAATCTCCGAGATAAGGTACTGACTTCCAACAATGGTCACTTGGCTTTTGGAAGGGTTAATTGTAAGGCCGAATTGCTCGCACCATGTTACTATCGTAGCAAGTTCCGCGTTTATAGTGATAATAGCGTTAGATAAATTATCAAGTGTAGAGTGATGGTAGATTTGTAAGTCGTCTGCAAACATATGGTAGAGAGAAGTTATACGTGAGGAGAGGTTATTTATGAATATGGCAAATAAGAGAGGTGACAAGACGCCGCCCTGAGGTACACCAGCGGAGACAGCACACCAAGAAGAATGTTTTCCATCCAACAAGATACGCTGCCGCCGATCACCCAGGTAACTTTGAAACCAATCGAGAACTGTGGGGGAGAAGTTGACCAGGCGTAGCATACCTAATAAAATGTCGTGATTAACAGTGTTGAATGCGTTGCTAAAATCAAGAAGACATAGTATGGTAAGTTGTTTATTGTCCATAGCTGAACGGATGTCATCAGTGACCTTAACGAGAGCAGTAGTCGTGCTATGGCCAGGACGGAAACCGGATTGAAAAGGAGAGAGTACGTTATGAGTGTTAAGATATGAGCTTAATTGGGTATGGATGATACGTTCTAGGACCTTGGAGAGGAAAGGCAAAATAGAGATGGGACGGAAGTCGGAAAAACAACTAGGATTGGATTTTTTAGGCAGAGGAATAACCTGTGCATCTTTCCAAGTCTTTGGAAATTTGCCCGAGGTAATTGAAAAATTGAGGATGTGGGTAATCACAGGAGCAATAATATCGAGGATAGGAAGGACCATATTACGACTTACAAGGTCAGCACCGACTGCGTTCGAAGATATGGACATTATTGTCTTCTTAACTTCTCCTACAGTGCAACGATTAAATAAGAACGGGGGAAAAACAGGAGCTGAAGTGGTAGAAAGAAAATTAAGCGTTTGTTGTTTAGTAGTATCGTTAAGACTGGAAGATGATGAAAAATGAGCGTTTAAAGCGTCGATATTAAGGTTACACGGGGGGCAATTATAAGAAGATTTACCAACTCCTAAGGATTTAAGAAACTTCCATATTGAAAAAGGGTCGCCGTTCTCGACCGAGTTATGGATATGGCGTCTCTGTGCATCTCTACACAATATGTTGCAACGATTACGAATGTTTTTATATTTTTCACGCACTTGATCTGTTTTAGCTGTCTTCATTTTGGCCTTTGCACGATTTTTCCTGGTAAGAAGAGACTTCAGTTCAGGTGAGAGCCACGGCGCAGGTGTATGTTTTTTCTTGACAAGTTTAAGAGGTGCATGTTTGTCATACAGCGCAATGACCAGATGGTTAAACACACTTACTTTCAAGTCGATGGACTCTGCATTTATGACGGTCTCCCAGTCAGTGTCGTTTGCATCAGCCAAAAGCAACTCAATATCCATACCGGAAAAGTTACGGAGCAGGGTAGAGGAAGGTTTAAATTAGGGAGGACGGAGTTTGTAGGATACATAGATAAGATCGTGGTAGGAAAAAGCATCAGCAGAGCACTGGCCGTGCTTTGATACGGAATTGGGTGCGGAAACTATTATAAGATCGAGAAGGGAAGAGGTACATCCAGGAAAAAAGTGGGTTGGATTAAGAGGAAGTGTATGAAGATTATGAGAATGAAGGAGAGACAGTAACTTCCTACTTCGGCTATCACCTTTCCGCAAGCACGTATTGAAATCTCCCATGAAGATTAGGTGGTTGTACTGCGGGGACAATTCATCGAGTAAAGTTTCTAGGGAGGAAAAGTAGTTTATAGTTAGGGAAGGACTATAGAATACACCGAGAAGGATTTTAGACAAGGAAAGTTGGATTTCTATGAGGAGATGTTCGGTGCTGTTGACGGATGGAGGTTGAGGGGAACAGCGGATAATACTATAGGGGATGTGAGAGCGGAGATAAATAGCCACACCACCCCCACCTTTGCTAATACGATCATTACGGATAAGGTGAAAGCCGGGGAGGAGATAATGCTGAGAAGGAAGTGAAGGTTTGAGCCATGTCTCGGAAACTAGGATAGCGTGGATGTTTCTTGAATCAAATGATGCAAGCATTTCAGGGAAATGTGCCGGAATGCTCTGTGCATTAATATGGACAGCATTAAAGTTTTTCTGGGAATTACTAAATATAGAAGAAAGGGTAAGGTCGAGAGGAGGGGTACAAGCACTATGAAAACTATCCTCACCACTATCTGCAGAATCAAAGGAGGATGAAGGACTATCTTGACAATCGGCATTTATATTTAACATAATAATAAAAAACGTATGGATGAAAATATATAGTTATAATTATGATAAATAGATAAATAGATATATATATGTATACTAATTAATAGAATAAATAAATAACTAATAAAATATATAAAATAAAAATAATAATACTTTGAGACCGTACCCTCCGGAATAAATTACAATAGTATTATTAAATAATTCGAGAATACAAAGCAAATAGAGAGACAAAAAAGAAGAAAGAAGTGTACAAATAATGAGAAAAAAAAAAATATATATATATATATATATATATTATGCACTTATTTAAATACACAAACGGATTCGAAAAAAAAAGAATAAAATAAAATTAGGTAACTTATAAATGGGCAATTTTACTCTGGCAATAATTTTGTTAATAATTGTGAACGCATAGACTATGACAGGCTCGATGACAGCAGACACCAGACACTTGACACTTGACAGTTGACAGATAGATTGAATGTAAACAAAATAATGTAGATTGTAGACGGTATTATAAAAAATTAATTAAATGTTAAACTATTGAAGGTGATATAAAAAATTCTGTGTTATGAATATAGATACTAAAACTAAACCTATTGGAAACAGATAAAACATCAAAGGAGAATTTATACAGGCAAACTAAATATATATCTAAATACATAACATTAACAGCTTAAAAATAGTGCAAGTGCTAGAGTTAGACTGGTCGGCTACTTGGCTTTCATCAGTCTTCTGGTGCGAGCTGCTTTAAGGTCTTTAGAAGGATCATTGACTACATGACTTGTGGTAGCAGCAGTACCTGGATTAGGTTTATCCGATGGAACAACAGCAATGGCCTTTAAATCAGCCAAATCCTCGATGCGATGCCGAACACCTCCAGAACCAATCACAAAGATATTACCATCCCTGGTCCAACATTTAGATACACCAAACTGACTCCGAGCAGCCATAAAAATGTCGTGCCTACTCTTAGTGAGAAATTCTGATAAGGTGATTCCCGTGCCTTTCAAATTAGTTTTAGCTGACCAGATTTGTTCCTTCATGGAGATGTCACGGAGTTTAATCAAAATAGGCCTAGGCTTATTGTCTTTAGGTATTCCCAATCTGTGGCATTGACTAATACCATCCACAGGCATATTGCAGATTTTTAGACGCTCAGAGAGTATGTTTAGTGCGGTGGTGGTAGGGTTTTCATCCTTGCCTTCTTGGACACCATGCAGCAGAAGAATCTTTCTCCGGTTCCTCATCTCAAGATTGTCGTATAGCTTATAAAGACAGTCCATCTGAGTTTGCAAGCATTGCAGAGAGGTGATTACAAAAGAGCGGAATGCGCTAAAATCAGATGCTAGCCGAGATGGGGGACTTGCCAAGGTAGAGGTAGTAGTGGTTTTCTGCAATTCCTGCTGGAACTCCGACATCTTCTTGTTGAACATGTCTGACATCTGTGCCATAGACTCCCTTAGTGATATCACATCCATGTTTATTTATTGTAATAATCAGTTGAGTGACAGCCAATTCAATCAGTGCAAGACAAAAGGTTTGTAGTTCAAGAATTATTAGTTTTAATAGAATATGCAATGGAATGTTTTCCGGTGAGTACGTAGGTGTTTTATAGCATTTTTTACTTTTAAAACAATGATTAGAATAATTATTTACTGAAGAGCAAAAATAAACACGTGTAGCACTTTTGGCACCTACCCTCGAAAAAAAAAAAAAAAAGTAGTATATTTATTTATCACGAACTAAGCTAACGTCCATGGTTCTGCACACCACGCCACCACACGCCGTACAGGAAACCATGTCACGTTACCGATTTCATGTTTTATGAAAGCTTATTTTCCCATAAAACTATTTTTCATTAAACATTATTTATGAGTGTTCGGGTTTGAGTGCAATTAATAATTTTAGTTGCACTATACAGGGTGTCCCACTGTTGGTATACTAAGCTCAAAGGAGTTTATAGTTTTGCATACGCTGAGTACGTAAAAAATACTTATAAAATTCCAGACGCATTTTTTTTTCAAATAGATGAAGTCTTAAAACTCTATGTGTACACCCATAACAAGCAACCCGCCCAACTTTGCCACTAGCATGTGAGCTATCGTTTAAGATTATGTTTTTATAGACAAAATGCTCACATTAGCGAAGCGATATATGCCGACTGCGCGAAGCTAGAGAAGAAAACGTGGATTTTCAGGAAAAATTTAGCAAAAAATTTTTGACGTAATTTTGTTGTGTAAGTATTTTTTTCATGTTCAGTGTATGCTAAACTACAAATCCCTTCGCGCTTAGTATACCAATAGTGGGACACCCTGTATAAATTAAATTCCTAAATTGGATACACGAACTAAATAATTGGAAATATCAATTTGGATCTGTTTCAAGCGTATAATTATAAAATTAGAAACAACAAGAGTCATAAATCTGTTAACAATTAACATAATATTTCATCAACTAAACGCATTGTTATAAGGTACAGCGTGGTATAGTGGTATAGCCGTTGAATGTTTTTGAATAATCAAATGTAATTAATTTCCCAAACGCTGGCACACGTCAAGTCCCAACAATGCCGCTGCTCATTCCACAGCCGATAGCTGCGGCTCGGCCCCACACACCCGTAGATTCGGTTTCACAAGACGCGCATTGTTCTCTCCTCCGACATAAAGCCAATCCAATTAAACGAGAATTCCGTACCGTTGCTATTATTCGAACCTCTAACGTGACTACAGATAAGGGAGGCCGTAGAGCGGCGCTCCCACATCTCGTATAAAATTAACATGTTTGTGCGGAGGAACACAGTCTGTTGACTGTGTTCCTCCGCACAAACATGTTGGAACTCTGGATTGGAACTCCACTAGAATAATGATTGGCAGGCGTAGATAATTCCAGCACAAAGTTTAGGAAAGTTCGGTACTTGTCGAGAGCATAGCGCCGGCGCTCTTTAACATTATTGATAGATACTTACAAGTTTAGTACTTGCACGTAATATGTAATAATTAACAAAGCAGGCGACTAAAATGCAACCGATGCTCGACTAATCGCTTATATTAGGTCGGTCTTACTAGGATATTCTATTCAATTATTCGCCAATGAACCGTCGACTGTAACTGAATTCTGCCTAAATCAATGTTTCAATTTGCCGCGCTTTCTACTTCACAATTATGTCAGGAACACGCCTTGATTAAATCAATTCAGCGCGGGATATTGCACGCGTTCGCGCAGTAATTAAAAGCACTGCCGGGGCTTTGTTTCATTTAGGTAATACAGACAAAATTAGTGCAAATGTTTTTTTATAAACTTTATTCATCTTTCTTAATCTCATCTTCACTCATTCTCGACACTGAAATGTTAATACAACTTATGCAGAATAAAACTTATAAAGTTGATAAGAAATTTGGAATCCTGAGGTAATAAACTTTTATAGTTAGTCGCAAGTTAGCGATAAAACTAAAACACGAACAAACAGTAAACTAGGAACTTAAGAGAATTACGCTTCTGAGGACAATCGCCAAGTTGCTCCGCTTTTTTAGGTCGAACAGTTTGAAACTCCACTTTTGCTGTTGGACTTTTAAGTGGCTCAGAGTTCGGTTTGTGGCGACATTCCGCTCAACTTCACGTCACAGCGTCTCCGGATAAAGAAGCTTCCTTCAAATTAGTAAAGTGCGTGTACGAATTCGGCTTACGTACGTAATAAAACTTACTTTTTATAAACATGAATACTAAATTACATTAACATCAAAACAATAAAATAATGAATAATATTGTAGTTTAAAAAAAAGTAAAGAACACGCTTGAATTTATTCGGTCGAATTATTCGGTATTGAAACCGATCTGTGATGAGTGTACAAAGTTTGAATTAAAAAATCAAAAGTGTGCAAAAAATAAAAAATCAAGTCTAGGTTACTTAAAGGATACAGGTGCAACTAATAAAAGCGTTCTAAATAATAATATACTGTTAATAAATCTAATAAAAATGAGTAACATACTACGGGAAACGGGCATAGGTTTTAAGAATAGTCTCGCTTATCGCACGTGTTTGCAACAATATGTTCCGTCAGCAGGCGTGTGGTCGGACGGGGTGACGCGCGCGGGACCCGTGTTCACGGAGGAGCCGCCGGCGCTAGTCCGCTTCGCGCGCACGGCGGGCGCGCGCGTGGCGTGCGCGGCGCGAGCCGCCCGACCCGCGCCACCGCCGCGCCTCACCTGGCTCGCTGACGACGGCGCGCCGCTCACAGATCTGCCCGGAGTCAGGTAATACATTTTTTAGCATTGGCATATCAAACAATATGTAGCGGGTAGCCAATCGGTGGTAAGTGCAGGGGGCCCATTACCATCGCAACTACTCCGTTGCTTTCCATAAAGCAGAATCGTCATATTATTTACTAGCGACCCGCCCCGGCTTCGCACGGGTGAAATGCTGATACTAAATACACTACAGAAAAACTGTGAACGTTGTATATAAAAAAAAACATAGCGGCCCGCTCCGGCTTCGCACGGGTATAAAATATATAGCCGGGCGGCCGGCCGGTACCGCCGCAAACGCTACGTCCCGCAATTTTTAAATCTGTAATATCTTCGAAAATATTCACTTAAATCATACGGTGTAAAGGGCCATATAGATCTATATTAAATGAACAATGTATTCAAGGTATTTAATTGGTTAAGGATTAATGCTGTATTGTTTAAAATCGCTTCGAAAATTAGCCATTATTTGTCGTAAAAAGTAAATGACAAAAAAAAGTTATTGTGGGTTATCCATAAGAGATAGACATATACCATCGCGGACTTTTCTGTAGACCTTTTCAATGTGTACAATACTTAGTACATTATTTTGATAAAACTCGTAGGGTTCAGCCTGCGTTTGCAATGTAAGCGGAAAAAATGTAATTTTTTACGACATCACATTAGAAACCTCAAAAATAACAGTACTTCTCCACTATTTAATGGGTGTTATTATACATATAAACCTTCCTCTTGAATCACTCTATCTATTAAAAAAAACCGCATCAAAATCCGTTGCGTAGTTTCAAAGATTTAAGCGTACAAAGGGACATAGGGACATAGGGACATAGGGACAGGGAAAGCGACTTTGTTTTATACTATGTAGTGATGATGTACACACACACTTGACGTACAAATATACGAAACATTTCATAAAGTAAAATAAATGACAAATAACCTTGTAAGTATTAATTTATGTTCTATTTTTTGTTCAGTTGCTATAATATTCGCTTTTCGGCTACCGCCGTGCGCGTTGTACGTAACAGCTCCGTATAAAACAATAAAATTAATTACAAAAAGTGAATAATTCCCAAATATGTTGTGGTAAATGTGATAAGTAAGGCCTAATAGCAGTGTGTGAATGTTTGCAAGTTGCTGTGTCATCCCGTAGGAAAGATAACTTAGTTTTGAATATCGATGTGAATTGGAACAAAGTATAGTCTTAAATTATCCCATTAGTCCATATTTATACTGATAACGAAGTGAAGTGCTAAAGTAATCAAAAAGACGGTGTGAATTCTATGTTTTTGTTAATTCGTTGTTCCCGAACATTAAATTTAACCTTGAAATAGTCCTTCATTTGTACATTTGTTAAGAACAAGAAAAATACATAGCATTTATTCGACACAAACGATAATGATCTCTTAGCATATTATTCAGTTAACCGCTGGGCTTAAATCGAAGTCTCGAGAGTTACAAGTTCAAGTCCCAGCATATCGAAAAAAAAATTTTTTTTTTTCTCACTCATAAATTTTGCAAGAGTAGTGTAAGGGAGGTGGAAGGGAAAGAAAGAGAAGAAGGGAAGAAAAAAAAATATGGCACCATCAAATTCATGTGCTGGCTGTCGTAAGGAGTTACCGAAAAAAGATTATTTGTGTTGTCATGTCTGCAAACTAAAATATGACCTTGACTGTGCTAATATACCTCGCAAGCGGTTTGTAGAAATGGCCACAAGGCAAAGGGCTTCATTTAAATGTCTAACTTGCTCAGGTAAACAGCCGATAATTGTTGGTAACACGAAAGCTTCAAGTACATGTATGGATTCCGAAAGCAGCTGCCGCGAATTAAGCTCCCATGAGACTAGCCCTGAAAGTGAATCTATGTTCATCGATGGTGTGACACAGCGCATGAAGCCCACCTACCAACCCCCACAACCTAATAAACATGATTCCTTTGTCACCGAAGAAAGGTTACGAGACATTCTGCAACAAGAATTATCATCTGCTCTTACTGTAACAATAAAAAGACTGGTCACGTCACAGCTAAACAACCTTCTTGAAAAGATTACTGGATTTCAGGACACGATCACCTTTCTAAACCAGCAGTTCGAAGTTTTGAAATCCTCTCTAGAAGAAAAAACATCTGTTATTGAAAATCTGAAGAAGGACAACGACATATTAAAGTCCACTATTACTAACTTGTCGAATAGACTCGGATCCGTTGAACTGCACATGAGGGAGAACAACATTCTGATTAGCGGAATCCCTGAGCACCGGTCTGAGAACTTATTTGAAACTGTCCTTCAAATAGCTAAAGTGATAGATACTCCCCTAACTCAAGAAGATATACAGCACGTGACCAGGGTTGCAAAGGTATCTAATGACAGCAATAGACCGCGTGCTGTGGTTGCTAAGCTTCGAAGTCCGCGATTACGCGACGTTGTTCTGGCTGCTGTAAGTAAGTTTAACAAAAAGAATTCCAATGATAAATTAAACTCACACCACATTGGTATAGGGGGTAAGGATATTGGTATTGGTATAGGCAAAAACCAATATTTGTTGCTGAACATCTGACTCCAGAAAATAATACTCTATACGCAGCTGCCCGTGCCAAAGTAAAAGAAGCTCATTATAAGTTTGTCTGGATTCGTAATGGGCGCATTTTCGTAAGAAAAAATGAAAACTGCCAAGCCTTGCTTATCAGAAATAAAGACACTTTAAATAAGCTAATCTAAGCTAAATAGTTAGTTTTTAATTTTATATTAAGGTTTTATTCTTTTTTCCAAAAATCTGTGGGTACTTTGAGTTATTATGATCGACTTGTATTACCAAAATGTGCAGGGCCTACGAACTAAAACTGTTAATTTCCAAAAGAACTTGTCTACGTCTGACTATAAGGTGGTCGCTCTTACTGAAACTTGGTTGAACTCTGGTATATCAAATAACGAACTATTTGATAGCAGATACGCCGTATATCGTAGGGACCGTGCCAGCTCTAGTAATACTAAATTGGATGGGGGTGGGGTGTTGTTGGCTGTATCTCATGAATTTTCATCATATCGAATACAGTCTTGGGAATCAGATGTTGAAGATTTATGGGTCACCATACACTTCAATGTTGGTCAGATAGTAAAAAAGCTTTCTATTTGTGTTGTTTATTTGCCTCCTCCAGTCAAAACTGAGACACTAAAGAGTTTCTTAGACAATATTGATAGAGCGGCAAATCTGAGTGACGACTTTATAATTCTTGGCGATTTTAATCTAGGATTTATTGATTGGAGGTTGCTCAGTAACGACACCTTTATGACACCCTTCAATTACAATAATAGTTTAGGTCATGTCTTGATTGATTTCATATCTATTAATAACTTAAAACAATATAACTGTGTCAGTAATAGCGATAACCGTTTCTTGGATATAATTTTAAGCAATTTATCTCATATCCATGTAATGGCTGCTCCCGAATCATTAAGCAAAAGTTACCCTAACCATCCTAGTTTATTATTAAATATTCAGTTTCCTAATTTGTCCTTTTTACGAACGAGAGGTGCCCCCAAATTGAATTTTTACAAAGCCGACTACACTGCCATATTGAAAGAGCTTCGGAGTATAGATTAGGCCCAAAAGCTTTGTGTCTTTGAAAACGTTAATAGTATGGTATCTGAGTTTTATGATATCCTGAACATTATAATAAGCAGATTTATACCTAAAACGTCCTACACTAAATCCAAATACCCGATATGGTTTAGTTCAATTCTCATAAAATCACTTCGCGAAAAGGATAAGATTCACAGACGATATCGTATATATAGAAATCCACGTGATGAGATAGAGTGCAAACTTATTAGGAAGCGATGTCATAAACAGTACGATGATTGTTATACTAATTACAAAAAGAACATTGAATCAAATATTAATGAAAACCCTAAACGTTTTTGGAGTTTTATTAAACACAAAAGAGGTGGCCATTCGCAGCTTCCTTCTTGTATGAAATTGGATGACTACGTGGTGCATTCTGAACCTGAAATCGCTAATCTATTCTCGAGACACTTCTCTTCTATTTACTCATGCCAACAATCCCTTGATATGAATAAAATATCGCTTCAAGAAGGTAGTGATCAATTTGTGACATCTATAAAATTATCTGAGCTTCATATATCAAAAAAAATACAGAAGCTGGACATAAATAAGGGAGCTGGGCCTGACTCCATTCCTCCACTTTTCATAAAGCGATGTAGATCTGGAATAACATTACCTCTAACTATTATTTTTAATAAATCGCTCAAATGGAGTTTTCCCCGAAGAATGGAAAAAGTCTCGTGTAATACCCGTTTATAAAAAAGGGGATATCATGGATGTAAAGAACTACCGCCCGATATGTATCCTATCTTGTTTTTCAAAGCTCTTCGAATCCGTTATATATCCCATGATCTCCAAAAATATTGACAATTTTATTTCAGATAGTCAACATGGCTTCCGGAGGGGTCACTCAACTCAAACTAATTTAATTCCTTTTGTAACTGAGATTTGTCTGGAATTGGACCAGGGACGTGAGGTCGATGCAATATATACCGACTTTAGCAACGCCTTTGATAAAGTCAACCACACTCTACTTCTTCAGAAACTCGTGAATTACGGGATTGGAGAACCCTTACTGAAATGGCTAGAATCGTATCTTCACAATCGGCCACAGTCGGTAGCTGTCGGTAACTCTTCCTCTGCATCATACGTTGCGCAAACCGGTGTCCCTCAGGGCTCTCACCTAGGACCCCCTGCTTTTTCTCATATTCGTGAACGATATAAATTACCATATAAAATACTGTAATGTGTCCATGTTTGCTGACGATTTAAAAATCTAAAAAACTGTAAACTCACCTTCTGACACCATTCTTGTTCAAAACGATCTCAATAAAATTAAAGAGTGGTGTCTTGTAAATGGTATGACTCTCAATGCATCTAAGTGTTTTCATATAAGGTATACCAGGAAGAAAAAACCACTTGCTGCCATGTACGAGCTTGACGGCGCACCTTTAAAAGAAGTTAGCGAAATTCGCGATCTCGGTTTGACCATCGATAAAAAGTTAACATTTATTTCTCAAATAAACAAATCAGTCACTAAAGCTGCCCAGATGTTAGGATTTCTCAAGCGAAACACGGGTTGCTTTGGTGTAAAAACTAAAACAATTTTGTATAACGCCTTAGTGCGCAGTCATCTCGAATATGGTAGCCTTATATGGAATCCATTTTATACAGTTCACTCACAACGCATTGAGAGTATTCAAAGAACCTTTCTTTACAAGGCACCTAGCGATTATAAGTAGTGGTTTCTCTCATAGACAGCCATACGAACAGCGTCTTAACAAATTCAACATGATATCTTTACATAATCGAAGATGTTTTACTGATGTCTTTTTCCTGCATAAGCTATTAAATGGACATATTCAATGCAAAGATATTTTGAAACTTATTCGTATTCAAGTACCTCATTCATTTCCAAGGACACGAATAAACAGAATCTTCCATATTCCTCTTGTCAAAACTAATTTGGGTGCACAGGCTCCTCTCATTCGAATTCTTAAGGAATACAACAAACTTAACAGTACCATCACGGGTCTTGATGTATTCGGTAGCCAGCTATGACTTTTTTTTAAACCATGTTTTAGAGTATGTTAGTGTAAAAGTTTTGTCATAGCTGAATTTATGTACACCGTTATTTTCATATATTATAGATAATATGTTCAATATGTATTTTTATAAAACTTTATATAATGTATGATGTGGTGTTACTTAAATAAATAAAAAAAAAATAAAAAAAATATTATAACATCGGGCGATGAGGTGAAAAGCATGAAGGAAATAACTAATTTACTGCAATTATATTTTATGCACGATTTTGTAACTAATGCAACTAAATAGCGCTGTAAACTATGATGAACACGCGACACCGTCTAAACTGCATTTGCAAGGCATGCAGAGTCGCGGGAGCGTCAAGTGACGCGACATGAATTAGTAAATTTGAATATTCGTTAAGAAAAGGGGCGAGCAGCGGCGACAGGCGCCGCGTACGCTGTAATTACACGAGGACAAATTGTGGCCGGCGCCGCGGCCATTACTTCACCATTTTCTAAAAAAATGGCTCTCGTTAGCACTGTTTGTTCCTGCTCTGATGAATTCACGTTAATTTTTCATTGTCTCTAGAATATTCTCCATTACTTTCAACGTTCTAGTTATTTTGCGACCTGAAATATTGTCGCTTATTTTCCCAGAATTTGCCTTTCATAGATAATTTTTGTAATGATAATTTACAACTTATCTTTCTTTTTAGGGTTCCGTACCTCAAAAGGAAAAAACGGAACCCTTATAGGATCACTTTGTTGTCCGTCTGTCCGTCCGTCCGTCCGTCCGTCCGTCTGTCAAGACCCTTTTTCTCAGGAACGCGTGGAGGTATGAAGCTGAAATTTATATCAATTACTCAGGTCTACTGTCCCTTGAAGGTGTGAAAAAATCAAACTTCTAAGCCAACGCAATCAAAAGATACAGCCGTTTATGCCGCAAATTTTCGAGACTTGCAAGGGAATCAAAACCTACAGGGTGCTTCCCGTGAACTCAGAATCTTGAAATTTGGTACGAAGCAACGTCTTATAGCATAGATAAAGGAAAAATTACGAAAACTATAAATTTTTAGTTACATCACATACGGAACCCTCGGTGCGCGAGTCCGACTCGCACTTGGCCGGTTTTTTTATTTATGTTATTTTTAAACGTAGGCATAATGTAAAAAACATAAGTGGGAGAAGACCCGCTTCCTGGGACACGGTGTTTTACTTGTTCAAGTGCATACGGAGTCAAATTCAAGCTGTATTTATTATGTCAATTAAGTTTCACATAAGTGGGAGAAGACCCGCTTCCTGGGACACGGTGTTTTACTTGTTCAAGTGCATACGGAGTCAAATTCAAGCTGTATTTATTATGTCAATTAAGTTTCATTATTATTTTAAGTGTGTAATAAAAAAAATTCAGTAATTTAATGCTTTACATGTAATTTTGAAAATAACGAAACAATTTATAATGTTTAGCTTCAGAGATTTAAAGAACACATCATTCAAATTATCTTGTTGTTCATACGTTGTGTCAGGCGGATCTACCCGAACGGCACGCTCGAGCTGCTGCCGGCGGGCGGGTTCGCGGCGGGCGGCCTGCCGGGCGGGCCGCGCCTTGTGCGCTGCCGGGCCGACAACGCGCACGGGACCATCGTCTCACGAGACGTGCACATTGTGCCTGGTACGCTAATTTTTTAATGGTTATGATTTTTTATCGATAGATTATACCTACTTTGTTTCGTATTAAGTAGGGAGCAATTTTGTACCATAGATTATTAACTAGTAGTGTCTAAACGCAACATTCCGAAGCTACAAAATCAATAAAGAAAAGCAATATCACGTAGCATATCCGCGATGTTACCGTTTTAGTTGTTTTGAATGTTTTGTTGGAATTATCTAGCTGCAGTGAAATATGAGAACTGCAGCGAAATTGCAGTCGTGATTTTGTATTGTCACAGACAAGCCAGGCACATACCATAAAGCAATAGATTACCCGAATTGGCTGTTATTTATGTAACTTTTGTAAAATGTCGTCCCGGATGCAAATTCAAAAATATTTGATGCTACTAATTTCATGGTATGCGTCATATAACTTAAATTCGATTATAAAGTAGACGAATCAGTTCTTAGTGATTATATAAACAACATAATATTATGTACTTACACTTCTATGATAATAACGTTATATTAAAATTTCATAAAGGACTGCTTTGTCTTACCCACAACTACTGAACTTCGCGTTAACAACCAAATCTTAAATCATTATTATAAAAGTTGTTTAATTACTTTATTATATCATAATTTACTAGCTGTCTCGTCAAACATTGTTCTACCTTACTGAAATACAGATGCTGTTCGATTATTGATTCTCAAACCTATCCGATATGAAATATATCACAAAATTTCATGAGAATCGATCAACCGTTTCGGTTAACTTGAACACCACGACACGAAAATTTTATGAAGCTATTAGTACTACATCACATTATTATATTGTAATACTGTGACTACGTTTTTATTAGTGACATTTGTTGTGCAGTAGCGGACGGCAACTGGGAGGTGACGGTGGAGGCGCCGGCGGCGGGCGCGGGCGGCGTGGCGGCGCTCACGTGCCGCGTGAGCGGGGCGCCCGCGCGCGCCGCGCTGTGGTACCGCGCCGACAGCGTGCTCTCCGTCGACGCGCCCTCGCCTGGTGCGTACCCACTAGCCATACTTCTATGCTTCTATGTTACACTTTCATAGTCAAATAACTAAGTAAAGTTTGCGCATTTTAATATAGGTATCACTAATCTAGTAGGTATCACACATAATGACTGTATTCAATTTTTGTACATGCCGTCGATATTGAGCGACAAACATTCTCGATTCTTTCATATTGTCTTTAAAAATCATCAATTTTAAAAGATCTGGATTCAGTGATTAATATATTATACAGTACTAGCGACCAGCCCCGGCTTCGCACGGGTGCAATGGCGGCCGGCCGGTACCGCCGCAAACGCTACGTCCCGCAATTTTTAAATCTGTAATATCTTCGAAAATATTCACTTAAATCATACGGTGTAAAGGGCCATATAGATCTATATTAAATGAACAATGTATTCAAGGTATTTAATTGGTTAAGGATTAATGCTGTATTGGTTAAAATCGCTTCGAAAATTAACCATTATTTGTCGTAAAAAGTAAATGACAAAAAAAGTTATTGTGGGTTATCCATAAGAGATAGACATATACTATCACGGACTTTTCTGTAGACCTTTTGAATGTGTACAATACTTAGTACATTATTTTGATAAAACTCGTAGGGTTCAGCCTGCGTTTGCAATGTAAGCGGAAAAAATGTAATTATTTACGACATCACATTAGAAACCTCAAAAATAACAGTACTTCTCCACTATTTAATGGATGTTATTATACATATAAACCTTCCTCTTGATTCACTCTATCTATTAAAAAAAACCGCATCAAAATCCGTTGCGTAGTTTCAAAGATTTAAGCATACAAAGGGACATAGGGAAATAGGGACAGAAAATGCGACTTTGTTTTATACTATGTAGTGATAGTGATTCAGTAAAATTTAAAATAATAATTCTCTCAGCTAAAATTTCTTCTCCCTGTCGATTTCAATTTGTATCAATCTTGTTTGCTATGAAAAAGCGTCTAAAAAGTTTTATCATCAAAAGCTAAAGTAACAAGAGAGTCAAAATCCTTTTTCCTCTTGAATTATTGGCGTACATAAATAGCGCTGAAGGGGGAAAAGTGGACACCGTAAAGTGGGTGTCCATAAATCTATCATCCGACGAGACCCGCTCCGTCGCTAATTAATGGAGGAGCTAGATGAGCTCTAAAAATTAATATCTTAGTGTGGAAGCATCTTTGACATGAGCTTTACGTGTTCAGGTAGTACTACCAATGAAATGAAAAAGCAATCCGCTATCCCAATGGTTTATATCGCATAATATTTGGCTATTATGTCATGTATCATATTCATTTAAAAAGTCGTGTTATTATATTAATTACGATAGGAAAGTCACATTAATTGCGGTGCCTGTACAATAAATATCTCAAGACATTGTATTCCGAGGGTGTTACCAGAGCAATCGATCGATCATTGATCGTCGGCATCGACCCTTGCTAGATTTAAAGGTAAACAAGGATATTGAATTCTTGAAATTATGAAATAGTAAAAATAAATTCCTACTCTACTAACATTATAATTAATCTATCGATTGTTGAACGCTTGCTCATTCGTCGTGCAAACGTCGCAATCTAATGAACTCAGAACTCAGAAGGCACTTCCCCTAGAAGTGTAATAATGACTGCAATAACTCGCATGCGTCGGTTTAGCGCCCAACATTAAAACTTAACAAATTCGATACATGCCACTTCGCAATAACCTTTAATGAGAAAATAGTGATATTGCCTTTCACACACCTACTCACTAATGAAACGTTCTTTAAATTATATTTAATTTAATGGAATTTAAAATTGATACTAAGTATTGTCAATCAAATAATATATTTAGTGGATTCCAAATACAACTAAATTTGAACAATGACGTGGAACATGAAGCGCCTTGCATGAGCCGCTTTATGCAACTTAACTCGTAAATCTCATTCCTGACTGCACTCTGGGCTAATCTGCACACAAGCGCTAGTTCTTTATACTATACTAGCGACCCGCCCCGGCTTCGCACGGGTGCAATGCTGATACTAAATACACTACAGAAAAACTGTGAACGTTGTATATAAAAACATAGCGGCCCGCTCCGGCTTCGCACGGGTATAAAATAGATAGCCGGGCGGCCGGCCGGTACCGCCGCAAACGCTACGTCCCGCAATTTTTAAATCTGTAATATCTTCGAAAATATTCACTTAAATCATACGGTGTAAAGGGCAATATAGATCTATATTAAATGAACAATGTATTCAAGGTATTTAATTGGTTAAGGATTAATGCTGTATTGGTTAAAATAGCATCGAAAATTAGCCATTATTTGTCGTAAAAAGTAAATGACAAAAATGTTGTGTGGTTTTATGAAACCACGGTAAAAGTGAAACTGTTCGAACGGTTCCGAACACTGCTTTGTGTAGCGCATGTCGCGTGACGGTCGGCTGCCGAGTAGGTATACCTACTCGGCAGCCGCGATACACGCGACATGCGCTACACAGACCAAAAAGTTTGAGACGATGTAATAAAAGTTTCACTTTAAAAAAAAGTTATTGTGGGTTATCCATAAGAGATAGACATATACCATCGCGGACTTTTCTGTAGACCTTTTCAATGTGTATAATACTTAGTACATTATTTTGATAAAACTCGTAGGGTTCAGCCTGCGTTTGCAATGTAAGCGGAAAAAATGTAATTTTTTACGACATCACATAAGAAACCTCAAAAATAACAGTACTTCTCCACTATTTAATGGATGTTATTATACATATAAACCTTCCTCTTGAATCACTCTATCTATGAAAAAAAACCGCATCAAAATCCGTTGCGTAGTTTCAAAGATTTAAGCGTACAAAGGGACATAGGGACATAGGGACATAGGGACAGGGAAAGCGACTTTGTTTTATACTATGTAGTGATAGTGAAGTGATAAAAGCTGTAGGTAGTTCGGCTTACAAGGCAATATTAATTAAAGCGATATCTCATCGGGGCGGCGGTAACTCAGGCCGACGTGATGTATGGCGCTCCCTCACACTCTTGTGTAATCTTCCTACCAGCGTTTTATCTCGTCCAACTTACTAATCTTGCGATTAAACCGGATATTCTAATTAATTCACGCTACGTCCTCTATAAACACTTATTAAAACTCGATATAACATCCGATATTGTGCTTAATATGCGCGTCTGAATATTAATGAGTGAACGGGAACTGAAAGTAAACAAATCGAATTCATTAAATTTGACGCCAAGCAAACATATTATACAGTTACCGCTTTCTTACCTGTATATTTGTTTGATATAAATTGACAATTTACATAAGTGTTGTTTCGCCGGTAAAAAGTTAAGAAGTTATGGTAGTTAACGCAATCCATTCAGTAGATTGGAGCTTTTGACATAATTGGTCTAAAAATCATACACTACACATATATGTTTGCACGTCAGAGTCGCGCTACCTGTCGGCGGGCGACACGCTGCTGATCCGCGGCGTGTCGGCAGCGGACGCGGGCGCATACAGCTGCCTGGCGCGCCACGATCTCACCGCGCTCACCAAGCGCTCCCGCCCGGCGTTGCTCGACGTGCTGCGTTAGTAATCCCTTGCGTTCTGACTATTGTTACAATAAGCAGGGCAATTCATCATTGTTTTAATACAGCTGTTTATAACTGTAAGATTATTATAATATTATAAAGATAGAATAAAACAATTTTCAAAGATCAATGATCAACTATTATCTTTCCTCATAACATATTCAAGATATGAAGAATGGATTGACTTACAGTGTAAGTTGTTATTGCGGCAAACCTTTAGGAAGCTTCACCGCTGCACGTTTGTTAACGCCAGACTAACCAAGTTGGCAAATTGCCAACATTTGCCACTCCGACGACACAACTGGATCCACTCAATTTATATCAAAGTTCAGCTTAATGTATTTACTTCAGAGACGTTCAATACTACAACTTATTTCAAGGTATATTAAAAGCGTTCCTATCTTTCTTACTTAAAGCTTATATTATTACGTACTAGCTTTCCGCCCGCGGCTTCGCCCGCGTTTTCAAAGAAAAACCCGTTCCCGTGGGATTTCCGGGATAAAACCTATCCTATGTGTTAATCCAAGTTACCCTCTATATGTGTGCTTAATTTCATTGTAATCGGTTCAGTAGTATTTGCGTGAAAGAGTAACAAACATCCATACATACAAACTTTCGCCTTTATAATAGTATTAGGAAGGATTAGGATTTCGGTAAACTTTTCGTGCGTGGAGTTTGCTTGATTGTACCTATTTATTTAATCTTTGTGCGTTCCATTTATTTTAAAGGGAATATAATATTATTTTATGGCAATTATTGAGAGCTGTATTACTTTTATGTTAAGAATTGCCTACTCTTTTTGATGATGCAATTCAATGCAAATATTATACTTTATTTTATTATGGCTCTTGTAATAATGATAATATGAAATTGATATCTATTGATAATAATTTGCTCGGTACCTGTGGGCCACGCAGCGAGCTCGGCGGGATCTGCGCCGCGCGTGGTGTCGCCGGCCCGCGAGCTTGCGCCGCCCGCCGGCGCGCTGCTGTGCCTGCCCTGCGCCAGCACGGACTACCCGCCACCACATTACACGTAACATCTCACTTCCATAAGCAAAATTATTTATAACTTTATTTTATTTTCTTCCACTTTTTACAACAATAAAAATGCCTCTATCTTTAATTTATAATTCTAAAAGCTTGTTTCAACGACTGGACTTTTGTTACTTATTTCTTATTACCTAAGTGAAATATTGAAGATCTCACTATTTTCATTCACTATTTGGTGTAGTTGGTACCGCGAGTCGCAGGGGCGGCTGCAGCCTGTCGAGGCGTCGAGCACCGCCTGGCTGTGGAGCGGCGGCGCGGCGATGTGCCTGCGCGCCGGCCGAGACACCAGCGGGGCCTGGCTCTGCAAAGCCTATAATGTCTTCGGCGACGCCACGGCTCAAATAAGGCTAGATGTGCAGCTTGACATTACGGTTGACGTACAGCCAGAAGTCACGGTGAGTTTTTATTGATGGCTCAGTATTTTAATAAAGTCATAAAGTGTGAATATTAAAAAAATTTCTTTTTTTTGTTCAATTTTAGTGCCAAGTTGACAAAATAGTATCTTTTATTCCGCAAAAACTAAGACGGTCAAGTTGGGATACTAACTTTATCATTCAACTTCTCTTCCAAAAAGATTGGAGAGCATAATTAAGTGCAAAGGATATTGACAAATAGCAACGCGTGCAGGTGGCGGAGGCGGGCAGCACGGTACGGCTGAACTGCAGCACGAACGAGCCGGGCGCGTCGCTGCAGTGGCTGCACAACGGCGCGGCGCTGGCGGGCGCGGCGGGCGGCGCGCTCGTGCTGCGCGGCGCCGCGCGCGCGCACGCCGGCGTCTACCAGTGCGTGGCGCGCGCCGGCCTGCGCAGCGCACAGGCCTCCGCCGAACTTCGACTAGGGAGTAAGTGCTTCCTGTAGCATTCTGCATTCGACTCTTGAATGTATTGAAGATTTAGCTACGCTCATGATATTTAATAGGTAAATTATAATGTTTTGAATTTATTTTTTTAAGCTATTGCATAGCTTCTATCGCGGGCCTTGAGCGCGGGGACCGAATCGATAAATTCCGTAACGAAAAACCTCACGCTCCCCACTCCGACGGGCTCGGAGGTGTGGCTTGAAGGCTATGCAATAGCTTTACCGCGGCAGTCCCCGAGTGCCACACGTCTTTTTTTATAAAATTGTACGCATAATTTTATATTATTATCTAAGGTACAATTTCATAAAAAGGGTTTGCGTAAGTATAGATCACCAACAGGCAACAACACTTGATTGACGCGCCGCGAGTCCCGACTCTCCCGGCCGACGCTAATTAACCCCCGCGTCCATCATCCGTGACTCGTGACCCAAATTAATTGACCACTGACAAGCTCACGCCGCTTGTCACATTATTATAATATCATATGCCTACTGAAGCCATTCATAATAAAAGAGACGAGAGGATATTAATATCAAATATTATTACAGAAAAATATAAACACCTATCTAACGACAAGCTCCGACGAATCAACTAACGAGAATTTGTCTTCAGGGTCGAATAAAAATTAATCTTTTTTAGTCGCCTATTTTAATGAACTATGTTAATGAATGCCAAAGGAAGAAATAGGTCAAGCGTCAACTTCATTAACCATTCGCTGTAAGAAAACAGGAGAAATATCCGATATATAATAGCGCTAAATCTATATGTGTAATTCGGCCCAGTCACATCGTAAAGTGAATCATTATTTATGGGATTATACGGTTTACTTCTTAATAATTTTACAATAGAGTTTTAGTAACAAAGGCGTGCAATATGCGATGAAATGAAATATGTAGAAATATACGATGAAATGAAAAAATAATCTTATATATCATAAATGTATCATTGTCGATAAAAGCAAAAATATATTTCTTTAATATTAATTATTGTTTCTTGAATTGATAAAGGCATTGTAATATTCACCATTTATCGCTGTCCTCTCGAATAGATTCACAGTGTTGGAAGTCTTAATAACTTGTTGTCTAAGATCCAGAAGCGAGGGGGAACAATTCCAATAAAGTGTTTGAGAGGATGAAATCAATCAGTAAATTGAGTTTGTTTCCGGAACGTATTGTGCGATTAAGCGCATAAATCTACGTTGTATAATGACCGGATAATACCATACTGCGCGAGGCTCTGCGGGTAAATTACAAGCGCTGACTGAAATTGTAGAGTGTGTAAATTTCATTTACAAATTTAATATCATCGGCTTATTACTCGTACTGGGTATCTATTTATGTCATAACTTTCTGGGATTAAAATAATAACTTATTTTAACTGCTTAATGACAATATCAAGGTCAATCTGCAACTACAATAAAAAAAAAACCGGCCAAGTGCGAGTCGGACTCGCGCACCGAGGGTTCCGTACAAACCTGCAATATATATTTTGTAATGTAACTAAAAATTTAAGGTTTTCGGAATTTTTCCTTTATGTGTGCTATAAAACGTTGCTTCATGCCAAATTTCAAGATTCTAGGTCGACTGGAAGTACCCTTTAGGTTTTGATTCCCTTGCGAGTACTTGCGAGTTTCAAAATATGCAGCTTAAATTGCTGTTTCTTTTGATTGCGTTGACATAGAAGTTTGATTTTGTTACAGCTTATAGGTATTATAGACCTGAGTATTTGGTATGAATTTCAATTTAATACCTTTACGCGTTTATGAGGAAATGGGTAGTAAGTTTAAAATTATTAAAAAAAAATATATTATGTGATGTAACTAAAATTTTATGGTTTTCGTAATTTTTCCTTTATCTTTGCTATAAGACGTTGCTTCGTACCAAATTTCAAGATTCTGAGTTCACGGGAAGCATCCTGTAGGTTTTGATTCCCTTGCAAGTGTCGAAAATTTGCGGCATAAACGGCTGTATCTTTTGATTGCGTTGGCTTAGAAGTTTGATTTTTTCACAGCTTAGGACAGTAGACCTGAGTAATTGATATAAATTTCAGCTTCATACCTCCACGCGTTCCTGAGAAAAAGGGTCTTGACAGACGGACGGACGGACAACAAAGTGATCCTATAAGGGTTCCGTTTTTTCCTTTTGAGGTACGGAACCCTAAAAACAACATTACAAGCTGCTCTACCTGTGGTCTCTAAAAAAGCTAACGCGATTCGGAAAACTTTTACATATGGCTTAACAACATAATAGCACAAAATAGTATGCAATACGAAATTTTATTATTTTGTGAACTCATTATTTTTTTAGTAATTGAGGGTACAACTGACAGATTCCCCGCCGGAGCTCCAGTACACGTTCATAGAGCAGGCGCTGCGCGCTGGCGGCCCCGTGGCGCTGCGCTGCGCCGCCGCCGCCTCGCCGCCGCCCGCCTTCGTGTGGCTGCTCGACTCGCAGCCGCTCGACCGCTACATTGCCAGACACAGGTATCGCAAGCCTCGCCGATACCGCAGCGAGAGACCGCGTAAACAATGTAACCCCATGTTATATAGTACAGTAACGGTATGCTCGGACAGGTACTCCATATCGGAGGAGACGACGGTGTCGGGCGAGGTGGTGTCGCTGCTGAACATCTCGGCGGCGGCGGCAGCAGACGGCGGCCGCTACACGTGCCGCGCGCACAACCCGCTCGGCGCCGTCGAACACTCCGCTAGACTCAATATTTATGGTATCTATAACTATATACATCCAATATCATATCTTATAAGTATCAGAGAATAGTGTAATGAATCGAATCGATAAAAAAAGTGAACTGGAGTATCGTAACAGATTAATTGTATATACCCCGTGTAACGCGTTTTCGAATCCCGCTTCGTGGTAGATTTTTTCTCTTATTCTTTAAAAATTTATCCATTTAAAAATTATACAGGAATTTATGGAAAATGTTCCAACAATTGAACAGTTCTATTTTTTACTATATTTTACATACCTACTAGTAATTACAAGTCGAAGCTTAACGTGTATTTTTCATGATTTTGTAGCATGTATATTAATATGTATGTATGTATATAATGATAATAATATGGGGAATGAAATAAAGACAATTTCGTTTTTTGTTGTAATCAAAAAACAACATTTAAAGCCTTTAATACACTTGAAAATGCTACAATCTACAATACAGAGCCTCGATGTCACTTTGACATTTCAACAGATAATCTATCGACATAGAAGAAAAATGTATTCTTTACATGTATATTGTATATTATAGCATGTAACAATAACACAACTAAATAATGTTTTGTCGGATGGCAGGTCCCCCGTCGGTGCGGCCGCTGGGCCCCGTACGCGCAGTGGCCGGCGACAACCTCACGCTGCTGTGCCCCTACGCCGGATATCCGATCAGGTCCATAGAGGTGCATTTGATAGCATAATTCTAAACTTTACATTAATAACATTCTAAAATGGTTGTGCTTTTAACATATTTTTTGCACTAACAATAAATATTAATGTTAAACTATATCTATAATATTACGTAAATGTTAAGTTTTGTATAAACTGCCTTACTAGAAATTAAAAAATTTTATGGCCTTCTTTATTTGAATTATCATTATTTCTGTTCCTTATCATGGGAAGAATATGAAACAATAAACAGATTGTTGAACAAAAATAATAAAATAGCATGGGGGTGCACAGTTCGGTGCGGTGGTCGCGGCGCGGCGGGGCGGCCCTGGGCGGTGCGGGGCGCGTGGCGGCGCGCGGGGCCGCGCTCTCGCTGGCGCCCGCGCTGCCGCTGGACGCCGGCCACTACGCCTGCTCCGTCTCCGCGCCACCCGCGCACCCCGCCTCCAGAGATATCGAAATACAAGTCAGAAGTGAGTGGATTTGACTATTTTGAATCAAAGGCTACGATTACATAATGTACCTAATGTATTCTTGAATTGAGAGTTAATCGTAGTTTGTGTATTAGGTAAACCTTGTTTATGTTGATATGATGACTCAATAAAATAATTATTATATCTTGTGCTGTTATCTAGATCCGCCAAAAATATCACCGTTCATGTTCTCGCCGGAGCTCACAGAAGGCAGTTCTGTGCAAGTGTTATGTGGAGTGTCGTCGGGGGACAAGCCCATGTACTTCTCTTGGCTGAAAGATGGAGCGCCTTTGCCACCTAATTTACAGGTTCAGTTTTATTAACAGAATTTGTTTAGTACCTAAATAACTCACAGTTTCATATTTCTCATTGCTCTATACACCTCAGATCGAAGAGAAGAGCTTGAACGAGTTTTCTCTCCTAATGTTTTCCGAATTGACGGCTCAGCATAGCGGTGCCTATACTTGTCGAGTCGCCAACCACGCCGCCACGGTCAACTACACTGCGTCACTCACGGTCAAAGGTAACAAAATCAAAACTTTGCAATATAAATTATTTTGATATTAGTTCATCAATTGACAGGAAATAATAATCGAATTTTAATATTGCTATTTAGTTATTTCTAAATTCATGGCTTCATTTGTTGGTCGTTATAGTAGGGTTCATAATTAGGTAATTAATTAATAAGAGAGTCAAAAAATAATAACAGATTATTAAAATTAGTTGCTCCTTCGTGGGTCATGGAGGCCGTTGATTCCGCCGTGCTGCTGGGAGCGCCGTTGCAGTTGGAGTGTGTTGCTAAGGGATATCCCACGCCAATTGTAACGTGGTATAGAAGAATAGGTTTGTATTTTTTTCCAAATGAAGTTTGGTTTATTATCAATGATTTATTACTATGCATGAAGGTAAGAGCTGGCACGCAGTTACATCTTGAATCCCGCTAACATTGATGAATCATGTCATTATAAAATAGATGGTGTCAAGGGACTGGAAGGCTCTGAGCGATGGGAGGTGACGGGCTCCGAGTGGGGGACCGCAGGAGATCAGCAGAGTGAGGGAACGGGACGAGCGGCGCTCGCGGCGCGCGTGGTGTCCCGCTCGCACCAGGGCCTGTACCGCTGCAGCGCGGACAATGGAGTCGGCCCGCCGCTCGTCAAACATGTTAATATTACAGTGCACGGTTAGTGATCAAGTATCGATATACTTCTTAAGGTTACAATCGTACCGTATCGTTAGTGACGATTTATACCGTTTTAATTTAGAACCTGCTAATTTCGGTACATCGAGTGAGGTGGCACGGAACATCACAAGCGTGCGTGGTCAAAGTGCAGTACTAAGTTGCATCGCCCGGGGCGATTCCCCGCTCACTCTGCATTGGACGCATCGCGAACAAAGACTCGACCTTGATAGCTATCGGTACATATTTATAATAATAAAATAATAATATGTAGAATGTAGATCATCAATTTTATGTACCCACACAAATAACGAGAAATGTATCCAAGGTGGACCATATCCGAGGTGCGCACAGCGGAGGGCGTCCGCTCCTCGCTCACGCTGCGCGCCGCCGAACGGGAAGACGCAGGCGAATACCGCTGCCACGCCGCCAATAAGTACGGTCGCAGCGATCTGTTACTGTTTCTACATGTTGAAGGTAGGTGTTTAAACGTTAAATGTTCAAACAAACTTCTCAAACTGATTTACATAATCAAATACATAAATAGGAATCGAGGATCACATGCTTACTATCTGTTTTGCACCAGAGCCGCCAGGCGCGCCGCGGTCGCTGCAGCTGTGGGGCGTGGGCGCGGGGTGGGCGCGGGTCCGCTGGCACGCGCGCCGCGCCGCCGCGGCCGCCGTGCTGTTCGCCGCGCTCGTGGCGCCGCTGCACGCGCTGCCCGCGCACCTCACCTCTGACCCCGCGCACGCCACCTACAATCTGACACTCGATTTATCTGACGACAAGTACCTACTATAAACTTACCTTATACGCTTACTTAGTTACATTGTTTATTTGTCGGAAAATATTGTTTAGAATTATCATATATTCAAGAAATATTGCGATTAGGAAAAAAAGGAAAAGGACCTAGACCCGTAAAAGTAACTTTTATAACCCTTGGTAGAAAGATAGAAATATTCAAGCAAAAAAGAAAATTAGACAACACAGAGTACTATATCAAAGAGGACTACCCAAAGTATGTTTTAGAAAAGAGAAAAGAGCTACAGGAAAGAATTAAAATAGAAAAAGAAAAAGGAAATAAAGCTGTCATTAAATACGACAAACTCATTATACTCCACAACAAGTCGGAAACATATAATAACAAAAAAAAGAATGTTCTCTATTTCACCAGAAACTAATACATCAAATCCCCATAAAATAACAGATAGAAGACCACAAGAGACACGAAATATTAAACAAAAAACACACTCTTCATTGCAAAGGTCAGCTAGTACCACAGAGGGAGTTCTTAAGCCTAGTATGCTAAATTATTTAGTAAGCAAAAATACGAACAGCCCATCAAACCATCAAGATAACCATGACCAAAACAATGATTAACAACCAGCGCCTCCTCCTATCGTAAGTAAAACAAAAACTTATAACACCAAAACAAATAAACGAAGTCCCCCAATACGGCCGGTCACCGCGGGGGTCAAAGACCACAACCCTCCACTCCATCCAATACATATATGTACATACAACGCTCGATCACTACTATCATATGAAAGGCTAATAGAGTTCAAACACGCCATATCAACTATTAAATATGATATCATTGGTCTATCAGAAATTAGACGTACAGGCTATAATATAGAAGAAACTGAAGACCATATATTCTGCCACTTTGGCGAAACTAAAGGCAAATATGGTGTAGGATTTCTCATAAAAAAACACCTAAAAAATAACATAGAATGCTTTACTGCAACAAATGAAAGGATCTGCACACTACACTTAAATTATAATAATACAGCTCTATCCATTGTCCAAGTTTATGCACCGACTTCAGAAGCTACCGATCAGGAAATAAAAGAATTCTATGAACAATTACAAGAAACTCTTATACCGTGCAGCAAAAATGTTATAATCATAGGAGACTTTAACGCTAGAGTTGGTCAAAAAATTAAAGGCGAAGACAGAATTTTGGGAAACTCATGCTTTGGAAAAAGAGACAAGAGAGGAACAACTCTAATCCAATTCTGCTGGGAAAATAATCTTTTCATTATCAATAGCCTATTTGAGAAGAAAAATAAGAATCTCTGGACATGGCTTTTTTCCATGTAAAAGGAGAAGTCAGATAGATTACATTTTATCCAACATTAAAAGCAAATTTACAAACTTTGAAATAATAAACTTATCATTCCCGAGTGACCATCGACTTTTGAGAAGCACTTTATTGCTGACTAAGGAAAAAAAATCTAGAAAAACATATAAAGGTAATAAATTTTCACTACAAACTAAAGAACTACAAGAGAAATACATTGAAGCATTAAAATCTAATTTAAATAATATAAACCCGCAGGAAAATGATGGAATAGAGAAGTATTATGAAAAAATAAAGCAAGCTATTGATAAAAGTTTAAAATCTATAAGTAATGAATACAAAAATACCAATAACCACTTTATTATTTCAGACATAACCAAAGACCTGATAAAAAGAAGAAATGAGTTGGTGAACAAAAAACAATTAACATTAGACTACAAGCCCGCATAGGAAAAAAATATGGGTCAAATGAACCACCAGGGGACATATCTAGAACGATAGAAGAGCATAAAATAATAAGATTCATCACTATGCCGTCACTTGTAAGCTGTCCAACTGAGTGCAGATGAGAATTGAAAAGTACAGGTAGACTCGGTAAATTTTAGTCATATATTTTTGTACGGCATTCTTAACCATCGATAGATCCATTAAAAATAATAAGAAATCGCTCAGTGCCGTACAAAAATGGTGGTCCACAAAGTCGGAATTTTTATTTAATTTCCGAGAGTTACCGGGGGTAAATTTGGTCATTTGACCATGTACGGCATCTGTGTCATACTATGCCTATACTGCTTTTAATCCATTATTCCGCAACGCCGTACAAAAATCATGGGGACAAGGGGAAAAAATCGAGAGTTGCAATCCCCTCTCTTTCCCCACTCCAGGGGGTCATTTGACTAAGTACGGCTTCGGTTCCAAAACATTATCTAGCACTCAAAAGTACTATTAAAAGCAATGCCGTCAAAAAATAATTGTTCTTTTAAATGTATACCAATAATCATCTTAATTTCATCGAATTCTTGATATAAAGAGCTGTAAGGTCATTTGACCCTGTACGGGAACTTTTTTTTTAACATGATATTGTAAAATTCAATTGTTGTATAGTATTGCCGTTCAAAAGAAACCGTTCTAAAAAAAGTTATAGAGAAATGCAAAAACAGAAATTTTGTAAAAGTTTAAACATCGTAGATTAATGAAATATAATAGTTTTCTACACTTTATTCGTTGTTTTAAATAGTATTAACATAGATAAATTAGGAAAAAACGATGTCGTACATTTTTGTGCAGACCACATCTTTTAGGCTGATGAAAGCGACGAAAGCTACAATTTTAAGGGTGCTTTATGGCCATTTGATACAGTACGGCATTAACATATTTTTACCCAACTACGGCAAAGCAAAAGGAGGGTTATGATTTTGACAGGTCATGTATGTATGTTCATCTATTCCCTCGTAACTTCTAAACTACTTATCAGAATTCGACAAATGACATATCATTAGAAGCGTCTGAATTGTTCACTGGATAACCAGCGACCAGCTAGCTAAAGGCTATATGGGGTTTCACAAAATCTAATGTGGCGCCCTCTAGCGGACAGAGGAAAAAAATAAAGTTAAGATAAATATGCCGTGTTTGGTATCATTTGAAAGCGCTTTACTTGTACATTTTGAATATGTATATATTACTAGCATTTGCTTGTGACTTTACCTGTATTCATGGGCTGATTGCATATAATTCACATCTTTTCGTTCATAGCTTCTTTATTAGTTCATCAATTTAATGGAGTCCATTCCACCTGACTCCGACTTTCTAAGGTGATAATTAACCACCTCGAGCTTCTTAATATTAATGTATATTTATATTTTATTATCAAAATATAAAGCAAACATTTCGTTATATGGATTTTTTTCTTTTTCAGATTTTTCCCCTTTGAACCAACGAAAATGTACGGCACATGAAAAAATATTATCTATGCATAAAATACTTTAAAAATAAATTTATTTCGTGTTGTGTCAAATGACCCCCTGGAGTGGGGAAAGAGAGGGGATTACAACTCTCGATTTTTTCCCCTTGTCCCCATGATTTTTGTACGGCGTTGCGGAATAATGGATTAAAAGCAGTATAGGCATAGTATGACACAGATGCCGTACATGGTCAAATGACCAAATTTACCCCCGGTAACTCTCGGAAATTAAATAAAAATTCCGACTTTGTGGACCACCATTTTTGTACGGCACTGAGCGGTTTCTTATTATTTTTAATGGATCTATCGATGGTTAAGAATGCCGTACAAAAATATATGACCAAAATTTACCGAGTCTACCTGTACTTTTCAATTCTCATCTGCACTCAGTTGGACAGCTTACAAGTGACGGCATAGTGATGAATCTTATTATTTTATGCTCTTCTATCGTTCTAGATATGTCCCCTGGTGGTTCATTTGACCCATATTTTTTTCCTATGCGGGCTTGTAGTCTACATCAGAAGAGAAACAAGAAAGAAGTTTCTTATTTAAAAACATTCATAAAATTATTAGAAAGGAATATCAAGATCACAGGCTAACTTAGATTAAAAAACATCTGAACACATCAAGAAGTGTGAAAAAGAGTTTAAAAGAATTGGCAACAACCAAAAAATGGATACCTTCATTGAATAAAAAGTATGACAACAAAAATACATTTTGTAGGACTGAAATATTAAAAGAAGCCACCGAGTTTTATAAAGACCTTTACACTTGCAAAACAACATCTATAATAGAAATCCCCCTTACGACTAATAATAAAAAACTACCTAGGTTCACAGCACAAGAAATTTCCTTAAGAATAAAGAAACTAAAGAATGGAAAAAGCATGGGTCCTGACAACATCCCGAATGAAGCCATTTTAACAGGAATAACTCTTCTAACACATCCCTTAACCAAGCTGTTCAATAAAATCCTCGATGAGAGGAAAATTCCAACTGAATGGGCAAAATCGGACATAATACTACTCTACAAAAAAGGGGATCCTAACGACCTTGGTAACTACAGACCAATCAGCCTACAATCAAACCTCTACAAACTGTTCGCCTCCTGCCTTGATAAACGCCTTGCAAGATACACTGAAGAATTTCAGTTCGTAGAACAAGCAGGCTTTAGAAGCACATATTCAACTATAGATCACATACACTCACTGGAACTCATTATAGAGAAATACTTAGAAATGCATCGCCCGCTTTACCTAGCTTTCATTGATTATGCTAAAGCATTTGACTCAATATCTCATAGTAGCATGTGGAGTGCTTTACAAGGGTGAGATGTACCAACAGAAACCATAGAGCTCATTCAGGACATATATATGAAAAGTAAAAGTAAAATAATATTAGATAGAACAAGCACAGAAATTGATATATGTAGAGGCGTCCGTCAAGGTGACCCACTCTCACCCAGAATATTTATTAGCGTTTTACAAAATATAATGAAGACACTAAAGTGGGAAACCAAAGGCATAAACATCAACGGTCAATTTCTTAGCAACTTAAGATTTGCCGATGACATTGTACTCTTTGCAGAAAGCTCATCTAAACAAGAATCAATGATAAATGAAATTAACTACATCAGTAATGAAATTGGACTAGAACTAAATACAACAAAAACAAAAATAATGACAAACAGCACTAAGACACCAATATACATTAAAAATGTTTTATTAGAATATGTACCAGAGTACATATATGTTGGCAAACGGGTATCATTTTCAAGTTCAAGACATCAGGATGAGCTAATGAGACGTGTGAATGTGTCTTGGAGCAAATTTTGGAGTTTAAAAGAAATTCTAAAATCCAATATTCCAATAAAGATGAAAAAAATTGTACTAGATTCGTGCATCCTGCCATCCCTCACATATGGAATAAATGGATCCCAAACATGGATTTTTTTACAAAAAAACCACTGAAAAGATTCAGACAACCCAAAGAACCATGGAACGGAGTATCCTAAATTTAAAAATAAAACATAAAAAAAGAAACACAGATATAAGAAAAACAACAAATGTGATTGATGCTCTGGAACAATGCAAAAAACTGAAATGGAAGTGGGCTGGACATATCGCTCGAATGAAGGCCGACAGGTGGGCAAAAAGAGTAACGGTATGGAAGGGACCCAGTGGTAAGAGAAACCGTGGCAGACCGGCAGAGAGATGGCTAGACGAAATTCTGAAACTAGCTGGAGAAAACTGGATGAAAAAAGCAAATGACAGACTAGAATGGAGAAAACAGGAGGAGGCCTTTACTCTTAAGAGGTCCTTAATAATTAGATAAGCAATTCAACAAAATTAAACTATGTATTAACTGTTAAGGAAATAAAAGGCTTTATTATTTTTATTTTTTTATTTATTTATTGTTTAGAATAAAATATTATTTTTTTTTTTCATTCGTAGGATTGACGTCGATGGCTCCAGCATATTAAGCGCAAAAATAGAGAATTTAAGAGCGGCAACTACGTACTCGCTTCGCATAGTCGCGTCTAATCACATAGGGCAATCCCCACAATCCGATGCTCTTATCTTCACCACTCTGGAGGAAGGTAGAATCAATTATATAACTTGAAAATGAAAATAATATAATATTAAGAAAACTTATATTTCTAACGTTATTTTGGACTTAATTATTGTTTGCCCTTGGTTTCAGCTCCAAATGGTTCACCGCTAAACGTTCGCATCAGACCAATCAATTCCGGAGAAGTACATATTTCATGGTCTGTAAGTAAATTATTGTTAGGTACTTATTTACTTACTTACTTAATATCCTAATGCCCTTAGCTGGGGCTAAGGGCGTCGACAGTACTTCTCCATGTATCCCGATTTTTGGCAGCATCTTTTATCTCGTCCCAGCATTTTCGTATAGACTTGGCCTCGGGTACTTTGATTTTTGCTTTTTGATTTTTTTTCTTTTAAATATATGTAAGAATACTCGCAAATGAATCGGAGATTTATCATTTAGAGTGAAAACAAAATTACCAATGGCCAATGAATGAAATAAATTTTAAGCTATTGCATAGCTTCTATCGCGGGCCTTGAGCGTGGGGACCGAATCCAGAAATTCCGTAACGAAAAAACCTCACGCTCCCCACTCCGACGGGCACAGAGGTGTGGCTTGAAGGCATGCTATGCAATAGCTTTACCGCGGCAGTCTCCGAGTGCCACACGTCTTTTTTGTTTGTAAAAAAATATAATTGTAAATCCAAGGCTCCGGCGCAAGACAGTTGGAACGGCGAGTTGCTGGGGTACGTAGTTTCATGGCGCGAGCTGAGGGAGGCGGCGGGCGGCAGCACTGGCGGCGGGGCGGGCGAGGGCGCCGACGCGGGCAGCGCCGTGGCGCGCGGCTGGAGCAGCGCCGAGCTCGTGCTGGGCGGCCTGCGCCAGTTCCGCCGCTACGCACTCGCCGTGCGCGCCTTCAACCGCGCCGGCCCGGGCCCGCCTTCGCCCACTCTCTACACCACCACTGCAGACGGAGGTAGAAATCGACATTATATTATGTACATTCATTACTTTTGAAATAGCTTTATGTATATGTATTAATTATATTATTTTTTGTTATGTTGGATAGTTCCTGAAGATGCGCCTAGCCAGGTTTCATGTGAAGCCGTTTCGGCCCGTTCGCTCCGGGTGCGCTGGGCGCCGCCGCACGCCGCGCACGCGCCCCTTGGCTACGATGTGCTCTACGCACCCATGTACTTCTCACAGTGTTAGTGTAATTCAATTATCTGTTACTATTTATATTAGCATTAGAAGTTAGCAAAACTCGGACCGAATTGTGAACGCTCCGCGTACATACAAACGGCGCGATGTACCTTTGTTCGAAAATAACTTGTTCTCCTTATACTATGGCAGTATATTATGATGGGTAACTGTGCAGCGTGGAGCGGCGCGGTGCGGTCGCAGACGGCGCGTGCGGCGGGCGGCGAGGCGCTGCTGCAGGGGCTGCGCGCCGCCGCCAACTACTCCGTGAGCGTGCGCGCGCGCTCCGACCGCGGGCCCGGCCCGCCCTCCGCACCCATCTACTGCCTCACTAGAGAAGACGGTATATGATATTTCAATGTTTAAGCTGGAACTCTCGTGACCGCCTCTATTTAATAACCTTATACGTTGCTATAGTTCCCGGCGCTCCAGAGTTGGTCCGTGCGTTGCCTTCGTCGGCGCAGTCGGTGCGCGTGGCGTGGCTGGCGCCGACGGAGCGCGCGGGCCGCCTCACTCATTATACGCTCTATACGAGGGAACTTGGCAAGTACGAACTTAACTATTTAATAACGATATTTTAAATATTATATGCCCCCAATTATTATTATGAATATTGGATATAACGTTGTTGCAACAAAATGCACAAACAACACCAACAACGACAACAAACAGCATTCTTATGCACCACAGAGATAAGTACAATAAAAATAACTGCGTTAAAAACAACCGACTTCAAAAACGGAATAGTAAAAAATAAAAAAAAATTGGTTGTCTGTAAAGTCGGTTTACTGACGATAGTTGAACGTGACAACGTCCGATTGTGCTTCTTTGTCGCTCGTTCCGCGCTCTCGCTTGCACTTCAAGCCTTACATGGAATGCCTCAGAGCGAGGTAACGCCGCATGAGTCATGTTTTTTCGTGCGTGCAGCCGGCTCTATCAAATTATAAGACGTTGTCACGTCAAAAAGACTTCATATTATTAACTACTATCTACATAAGTCGGTTGTTTTTAACGCCGTTATTATTTTTATTAAGCCAAAAGCATTGAACAAAGTTTGAATTTGGAACAGTGAACAGAACTCAAAATGACGGTAAGTCGTAAACAAACAGAGATATTGATAATTTAGACCTAAGATTTAGACTTTTACAAATTATCTTTACTTACGCGACAAACAATTTTTTTGAAACGTACTATAATTAAGTTAGTAGGTACTATTAAGTCAAGTTCAAGATGCAGTAAGTCGGTGACTAAAGCAAAACGTCCTTAGAGTGGGGGGCGAGTGGTCTCAACGCGTTGAAGCTAGCGGCCCGGCTGGCGAGGGCTGGGAGGGCGAGGAGGAGCTGAGCCACGACGTGCGCGGGCTGCGCGAGCGCGCCGTATACGAGTTCTGGGTGCGCGCCTCCACGGGCGCCGGCGCCGGTCCGCCCAGCCGCGCAGTCACGGCTGCACCCACTCCTTTAGGTAAACGCTTACACCTATTACCTAATTTACCCATATCGATACCAGTCAACACCATTGTACTCCATTGAACAACATTGTAGTTCAATAAATACCATAATTTGTCAGGAGTGGCTCGCATCTCGTCGCTGGGCCGCGTGGTGCGCGCGCCGCTAGGGGCGCGCGTTCGGCTGCCGTGCGCCGCGCTGGGCGCCGCGCCGCTGCTGCGCCGGTGGGCGCCGCTGCCGCCTGCGCACTCCGTCTCTGACGCGGGAGATCTCATTATACACAGTGTGTTCCTACACAATCTTTTACTTCCTTACTCATTTTATAAAGGCGAAAGTGTGATTGCTTTACTAACAATGAATAATGTTATTGATTTTTTTACAAAATAAGTACTTAAGTAAATAAATTGCAATTGTGGCTAACAAACTTTATTTCAACGATATCTATATCACAAAGAACTGATCGGCGGTCGTTGATACACACTTTCCAAAATAACATTAATTAACAGTAGAACATACATAATATTATATTATTGTGTTGTGTCGGTCGGTCAAATACGTATTATAATATTAAGGTTTTAAAGACAATAGGGTACCCATGGGGAGGAAAACTATAGGTATTTACAGGAATAATAGATTAAACAAATCCAACGGATTTGTTTAATCTATTATTGCACGCCTCATAAGCGAAGCGTTGAGGTGGGTACTACTGTCACTTCGCGCAAAACATCTGATTTTTCAAACTTAAAATGTCTTTATGTATCATACATTGCACTTGTAAGATAATACATACACACACATATTAAGAAAAAACACTATTTTTAACGTTCATGATATTTTTGATGTCATTTTTGTTATTTAAACTAGTTAAAAAACAGTTTAAAAAAGTTCTGTCTTGGACGTCCGTGTGTCTGTATGTGCGGATCCTTTTTCTTGTTAACACGATAGCGACCGAAATACTTTACTAATCGAGTCTTTTTTTTTCTCTTACGCTTGAGTATGCTCAGGAATAGAACCCTATCATTTTTCAGGGTCTGATTCGATGTGGTTTAATTGTTATTAAATAAACAAAAAAAAACTCGCGTCAGGACACGTGGCTGATCGAAAAAGCGTAAGACGGATGTTTTTTTTTTTTTTTTTTGAAGTGAATTTTTATATTTTTATTGAAATTGATTCCAGAAGATTACTGGGAACTTTAAAAATTCATTTAGTTACTTTTATTAGTAGGTACGATCCTTATAAGTATTTTAGTGTATTCAACCAACTTAAAAAAGTGTGACTATTTTACAACAATTTGAATATGAATTGTATTATTGTATACAATATCGAAGCTTTTTAAGAAATGTATAAAATACTTTTTTAAGAATTATTATCATACATAATATTATGTTACCGGCAATATATTAAAACCGGCATTGTATGCAATTCTTAGTAAATGTATGTTATTCCGAGAAACAGTCGGAATGAAATAAATTAAATTCGTCACATTACCTACTTATATCTTTAAATCTGAACTTTTCCTAAGTAGCAAACACATTTGCAAATGTGGGTGGTTTTTGGGGTAGCTATTAACCAATATGAGGTCAAAACTAAAATCCAAGATGGCGCCGACGAAAATTTGAAATCTTTTCGTCATGGGTGTCATTTTCATGGTTTTTGGGGTAGCTATTAACGAATATGAGGTCAAAACTATAATCCAAGATGGCGCTGATGAAAATTTGACTTTTTTTCGTGATGGGTGTCATTTTCATGGTTTTTGGGGTAGCTATTAACGAATATGAGGTCAAAACTAAAATCCAAGATGGCGCCGACAAAAAATTTACATCTTTTCGTCATGGGTGTCATTTTCATGGTTTTTAGGGTAGCTATTAAACAATATGAGGTCAAAATTAAAATTCAAGATGGCGCCGACGAAAATTTTACACATTTTCGTCATGGGTGTCATTTTCATGGTTATTGGGGTAGCTATTAACCAATATGAGGTCAAAACTAAAATCCAAGATGGCGCCGACGAAAATTTTACATATTTTCGTCATGGGTGTCATTTTCATGGTTATTGGGGTATCTATTAACCAATATGAGGTCAAAACTAAAATTCAATATGGCGCCGACGAAAATTTTACATCTTTTCGACACGGGTGTCATTTTCATGGTTTTTCGGGTAGCTATTAACGAATATGAGGTCAAAACTAAAATCCAAGCTGGCGCCGACAAAAAATTTACATCTTTTCGTCATGGGTGTCATTTTCATGGTTTTTGGGGTAGCTATTAAACAATATGAGGTCAAAATTAAAATTCAAGATGGCGCCGACGAAAATTTTACACATTTTCGTCATGGGTGTCATTTTCATGGTTATTGGGGTAGCTATTAACCAATATGAGGTCAAAACTAAAATCCAAGATGGCGCCGACGAAAATTTTACATATTTTCGTCCTGGGTGTCATTTTCATGGTTATTGGGGTATCTATTAACCAATATGAGGTCAAAACTAAAATTCAATATGGCGCCGACGAAAATTTTACATCTTTTCGACACGGGTGTCATTTTCATGGTTTTTGGGGTAGCTATTAACCAATATGAGGTCAAAACTAAAATCGAAGATGGCGCCGACGAAAATTTTACATCTTTTCATCATGGGTGTCATTTTCAAGGTTTTTGAGACAGCTATTACCAAATCCCCAATGTAACCGTCGATAATTAGGTATATTTTTCTTACTCCTTTAAAGTTAACTTAAATAAAATAACAAAAACGTTAACAACTACAGTTTTGTAGAAAGTCTTAAAAAAAACAATTTTAAAGAACACTATTTTAAAGAACATTGAAATACATAATTATTTAGAAATGTAATATAAAACGCAACTCTGTGGCAATCATGTTAATATTCTGACAGATATTATTAACTTTGAATATATTCGCTAAACTTTATTTAAAATAAAATTTATCTAAAACATTTAAACGAAGAGAATAAAATAAAAAAGAACGTGTGTGCCGAGAAAACGTGTCAGGAGTGAAACTTCTTTGGCGAGATTCATAGATACCAAAATCGCCGCCTTGCTCCATAACGCGACAGTATTACCATGACGCGATCTTGAAATTCGACGACAATCTTGGATTTTAGTTTTGACCTCATATTCGTTAATAGCTACCTCAAAAACCATGAAAATGACACCCATCACGAAAAAAGTCAAATTTTCGTCAGCGCCATCTTGGATTATAGTTTTGGCCTCATATTCGTTAATAGCTACCCCAAAAACCATGAAAATATTTTTCTCTTACGCTTGAGTATGCTCAGGAATAGAACCCTTTCATTTTTCAGGGTCTGATTCGATGTGGTTTAATTGTTATTAAATAAACAAAAATAATAATTAATAAATAATTATTAAAAAAAATTATGAGGCGTGCACTTTTGGATTTTCCAAACTATTCTTAATCTATTATTCAAAAATCCGTCAGTCGTCTTTAAATATTGGTGGTGACTGCACGTGTTCTCTCTGTGTGGAATTATATAGAGCTGCTATTACATACCCTTCTTAGTTTTGTTTTTAGAGGTGAATAGAATTAATCGTTACTTACAAAACTAAATATTTATCTCTTTTAGCACAAAACACATAATTTTACTAAATTATGCATGAAGAAAATGCATTTAACCACTCTATACACATATCATCTTCGGACGCTCCGGGAATATGACAGTTGCCGAACAGTGACGAAGATTTCTATGCGCATTATTACTTTTGTATATGTTTTATTTATTTTTTACATTAGTTTATGTCGAAGTTTGTAATGAAACTATGAAGCATTACATACAGAATTGGATGAGAAATGGTCCCGCAACTACACTTGCTCAGTACGGAACTCAGGCGGGGGCGACGTTGCTCAGTTCAGCGTGCAGGCGCTGCGGCCGCCCGCTACGCCTTCGCCGCGTCTCGCGCGCGCCGCGCACCACCGCCTCCACCTCGCGTGGGACCCGCCACATGCAGGAGGGGCACCACTTTTAGGTAAATTTAAGGATTTACATAGAAAACTTTTTTAAGTGTAATGTTGTGAAATGGTTTGGTGCGCTAGGTTACACAGTGTGGTGGTGGGAAGGCTGGGAGGGCCGAGAGGCCGGCGCAGCGAGGGCCCTGCGTGTGCCGGCGGGCGAGGCGGGTACGGCGCTATACGGGCTGGCTTGCGGCGCGCCGTACAGCGCGGCGCTCAGCGCGCACAACGCCGTCGGCGCCTCGCCGCCGTCCAGCCCGCTCAAACTTCGCACCAGAGGAGACAGTCAGTACTCGTTTTTATTAATCCATGAAAACTGACCAATAGTTTAGGTATTTTACGTTCTGCTTAAACTAGTAAAATATAGTTATGTAAAGCGATATTAATAATGTGTGCAATAAAGCAAAAAATCTGTTATGCGCGACACGGGCTCACGGCATAAGGGTTCCGTATAAATAAGCTATTTTTTATTTTCTTCAATTACATCTTGTTTTAGTATCGTATTTGCCCAACAAATACTAAAAATAAAAAATAAAAAATTAAGGGGGGTCCCCATAAGGGTTCCCCAGAAGGGTTCCGCCCTTCGTGCACTGAGTCCGACTCGCACATGGTCGGTTTTTTAGTATTCATTGTTGTTATAGCGGCAACGGAAAATAAAATTTCTCTGAAATTTTCAAATTTCCAACTATTACGGTTCACGAGATCATGTCATCTCAGTTAGTAATAGAGTCCTGTTTTACCCTTTCGGTATTAGAGCAGGCTCCAAGGAGATGTTCGTTTGCAAAATTAGCGGACCTAAATCTGACTTCTGATATATATTGTATAGGTCCCAGACATCCTATAGACAGATGTTGCCAACCAGTTTTGTGGTCCCCCTGCCCGCACCCCGGTAATTAAATATGGCATACAAAGAAAAAAATAAAAATTTCCAAAACATGCCGTGTGGGGTATCAAATGAAAGAGCTTATTGAGTAGATCACGAATATATAGCATACTATATACATTTCTTACACTTTCTCTAAGATTTTTTAGAAAATTTACGAAAATGGTCCATTTTTGAGTTAACTTTAAACCACTATAGATTGAAAACTCATGAATATATTTTTTAAATTATTATTTTAAATAATTAACAATAGTCCATTGTTTATAATTCAATAGTTCGTAATATAATATAAGTGAGCTATGTGGTGGATTTGATGAAAATAACTATATACTATATGAACTTGAAAATATACTCGCCATCTTTGAATGCTCCCCCCACTCCCCCATGCAACTATTTCACTGTACGAAATATTGAATCGTAAACAATGGACTATTGTTAATTATTTAAAATAATAATTTAAAAAATATATTCATGAGTTTTCAATCTATAGTGGTTTAAAGTTAACTCAAAAATGGACCATTTTCGTAAATTTTCTAAAAAATCTTAGAGAAAGTGTAAGAAATGTATATAGTATGCTATATATTCGTGATCTACTCAATAAGCTCTTTCATTTGATATCCCACACGGCATGTTTTGGAAATTTTTATTTTTTTCTTTGTATGCCATATTTAATTACCGGGGTGCGGGCAGGGGGACCACAAAACTGGTTGGCAACATCTGTCTATAGGATGTCTGGGATCTATACAATATATATCAGAAGTCAGATTTAGGTCCGCGATTTTTGCAAACGAAACTCCACTGAGAGTCCGGTCTATATGGAACACTAAAAATCGATTGCCCGTTATTCCCTACAATGCATAAGAGATAATCGGTTTGCGTAGAGGCTAAGGCGCCGTCGGGCAAAGAGAGTATCTGGGCGAACAGTAGCGCGCTGCGCGTCTCGCTGCTGGCGTGGGGCGGGCGCTGCCCCGTGGCGAGCTGGCGCGTGGCCGTGCGCGCGGCGGGCGGCGCCTGGGCCGACCTGCGCACCGACGGGGAGACCGTGCATGTGAGACATCATATTATGCATATTCCATTTGCCACCAAAAATCTAATTTATTCTTATATCCCCAGAAAAGTTTTCTCTAGCGTTTCGACTTGAGGGTCTCTATGAATCTCATTTAATGTGAATTTAACTAGTTATTTTAATATTATGTAGTGCACAATGCACATAATTTTTTTTGACGTGACAACGTCTTAAATTAGGTTGCCAGCCGCGCCACTTATGAAAAAGTGTAACGCTCGGTAACGTTACGATGAGTCACCGAACGAGAGAGAGGCCCGCCGAATGCCTTGCGTCTCTCTCCCACTCAACTATGATCGTTGTCACGTAAAATCTTCGCCCGTAAAACCGACTTTACAGGCAACCATTTTTTTGATCAAAAATTGTATAGGTATGACATGAATGACGATAAATATTATTATTATTCACACCAGGTAAATAGCCTGGAGCCAGCGACGTGGTATGAAATTCGTATCCTAGCACGTTCGCCCGCAGGCGACACGCCGGCGCTGTACCGGGCAGCTACGCGCGCCCATACTGGTGGTTGGTACATTTGCACTGAACCTAATTTGATATTTTTCCGGCTTTACCTAAACACAAACTAAACACTATTTATGAAAAATCAAATAATAAAAACAACCTTATGAATATGTTTTGCTTATACTAACGCCATGGCATTATTATGTGTTATTATTCTACTTTGTTTAACTCTTTACAAGCATGTAAAGGACGAAATGGATAGCTTTAGTCTTTATTATTCTAAACTATAAGATAAATTAGGTATTTATATATTTTCACCTACAAAAAAGTAAAATAAAGTAAAAGTTTGTATGTTATGGGCAAAAATCAATCGCTTCAATGATTTTTGCTCTACATTTAACTCACGTGGTGTCAATCAGATAAAAAATGATAATGTGGTACAATGCGTAGAACAGATAGGCGAGCCGATAGATTTGCCGCTGGAGGCGCGTATGAGCGCGGCTGACGGCGGCGCGGAGGCGGAGCCGCGCGGGGAGCGGGGCTGGGGCCGCGCGGGGCTGGCGGCGGCGCTGGGCGGCGCGGCGCTGGCGCTGCTCGCCGCCGCCGCGCTGCTGCTGCTGGCCTGCCGCCGCCGCGCGCCGCCTCGCCACTATGCCCTGCCGCAACCTACGCACAATAACGGGAAGACGCTGGACCCACCTGACAGTGAGCTATTTTCAACTTTCATTTACTTAAAAAAAGTTGAAACAAATGAATTTCAATTTGAATAAAATATATCTTTAACGAAACTGTATAAGTCTATTGTTGAAGAATACCAATAAAACATGAGCATTTTGAGCACATTATGTTTATAATATTATTTACTAGCGACCCGCCCCGGCTTCGCACGGGTGCAATGGCGGCCGGCCAGTACCGCCGCAAACGCTACGTCCCGCAATTTTTAAATCTGTAATATCTTCGAAAATATTCATTATTCACTTAAATCATACGGTGTAAAGGGCCATATAGATCTATATTAAATGAACAATGTATTCAAGGTATTTAATTGGTTAAGGATTAATGCTGTATTGGTTAAAATCGCTTCGAAAATTAACCATTATTTGTCGCAAAAAGTAAATGACAAAAAAAGTTATTGTGGGTTATCCATAAAAGATAGACATATACCATCACGGACTTTTCTGTTGACCTTTTCAATGTGTACAATACTTAGTACATCATCATCATCATTGGCCATTTACGTCTATTACAGACGATTATCGTAGTCGGTAAGGAGTCTCTATCTATTGCACTTCTTACGATGGCTATGTAGCCCAATACGCGATGCACAGGTGCGCCCACATTTGGGACACCTGTGTTCTCCAGGGAGTTGAGCGGAGACGGGTAGTTGTGTTTGGGCGTGTCGTTTTTGTCTTCTATCAGCCAGTTTAGAAAACCAAGTCTGATCGTGGTTTCTGCAACCTTCCCGTAATTGTGAGCGCCATCTCTCACGGTTGCTCGCATACTCTTGCCATTTGGATACGTCCAAGCTGAAAGACTGCATATCTTGCTTTGCGCAGTCCTTAAATCGCAACAGCGGTCGGCCGATACGCCTTTTTCCAATGGCAAGTTGGCTGAATAGCACCTGACGGGGCAGTCGTGTGGGTTCCATTCGATGCACATGACCCAACCAGCGTAGACGTCTTTCTTTGAGTATTGCAATGACGCTTGACATATTGCAGATCTTAAGGACGTTTTCATGAGTAACTTTGTCGCGCCATGTAATTCCCAGAATTTTTCGAAGACTACGTAAATGGAAAGCATTGAGACGTCTTTCGTGGATGGCATAAGATGTCCAGGTTTCTGACGCGTATAATAGAACACTAAGCACACATGCCCTGTAAACAGCTACTTTCGTTGGGATCGTCAGATATTTATTATCCCAGACCCGATCATTTAGCTTGCCAAACATAGTAGCAGCTCTGCCTATGCGCACGTCAATCTCGGCATCCTGAGTAAGTATGTTTGACAGAGTTGATCCGAGATATTTAAAACTATCGACAATTCGCAGCTGAGAACCGTTCAGGGTTATCTGAGGGATAGCTTGTAGTCCTTGCGTCATAACAACTGTTTTCTCTGTGTTGATGGACATAGAGAAAAGGTCGCAAGCATGTGAAAATTTGTCCAGTAATACTTGGAGTTCCTCTGGAGATTCGGCTACAAATGCAGCGTCGTCGGCAAAAAGTAGGGAGTTCACATAAAGGTCCTCACGTTTTTGCTTTGATCGGAGTCTGGACAGATTGTACAATTTGCCATCGTGTCTGCTGTGCAAGTGTATACCATTCGTCTCATCTCCAAAAGCAATCCTGAACAACACTGAAAAGAAAATTCCAAAAAGGGTAGGGGCCAATACACATCCTTGGCGTACACCCCTGTTGACAGAAAAAGGATCCGATTTGCTTCCAGCGAATATCACGGAAGCACTCATCCCATCATGAAAGAGTTTGATAATTCGAAGTAATTTGGGGGGGCAACCGATTTTCGTTAGGACGTCGTACAGACCTGAGCGGCTCACCGAGTCAAAAGCCTTACTGATATCGATGAACACAATGCAAAGAGGTGTGTTTTGTTCGCGGCATTTCTCTTGTAACTGTTTAAGAGTGAATATCAGGTCGGTGGTAGACCGTTTGGATCGAAATCCACATTGACTTTCGGGATAGACACGTTCCGCTAGTTTCTGCACGCGCGTCAATACGATTCTACCGAGTACTTTACCCGCGATGCTGAGCAGAGAGATGCCTCGGTATTTGTTGCAGTCCCCACGATCTCCTCTACCTTTGTAGATAGTCACAATGTTGGCATCCCGCATTTCCTTGGGAAGGTATTCTTGTTCCCAACAGTTTAAAAAGAATCTATGGAGAATAGGAAGCACACACTTGAGTTTTAAGACTTCTCCACAGATTTCGTCGGGCCCGGCGCTTTTGCCATTTTTTAGACTATAGGTGGCAGTCTGCAGTTCAGTAAACGATGGTGGGGCGTCCAATTCGTTAAGGGCTTGCATGTGAGGAAGGTCAATTAGAGCTTCGGGCGATATTTGTACGGGAGTTGACAGAAGAGTACCAAAGTGTTCAGCCCAACGGTGAAGTTTGCGGTTATTGTCCTTAATTGGTGTTCCATCAAGTTCTTTGAGTAAGAGAGGCTTCCTGGGCTGGGGGCCTATGGCTTGATTTATCCCTGAAAATAAACCACCCAAGTCCCCTGCGTCAGCGCAACGCTGGATGTTAGTACACATATCTTCCCAGTACTTATTTGCATAGTAACGGGAGTTGCGTTGCAAGAGCGCTTTCGCCTTGGACAGTGCAGTGCGAGTGGTGTTGTTTGGTTCTAATCGGTATGATTTTGCAGCATTGCGCTTAGATATTAATAAGGGTGTTAGCTTATCGCAGTAAAAGGAAAACCAATCGTTACTCTGTTTTTTGTGTACTCCGAAAATGTCTGCAGCCTCTCTCGTGAATAATAGCTTAAGCTGAATCCATTGATCCTCCAAACTCGCATCATGGTCCCAGGAATCTATTGCATCTTTAACTCTGTTTTCATAAGCTTCAATCAGCTCTGGGACTCGAGTACAAAGTGCATTCAGCTTAGGCAAGGCTCGTGGACGGGGTGAGTGGATTCTTTTAGCTGTAAGACGTATCCTACTTGCTACCAGAGAGTGATCCATATTACAGTCTGCGCTCTGAAAGGATCTAGTGTGAAGAACTTCCCGGAGATGCCGCCTTCTTGTCAGGATCAGATCGAGTTGGTGCCAGTGACCTGAACGTGGGTGTTTCCACGAAACTTTGTGCGTAGATTTGCCCTTGAAGTAAGTGTTCGTAATGCAGAGTTGGTATTGCATGCAAAATTCCAGTAGACGCTGGCCATTTTCGTTCATCCTTCCAACCCCCTCTCTACCCAAGCAGCTCGACCAGATTGTGTGATCTGACCCTACGCGAGCGTTGAAATCACCCAGGATGACAACTCTTTCAGTACTGGGGATTTTGCGAAGAACATCGCTGAATTCGCTGTAGAAATTGTCTTTAGTCTCGGGTTGGGAGCTCAGGGTAGGCGCATAGACTGATAGAATTGTAATTGGACCACATTTTGAATGGAGACGAACACTCATAAGACGCTCAGAGATTCCCTCTGGGCTTTCAGTTGCACATAACAAATCGTTCCTGACTGCGAAACCAACCCCGTAGCAGCTGGGTTGAGATGGATTACGTCCTTTCCAGAAAAACGTATAATGTTTCTCGCGAATTGAGCCTTCATCAGGCAAGCGAGTTTCTTGTAATCCTGCGATACTTATATTGAGATCATGTAATTCTTTATCTATAACCGCCGTTTTGCGCAGATCTTGTGCACAGTTGGAACTTTCGCTGGTGTTTGGAAAGCCTGTCCTCATGGTACGGACATTCCATGTTGCAAAGCGCATGGTATTGTGAGCTGGGTCAAAGTTCGTAATTATATGTGTGGCAGGTGAGGTAGTATCCGATTCGACACTCTAGCTTTGCTAGTGTCCCTCCCACCCAAAAGGGACAGGTCGTTTCGGGGACGGACTAGTACCTTATTGGCCGGGGGCTGCCCGGCTGGAGCGGGCGGTAACTAGTCAATGGATTGCGATGAATCCTCCCACTGTCGGAAGCGGCCCCTGGCGCCCGCGCTTACGTCCATGCGCGCAGACTTAAAACCGGTGACTGCCGCTTCCCGTGTTGATTCTCACTTAGTTGGTAGGAGTGAGTGAAGTTTCCTCTCCACTTAAAGACTACTTTGCCTGGGACATAATTAAGGAAGCATAGGCTTGCCCAGCACCTATGTCACCCTCTCGGCTTACCTGACTTGATCCATAGGAACGGAGTACCGCTACGTATGGAGCCAGGGCTGCTGCAGGAACTTGCCGATTTGTCCAGTTGGACCAGACCTACGCCTAACGATAGTTCCAATATCAGGTTTATTTTCGGAGTTTTCCTTCTCTTAGACGAATCACAAACCAATGTTCTCGAAGTCCGTCTCTCCGTGGGATAAAGAGGGGAAAAGACAGGAATAAGGTAAAGGACACTACTAGTATGGAAAGGGGGAGATACTAGTAGAGGCTCGAGGTGTCCGGGAACGCGTGCCCGAATTTCCTGAGAGGTCGGATAAAATGACCAAGCAGGAAACCCTCTGGACCCACTTAGTACACTTAGTACATTATTTTGATAAAACTCGTAGGGTTCAGCCTGCGTTTGCAATGTAAGCGGAAGAAATGTAATTATTTACGACATCACATTAGAAACCTCAAAAATAACAGTACTTCTCCACTATTTAATGGATGTTATTATACATATAAACCTTCCTCTTGAATCACTCTATTTATTAAAAAAAACCGCATCAAAATCCGTTGCGTAGTTTCAAAGATTTAAGCATACAAAGGGACATAGGGACATGGGGAAATAGGGACAGAGAACGCGACTTTGTTTTATACTATGTAGTGATTTTAAATGTGTTTGTGTTTTTCATCAGACGACATGCACGAAATAAGCCCGTATGCGACGTTCAGTATGTCGTCTGGCGCGTGCGAGAGCGCGGGCAGCGCGGGTGGCGTGTGCGGCGCGGTGGGCGGCAGTGCGGGCGCGCGCTCCGAGCGCTCCTGCGCGCTGCATCTGCGCTCCTTCGCGCGCGAGCCCATCCAACTCGCCGCGCCTCCGCCCCGACCGCATCTATTAGCCCACCCTAATGGTACTGGTAAATCTAATGGTAATGGTAATGTCACTAGTGAGATAAAATCCATACTATTTTATTAATATTATAAACTAGCGACCCGCCCCGGCTTCGCACGGGTGCAATGCTGATACTAAATACACTACAGAAAAACTGTAAACGTTGTATATAAAAACATAGCGACCCGCACCGGACGGCCGCGGTACCGCCGCAAACGCTACGTCCCGCAATTTTTAAATCTGTAATATCTTCGAAAATATTCACTTAAATCATACGGTGTAAAGGGCCATATAGATCTTTATTAAATGAACAATGTATTCAAGGTATTTAATTGGTTAAGGATTAATGCTGTATTGGTTAAAATCGCTTCGAAAATTAGCCATTATTTGTCGTAAAAAGTAAATGACAAAAAAAAGTTATTGTGGGTTATCCATAAGAGATAGACATATACCATCGCGGACTTTTCTGTAGACCTTTTCAATGTGTATAATACTTAGTACATTATTTTGATAAAACTCGTAGGGTTCAGCCTGCGTTTGCAATGTACGCGGAAAAAATGTAATTTTTTACGACATCACATTGGAAACCTCGAAAAAAACAGTACTTCTCCACTATTTAATGGATGTTATTATACATATAAACCTTCCTCTTGAATCACTCTATCTATTAAAAAAAAGTGTGTGCGTGTAACCTTTACGCGCGATTGAAGTAAAACGCACATGTCAATATAACCTTGTTATTGAATATTATAAAATGTCGCAATTGTCAGAAAATTTATTTTTAATTTACTTATTTTAAAAGTAATAAATAAACAAGTATATTTAGAGATTTTCAAAAAATTTTGCAATTTAAAATAATGTTTTTAAAACTGTTGAATTTTTCATTCACTTTGCTATTCACAATTGATCCGTTTGAAAATTTGAAAATAAATAATCCTAATTGATTATGATATTTGCCACTAGCTGGCGTATAAGTCAAGAAGCGTGTAGTATATGACATATACTTACAACCAATCAGAATTATTATTTTTAAATGGCGGAAACTACACAGACTATAGTAAGCGTTACTTCCGTCAGAAAAAAAAATCTGAGTTACTCCCTAGTCGCGCCTAAAGAAGTTTTACTTCAAAAAACCGCATCAAAATCCGTTGCGTAGTTTCAAAGATTTAAGCGTACAAAGGGACATAGGGACATAGGGACAGAGAAAGCGACTTTGTTTTATACTATGTAGTGATGCGAAAGTAACTCTGTCTGTCTGTCTGTTACTCAATCACGCCATAACTACTGAACCAATTTTTATGAAATTTGGTATAGAGATATTTTGATACCCGAGAAAGGACATAGGCTACTTTTTACCCCGGGAAATAGGATAGGTTTTATCCCGGAAATCCCACGGGAACGGGAACTAAGCGGGTTTCATGTGCTTTCAGCGTTTACTATCTGACATAAAATATTATTTATTTATTTTTCATTGTTATATGTAAGGAAATACAAAAATGAAAACAAAACAAAATAAAAGATATACAATGGGCGGCCTTATGGCTATAAGACATTTCTTCCAGGCAACCGTCAGGTAAAGGATAAAAATATTATAACTTCGGTAGTGTGAGCTAATAATTATCATGAGTAATAAATGTTAATTATTATCTTTTAAACCAAGAACCCTTTCCGAGTTTTTTAACACCAAGCAATAGGACTAATCTAAAACTCATATTTGTGATAAATGGACACGTTTATAAAAAGATTCAACTTATTAGATTGCCTAATTTTTTTTTTTTTGGTTGGAACAAACAGACGTAGGTACAGACCAATGGACAGCGTTGATTTGTATTTTATTTTTCAGTCTGTAGTCACAATTGAAGTTACTACTTTTCAAAACGTGCATTTTAATGACTTTCTTAAATTTCGAGTTTCAATTTTATGTTGTGAACTTGACACAACGTGGTCTTTCAAGAATAGAACACACCCACACGCTTCGCGTTGTGAGGCGTGCAAAAACCCTCGATTAATCGAGGAATATTCTCTTTCTGTGCACTTTCATTTGAGACCCCACAAGAGTATATATAATTTTGTAAGTTGTTCTTCGCCACGATACCACGGATGCATGACTGTTGCCTTGATTAAAAAAAATGTGTGCGTGTACTAGTGTACACACGTAAGAAGTGAAACTTCTTTATGACCTTATTTTTCAAAAAATAATTTACTATATGCAACTTTACAGAAATACGTCGAATCACGCGTGGTAGGGTTAAGAAAAAGATGGCGCGTAACGGAAAAATGTCACGCGTAACGAAAAAATGTTACACTAAATTTTTTTCCAACCCCGATAAAGAAGTTTCACTTCAATAATAATTGAGACTTTAAGTAGGAACATTTTTCGCTTCTGCGAAGTTCCAGAATTATTTTTTAGCATTCTCAGTTACTTCACTTCACGATAACAATGAGCAGGATATTAAAAAAGATTAAGTATCACTAGTTCATCGTCGAGGCATTATCTAACGTTCCAGTGAGTGAGCTTGCAATTTCCGCCGAATGCCTGCGCGGCCCCGGAGGCCCGCTCCCGGCACCCGATCTCACCGTACAAAAAATCGTAGTTACATTAATTATAAATTCTGTCTACTTATCATAGAATAAATACCTACTCTAATGCGACGTAGTACTTATCTCAATCAGAAATAAACTTAAGAGCTATAGGTATATTAAGAAGAGCTGGAACGTCAACACATTTACACATTGCACATGTTAGGCCGGGAGATACTGACACAAAATTTCGGGTCATTTGTAACAGGATGGCGGTCTAGAGGGGTCTTAGTACGCAATGACAAAAAGAAAAATGATGGTCAGAACGCTGGTACCGGCGGACTAGTCGCGTGGGCGTTAGTCACACTCGTCGGATAAAAAGCGAAAGTCCAACGATTTGTAATACAAAAATTTTAGAATTTACCGATAGCCCTTAAAAAAGATGTAGGCGGTAGTGTCATGCCATACTTTTACGATGTGACTTACAGTCCGCCATACCGACGTGAATGCGTTGATTTAAAAAAAAACAATTCAACCATTTGTACCGGGCTAACTTTTGCACAGGTAACCATCGTCGTGCAGCCATTTACTAAAATCGCCATGCCATACTTTTCGGACGATTCCAAATGGTCGCCATACCGCGGAAAATCTGCAAATTTTTGATTTTTTTTTTTCTCGCCAAACGATTTGTACCACCCTACATTTTTTCTTCAACAACTCCTGAATGATTATAAATAGAAGTGTGATAATGCCATACCTGTGGGAGGTGGCGAATGTGTATAAGATTTTTTTCTTATTGTAAGATTTTATTCGTAGTTTGAACGATTTGTAGCAGTATGGCACTAATTATTCCCTCTATTAAAAGTATGGCAAATATAATAATGGTCACGTTGCATCATATACTTTCCAAAAATGCCGTACTGGTACAAATCGCCAATTCTTTTCATTTTTTTTTACGTCTTGGCTTAAGTCTTACAATCATCCGCCCCATGTTTGCAATCTGCGATATTTTTTTCTAGGTAGAATTGTATACAAACAAACAGAATATAATGATCCCATACTGTAAAAAATTATTTTACGTATTTTACAGTCGTATTTTTGAAACGTGACGAATAAATTAATTTTTCAAGTATGGCAGCACTTTTTCCCCCTACTAGAAGTATGGCAAATATAATAATGGTCACATTTTATCAAATACTCTCCAAAAATCCAAATGCAATACTGGTACAAATTGTTTGGCGAAAAAATTTTTTTTTTTGCAGATTTTCGGCGGTATGGTGGCCATTTGGAATCGTCCGAAAAGTATGGCATGGCGATTTTCGTAAATGTCTGCACGATGATGATTACCTGTGCAAAAGTTAGCCTGGTACAAATGGTTGAATTGTTTTTTTTTTTTTAAATCAACGCATCGCGTCGGTATGGGGGGCTGTAAGTTACACCGGAAAAGTATGGCATGTCACTACCGCCTACATCTTTTTTATGGGCTATCGGTAAATTCTAAAATTTTTGTGTTACAAATCGTTTGACTTTCGCTATTTATCCGACGAGTTCGACTAACGCCCACGCGACTAGTCCGCCGGTACCAGCGTTCTGACCATCATTTTTCTTTTAGTCATTGCGTAATAAGACCTCTGTAGAACCGCCATTCTGTTACAAATGACCCGAAATTTTGTGTCAGTATCTCCCGGCCTATGTATGTGTCATATTTTGCAATTGTTTATAAATACAGGGTGATGTAATTGGTGTAGTACGAATATCTCAAAATCTATGAAGAATTTTGTGATACAGTAAATGGAAGAATTATAGACTATTTTACAGTATTTAATAAAATCATTTAATTTTTTGTTCATTTTCATTAGAAATGTCAATTTTTCTCACCAAGGTGGAAATTTGGATGATAAGGATCTTGTTAGAAAAATATAAATTTTGACTAAAATCGGCATTTTTTTTTTTTCAAAAATCAAATTAATAATTAATAATCAGAGTTATCACATTATTAAAAAAAATAAGCCAAACTATACACAATTTTTACCTACTTGATGCAATCCTCAAAGATCATGGACATAGTGTATTGCGCCTTCCACCATACCATCCAGAACTCAACCCAATAGAGTTACTATGGGGCATAATTAAAGGGAAAGTAGCATCACAAAATGTGAACTTTAACTTGAAAACTGTGGAAGAATTATTTAGAAAGGAAGCAAATGCTATTAGTCTGGATATGTTTAGTGACGTTTGGAGAAAAACGCGAGAACATGAGGAAAAATATATTCAATTAGAACCAAAAGTAGATAATTACACTGACTCATTTATAATAACATTAAGAAATTCCGACGGCGAGTTCTTCGAGCGATGAAAGTTTCAGTGAAGTAGAAGATTACGATTATGATTAAATAGATTCTTCTTCTTCTCTATAGATACTGCTTTCTGAATTGGTGGTAAATGTTAAAACTGTTAAACTGTTATGACGATTCAAAAGTGCTTCTAGAAGAAGTCTAATTGTATAAATGTTTGAGTTTGAGAAAACCAATAGTGTGAAAATTATACAATAAACATGTAACACATATTTGTTAGCGCGTATTGGTAGGTATTACGTACTTACTACAAATATAATATTTCTTAGATATCTTTACTCGACCAAAGTCAGGACAAGACTGCTCCGCAACTGCAGAAGACGTCCGTTATTTAAATCATTATCAAAACAACCATCCGTGTGTTGGGAGTGAGCGCACGTGTTATTTGTATTGTTTTTATGACCTGAAATTTAATTATTATTTGATAATTGAATAATTATTAATACTTTTATCCAATTGATTATTATTAGAATAAATAATTAACTTCATCAATTGATTTACTTTTAAATTATAATTTTACAGGTAAATTATGAGAGCTTTCATAATTATCGGTCAATTAAGGAAAGCTGGCATGTTCACAGTACTCACACTTATGCAATTTCACTTACAGTATGTTCAAAAATAATTTGGAAAATCCAAAAGTGCACGCCTCATAATTTTTTTTTAATAATTATTAATTAATTATTATTTTTGTTTATTTAATAACAATTAAACCACATCGAATCAGACCCTGAAAAATGAAAGGGTTCTATTCCTGAGCATACTCAAGCGTAAGAGAAAAAAAAGACTTGATTAGTAAAGTATTTCGGTCGCTATCGTGTTAACAAGAAAATCCTCCGCACATACAGACACACGGACGTCCAAGACAGAACTTTTTTAAACTGTTTTTTAACTAGTTTAAATAACAAAAATGACATCAAAAATATCATGAATGTTAAAAATAGTGTTTTTTCTTAATATGTGTGTGTATGTATTATCTTACAAGTGCAATGTATGATACATAAAGACATTTTAAGTTTGAAAAATTAGATGTTTTGCGCGAAGTGACAGTAGTACCCACCTCAACGCTTCGCTTATGAGGCGTGCAATAAATGCAACTCTAGTTTCATTTTAGACTTGAATTGTAAAATGGGTGCGTTGTAAATAAATATATGCAAATATAATTATGAAAGCTCTCATAATTTACCTGTAAAATTATAATTTAAAAGTAAATCAATTGATGAAGTTAATTATTTATTCTAATAATAATCAATTGGATAATAGTATTAATAATCATTCAATTATCAAATAATAATTAAATTTCAGGTCATAAAAACAATACAAATAACACGTGCGCTCACTCCCAACACACGGATGGTTGTTTTGATAATGATTTAAATAACGGACGTCTTCTGCAGTTGCGGAGCAGTCTTGTCCTGACTTTGGTCGAGTAAAGATATCTAAGAAATATTATATTTGTAGTAAGTACGTAATACCTACCAATACGCGCTAACAAATATGTGTTACAATATGTTTATTGTATAATTTTCACATTATTGGTTTTAAACTCAAACTCAAACATTTATACAATTAGACTTCTTCTAGAAGCACTTTTGAATCGTCATAACAGTTTAACAGTTTTAACATTTACCACCAATTCAGAAAGCAGTATCTATAGAGAAGAAGAAGAATCTATTTAATCATAATCGTAATCTTCTACTTCACTGAAACTTTCATCGCTCGAAGAACTCGCCGTCGGAATTTCTTAATGTTATTATAAATGAGTCAGTGTAATTATCTACTTTTGGTTCTAATTGAAAATATTTTTCCTCATGTTCTCGCGTCTTTCTCCAAACGTCACTAAACATATCCAGACTAATAGCATTTGCTTCCTTTCTAAATAATTCTTCCACAGTTTTCAAGTTAAAGTTCACATTTTGTGATGCTACTTTCCCTTTAATTATGCCCCATAGTAACTCTATTGGGTTGAGTTCTGGATGGTGGAAGGCGCAATACACTATGTCCATGATCTTTGAGGATTGCATCAAGTAAAAATTGTGTATAGTTTGGCTTATTTTTTTTAATAATATGATAACTCTGATTATTAATTAGTAATTTGATTTTTGAAAAAAAAAATGCCGATTTTAGTCAAAATTTATATTTTTATAACAAGATCCTTATCATCCAAATTTCCACCTTGGTGAGAAAAATTGACATTTCTAATGAAAATGAACAAAAAATTAAATGATTTTATTAAATACTGTAAAATAGTCTATAATTCTTCCATTTACTGTATCACAAAATTCTTCATAGATTTTTAGATATTCGTACTACACCAATTACATCACCCTGTATTTATAAACAATTGCAAAATATGACACATACATAGGCCGGGAGATACTGACACAAAATTTCGGGTCATTTGTAACAGAATGGCGGTTCTACAGAGGTCTAATTACGCAATGACTAAAAGAAAAATGATGGTCAGAACGCTGGTACCGGCGCACTAGTCGCGTGGGCGTTAGTCGAACTCGTCGGATAAATAGCGAAAGTCAAACGATTTGTAACACAAAAATTTTAGAATTTACCGATAGCCCATAAAAAAGATGTAGGCGGTAGTGCGGTTTGGAATCGGAATCGGAATTGGAATTTGGAAGCGGTTTGGAATCGTCCGAAAAGTATGGCATGGCGATTTTAGTAAATGGCTGCACGACGATGGTTACCTGTGCAAAAGTTAGCCCGGTACAAATGGTTGAATTGTTTTTTTTTAAATCAACGCATTCACGTCGGTATGGCGGACTGTAAGTCACATCGTAAAAGTATGGCATGACACTACCGCCTACATCTTTTTTAAGGGCTATCGGTAAATTCTAAAATTTTTGTGTTACAAATCGTTGGACTTTCGCTATTTATCCGACGAGTGTGACTAACGCCCACGCGACTAGTCCGCCGGTACCAGCGTTCTGACCATCATTTTTCTTTTTGTCATTGCGTACTAAGACCCCTCTAGACCGCCATCCTGTTACAAATGACCCGAAATTTTGTGTCAGTATCTCCCGGCCTAACATGTGCAATGTGTAAATGTGTTGACGTTCCAGCTCTTCTTAATGGGCCTATATATTTGCATATATTTATCTACAACGCACCCATTTTACAATTCAAGTCTAAAATGAAACTAGAGTCGCATTTATTTTTGAACATACTGTAAGTGAAATTGCATAAGTGTGAGTACTGTGAACATGCCAGCTTTCCTTAATTGACCGATATAAATATAGAATGCTCAATCAGAAACTACGATATTGTATTTTGCGACATTCCTCCTTTTACACCAAAAAATATTTTCTTTGTTTTGCTTCATGTGCTTATATTTCATTGAATATTAAAAATAATAGCACAGTATAAATTGAGATAATAGCACAGTAATTGGACATTTTTTATTAGGGAATTGAAAATTTTATTGTCAAAGCCAAAGCATACTGCACCGCGACTGTTGTAATTACATTCTCGTTGTATTGAAAGTGAAGAAATTGTTGTGGAGGTATGTTGCATCCTCGTCGGTCGTGGTTCAGATAGCTCTGAGCTACGTACGTTCTACTATCTATTCTACTTTTGTTAAAGTTTTGCAACATAAAATCCTCACAGCCGCCTCTCGCGCCCAACGAGATAAAGAGGTTGCTCGCTGAATGCTGTAGTTTTACGAAACGAGCGTTTACGAGCTGTTCGAAGGGTAGGTAATTAAAATTCGGCTCTCAGGGGCGGGTTAATGTTTAAGTGTTCTCGTGATAATTGCACACTTTCACTTTTCCTACAGAACACAATTAACACGTGTTTATTGACACACTTCATAAATTTAAGTTTATTGTTGACCCGTATTTACGACAACCCTAAGAGTTCTAACAGACGAAAGGCAAGTTGTGAACGGCAGAGGCTACCATGTCGACGGCAGCCGTCGATATATTGACTGCTGACGTCAACATATTGACTGCTGCCGCCGACGTGCCGCCGACTGCCATCTACACGGCTGAAGAAGCCTCTGCCGTTCGCAACTTGACGTTCGTCTGTTAACGTCTTAACATGAATCGAACGAGTACCTAATACAAATATTATGTACATACTGTTTAAATAATATTATTATGTACTTACTATAAGATTTTAGTAAACTGTAAATACGTCACAAAATACAAGGCTTAAATAAATACGTGCTTATTTATTTTGAATGTTAATATGTTTGTAATAAATGAATTTTCAATACAGACTACGGCAGCGCTCGTGACACAGACTCGGAGTCGAGCGGGTCGCCGTGCGCCGCCTGCGCCGCCGAGCTGTACCGCCTGCCCGCCGCGCACCTCTCCGGTAAGTTATGTTAGTTAAGTTATAAACTCGAGGCAGTTTAAAATATCAACGCGGAGTAAAATATTATAATAATATAAACAGACACGCTGCCGGCGGGCGCGACAACGGCGGCGGAGTCGAGCACGGAGGACGGCTCATACGGGTCGCGGCGCGCGCGCGACTCGCAGCCCAGAGCGCGCGCGCGCCGCCGCGACCACGCGCGCCCCGCGCATGCGCCCACTGTGAGGTGAGCCTTCGTGTACCCAGTGCCCACCACTACTCACTTCAATTCCAATCAGTAATCACTTTCTCAATAAATTTAATATAATATGTATATATGAATTGATTCAATTAAATAGAAAGTGTAAATTTATGTTTTAATAAGTAATTTTATGTATTACATCAGCTCTAATAATGATATCACATATTTGGAATAAAAATCTGAATTTTTCTGTTCCCACGAAGCCATCGGTTCTAGAGAGCGAGGCGATAGATAAAGGTTCGGTTCGACAGCCTCCGTAGACCACCTGTAGTGTGCCAACCCTAGCATGGCTTTTAGCTATTAGTGATTCATACTGATAACTAATCAGGGATAATCATAAGTCATTTGGCAAATGGCAACAAAAAATTGTTTTTTGTTATTAATTGCATGATTCGGATTTTAAAATAAAGTGTTCGGATTTTAAAATATAAAACTGGATAACGAGTTCTAGTTAGAAAGAAATAATTGATAGAATGTAATTTAATAAAATTGATTAAATAAAATAAGAGGTAGAGATTATAAGACAGGGCTACAGTTCCGTCCTGTCCACTTGTAGTCCACTCATTATATACATTTAAAAAAGAAAGTGAACTTGCGCATCTAATTTTTTGATATATTGTAGGGGATGCCTAGAAAAGCTTAACTTGAGTTTTTCGACCAAAATTTCATATGAGCTTTCGCCGCCATCTTGAAAAAAGGGGTAAATTTGGTTTTTCGGCAATAACTCGGCTATCCGATGAAATTCGGAAATCACTTATAAGACACTTTTTGTTCCTTTTTTTATGCTCTACAAATTAAGTCCTGACCATTTTTACCGTATCGTGCATCGTTATCGAGATATCGATCGATAAAGTAAAAAATTCAGGACACATTTGGTTTTTGCTTTATTTTTTGTTTGGGACATAATATATTTAAAAAATCATAGAATTCGAATTTGTAGAGACTATACCTACAATTTCCTTTTTGGAGTTTTTTAAGTCGGACAAAAATTACGATCTCCAGCGCGCCGCAAAGTCAGTGAATTCACGCTCACCGTCGAGCGAGCTGCTCGCTCGGTTGTGTTCGCATGGCGAATCGAATAAAGTATATTTATTAAACAAATAATTTGTTTGTGCAGTAAAAAAAAAGTTGAACTGTACATTTGAGGGAAAAAAAGTACAAAAAACACGGTAAAATGAATGAAAAATTGTCTTAACAAAATTTTATAATTGAAAAAATGCAAACGCACTCGTCAAAACGGATGCCAGATCTTTCAATATTTTTTTTTAATACAAAATAAACGTGTATGGGAAGAAAATTTTTTTTGTTCACTTGAGACACGAACGATAGACTTTTTTCATATTTTTTTTCGCTTCGATGGTCCAGGCTGAAGGTCTTCGTCCGCCGTAAGCTCTTCGAGTTGGTGTGTCTGTTGAGACGCTGGAAATGATGCTGGCTCGTCGAGAGCATCGTCGTCGTGAAGCAAAATGTCGACTTTGGCGACGTTACTGCATGTTTGCCCACTGCAGTGCATGCAAATAACGGAGCAACTAATTCCCGCTTTTCTGCACCCACAGGCGGCCTCACAATTTCTTTTACATTTACAGGAAATGAGTTTCAATAGTTCAGGCGGAGCAGGTTCAGCGGTGCTCGTGATTGGTTCGAGCCCTCGATTAGTCTGTCGCCAACCCAAATCTTGTGGATCTTTGAAAAATCCGAGCCAGGTTTGAACTTATAGATACGTCCGGAAAATGTGTTGACGCACAGCGCTTTTAGTTGGCGGGAGTAGTGAGAGGTGATTCACTTTATTCGCAGTCATTGATTTTGCGAAGCGATGGATCATGGAATCGCAAAATATTTAAGACGTAGGCAAATGCTTAAGTCGTAAAATGATTGTGACGCTCTAGCAGCTCGCTCGACGGTGAGCGTGAATTAACCGACTTTGCGGCGCGCTGGAGATCGTAATTTTTGTCCAACTTAAAAAACTCCAAAAAGGAAATTGTAGGTATAGTCTCTACAAATTCGAATTCTATGATTTTTTAAATATATTATGTCCCAAACAAAAAATAAAGCAAAAACCAAATGTGTCCTGAATTTTATACTTTATCGATCGATATCTCGATAACGATGCACGATACGGTAAAAATGGTCAGGACTTAATTTGTAGAGCATAAAAAAGGAACAAAAAGTGTCTTATAAGTGATTTCCGAATTTCATCGGATAGCCGAGTTATTGCCGAAAAACCAAATTTATCCCTTTTTTCAAGATGGCGGCGAAAGCTCATAGGAAATTTTGGTCGAAAAACTCAAGTTAAGCTTTTCTAGGCATCCCCTACAATATATCAAAAAATTAGATGCGCAAGTTCACTTTCTTTTATTTGCCTTTTTTTCCTACGAAATGAGTGGACTATTGTAGCAAGCGTTACTACCCCCATTGCCCCGTAGCCGTCGCAGATTCGTTGGCCGACACACGTGTGACGTCAACACGCATCTAGGTACCTAATTATTCTGCTTGTTCTTCAAGATTCCATGAAACCCAGTTTGAATATAAACTATTATAAGTATTTTTATAGTTAAGGATTCAAATGCGCGAAAAAAATAATAAGAAAAAAACAAGCGCTGGGTATGTTTTGCCCTTTGCGATACTTTTGATGATGTGTATGTGTGTGTGCAGGTACATTGCGCCCGCGCCGGGCCAGCGGGAGCTGCTGTAACCAGACGCAGGAAATGTTGCAACGACTGTAAATATAGATTTATTTGGGTAGTCACTTTGTAAACGATTTTCATGTTTTCTGATTCCTGACTGAACTTATTTTATTAAATAAAATATAATGTTTTCGATGTTTTTGTTTCATTTCCTAATGACAGGAAATATTAAAATATCATACAAACGTAATAAAAGTATGAACTTTTATTAAGTACCTATGTATGATTGTTTAATCACTACATAGTATAAAACAAAGTCGCTTTCTCTCTCCCTATGTCCCTTTGTATGCTTAAATCTTCAAAACTACTCAACGGATTTTGATGCGGTTTTTTTTAATAGATCTAAGAGTGATTCAAGAGGAAGGTTTTAATATATAATTTATTAGGTTTTAGATAAAGCGGGCGAAGCCGCGGGCGGAAAGCTAGTATACATATAAAATATACATTTTATGGCTAAGAAATGACCTCACTACTGGTGAATTTTCAAAATCATTGAAGTAGTTTATGAGATTTTTCATTACCTTCATTAAAAATATACAATAATGTATTATTTATTTCATAAGTAATTGTTTATCCGACTTTCTAATGTGTCTGTTTGTAACTTTGTAATAGGTCAATCACGCAAAAACCACAAGGCCAATCTTGACTGAATTCTGTATATTGTATGGATATAGACCAATATTAGGTAAAATATATAGGCTACGTTTTGGAACGAAGTTACTTATCGCGCGTTTTGAAACTAGGGGGCTAGACGGAAAAAATTCTTACGAAAAGTTGTCACGACACTTTTTCTAACATTTACGGCCCTTTTTAAACCTTCGTAATTTTTATATTAATAAAGTTGTCGTGATGAAAATTCTTGACAAGAAAGTTCAATAGTAACACAATACGTGTACCGTTTTAGAAACATGATTCCATGATATTTTCTCGATAGAAAAAAATACAAAGTTTTCATTGTTATTTTTTTTTAATCTCTGGCATCTTCAAAATAACAAACGTAAAGTTACGACTTTTCGAATATTAACTATAAAATATACAACCTATACGTGTACCGAGTTAGAATTTTGAAATATGCGATGGTTTTGAAATAAACAAGAAATACTTGAAATTAGCGCACGACCAGCCAATCTAGCGTGAGACGCCCTGTACGTTCCTACCCCGATCGCTGCACGAGCCAGTCCCGCTTCAATATAATATACTAGCTTTCCACCCGCAGCTTCGCCCACGCAGTCAAAGAAAAACCCGCATAGTTCCCGTTCCCGTGGGATTTCCGGGATAAAACCTATCCTATTTCCCGGGATAAAAAGTAGCCTATGTCCTTTCTCGGGTATCAAAATATATCTATACCAAATTTCATGCAAATTGGTTCAGTAGTTAAGGCGTGATTGAGTAACAGACAGACAGACAGAGTTACTTTCGCATTTATAATATTAGTATGGATTATGTATACATATTATGTACGTATATATAAAAAAATATTATTATAACTTAAAAAATTCGGAAAATCCAAAAGTGCACGCCTCATAATTTTTTTTTAATAATTATTTATTAATTATTATTTTTGTTTATTTAAGGTTGATGTTCCGACCGTCCCTCCATACATTTTTGATTACCTCTAAACACTTAACACAGACACTATTTCTTTAAAACTAATCATTTTATCACTTCTCTATAATGAAATGTGTGCGCGTTCGACCTTTTTAATCAATAATTTACAATATTTACTTAGAAAAACAACAGTAAAATACCGGAAAAATTTGACACTTCTACAGTAGTGTGCGTGACTTTTGCCAAGCGAAACACGACATAAAGCACGACATCTAGCGCATAGACTATATACTTATTACAGATCTAGCGCGTCAATGTCTAAACGAAAGGCGATGTTTAGACATTGACGCGCTAGATGTCGTGCATTCGCGTTCGTTATCTTATGCATAATGAGCATAATTCTAATAAATCAAAGTTCTGTGTAAAAATTGAGTAATTTCATTTCCAATCGTTCAAAGAAAATAACAATAAAATAAAATAAAACTAATGACCTTAGAAACTATGTTTTTTTTTATTTATTACTCATTATTGTTCGTCCGTCGTAGGTCTGTAAACTGTATTGTACACTGAAGGTAAATGGTACTGTAGGTACTTTAGTTCGGCGTCGTCGCTCGTCGGCTTGATATAAAATTACATTCTTGATTTCATTGACACGCGCTATGATTTGCGCGCGGAATTTCTTGTGTTGTGAATTTATTTTTGTATGCTATGCATTTTAATTGATTCAAATTGCAATGTTTCTCTAGTATGCATTTGAGACTATATTGTAAATTGTAATAATTGATCGTGGGTATAGTAATTAATTATTCTAATAACGCAATTAGTAATATATGTATTTTCGGTGGGATTCAAAACAAAAAATTGGCCCGTGATTTTTATGAAATTTCACCACATTGCAAATCACATCAATCATAGTTCATACACATGTATGACGAAAGTGATTAGTATTGTGGCTAACATTGACTCATCAGTTCATCACTGAAACCAGTGATAAATCAGTACCTATATCATATTGTGTTTGAATATTTTTAAACAATGATATAAGTATACAATTATTATAAATCGGTAAACTATCAAAGTAATCACAAACTTGCAAACATTGGTAAAATGTCCAGTAGTTTATGAGCCTATTCATTACAATCAAACAAACAAACAAAGTTTTCCTCTTTATAATATTAGTGTAGACAAACACTATGAATACGATCACGAATGCAAATTCGGGGATTTTCTAATTATTGCTAAATAATAATTGAATTCGTTTTGAAATACTCTATAATTTTTAGTGTATAAATAGACATTTATAATGTGGTGCTCATTTTTTTTGTACTGCTAACGCTATTGTAGGTACCTATTTTCGTTGTTTTATTTCAAGTGAACACGGCCATACAATTTTGTCACGAGCCGCCTATGATTGTAGGTACTTTTGTTAGGCTCCTTCGTCGTCCGCGTCGGCTCGAAAGTTCTTGATTTCATTGTCACGCGCTATGATTTGCGCGCGGATTTTCTTGTGTTGTGAATTTATTTTTGTATTATTATTATTTTTTATTTTTTTTTTTATTTTATTGATTCAAATAAAATATTTCACTAGTATGCATTTGAGACTATATTGTATTATGTATAATTTATCGTAGGTATAGTTATTCTTATAACGCAGTTATATTTTCGGTGGGACAATTTGACCCGTGATTTTTCTGAAATATCACCACGTTGCAAATCACATCAATCATACACACGTATGACGAAAGTATAGTGGCTATAATTGACTCATCAGTTCATCACTGAAACCAGTGATAAATCAGTATATCATATTTTATTGTGTTTGAATATTTTTTAAACAACGATATATACAATATTATTATAAATCGGTAAACTACCAAAGTACTTCCGAATTTTCAGACAGACAAACAAGTAGTTTGAACACGCAGTTTTCTTATACTAGTAGCAAAAATCAAAACCATAATATTATGTTTACCTACTATATTTTACTAAAAGTCGAGTGCGTCGAAATCGTAAATAATAATATGTTTTTCACCTTCCTGGTTATTTTCCCATAGTAAATAGTGTTTTAGGTTTGTTGTTGTAGGTAGGAATAATAATAATTATTCTTACATGTTGGTTATGAAATGTATATTGAAATAATTTACTTTTACAAATCATTAGTGATATTAGTTTTGAGTGAAAATGCTTGGATCAGCATAATATTATATGGTACTTCAAATACATGTTTTGATAAAAAAACAATAGTGTAATAAAATAAAACTGCGTTTTATTGTAATCAATGTTGACAATTTTAAATTCCAAAATTATTGATCAATAAAATAGTTTACACCAACAAATATAACTTTTATTTTTATAACAATCGTTCATAATATAAACCGTAGCAGGTGGCGTTTTGAAGTTCTGTCTACTCATACAGAAAAATGGAAAACTTGTTTTTTTTGTAAACAATTTATTACTCATGTTGTTTGGCAACTCGAAGCGTGGTCGTCCGTCGTAGGTACTTTTGTTCGGCGTCGCGTCGTCGTCCGCGTCGGCTTGATATAAAACATTCTTGATTTCATTGACACGCGCTATGATTTGCGCGCGGAATTTCTTGTGTTGTGAATTTATTTTTGTATGCTATGCATTTTAATTGAATCAAATTGCAATATTTCTCTAGTATGCATTTGAGACTATATTGTAATAATTGATCGTGGGTAGGTATAGTAATTAATTATTCTAATAACGCAATTATATTTTCGGTGGGATTCAAAACAAAAAATTGGCCCGTGATTTTTATGAAATTTCACCACATTGCAAATTATATATTATACAATTACAATTACAATTATTATAAATCGGTAAACTATCAAAGTAATTACAAACTTGCAAAATATGCTTTTCCGAATTTTCAGACAGACACACAATTTTATTAGTTTGTTTTAGCAAAGTAGGTACCTATACCTATACGCTTACGTCGCGCGTCGCGTCGTCGAAAACGGTGCGCCCAGAAACAAACATACCTAATTCAGTTACAATCCTTTTTTTGTTCCGTAATTTATTGTATTTATTCTAATACGATTTTTTTTATTCGTCGGCCAGTTCTACTAGGTATAAAAAGATAAAATTGAAATATAATTATTGTAGCGACAGCCATATTATGTTACTATGTTTTCGTAAATATGTTTTTCACCTTCCTGGTTATTTTCACATAATCTTATCTTATATATAAAAATGAATCGCAAAATGTGTTGGTAAGCGCATAACTCGAGAACGGCTGAACCGATTTCGATCATTCTTTTTTTATTATATTCCTTGAAGTACGAGGATGGTTTTTATGTAGAGAAAACGTAAATATTATGTACCACGGGCGAAGCCGGGGCGGACCGCTAGTATATATATATAAATGAATCGCAAAATGTGTTGGTAAGCGCATAACTCGAGAGCGGCTGAACCGATTTCGATAATTCTTTTTTTATTATATTCCTTGAAGTACGAGGATGGTTCTTATGTAGAGAAAACGTAAACATGTACCACGGGCGAAGCCGGGGCGGACCGCTAGTCTAATATAAAAATGAATCGCAAAATGTGTTGGTAAGCGCATAACTCGAGAACGGCTGAACTGATTTCGATAATTATTTTTTTATTATATCCCTTGAAGTACGAGGATGGTTCTTATAGCTAGAGAGCTAGTTAGTTTAGTTTTAGTGCAGTGGCAGTGTAAATGTTGTTGTTGAGGTTATGTAAATTTAACACTTTAGTTAACTACCAAGATATAAAGAAATGAGGATAGGACACAATAACTATTGGTTGAGGTATTTATAAACTCATAATATACTTTTAAAAAAATCACGTTTTAATAAATTTCTAGAATTAAATTAGAACAGCTGATTCAAAATAGCCTAAAAAATCTTAATAATAATAATTACGCTTCACAGCAAGAAGAAATGTACCATATGTACCCGCACAAAGTCGATATTGTGTTGCCTACCGTTCGACTCAATGGCTAGGGTTGTAACTACCTTTAATAATTATTACCAAACTAATAAACCGAGTGATGCGAAATAACCATAATTCTTTTAGAGTTTGATAAAATGATCAGGCAGGTATTTTCTTTAATCCTCTGAATTCTCGGTTACTAAATTGTATCGTTGAAATTATTCTTAATCGCGTAAATTTAATAAATAATCATATGGAAAACACTTTTCATTTGTTTTTTTACTTTCACGCCCAACTACTATACAATAATTACGTTGTTTCGGTATTTTGACGAGAAAACGCAGGAAACATCCGTTGTATCATTTTAGATAGATTGTATATTTTGTATCTGTAGAATTGAAATCAAAGCTATGTATATGTTGTCTCCATTCTTTTCTTATCGGATTGTTGATCCCAATGCGAATGCGTCACTTAAATTTTATAAAAGACAATTAAGAACATCAAAAATAAAGTGATACGTAAATATTTCACAGTGCAATATATTATGTAATTAATAATAATTATATATTTATGAAAAAATAATTACATCAGATTTAATAATAGCAATTGTTTTGAATGTACATAATATGAATAAATGATTACATCATAATAGTAATAATCACAATTGTTTTATTTCCCATTTGTTGCAACCCTAGCATATTTTCATGTAGCAGCAGAAGTACCTACACTGGCGGCGCGGCGGCATCGTGCGACATCAAAGGCATTGCCTTACTAGGTAAGTTTATAATGACTCATTTCTTTTATTATATAATTTACGTTTTACTTTTACAGAATCCGATTCAATGGATTATGAAGACGAGTCACACAACGCCATACGATAGTGATGATGAATGAACATTTCAATAAATGCATGCGTGTTTTTTTATGTTGTTTTGTAATTGTTAATTGTTTCTTAAATAAAGAAATAAACTAAATATTTAAATGATGATTTGTTATTTGCAACACAACTTTATATTTGAGATTCTTTACAAATGTATATTTAGTTTTGTATCATCAAATTTATAAATTTTATTCCATAGTTTTCAAAATTAAATGTAAATGACCATAAAAACATTAATAAAGTAAATCATTGATGTAAGGTCAGGGAACGTAATACATATATACATCTGACCATGTAGAAGCTAAGTCTTGTTGACTGCTGAAGTCTGTAAAGTTTTGTTGTCTGCTGAAGTCTGTACGCAATGAAAATGTCTGCCGTTTCGAAAATAAGTTTTTAAGACCCTAATAAATAAAATATATGAATGGCAGATCTGGTCAAATACTTTCAAAATTGTATTTTTTTCAGCACTTTCATAAGTGTCTGCCAGAATGTTATCCGCGTGATAATGGTCTGCCATTGTTATTTTCCGATAGTAATAATAATCTATTTTCAAATATCAAAATGGCAGACGTGGTCAAATGGTTTCAAAGTTCGCCAAAAATTTCCACCTGTCTTACCTAAGCGCGCGCCCCGTCCACCACTCTGGGCTTAGTGACTCCTCATCTCATGTATAGTAGGTATAGGGGAATCAACACACAAAAATCCAGGTCTGGTCAAATACATACAGGTAGCTTTGCGCTAGCTCTCTAGCTATTACTTCTTATGGAGAGAAAACGTAAACATGTACCACGGGCGAAGCCGGGGCGGACCGCTAGTAAATAATAAAATAATAAATAGTGTATTAGATTTGTTATTGTATCTTGTATACCTACGAATAATTATTCTTACGTCTTGTTGGGAAATGTTCAAATACCTACCTATTGAAATAATTTACTGTTACAAATCATTAGTGTTATTAGTTTTGAGTGAATAGGCATGGATCAGAAATTCAGAATATAATATGCTACTAACTACTCAAATACATACATGTTTACACAACAAACACCACTGACCTCTATAACTATAAGTTATAGAGGTCAGTGACCGTCAGTGACAAACACTATGGATACCTACGCTCGCGAATGCAAATTCGGTGATTTACTAATTATTGATACCTAGTCATTGAATTCGTTTTGAAATAGCCTGTACTTTGTAATTTTTAGTGTTATAGACATTTATAAAATGTGGTGCTCATTTTTTTTTGTAATAAATTATCCTGCTACGCTATTGTATTTTCGTTGTTTTATTTCAAGTGAACACCCATACAATTTTGTCACGAGCCGCCTCTGGCCTCTGGGTGAAATCAACCAGTCAAATGATTTTTGTTCTAATTGTATTTTGGTAGTAGTTTGTTTAGAATTTACATTACCATTGTTTAATTTTTATTTTGTATTTGCAGTAAAATAAAAAGATGAAAAACTTCATTAGGTATATTGTACGACACCTCACTCTGAATCGCGCTAGCGAAATTTTTTCGTTACAGAGCACATATACAACTTTCGGACAATCTTCATTGAGGCCGGCCGGCAAATCGAGTATGTCGAGAAACTTCACTTATTCGATGGAGGTATTCTACCTTCCTTCCTCCACAGTTGTGGGACCCCGACGTGCATTGAACACGCAGCTTTCTGATACTAGTAGCTAAAATCAAAACCACAGATATGTCTGTGATCAAAACCATAATAATATTTTTACCTATTATTTTACTAAAAGTCGAGTGCATCGAAATCGTAAATATGTTTTTCACCTTCCTGGTTTTTTTTCCATAGTAAATAGTGTTTTTGATTTGTTGTTGTATGAATAATTATTCTTACTTGTTGGTTATGAAATGTATATTGAAATAATTTACTTTTACAAATCATTAGTGATATTAGTTTTGAGTGAAAATGCTTGGATCAGCATAATATCATATTTGCTACTTCAAATACATGTTTTGATAAAAAAAAAAACAATAGTGTAATGTAGGTAATAAAATAAAACTGCGTTTTATTGTAGGTAATCAATTTTGACATTATTTATTTCCCAAAATTACAATAAAATAGTTTACGCCAACAAATATAACTTTTATTTTTATAACAATCCTACTTCCTACTAATGCGAAAGTTTGTGAGGATGTGTATGTGTGTGTTTCACGCAAATACTACTGAACCGATTACAATGAAATTTAGCACACATATAGAACGTAACTTGGACACATTGAATAGGTTTTATCCCGGAAACCCCACGGGAACGGGAACTATACGGGTTTTTTTTTGAAAATGCGGGCGGAAAGCTAATCGTTCATAATAATATAAACCGTAGCAGGTGGCGTTTTGAAGTTTTGTCTACCCATACAGAAAAATGAAAACCACAGGAGATTGCCCAAGTGACTATGGCACTTGGTATCGCAATCAAACTTATTGTGTCAAGATGAAATATAGCTCAATTTAAAGCTTGATGTTAGTACTTTTAGATATGATTAAAGTTTTTATGTAGGTAAATAAGCCGCAGTTCGCGACAATAAAAATAAAACAATAGTTTTATTCAACACTTCAAAAAACTACTTAATCGAGTTTAAACTAACGATGAACGTTAAGTTTTACATTTATTACATAGGTAATATTTTAATTTACAAGACAAATGTGAAAAGTAAATCGTAATTTAAACATTATTTCAAAATAACATCGAACAATGCGTCGAACACATTCATTTGACATTTCAAATAGAAACTATGACATATGACGTTTGCAAGAGAGATAGATATAGGTATGTGTCAAAACAAAACTTTTACTTTTATTTCTATTTATTCGGTATAATTACAACTTAATAGTGATAAATATGATCATTATAAATACAAATAGGAATTAACAATATCACGAACACGTGACACAACTAGTATTTTACCGATTCCATACGTAGTCATACATGTTTCAAAAGAAAAACTTTTACTTTTACTATTATTTCAATTTATCCGGTTTAATTAAGACTTAATATTGATACATATGATCATTATAAATACAAATAGGAATTAACAATATAACGAATACGTGGCACAACTAAAATTTTACCGATACCACCCGTGGTCATTCTCCTTTGTGGGTCATTTGTAACAGGATGGCGGTTCTACAGCGAAAAAAGAAAAATGATGGTCAGAACGCTGATACCGGATACCTTAAGATACTGTAATATAAAATATTACTAGATTAGATAAAATATTATAGGTAGTATCTTCACCGTGTGTGACGCGCTTTACATTCACGCCATCTAGAGTTAAATCTTTATCATTTTTGTATACGTCTGTGTGTGTAAACGACCCTGTATGCAATGACAGATGTTAAAACGCATAATTTTACCGAATTGGGTGGATTTTAAGGCAATGATATAACATATTTCAATAAAATATAATATTCAGTAACCGCCATGACTATTCCTAGGTTTGATGACTATTCCAATTACGCAAAAACTCAAATAAACTAGAAATGTAGAATTCAGCGCCATCTAGCGGGATATTGGCTGGGAACAGATCGTAGCAATCACCTTAACACGATAGCGACCGAAATACTTTACTAATCGAGTCTTTTTTTTTCTCTTACGCTTGAGTATGCTCAGGAATAGAACCCTTTCATTTTTCAGGGTCTGATTCGATGTGGTTTAATTGTTATTAAGGTGATTGCTACGATCTGTTCCCAGCCAATATCCCGCTAGATGGCGCTGAATTCTACATTTCTAGTTTATTTGAGTTTTTGCGTAATTGGAATAGTCATCAAACCTAGGAATAGTCATGGCGGTTACTGAATATTATATTTTATTGAAATATGTTATATCATTGCCTTAAAATCCACCCAATTCGGTAAAATTATGCGTTTTAACATCTGTCATTGCATACAGGGTCGTTTACACACACAGACGTATACAAAAATGATAAAGATTTAACTCTAGATGGCGTGAATGTAAAGCGCGTCACACACGGTGAAGATACTACCTATAATATTTTATCTAATCTAGTAATATTTTATATTACAGTATCTTAAGGTATCCGGTATCAGCGTTCTGACCATCATTTTTCTTTTTTCGCTGTAGAACCGCCATCCTGTTACAAATGACCCACAAAGGAGAATGACCACGGGTGGTATCGGTAAAATTTTAGTTGTGCCACGTATTCGTTATATTGTTAATTCCTATTTGTATTTATAATGATCATATGTATCAATATTAAGTCTTAATTAAACCGGATAAATTGAAATAATAGTAAAAGTAAAAGTTTTTCTTTTGAAACATGTATGACTACGTATGGAATCGGTAAAATACTAGTTGTGTCACGTGTTCGTGATATTGTTAATTCCTATTTGTATTTATAATGATCATATTTATCACTATTAAGTTGTAATTATACCGAATAAATAGAAATAAAAGTAAAAGTTTTGTTTTGACACATACCTATATCTATCTCTCTTGCAAACGTCATATGTCATAGTTTCTATTTGAAATGTCAAATGAATGTGTTCGACGCATTGTTCGATGTTATTTTGAAATAATGTTTAAATTACGATTTACTTTTCACATTTGTCTTGTAAATTAAAATATTACCTATGTAATAAATGTAAAACTTAACGTTCATCGTTAGTTTAAACTCGATTAAGTAGTTTTTTGAAGTGTTGAATAAAACTATTGTTTTATTTTTATTGTCGCGAACTGCGGCTTATTTACCTACATAAAAACTTTAATCATATCTAAAAGTACTAACATCAAGCTTTAAATTGAGCTATATTTCATCTTGACACAATAAGTTTGATTGCGATACCAAGTGCCATAGTCACTTGGGCAATCTCCTGTGGTTTTCATTTTTCTGTATGGGTAGACAAAACTTCAAAACGCCACCTGCTACGGTTTATATTATTATGAACGATTAGCTTTCCGCCCGCATTTTCAAAAAAAAACCCGTATAGTTCCCGTTCCCGTGGGGTTTCCGGGATAAAACCTATTCAATGTGTCCAAGTTACGTTCTATATGTGTGCTAAATTTCATTGTAATCGGTTCAGTAGTATTTGCGTGAAACACACACATACACATCCTCACAAACTTTCGCATTAGTAGGAAGTAGGATTGTTATAAAAATAAAAGTTATATTTGTTGGCGTAAACTATTTTATTGTAATTTTGGGAAATAAATAATGTCAAAATTGATTACCTACAATAAAACGCAGTTTTATTTTATTACCTACATTACACTATTGTTTTTTTTTTATCAAAACATGTATTTGAAGTAGCAAATATGATATTATGCTGATCCAAGCATTTTCACTCAAAACTAATATCACTAATGATTTGTAAAAGTAAATTATTTCAATATACATTTCATAACCAACAAGTAAGAATAATTATTCATACAACAACAAATCAAAAACACTATTTACTATGGAAAAAAAACCAGGAAGGTGAAAAACATATTTACGATTTCGATGCACTCGACTTTTAGTAAAATAATAGGTAAAAATATTATTATGGTTTTGATCACAGACATATCTGTGGTTTTGATTTTAGCTACTAGTATCAGAAAGCTGCGTGTTCAATGCACGTCGGGGTCCCACAACTGTGGAGGAAGGAAGGTAGAATACCTCCATCGAATAAGTGAAGTTTCTCGACATACTCGATTTGCCGGCCGGCCTCAATGAAGATTGTCCGAAAGTTGTATATGTGCTCTGTAACGAAAAAATTTCGCTAGCGCGATTCAGAGTGAGGTGTCGTACAATATACCTAATGAAGTTTTTCATCTTTTTATTTTACTGCAAATACAAAATAAAAATTAAACAATGGTAATGTAAATTCTAAACAAACTACTACCAAAATACAATTAGAACAAAAATCATTTGACTGGTTGATTTCACCCAGAGGCCAGAGGCGGCTCGTGACAAAATTGTATGGGTGTTCACTTGAAATAAAACAACGAAAATACAATAGCGTAGCAGGATAATTTATTACAAAAAAAAATGAGCACCACATTTTATAAATGTCTATAACACTAAAAATTACAAAGTACAGGCTATTTCAAAACGAATTCAATGACTAGGTATCAATAATTAGTAAATCACCGAATTTGCATTCGCGAGCGTAGGTATCCATAGTGTTTGTCACTGACGGTCACTGACCTCTCTAACTTATAGTTATAGAGGTCAGTGGTGTTTGTTGTGTAAACATGTATGTATTTGAGTAGTTAGTAGCATATTATATTCTGAATTTCTGATCCATGCCTATTCACTCAAAACTAATAACACTAATGATTTGTAACAGTAAATTATTTCAATAGGTAGGTATTTGAACATTTCCCAACAAGACGTAAGAATAATTATTCGTAGGTATACAAGATACAATAACAAATCTAATACACTATTTATTATTTTATTATTTACTAGCGGTCCGCCCCGGCTTCGCCCGTGGTACATGTTTACGTTTTCTCTCCATAAGAAGTAATAGCTAGAGAGCTAGCGCAAAGCTACCTGTATGTATTTGACCAGACCTGGATTTTTGTGTGTTGATTCCCCTATACCTACTATACATGAGATGAGGAGTCACTAAGCCCAGAGTGGTGGACGGGGCGCGCGCTTAGGTAAGACAGGTGGAAATTTTTGGCGAACTTTGAAACCATTTGACCACGTCTGCCATTTTGATATTTGAAAATAGATTATTATTACTATCGGAAAATAACAATGGCAGACCATTATCACGCGGATAACATTCTGGCAGACACTTATGAAAGTGCTGAAAAAAATACAATTTTGAAAGTATTTGACCAGATCTGCCATTCATATATTTTATTTATTAGGGTCTTAAAAACTTATTTTCGAAACGGCAGACATTTTCATTGCGTACAGACTTCAGCAGACAACAAAACTTTACAGACTTCAGCAGTCAACAAGACTTAGCTTCTACATGGTCAGATGTATATATGTATTACGTTCCCTGACCTTACATCAATGATTTACTTTATTAATGTTTTTATGGTCATTTACATTTAATTTTGAAAACTATGGAATAAAATTTATAAATTTGATGATACAAAACTAAATATACATTTGTAAAGAATCTCAAATATAAAGTTGTGTTGCAAATAACAAATCATCATTTAAATATTTAGTTTATTTCTTTATTTAAGAAACAATTAACAATTACAAAACAACATAAAAAAACACGCATGCATTTATTGAAATGTTCATTCATCATCACTATCGTATGGCGTTGTGTGACTCGTCTTCATAATCCATTGAATCGGATTCTGTAAAAGTAAAACGTAAATTATATAATAAAAGAAATGAGTCATTATAAACTTACCTAGTAAGGCAATGCCTTTGATGTCGCACGATGCCGCCGCGCCGCCAGTGTAGGTACTTCTGCTGCTACATGAAAATATGCTAGGGTTGCAACAAATGGGAAATAAAACAATTGTGATTATTACTATTATGATGTAATCATTTATTCATATTATGTACATTCAAAACAATTGCTATTATTAAATCTGATGTAATTATTTTTTCATAAATATATAATTATTATTAATTACATAATATATTGCACTGTGAAATATTTACGTATCACTTTATTTTTGATGTTCTTAATTGTCTTTTATAAAATTTAAGTGACGCATTCGCATTGGGATCAACAATCCGATAAGAAAAGAATGGAGACAACATATACATAGCTTTGATTTCAATTCTACAGATACAAAATATACAATCTATCTAAAATGATACAACGGATGTTTCCTGCGTTTTCTCGTCAAAATACCGAAACAACGTAATTATTGTATAGTAGTTGGGCGTGAAAGTAAAAAAACAAATGAAAAGTGTTTTCCATATGATTATTTATTAAATTTACGCGATTAAGAATAATTTCAACGATACAATTTAGTAACCGAGAATTCAGAGGATTAAAGAAAATACCTGCCTGATCATTTTATCAAACTCTAAAAGAATTATGGTTATTTCGCATCACTCGGTTTATTAGTTTGGTAATAATTATTAAAGGTAGTTACAACCCTAGCCATTGAGTCGAACGGTAGGCAACACAATATCGACTTTGTGCGGGTACATATGGTACATTTCTTCTTGCTGTGAAGCGTAATTATTATTATTAAGATTTTTTAGGCTATTTTGAATCAGCTGTTCTAATTTAATTCTAGAAATTTATTAAAACGTGATTTTTTTAAAAGTATATTATGAGTTTATAAATACCTCAACCAATAGTTATTGTGTCCTATCCTCATTTCTTTATATCTTGGTAGTTAACTAAAGTGTTAAATTTACATAACCTCAACAACAACATTTACACTGCCACTGCACTAAAACTAAACTAACTAGCTCTCTAGCTATAAGAACCATCCTCGTACTTCAAGGGATATAATAAAAAAATAATTATCGAAATCAGTTCAGCCGTTCTCGAGTTATGCGCTTACCAACACATTTTGCGATTCATTTTTATATTAGACTAGCGGTCCGCCCCGGCTTCGCCCGTGGTACATGTTTACGTTTTCTCTACATAAGAACCATCCTCGTACTTCAAGGAATATAATAAAAAAAGAATTATCGAAATCGGTTCAGCCGCTCTCGAGTTATGCGCTTACCAACACATTTTGCGATTCATTTATATATATATACTAGCGGTCCGCCCCGGCTTCGCCCGTGGTACATAATATTTACGTTTTCTCTACATAAAAACCATCCTCGTACTTCAAGGAATATAATAAAAAAAGAATGATCGAAATCGGTTCAGCCGTTCTCGAGTTATGCGCTTACCAACACATTTTGCGATTCATTTTTATATATAAGATAAGATTATGTGAAAATAACCAGGAAGGTGAAAAACATATTTACGAAAACATAGTAACATAATATGGCTGTCGCTACAATAATTATATTTCAATTTTATCTTTTTATACCTAGTAGAACTGGCCGACGAATAAAAAAAATCGTATTAGAATAAATACAATAAATTACGGAACAAAAAAAGGATTGTAACTGAATTAGGTATGTTTGTTTCTGGGCGCACCGTTTTCGACGACGCGACGCGCGACGTAAGCGTATAGGTATAGGTACCTACTTTGCTAAAACAAACTAATAAAATTGTGTGTCTGTCTGAAAATTCGGAAAAGCATATTTTGCAAGTTTGTAATTACTTTGATAGTTTACCGATTTATAATAATTGTAATTGTAATTGTATAATATATAACTAGCTGGTGCGTTGTGCGCGGGCTGCAAGCAGCCCGCGAGCCCCTTTTGCCCCTGGGTTGAAGCAATAGGGCAGTCATTTGAAAATGCATCAAAATCCCCCGTCAATTTGTTATTATTTGCCAACAGCGATTCCACAGTCAATCGGAAGTGCTTATAAATTCCCAATTCAAATATTTTCTATTCTGAAATGCTGTCGACCTTCGAGGGTGCGTGGTGCGCGGGCTGCAAGCAGCCCGCGAGCCTCTTTTGCCCCTGGGTTGAAGCAATAGGGCAGTCATTTGAAAATGCATTCGAATTTCCTGTCCATTTGTAATTTTCTGCTAACTGCGATTCCACAGTCAATCGGAAGTGCTTATAAATTCCCAATTCAAATATTTTCTATTTTCGAATGCTGTCGACCTTCGAGGGTGCGTGGTGCGCGGGCTGCAAGCAGCCCGTGAGCCCCTTTTGCCCCTGGGTTGAAGCAATAGGGCAGTCATTTGAAAATGCATTCGAATTTCCTGTCCATTTGTTACATCTGCTAACAGCGATTCTACAGTCAGTCGGTAATGCTTATAAATTCCCCTTCGCTGCAAGCAGCCCGCAAAGCATCCCAGGGCAGAAATCTTCAGTCATTTGAAAATGCATTAAAATTCCCCGTGAATTTGCTATTATCTGCTAACAGCGATTCCACAGTCAATCGGAAGTGCTTATAAATTTCCCCTTCAAATATTTTCTATTCCGGGGAGCTGTCCACCTTCGAGGGTGCGTGGTGCGCGAGCTGCAAGCAGCTCGCGGCTCATCCCAGACAGAATTTCCTGTCCATTTGTTACATCTGCTAACAGCGATTCTACAGTTAGTCGAAACTGCTTATAAATTACTTATTCAAATATTGGTCAAATTTTTGAAACGTGATCCCGAATTTCATTTATTTGAGGTGTCTAATCAATAGCGGTGACTTCACTACATAGTATAAAACAAAGTCGCTTTCTCTGTCCCTATGTCCCTATGTCCCTTTGTATGCTTAAATCTTTGAAACTACGCAACGGATTTTGATGCGGTTTTTTTTAATAGATAGAGTGATTCAAGAGGAAGGTTTATATGTATAATAACATCCAATAAATAGTGGAGAAGTACTGTTATTTTTGAGGTTTCTAATGTGATGTCGTAAATAATTCCATTTTTTCCGCTTACATTACAAACGCAGGCTGAACCCTACGAGTTTTATCAAAATAATGTACTAAGTATTATACACATTGAAAAGGTCTACAGAAAAGTCCGTGATGGTATATGTCTATCTCTTATGGATAACCCACAATAACTTTTTTTTTGTCATTTACTTTTTACGACAAATAATGGCTAATTTTCGAAGCGATTTTAACCAATACAGCATTAATCCTTAACCAATTAAATACCTTGAATACATTGTTCATTTAATATAGATCTATATGGCCCTTTACACCGTATGATTTAAGTGAATATTTTCGAAGATATTACAGATTTAAAAATTGCGGGACGTAGCGTTTGCGGCGGTACCGGCCGGTCGCCATTGCACCCGTGCGAAGCCGGGGCGGGTCGCTAGTTTCATAATAAACTGTTCAAGACAATAAATGTGTGAAGATGTATAAAACATATTGAAAACTTCAAGTCTTTTTAGTAGCGTCGTTTAAAATCCAATTCATTATGCTTTCGGCACTAAAAATATCTAAGTGAAAGCCATAGGACTACAGTCAAAGGGTGTATCGAATAAGATATCGTTACACTATAAAAATAACTACTTTAAAAAAACCGACTTCAAAAAAATAATTAATTACTACATATTATTTAGTTGTGTTATTCACTATATAGGTTTGAAGTCGGTGCCAAGCACTAAGCACTTACTACGCTATTTTTTGATATAAGAACTACCTACGTGCAATTCAATTACATTATTCGCAATACAAAAAATTGGCTATTTTCGATACAAAAACTACACTACTCTTGGTGTAAGTCCTACGCTTATAAAGCGTGAACGATTGGCTCATTCACTCAATAAATGTGTGAAGATGTGTATATTATTACGTATTGAAAACTTCAGTCTTTTTAGTAGCTTCGTTTAAAATCAAATTCATTATGCTTTCGGCACTAAAAATAAGAACGTTTTTGAAGTCGGTTTTTTAACGTAGTTTTAATAGTTTTTAACCTACGTAGTTTTTTTGTTTGAGTGGGAATCGCCCTAAAGTCGCTTCTGTTCAAGAGTTTACTTAACAGTCTTAACACGCTCGTCGCTTCGCTCCTCGCTACCTATTTGAATATTTACGCCGGCCGCTGACGTGATTTGCTCGCTTCGCTCGCTTGGCTAGTGCGGTAGTTCAAAAGTTAACCTAACTCGCTCGTCGCTTCGCTCCTCGCTACTTCTTTGAATATTTACGCCGGCCGCTGACGTGACTTGCTCGCTTCGCTCGCTTGGCTAGTGCGGTAGTTCAAAAGTTAACCTAACTCGCTCGTCGCTTCGCTCCTCGCTACTTCTTTCAATATTTACGCCGGCCGCTGACGTGACTTACTCGCTTCGCTCGCTTGGCTAGTGCGGTAGTTCAAAAGTTAACCTAACTCGCTCGTCGCTTCGCTCCTCGCTACTTCTTTCAATATTTACGCCGGCCCCTGCAACGACTCGCTCGCTTCGCTCGCTTGACTCGTGCGGTAGTTCAAAAGTTAACCTAACACGCTCGTCGCTTCGCTCCTCGCTACCTATTTGAATATTTACGCTAGCCGCTGCCGTGATTCGCTCGCTTCGCTCGCTTGGCTCGTGTGGTAGTTCAAAAGTTAATAAATATTTTCTACTCCGGGAGGCTGTCGACCTTCGAGGTTGCGCGGTGCGCGGGCAGCAAGCAGCCCGCGGCGCCGTTTTTTGCCGTTGCTATTCAATTTCCCTTCCTACTATGGAAATTTCCATACAAAATTTTCGAAAAAAAAAAATTTCGCTTTTTACCAAAAATTTGTATGTGCCTGGAAGCGGACCAGGTTTTGAAGCATTTTTTACTTCGGCGACCCCGACCTAAGTGCCACCGGTTCAGAGAGCCGTTGAATTTCGTGATGTATGGAAAATGGAAACCGGGGGTCGGAGAGAAATTCTGAGTATGCAGTTTTGTAAATATGGCCGATTAGAGCACAGAAGTCAATTTTCAGACCGATCGTAAAGTAACCGGCGCCACCATCTTGCTTTGAAAAATTGGCCATTTTTGAAAAAAAAATGGCGTCCAATTTGAAATTTCTCGATTGCCCTGGTAGCGCCCCATCTTCCTGATCATTTTTTAGTTCTACACACCCCACCTATCTTGCGCCGTTTCGGAGAGCCGTCGAATTTCACGTTGTATGAAACTCGGAAACCAGCGATGGAAACTCGATTATGAGTATGCCACCTCAATGTGCGGCTCGATTAAAGCTCCTGTGCCAAGTTTCAGCGCGATCGGACCAGCGATGGCCATTTTAGAATTTGTATGGCGGCGGCCATTTTTTCCGCCATTTTGAATTTTTTTTGCACTCTGTGGTAATTGCTCGAGGTCTACTCCAACTTTAGTTCGAGCACCCCAGATGTAGCTGCTACCGTTTGCGCGGGCCGTTGACCGTCTCCGCGGGCTTTGAGAAAGTTCAAGATTTCGGATTTTTCTGGATATCCTGGGAGCTGGGTGAGTATGAATGCGTCATTGGTGTGTTTCTCCGTCGTGCCACCTTGGCTAAATTTACGTTTTTATGTTTGCGCCAAAAATGGAAAAATTCCAAAATCGAGCGTCCCACTGTGGCTCCCTGGTAGCGTCCCAGGGTGGTGATCATTTTTAGTTCCGACACCCCCCACCCAACTCGCACCGTTTCCGCGGGCCGTTGGAGTTTACGTTGTATGGAAGTTGGAAACGGGGGCCCGGAGCCACTCGAACGGGGCACCGATCGATTCGCCGGCTCGAACAGAGCACGTGTGCCAAATTTGAGACGTAAGGATTCATAAACGGCGATTTTAGCAAAGTACGGCGGCCATCTTGTTTTCGCGAAAATCCCCATTTTTCCACCTCCCCTGGTAATCGCCACCAGTTCTGAGCATTTTTTGTTCAGACACCCCCCCTCCAGGTATCACCGTTTTTGCGCACCTCCAGGGGTCCACTTGGTTTTCGAAGGTGATCGAGATCGCTATATTTTTCCTCTGGTCACTCGGCGCACCTCTACACGATCACGTCGAAATCCCCCCCACTTTCCACGTAGTTTCCGAGAAAACCGATGTCAGTCAGTGAGTGAGTCAGTGGTAGTGTAGCTTTATATATTATAATTTGCAATGTGGTGAAATTTCATAAAAATCACGGGCCAATTTTTTGTTTTGAATCCCACCGAAAATATAATTGCGTTATTAGAATAATTAATTACTATACCTACCCACGATCAATTATTACAATATAGTCTCAAATGCATACTAGAGAAATATTGCAATTTGATTCAATTAAAATGCATAGCATACAAAAATAAATTCACAACACAAGAAATTCCGCGCGCAAATCATAGCGCGTGTCAATGAAATCAAGAATGTTTTATATCAAGCCGACGCGGACGACGACGCGACGCCGAACAAAAGTACCTACGACGGACGACCACGCTTCGAGTTGCCAAACAACATGAGTAATAAATTGTTTACAAAAAAAACAAGTTTTCCATTTTTCTGTATGAGTAGACAGAACTTCAAAACGCCACCTGCTACGGTTTATATTATGAACGATTGTTATAAAAATAAAAGTTATATTTGTTGGTGTAAACTATTTTATTGATCAATAATTTTGGAATTTAAAATTGTCAACATTGATTACAATAAAACGCAGTTTTATTTTATTACACTATTGTTTTTTTTATCAAAACATGTATTTGAAGTACCATATAATATTATGCTGATCCAAGCATTTTCACTCAAAACTAATATCACTAATGATTTGTAAAAGTAAATTATTTCAATATACATTTCATAACCAACATGTAAGAATAATTATTATTATTCCTACCTACAACAACAAACCTAAAACACTATTTACTATGGGAAAATAACCAGGAAGGTGAAAAACATATTATTATTTACGATTTCGACGCACTCGACTTTTAGTAAAATATAGTAGGTAAACATAATATTATGGTTTTGATTTTTGCTACTAGTATAAGAAAACTGCGTGTTCAAACTACTTGTTTGTCTGTCTGAAAATTCGGAAGTACTTTGGTAGTTTACCGATTTATAATAATATTGTATATATCGTTGTTTAAAAAATATTCAAACACAATAAAATATGATATACTGATTTATCACTGGTTTCAGTGATGAACTGATGAGTCAATTATAGCCACTATACTTTCGTCATACGTGTGTATGATTGATGTGATTTGCAACGTGGTGATATTTCAGAAAAATCACGGGTCAAATTGTCCCACCGAAAATATAACTGCGTTATAAGAATAACTATACCTACGATAAATTATACATAATAAAATATAGTCTCAAATGCATACTAGTGAAATATTTTATTTGAATCAATAAAATAAAAAAAAAAATAAAAAATAATAATAATACAAAAATAAATTCACAACACAAGAAAATCCGCGCGCAAATCATAGCGCGTGACAATGAAATCAAGAACTTTCGAGCCGACGCGGACGACGAAGGAGCCTAACAAAAGTACCTACAATCATAGGCGGCTCGTGACAAAATTGTATGGCCGTGTTCACTTGAAATAAAACAACGAAAATAGGTACCTACAATAGCGTTAGCAGTACAAAAAAAATGAGCACCACATTATAAATGTCTATTTATACACTAAAAATTATAGAGTATTTCAAAACGAATTCAATTATTATTTAGCAATAATTAGAAAATCCCCGAATTTGCATTCGTGATCGTATTCATAGTGTTTGTCTACACTAATATTATAAAGAGGAAAACTTTGTTTGTTTGTTTGATTGTAATGAATAGGCTCATAAACTACTGGACATTTTACCAATGTTTGCAAGTTTGTGATTACTTTGATAGTTTACCGATTTATAATAATTGTATACTTATATCATTGTTTAAAAATATTCAAACACAATATGATATAGGTACTGATTTATCACTGGTTTCAGTGATGAACTGATGAGTCAATGTTAGCCACAATACTAATCACTTTCGTCATACATGTGTATGAACTATGATTGATGTGATTTGCAATGTGGTGAAATTTCATAAAAATCACGGGCCAATTTTTTGTTTTGAATCCCACCGAAAATACATATATTACTAATTGCGTTATTAGAATAATTAATTACTATACCCACGATCAATTATTACAATTTACAATATAGTCTCAAATGCATACTAGAGAAACATTGCAATTTGAATCAATTAAAATGCATAGCATACAAAAATAAATTCACAACACAAGAAATTCCGCGCGCAAATCATAGCGCGTGTCAATGAAATCAAGAATGTAATTTTATATCAAGCCGACGAGCGACGACGCCGAACTAAAGTACCTACAGTACCATTTACCTTCAGTGTACAATACAGTTTACAGACCTACGACGGACGAACAATAATGAGTAATAAATAAAAAAAAACATAGTTTCTAAGGTCATTAGTTTTATTTTATTTTATTGTTATTTTCTTTGAACGATTGGAAATGAAATTACTCAATTTTTACACAGAACTTTGATTTATTAGAATTATGCTCATTATGCATAAGATAACGAACGCGAATGCACGACATCTAGCGCGTCAATGTCTAAACATCGCCTTTCGTTTAGACATTGACGCGCTAGATCTGTAATAAGTATATAGTCTATGCGCTAGATGTCGTGCTTTATGTCGTGTTTCGCTTGGCAAAAGTCACGCACACTACTGTAGAAGTGTCAAATTTTTCCGGTATTTTACTGTTGTTTTTCTAAGTAAATATTGTAAATTATTGATTAAAAAGGTCGAACGCGCACACATTTCATTATAGAGAAGTGATAAAATGATTAGTTTTAAAGAAATAGTGTCTGTGTTAAGTGTTTAGAGGTAATCAAAAATGTATGGAGGGACGGTCGGAACATCAACCTTAACAAGAAAAAGGATCCGCACATACAGACACACGGACGTCCAAGACAGAACTTTTTTAAACTGTTTTTTAACTAGTTTAAATAACAAAAATGACATCAAAAATATCATGAACGTTAAAAATAGTGTTTTTTCTTAATATGTGTGTGTATGTATTATCTTACAAGTGCAATGTATGATACATAAAGACATTTTAAGTTTGAAAAATCAGATGTTTTGCGCGAAGTGACAGTAGTACCCACCTCAACGCTTAGCTTATGAGGCGTGCAAAAAAATAAAAAAATTGGTTGTTTGTAAAGTAGGTTTACGATCGAGATGTTTACGTGATAACATAATGCAGTGGCAGCGCTCGAGATGAGACGGGAGATCGGTCCGTCTCTCTCTCGTTATACCTGCGATCGCGCTCGTGAGGTTTTGGTGTGACACAAGTTTCTGAACATGTCACCCGACTAAAACGATTTTAAAGACGTTATCACGTCAAAATTTTATTACAATTATATAAAAATACTAAACAAAAATTAATAAGTATTAAGACGATACACAAAAAAAAATCCACTGCTTGGTGGGCGGAGTCTAATAGCTCGCTATCGCGAACGCGGGTGTGCGCGAAGTCATTCTTGCAAACTCGCCGCGCTGCCGCTGGTCGACTCGGGACAAACATGTATGGAGTCGTCATACAGTTATAATATTGTTATACATATATTTAATTGTTGATTTATTGGTTTTATTTTCTTGCTTATAAACAAATAATCTTCTTTTTAACAACTACTTAGACATTATTAATAATTATTAAAGTGAAACTTTTATTACATCGTCTCAAACTTTTTGGTCTGTGTAGCGCATGTCGCGTGTATCGCGGCTGCCGAGTAGGTATACCTACTCGGCAGCCGACCGTCACGCGACATGCGCTACACAAAGCAGTGTTCGGAACCGTTCGAACAGTTTCACTTTTACCGTGGTTTCATAAAACCACACAACATTTTTATTATTTCGTAATGTTTACTTTATTACAAAATAATACAGGTTATAAATAATCTTTAAAATAACAAAAAATATTTTTACTCTGAAAAAATGAAATGGTACTCAATAACGCGGACTACTGAATTGATTTAGATAGAATTTGATGCTGACGTAGATATATTACATCATGCCCAGAAATGAAAGGTACTATTTCTGAAAGAAGTTATAAACCCTAATTCTTCTCAGTCAAAGTCAAGAGTGGAAGATATCACTAATACAGTAAAACTGATGCGAAACTTTGGATGTTAATTTGTATATTTTTTTGTTAGTTGTTACTTAATCACGTCAAGACTACATTACCAATTTTGATAAAATATAGCTAATTGCCTGGATTTAAACATAGGATACTTTTTATCCGAACTGAACACTTCTGTGGGATAAAACAGGATTCACGATATAACCTAATTCCACGCGGGCAAAGCCGCGGTCGGAATGATATTTTTTTAAATAAAAAAATTGTTTTAAAAAAAACACAAAATATATTGACGCATGTATTTATTTTTTGCACTCTATTATAATTGTAATTATTCATTACAAATAATCAAAATAAAATAGCCAGAACAAAGTTAGGCCCTGGTAGGGTAGGTAGGCAGGTACAGCAATGTGAGACGAACACTGGCTTATTTATACCAATAATAATGTATTACAGGTAAATTAGCTTGGAGAAATTTTTGCATATGTAGTGGTGTGTATATTACTCAGATCTTAGAGCGCGTTTCCACTATATCGTTCTGGCCTATACAAAAATGTTCCGATATCCTAACATTACTATTTAATTTTATACTTATTCCTAGCAACACTTTTGTTTTCAATAAAAACAAGTTTTTATTTGAAAGAATATGGTTTTGACTTTATAAAAAAAAATATATCATTCAATTTCACGTCCTAGAGCAAACGACAAGACGACTACCGTGAAACAATAAAATATCGTGTCCATAATAATTTGTTTCATAATTAATATTTGACCATAATAATTACGAAACAAAACAAATAAATAAATCGTCACTTGATAGTGGAAAGTGGAAACACGCACAAAAACAGAATAAACCAGTTTACGCTGTCCGCAGGTGCCACGTGCAGTCGTTTGGTACCGTTAGAACATAAAGCACACATTTCATTCAAAAATTATAATTATTACGTATAGACCGGGAGATATTGACACAAAATTTCGAGTCATTTGTAACAGGATGGCGGTTCTACAGGGGTCTTAGTACGCAATGACAAAAAGAAAAACGATGGTGTGAACACTGGTACCGGCGGCTTAGTCGCGTGGGCGTTAGTCGAACTCGTCGGAAAAATAGCGAAGTCAAACAATTTGTAACACAAAAATTTTAGAATTTACCGATAGCCCATAAAAAAGAAGTAGGCGGTAGTGTCATGCCATACTTTTCCGGTGTGACTTACAGCCCGCCATACCGACGCGAATGTGTTGATTTAAAAAAAACAATTCAACCATTTGTACCAGGCTAACTTTTGCACAGGTAACCATCGTCGTGCAGCCATTTACGAAAATCGCCATGCCATACTTTTCGGACGATTCCAAATGGTCGCCATACCGCCGAAAAACTGCAAAATTTTTTTTTTCGCCAAACTTTTTGTACCAGTATTGCATTTGGATTTTTGGAGAGTATTTGATAAAATGTGACCATTATTATATTTACCATACTTCTAGTAGGGGGAAAAAGTGCTGCCATACTTGAAAAATTAATTTAGTATTAATTTATATAAGTGAAGATTTCCACCACCTAGATCTTTGAAATTTTGTATTTATATTCGTTGAACCTCAAACTTACAGGAAAAATTAGTGCCATACTGTTACTAATCGTTCAAAATACGAATAAAATCTTACAATAAAAAAAAATCTTATACACATTCGCCACCTCCCACAGGTATGACATTATCACACTTCTATTAATTATAATCATTCAGGAGTTGTTGAAAAAAAAATTTAGGGTAGTAAATGGTTCGGCGAAAAAAAAAAATTTGCAGATTTTCGGCGGTATGGCGACCATTTGGAATCGTCCGAAAAGTATGGCATGGCGATTTTCGTAAATGGCTGCACGACGATGGTTACCTGTGCAAAAGTTAGCCTGGTACAAATGGTTGAATTGTTTTTTTTTTAAATCAACACATTCGCGTCGGTATGGCGGGCTGTAAGTCACACCGGAAAAGTATGGCATGACACTACCGCCTACTTCTTTTTTATGGGCTATCGGTAAATTCTAAAATTTTTGTGTTACAAATTGTTTGACTTCGCTATTTTTCCGACGAGTTCGACTAACGCCCACGCGACTAAGCCGCCGGTACCAGCGTTCACACCATCGTTTTTCTTTTTGTCATTGCGTACTAAGACCCCTGTAGAACCGCCATCCTGTTACAAATGACTCGAAATTTTGTGTCAATATCTCCCGGTCTAGTAGTTTAATTGTTAAATTTTGTATTTGTTGATTGTTGTTATTATTTGTATTGTTATAATATTTGTTGAAGTGTTTAATTTGTGTGTAAGTGTTGTAACTTTATATTGTTAATTCAAAATGGCTCCAGTGTTAAAACATGGTCGAGGCAAGCCTTTGACTTCTCAAACTAAAGAATTAAACTTTAAATGTCGTTTCTTTTTCAGGTTAGTAAATTTTTCATTTTAGTAACATTGTTAATGTAAAAGTTATACGTATGTTAAATGTGCAAATATTAAAATAAAGTCTCATCTTTTTCAGAGGAGAAACACATATAGTTTAATTTAAAATCCCTTATATATATAAAATAAAAACTAAAAATAAAATGTTGTTTTATTTTATTTGCTGACCATACACTACTACAAACGCAAAAATTTCTCCAAGCTAATTTACCTGTATAAACATTAAATTAAGTTTACTTTCTAACAACAAAAATACATAATATTAGCTAATGTGAAAACGAATCAACCAATCATCCCACAACAATGAAATGTGCACACAAATATTCATCCAAATCGGTTCATGTGATTAGGAGGAGTGACTGCAGCGCCATCTTCCGGGCCCAATTGTGTTTCCAGATCACCCAGGAACTCAATTTAATATACTTACACAAAATTTTTCGAAATGAAAACTCACATTGCTATATAAATATGAATATAAACCTGTTTTAGTACTAAGCAATTTCCCGCACAGGTGTAGTAAGTATAAATGAAATAAATATCAACATCAAATTCTTTATACAACATACTTATCTACCACCTACTAAGAAATGTAATTCTTGAAATTTTTTTAAATATAATACTACTCCAATGAGCTTCTGTTCCATATTACGTCCACCATACTTCCACTAAGTTCACCATGATTTTTTATTTCTTTGCACTTTGTTGCTTTTTTGCTAAAAATGGAATCATGCGATAAAACCAGTAGAGCGTTGATAACATACATTTTTGACTGAATAAAGGTACTTACGAAGGAGTGGGTTCACATTGTGAACAATCAGTGGGTTTATTTGCCTTCTGGATTCCGGATTTCTGGAAAGATTATCTATGCTATAAATGAAAAAATCTTACACATTCGTTATGTACTTAAAACAGGGGTACATATCAAACATCGTCAATAATACAATTATCATCAAATTTAAAATAAAACCAACTTACTTCATTAATTTGTTCCAATTGTAAGCATTCTTTTTCCTCCAACCTTTATGTTTCTTCTTCTTATTTTCTTTATTGTCCCCATTTGTCTCATTTTGTCTTATCGTGTTGTCACCCTTTGTTACGATTGCGCGAGCGACACAAGCTCCCCGTGTGACGGCCGTAGCGGGAATGACTCGTGCAGCGATCGGGGTAGGAAGGTACAGGGCGGCTCTCGCTATATTGGCTGGTCGCGCGCTAATTTCAAGTACAGTAGCACCTCTATAAGTCGAACATCAAGGGAGACGCCAAAAAATTCGAATTACAGAGTTTTCAAGTTATGGAGGATTTCGACTTAGGCGGATTTTGATTCGACATAAAGAGTTTGAGGTTTATTCTTATAAATTTTGAGTTAGAGAGGTAATGTACATTAAAATTCAACTTGCAGAGGTGACAAACATGTTTTTATTTATTATAAATCAACATTATTTCAAATCATTTTAAAATAAAAAATATGGAATTAAAAAGTCAGTATTTTTTTTTTGCTTTAGATAATTTGGTTGTTCTCTAGCATTGTCTAATCTATAAGGGAGCAGAAAATTCTTCTTCTTCAGAGATACTGGTTTGCTCTATAAAATTTCGTAAGGTATTAAATGCGGTTCTTGCCTCTTTGATGGAAACCCATGGAGCGCATTATTAACGTCTTCTATGTCATCTTAATCATTAGTATCGGTTAGGGCCGGCGCCCACTGCCGGCACGGCACGGCATGGCACGGCAGAGCATCCCGCGGCGTGCAATGGCATCCCTCGGCGTGCAGTGGCATCCCGCGGCGTGCAATGGCATCCCTCGGCGTGCAGTGGCATCCCGCGGCATTCAGTAGCATCCTGCCAAAAGCTCAGCCACTCTGGCATCCATCAGTTTTGCTCCGCGCTAATGCTGCATAAGTTTCAACCTTATTTCAACTAGCTAGTAATCATAATTACTCGACCCCAAAGTGACGTATACGCCTCGCGGGATGCAATGGCGCGCCGCGGCATTCCTTGGAATGAAACAGCAAGACACGTCATGCCACCGCATCCCGCGGCGTGCCGCGTCATGCTGCAGCATCCTGCAACACGTCGCGGCATCGTGGCATCGAAATAAAGTAACTTAAATTCTAAACTGATTGAAATAAGATTCAAAATAACTTCATTAGTAATAAAAACCTCTGCCCTGCCATGCCATGCCGTGCCGGCAGTGGGCGCCGGCCCTTACTGAATCGATAATTTCGTCATCAGGATACTTAATGCAAACACGTGTTTACGTGAGTACGTGATAAATTTATTATCGTATACTCCTAAAATGTTTTCTAAGAAACAATAGTGTACTTGCACTGTCGGCAAGTTGTTAAAGTCGGTAACTTATTTTTGTTCGAACAATAGATTTAATAAATTCCAAATGATCAAGTTATAAAGGTTGTAAAATAAAACGTTGCTATGTTCGAGATACAGAGGTCAAATTTAATTTTTCGAGTTATAGAGTGAAAATATGTACTAAAATGGCTTAGAGGGACTCGGTGATAATTTCGACTAACAGAGGGTCAAGATTTCAAGTAACGGAGGTTTTCGGGTTTGAAGGGAAGGGAACAAAACATTTTTTCGAGATTTGGAGGTTTTTGACTTATCGAGGTTCGACTTAACGAGGTGCTACTGTATTTCTTGTTTATTTCAAAACCATCGCATATTTCAAAATTCTAACTCGGTACACGTATAGGTTGTATATTTTATAGTTAATATCCAAAAAGTCGTAACTTTACGTTTGTTATTTTGAAGATGCCAGAGATTAAAAAAAAATAACAATGAGAACTTTGTATTTTTTTTCTATCGAGAAAATATCATGGAATCATGTTTCTAAAACGGTAGACGTATTGTGTTACTATTGAACTTTCTTGTCAAGAATTTTCATCACGACAACTTTAATAATATAAAAATTACGAAGGTTTAAAATTGATCAATAATTTATCAATAATTAGTAAATCACCGAATTTGCATTCGCGAGCGTACCTACGCGTAGGTATCCATAGTGTTTGAAAGGAATGGCAACGTCGCGCGCAATTGCTGCTGTCATGCGATGCGGCAACGTTGCGTGAGACTCAAAACGCTACCTGCTACGGTATGAACGATTGTTATAAAAATAAAAGTTATACATATTTGTTGGCGTAAACTATTTTATTCATCATTAATTTTGGAAAATAAATAATGTCAAAATTGATTACAATAAAACGCAGTTTTATTTTATTACATTACAGGTAAATTAGCTTGGAGAAATTTTTGCGTTTGTAGTAGTGTATGGTCAGCAAATAAAAAAAAAAACAACATTTTATTTTTAGTTTTTATTCAAGTATATAATATTAGTATTATTAATATTTTATTAGTTCCAAACATTACAAGCAGTGCCGATTTTTACTTCAGTGAAGACGTGTATGAATTAGGTGTTCTCCGGCCAAAAATGTAAACCACGGTAAAAGTGAAACTGTTCGAACGGTTCCGAACACTGCTTTGTGTAGCGCATGTCGCGTGACGGTCGGCTGCCGAGTAGGTATACCTACTCGGCAGCCGCGATACACGCGACATGCGCTACACAGACCAAAAAGTTTGAGACGATGTAATAAAAGTTTCACTTTAATAACAAACAATAACAACAATAACAAACAATAACAACAATCAACAAATACAAAATTTAACAATTAAACTACGTAATAATTATAATTTTCGAATGAAATGTGTGCTTTATGTTCTAACGGTACCAAGCGCAGCGACTGACGCCGGACTGCACGAGGCACCTGCGGACAGCGTAAACTGGTTTATTCTGGTTTTGTGCGTGTTTCCACTTTCCACTATCAAGTGACGATTTATTTATTTGTTTTGTTTCGTAATTATTATGGTCAAATATTAATTACGAAACAAATTATTATGAACAAGATATTTTATTGTTTCACGGTATTCGCCTTGTCATTGGCTCAAGGACGTAAAATTGAATGATATATTATTTTTTTTATAAAGTCAAAACCATTTTCTTTAAAACATAAATCAGAGTATTGCTAGGGATAAGTATAAAATTAAATAGTAATGTTAGGATATCGAAACATTTTTGTATAGGCTAGAACGATATAATGGAAACGCGCTCTAAGATCTGAGTAATATACACACCACTACATATGCAAAAATTTCTCGAGACTAATTTCACTGTACACTATTGTTTTTTTTTATCAAAACATGTATGTATTTGAGTAGTTAGCAGCATATAATATTCTGAATTTCTGATCCATGCCTATTCACTCAAAACTAATAACACTAATGATTTGTAACAGTAAATTATTTCAATAGGTATTTGAACATTTCATAACCAACAAGTAAGAATAATTCGTATACAAGATACAATAACAAATCTAATACACTATTTATTATTTTAATATATTTCATTATGTGAAAATAACCAGGAAGGTGAAAAACATATTTACGAAAACAAAGTAACATATGGTTTTGCTATTGATGTTAGAAAAATTAATTCATCACCTTAAATAGAGAATTCTAAACTGGTTTTGACTAAAATAATTAATCATTGACGAAATAGCTAAACGTCGGCAAAGTGCGAGACGGACTCGACACTGAGGGTTCCGTAGAAATCCATACTGATACTAATATACTAATATACTAATACTAATATACTAATATACAAAAAAAAAAGTAAAAAAAAGCAAAGTAGCTAAAAACATCATAAAATATATAGATAAATTAGATACGTTTATTGACATCAGCATTCTTCAAAAACAAGCAGCCATACATTCATCAATTATATTAAGTAAAGTACTTGGCGATAACGTATTTATAAACACAGCAGTAAATCATAACACACAAAGTATAGGACTATCAACACATACATCTCAACAAATGAACATACATCACACATCACAAACAGACGAACCAGTCAATCGATTACAGCCACATCAAATATCTACAGACGAACAAATAATAAATATAACACCAGATTCAATTTCGACAGTTCATGCACCAAGGAATCAAGAACAGAACAAAAGACGTAGAAGAAGGTTGAACGAATAGTACTATATACCTTTCTTACATTTTATGACACAACTACCTTTACAAAACATGTAGTCCGTTTTCTTATGGGAAAAGGTATACATTTTTTAGTAAAGCAATGCCATTTGGTACGGATGTTGTACTCGTCCACCTAAGCCCAAATCGCCCGGTAGCCAGTCATTACTCCCCGGAAGGAGGGAGGGAGGGGGGGTTAAAGAACAGAGCGCCCGGCGCTCGGAAAAAAAATTCTGGCGGATTAATTTGGACCTTTGAGTCGAATTTGGTGTCGTTTTCAGGTAACTAGATGATGCCCAATTCATTTCCCATTCCAGGTTTTTAGGGTTCCATAGCAAAATATGTCACAATCCTTAAAATAAAAAACTTTTAGTAGTGAAAAAATCCAAACAAACCAGTATAGTTTTACATTTTTGTATCAAACTTGGTTTATAAAAAATACTGCCTGAAAGGCAATTTAATGCAAATTATAAAAACATTAACATGTAACATATATTTTATCATTTTAAATGTAAAAAAAAATATACAAAGTACAAAAACGTTCGACAGCGCAGCGTAGGGGACGGCTAATAGACCCGAAAAACAAGCAATACTAAAAAAAAACAGCCAAGTGCTAGTCTGACTCGCTCATCGAGTGTTTCGTACTTATTTGTCCCATACCATGTTAACTGGTCTGGTAGAACCTGGATATCTGATACTCACAAACTTTCGTCTTTATAATATTAGTGTGGTTTTTAATCATCTTTAAATTATAAATGAAGTCAGGTAACATTGTTAAAAATAAAGATATATAATAATAGAACGTTATAGTATTAATAATAATGACAACCACCTCCTCAATTGCATAATTCGGTACATTTGAGCTGGCGTTTAAAACACTTCAATCTGGAACTGCAAGATTTCACGCACCGATATCTTATTAATTCAAAGCTTCTCTTTTCTTTTTATTTCAGATGGGGAAGGAATATTCAGATTTTTTTGTAGGCCCCCAAATATACACAGCCTGTAAAACTGCCCCTAAGGTGTGTTGTTTAAGGGCAGCTCTGTGGTAGGCAAATTTTCTATTTGCATGTCCTTTTATGTTAAAAATTGTTTGCGACCCTCATTTACTGTCACAGCGGGGTATGATATGAAAAACAAACATGTAACTACTTATAATACTTATAAAAATATAAATTCTGGTTAAGAGAATCTTTAAAATATCCTGACCGTCCTTACCTATCATGCATTGTAATCACAGACTTTTCAATTTCACTGTCTGCATATTTGCCACTGTAAGTAGTGCTTCATACCCTCGTGTGGCTTTAGGATATGCCTTCCATGCCTCAAATGCAGTTTATTTGCGTCTTGCATTAAATATGAGTTTGTGTAACATCTGGTAAAAGAATGGAATAAGGGCAAAGCGTGTTCTTTGTGGACCTGGTACAAGAAAACCATTCCTTAAGTATTATTTGTCAAGAAATTAATTTGGGTACTAAACTGAAACTCTAACATTTATTTATTTAATAAGACTTCTTATAAAAGCAATTTTAAATCGTCATAACATTTTTTTAACATTTATCACCGATTCGGAAAGCAGTATGTATGGCGAAGAACCGGAAAAAAGAAACTCCTTATTTGCTCTTTTAAAATCGTGTCAATATTAAGATACAATTTAATTTTACATAGTAATATCTACAGCTAATAAGTCCATTATTTAAACATGAAGCTAGTATTGTTACATGCCAGGTATTGATGATTTCGTCCTGTGCCGATGTGTACCCATAGTTCTTTTAAACCTTCTAGCTTTGGAACACACGATATAGTAGTAGTAGCCAAAATAATGTTAAGAACAGTCGACACATATAGCTAGTACAGAATATCATGTGTTCCAAAGATAGAAGGTCTAAAAGAACTCATGCATTTGAGGCATGGAAGGCATATACGAATGTCATACGAAATATGCAGACAGTGAAATTGAACATGCAAATAAAAAATTTGCCTCCCACAGAAGCTGCCCTTAAACAACACACCTTAAGGGCAGTTTTACAGGCTGTGTATATTTGGGGGCCTACAAAAAATCTGAATATCCCTTCCCCATCTGAAATAAAAAGAAAAGAGAAGCTTTGAATTAATAAGATGTCGGTGCGTGAAATCTTGCAGTTCCAGATTGCAGTGTTTTAAACGCCAGCTCAAATGTACCGAATTATGCAATTGAGGAGGTGGTTGTCATTATTATTAATACTATAACGTTCTATTATTATATATCTTTATTTTTAACAATGTTACCTGACTTCATTTATAATTTAAAGATGATTAAAAACCACACTAATATTATAAAGACGAAAGTTTGTGAGTATCAGATATCCAGGTTCTACCAGACCAGTTAACATGGTATGGGACAAATAAGTACGAAACACTCGATGAGCGAGTCAGACTCGCACTTGGCTGTTTTTTTTTAGTTAAGGCCGCCTTATACTGACAATTTAGGCATTTTAGGCACTGAGACGGCTCGCGCCCGCGTTGCGCAGGAGCCGGCGCGACATGAACTCCGGTGACCTAAGAAGGCGGGCGATTACGACACAGTATAAATAAATCAGTAGTTCGTTTTTATTTGCTATCGTGGGAATGTTGTTGATAAATAAATTCACTACCTATACCATTAAACGAGCAATATTTGCATATTTATATACATATTTGTTTGTATTCATACAGTGTGGAAATTTTCGATGTGCCCTGAAAGGAAAGTACTTGAAATACTAGGGATAGCAAATTTTTCTGAAAGGAAACATTCCTTTATTTAAAAAAAAATAGAACTAAATTCAAAGATTATCTAAAATTCACTTGCTTCGACTGGGAAACGAAAAATCTAATTTTATTTTTCAAATCGATAGAAACAATATAAAAGATAATTTATTGTTAATTTCTCGTAAAAATATTTGCTCTTAGAAATAAAAATATCATGGAATCGAACATTTTTATTGTGGCATCAACATCATATGTAAACATAAAGAACGCTACTGGTTTTTTGGTCTATTTCATAAATACATTTAAAATTTAAAATGAAACTCTCGTTCTGGATAGGTACATTAATTTATTTTCTTCTGAAAATATTGGTAATAATAATTAAAAGTAAAACAAATAAAAAAGGCAAAATAATCAATTAATGAATATTATTGTATAAAATATCGAAGCTTTTTAAGAAATGTATAAAATACTTTTTTATGAATTATTAATTATTATTATCATACATAATATTATGTTACCGGCAATATATTAAACCCTTCTTAGTAAATGTATGTTATTCCGAGAAACGGTCGGAATGAAATAAATTGGACGTATTTATGCAAAAAGGGACCAACCCACACCGAATCAATTTCGAGAAAATGAGGTTTTTGTGAAAATCGTTTGCAAAAACTATATGTTGTAAAATTTGGGGAAAAAAAGTTGTTAGGCGTGTGTATCATATCGAATCCTATCTAGGGATACCAGATACATGGATATTTATTAAATTTTAACAAAATAATCCTTGAAAAACTGCCCGGTTCCGTCTTGCAAAAAAACACTTTTGTGGGTTGGTTCTTTATAGCAAAATTATTTTGGTTTTTATTGTTGCCATAATTAAAGAAAAAAGTTAAGCATCCGATCAAAACAGGCTAAATAAAGCAGCGACAGTTCGCTGGAACTAATTGCAACTTACGTATGCCCTTAAAGTTAACAGGAAATATATAAAAATCCTTGATTAGACTTGTCTTGTACTGTATGGATTAGAAAGCTGGGCAGTGAAAAAGATGGAAGAAAAACGATTACATTTAGCGCAGATGAGAATGTTGATATGGATGTGTGGGTTGACAGGAATGGATGAAGTAAGGAATGAATATATAAAAAGAATATTTAAACTGGTTTTATTACAGAAAGATTGAAAGGGAATTGTCTGTCTTGGTATGGACATGTGGTGAGGATAGATGACACGCATATGACTTAGAAAGTGATGGATATGAATGTTGATGGATGCAGAACAAGAGGAAGGCCAAGGGAAAGAGGTGTAAGTGTGCAAAGTTATATTAAAAAATAATAATGAGTAAAATATGCCCTGATGTTTGTCAGGAGAATAGAAAAATAAACCGTGTTAAACCGACTCCAAATAACATGGATTAAGGACACGAAGGTCACGATAATTTTGTAATAATATCAAAATACATATATTTGTTTCACTTTAATGACACTACTTTTATTGTGGACTGTATAATTTTGTTGGGGTTCGTGGTCGAAATAAAACCCTTCCTTCGACATACATACATATATTTTCCCTTTACAATTACAATTTATACCTAATCACTATTAGTACTTATTAACTACTGGTCTGTAATAAGGACTTGCTCTAACTGATCACTATTAGTACTTATTCACTACTGGTCTGGAGTAAGCACTTGCTCGAACTGAACTCCATTTGAAAATTCGTACTATTTATATGCGTCGCCGGCGGGGAGATTCAAAGCGGCCGCCCGGCGGCGAGGCACAAAGCGGCGGCGGCATCCAAAAGGCGGCGAGACTCAAAGCGGCGGCGGCATCCAAAAGCGGCGGCGGCTGTCTTGCATTTGCCGCCTAGGCCACGCCTCCTCCACGTGTAAACGCAATACACGTGGCGTACTGAGTACGGCGCGATAGGCGAAACCGCGGTGCGCCTCGTCGAAACCGCGGTGCGCCTCTCTTCCACGTGCAGCGTTAATATTTCGCCCCATACACGTGGAGCCGCTGCGCGGGGAGCCCCGTTACCGCCTGCGTGCGCTCGTCCTTTACAGTCCTCCCCCCGGCGTAGCTTGCGTAGCCTCCTTCATCACGACGAGCTTGCTGACGGGGCGTCTGAAGATCCCGCTCTTGGTCTTCACTTCGGCTACCCGCACAGCGTCGTCCGGCCCGGCGTGAACGCGCACCACGACCCCCATGGGCCATGTGTTGCGCGGCAAGACGTGGTCCACGATAATGACCACGTCACCTTCCTCGAGGCGTCGCGTGTCCTTTCGCGCCTCCCCCCGTGGCACGAGCGTCGGTAGGTACTCCTTGATCCATCGGCGCCAGAAGTGGTCGGCGAGCGCCTGGCTGGCGCGCCAGGTCCGTCGGTCTGCTTCGTCGCACGGCCCCGTCGTCGGCAGTCCCGTTGAGGAGCCCAACAGGAAGTGGTTGGGCGTGAGGGCTTCGGGGTCGTCTGGGCTCACGCTTACGTGAGTCAGCGGCCTCGCGTTCACCGCGAACTCCGCCTCGGTGAGTAGAGTCCGCAGCACCTCTTCTGGTGGCGCCTTCTCCCGTAGTGTCGCGCCGAGCGCGGTTTTCACCGACCGCACCAGCCGCTCCCATGCACCGCCTTGATGCGGCGCACCCGGCGGTATGTAGCGCCACTCCATCCGGTGGCGCAGCGCTTCTTCTTGTAGCGCCGGCGCCCACTCGTTGTACGCCTTCTTCAGTTCTTGATCGGCGCCCCTGAAGTTTGTACCGTTGTCTGAGTACATCAGACGAGGCCACCCTCTGCGAGCTGCCATCCTTCTCAGCGCCATGATGGCTGAGTCCGTTGACAGAGATGCGACGAGCTCCAGGTGCACGGCGCGCGATGTCAGGCATGTGAACAGCGCGCCCCATCTCTTCTCTCTTCTTCGTCCGATCTTGACCATCATTGGCCCGAAGTAGTCGACCCCGCAGTTGGTGAAGGGTCGGTGGAACGGGTCGAGGCGAGCGCGCGGCAAGTCCCCTTTGGCTGGGACCTGCGGCATTGCTCGGCGTACTCGGCACAGCGCGCAGTTCTTCTCCACGGCGCGCACTGTAGGCCGCAGGTGGATGACCCAGTAGCGCTGCCTCAGGTCGTTGGTGACGCGCTCGCGGTTGGCGTGTCCGGCGGCACAATGTTCCTGTAACACTATTAGTCTGGTTATTCTGTGCCGGCCGTCGAGGATTACCGGCTTCTTCATTGTGTCGGGTGCCGTGGCTGCGTTTATGCGGCCCCTTACTCTCAGCACGCCGTCTTCCATTACCGGGTCCAATTTGTACAGTCTACTGGATCTGCTGATGGGGCGCGCGTCCTTGATTCGCTTTATGTCTTCTCCAAAGCTGTCGTTCTGTGCGCGCTGCACCAACAGTCGTTCGGCTTGCTCCAGGTGGCGACATTCTAGTCTCGTCGCCGTGTGTCTGATGCGTATGTCGATGAATGCGAGCACCCTTGCTGTTGCTCCCACCAGTGTGCGGAATTTGGAGAAGCGCTCTGGATCCGGCAGCCATTCCATCTTCCGTGGCAGCTCGCTTACATGAAGTACATCAGCCTCGTCCCTAGTTTCTCGAAGTTCCTTCTCCGTGGGCCACTGGTTCTCCGTCTTAGTCAGGAATTCTGGACCCTGGAACCATCGATCATGTCCCGTGGTGAAACTTAGGCGGGTGGCGTCGTCGGCAACGTTTTCATGAGTCGGCAGCCACCGCCACTCTTCCCTTTGTGTTAGTTCTCCAATCTCACCGAGGCGATGCGCGACGAACGGCGTGTATCTCTTTGCATCGTTGCGCACCCAGTGCACCACCGTCGATGAGTCTGTCCAAAACCAAGTACGAGATATGTCATACCTGTGCTCTCTTCTTATCTGATCGGCGAGTCTGGCGCCGATCACCGCCGCCTGCAGCTCTAGGCGCGGGATTGTCTGCGCGCGCCGTGGTGCCACCTTTGCTTTCGCCGAGACGAGTTTAACTTGCACGCTGCCGTCCGCTCGCCGCATACGCCAGTACGCCACGGCTGCATACGCTTGTTCACTGGCGTCGCATAGTACGTGCAGCTCGATGTCTTCGACGTTGTCCGTTGCGTAGCATCGCGGCAAACGTAGCGCGCCGACCGCTTCCAGCTGCGCCAGCCAGCCCGCAAACTGCTCGCCCTCTTCTTCAGGTATCAGTTCGTCCCATGAAATCTGGAGGCGCCAAAGGCTCTGCAATATGATTTTAGCACGGATGGTGAAATAACTTAAGAGGCCTAGTGGGTCATAAATTGACATTACCGCACTTAATGCTTCGCGCTTGGTTGGCGGGCGCTTGCGATCTCGCACCTCCACCGGTACCCTGTTCATTGCTGTGTTGAATCCTAGCGCGTCTTGCTCGGCGTCCCAAATTAGCCCGAGGATCTTCGGGGCTGGCTGCGCTCCTCCCAGCTGCGTTGGTGTGCTGGCGTGCAGTTCTCGTGGCACGTCCCTCAGCACGCTCCTGTCGTTGGCGTTCCATCCTCGTAGCTTGAAGCCTGCCGCCGCGTGCACCGTCCGTATTTCTTCGATTGCTTGTCTGGCTTCCTCCGCGTCGGCGTAGCTTACCACCAGATCGTCCATGTAGTGGCTCTTCGTTATCGCTTCCAACGCCATTGGATACTGTTCTGCGTGCTGCTGCGCATTATGATTACGGATGTAATGCGCCATGAACGGAGAGCTCGCTGCACCGAATATCATGGACGTCATCTTGTAGTGCTGTGGCGGCGTGTCGCGTCGGCTCCCCCTCCATAAAAACTGCTGCGCTGGCTGGTCTTCGGGTCTTATTTTTACTTGTAGGAACATCTCCTCTATATCTGCCGTGACTGCCACTGCCTTTTCCCTGAATCGAAATAATATACCCGGCAGTGATAGTAGCAAGTCTGGGCCCTCAAGCAGTTCGTCATTTAAACAAGTCCCGTGGCTTTTGGCTGCCGCATCAAAAACCAATCGCTGCTTCCCTGGCTTGTTGGGATTGGTCACAGCGAAATGCGGCAGGTACCAGCACACGCTGCTCTCGCCTTCACTGCCATCGCATGGAACCGCATACCTTTTCTCAAATAAGTTGTTCATCTGCTTGGTGTACTCGGCTGCGAATTCCGGCGCGGCGTCCATCTTGGCTTCAATCTTCAGAAGTCTCCGCAGCGCGGCATTGTAGCTCGGCGGCATGCGGACATTATCTCTTTTCCATGGCAGGCCGATTTCATACCCGCCCGGCGTCTTCTTCGTAGTCATCTCGACGATTGACGTCGCTCGTCGGTCGGCTTCACCTATGCGCGGTCTACTGGCTATGTTCAATGATTCTATCTTGAAGTGTTCTTCCACCAGGTTGTGTAGCCGTAGGTCCGCTTGCTGCTGTTCTCGGACATGAAGCACGTAGTCCCTTTCGACGATCATTCGACGCGGCGTTGTTCCATGTATCACCCAGCCGAGATTTGTCTTGGAGGCGGCAGGTTCGTCGGCGCCGCCCGTCCGAAGTTCTCTTGTCACGATATGCTCCCAGTGGTCGGTACCCACCAGGACACCCGCGCGTGCTTGTTCGTAACATACCTCATGTTCCGGTATGTCGCGCAGGTGTCTGTACCGAAGCAGGGAACCCGGGATGGACTGCTGATGCAACTGTAGCTTCTTCATCGTGCGGGCGCGCAGGTCGTGTAGTGTCCCGTCGCTCTGCCCCCGCAGCTGCACAGTCACCAGTCGACTTCCTTCTTCAATCTGCTCCATGTTCGCCCCGTGGATGCGGAGCGGCGTGGCGGGACCTTCGGCGCCGATCTGTTGCGCCAGGTCCTCATCAATGAGGGTGATGGTGGAGCCCTCATCGAGCAGTGCGTGCGTCGATACCTCCCCCCGTGGGCCGACGACGGTGACTGGACACATCTTCAGCAGGACGGCGCGGGGCGGTGCGGTTGCGCGGTCAGCAACCGCCATGACGGTTTCTTCGGTCGACGCAGCAGGCTCTTCTCTTCTTACGTCGTGCAGTGATGAATGATGCGGGCGGCGGCACTGGTTCACGCCGCATGGTTTCGCTCGACAGTAGATGCGCCGATGTCTCTTCGTGGCGCACTTGAAGCAGGCGCCCTTTTCCCTCACCAGCGCCCACCGCTCATCCACCGACAGCTTGGCGTAGCGCGGGCAGGCAACCATGGTGTGGTCGCGCCCGCAGCACAGGCAGAAGTCTTCTTTCTTCTCTTCTTTCTTCTCTTTTTTCTTCTCTTCTTCATCACCACTGGAGACTATGGTGTATACTGCCGACTTCCTTCTTGGTGGAGCAGGTCGCGCTGCTGCTGCTGCCGTGGTGTCTCTGCGCGCTGGCGCAGTGCTGCTCGTCGGCGCGTATGTGTAGCGAAGCGCCTGGTCCGCCTCTCTCATCAGGAAGCGGGACAGCACCACAATTTCCGGATCTGCCGTTCCTTCCTGCGAATATGCATAGTCACACCATCTGGACCGCAGGTGCGGACTTAGTTTGTCCAATATCTCCCTTGCTAGCATAGGATTGTATAAATATCCCTTTCTATCTATGGTTTGAAGTATGCATACCACGTTTTGCACCTTTACCGCGAAGCAGTTGATGTCCTTGGCCGCTGCTCCAGGTCGCGGCAGCTTTCTCAGGTCTTCCATGGCCCTGTCGATTATTATCTCGGGCCTCCCGAAGCACTGCTCCAAGGTTTTCATGACTGCTTCAGGTGATGAAGCAGTGTGAAGCAGCGCTGCCACGGCGTCCCTTGCTTCCCCCTTCAGGCATGTACGCAGCCGCTGGATGTTTTCTGCGTCGGACACTTGGTACATGCTGCTTGTGTCCCGGTAGGCTGCTCGGAACGGCAGCCACTCTTCGATCGCACCTGAAAATATAGGAAGGTCCGCGTGGCGTAGGCGCGGTCGCGCCATCTTCTCTAGGGACGCCGCCAGCTGCTCTATTCCTGTTCGTCTGGTCGGCGTCGGCGATCTTCCTCTTCTTAGTTCGGATCGCTGGTGTCTGTCATCCTTCGGCACAGGATGTGACTGGAGCCACTCGTCCACCTTGTTTCGTTCTTCTGTCGCGGTGACGGCATCTTCCGGCAGGCCCTCGTCTTCCTGTATGGCGGACACCTCGAACTGTAAGCGTTTATTTATTAGTTCTTTCTCAATTTGTAGTTCTTTTCTCTGGATAGCGGCGAGTCGCTCTGCCGCTTCTAATTCCGCCGCCTTAATCCGCCGCGCCGTACTCGCCGACGACCGCACCGATCTAGCGGATCTCGCTGGCGAATGCCGTCGCGGTTGCGGCGGGATCTCCATCGTTTCTGTGGCTGACGTCAAGCGTGCGTCAGACGGCGATGCTAACGGGTCCAGCACCAGCCGCCGCATTCGTTCTTGCCGCACACGCTCTGTCTCCTGGCTCCGGTCTTCAACTTCCACAGCGTCACCCTGGCTGCGGGTTACCACCATGCCTAAAGAGGTGACGCACCGCAGGCTTATACTGGCAGACTCGTTCCGCTGACCAGCACCCCTGATTCCCGGCGCGTACCACTAGGTCACCACTGGCGGCCCGTGTCTGCCCGTAAAAAACCTTACGACTCACCTTATTGGACTAGTACCAACAGCGCGGCCCCGTCGGTAGGTACCTGACTCGCCTGGTGACGATCAAAAACACCAGCAGGCTAGTACCAACGTTACCGGTTTGCCGATATTCGTCCCTCGAAGGTGAGCTCGTTGCCGATGTGCACCTCTCTTCGGCAGGATCTGGTCTTCCACGTGCAGCGTTTCTTCCTTGAAGTATCCGGCGCTCGATGAACCACACGTTGTTATCCGGCGATTGAAGGGCCACGCGTTGTTATCCGGCGATCGAAGGACCACACGTTATTATCCGGCGATCGAAGGACCACACGTTATTGTGGACTGTATAATTTTGTTGGGGTTCGTGGTCGAAATAAAACCCTTCCTTCGACATACATACATATATTTTCCCTTTACAATTACAATTTATACCTAATCACTATTAGTACTTATTAACTACTGGTCTGTAATAAGGACTTGCTCTAACTGATCACTATTAGTACTTATTCACTACTGGTCTGGAGTAAGCACTTGCTCGAACTGAACTCCATTTGAAAATTCGTACTATTTATATGCGTCGCCGGCGGGGAGATTCAAAGCGGCCGCCCGGCGGCGAGGCACAAAGCGGCGGCGGCATCCAAAAGGCGGCGAGACTCAAAGCGGCGGCGGCATCCAAAAGCGGCGGCGGCTGTCTTGCATTTGCCGCCTAGGCCACGCCTCCTCCACGTGTAAACGCAATACACGTGGCGTACTGAGTACGGCGCGATAGGCGAAACCGCGGTGCGCCTCGTCGAAACCGCGGTGCGCCTCTCTTCCACGTGCAGCGTTAATATTTCGCCCCATACACGTGGAGCCGCTGCGCGGGGAGCCCCGTTACCGCCTGCGTGCGCTCGTCCTTTACAACTTTTGTATCTAACTAAGATACAGTAGACCCATCTTCTGCTTTCATCTGTCTTCATGATAGTGATGATTCATTATGTTTTTTTTTATTTAGAAGAGATTTGTGAAGACAGAGTCTTTTGTTTAAGTCTTTTTACATATTTAATGATTTATATGTAGTTTTCCAGGATATAAACAGTCTTTGTTTTATTGAGCTCAGTACTCAGTACTCAATCGGCCAAAATCGGTAGCTTTGGATAAAAAACTGTGACCAGACACAAAAAAAATTATGACTGATTTGTTTTACTGTTGGATGGTCAATCATGAATGCTTTAAGCATCCTCGTTAGTTTGATTTGGATCACGGAAAGATTAAAAAATGGTGTTGAGCGTTTAATATTCTGAAATAACTCCTGCGGGGCTCTGCTTGCTCTGGCCCAAAACCATACGTACTTCCGAGGAGAAATTACCGGATTTAAAAAGTTTTTTTGCATCTCATTCCGAACAACGCTCAAATTTTTTACAAAAAAATTAAATAAAAATAAAGACCAAGGATATTGTAGAAGATGATATCAATGGCTTTTCCGCGACTCCCGATTTTGAAGTAGGTAATAGATGTTTACTTTTAAGTAGATACATTTTTTTTGTAAAATTGTAGTAAATCATTTTGTAAATTCTTATTTAGTGCTTTTTATAATAAAAACATGATTAAAGTTAAAAAAATAGAACATATTAACCAAATTCAACATAGAACAAGCCCCTTGCATACTTAAAGGCCGAGAAATTCCATTATGCAAACAAGAACCAAAGTCAGTTGGTTCGGGTTACCTTGAAAACTAATGAAGCTTTTTGTGATAAAATAGAACCAACCAATTTTGGTTCCATCTTGCATAATGAAAGTTGGCGAAATTGGGTTGGTTCCGCAACTGACATGTAAAAAACTGTACTTACAGTTATCAAAGCTCTACCAAATTTTTTGAGAAGGTAGAAAACGTTTTTTTAACACTATCTGTGTACTTAACTCAATTTCGCAAAAGATGTGGGTTGGTCCCTTTTTGCATAAATACGTCCAATTATATTCGTCACATTACCTATGATATCTTTAAATCTGAATTTTTCTTCAGTAGCAAGCACATTTGCAAATGTCGGTGGTTTTTGGGGTAGCGATTATCCAATATGAGGTCAAAACTAAAATCCAAGATGGCGGCGACGAAAATTTGAAATGTTTTCGTCATGGGTGTCATTTTCAAAGAGTTGGAGTAGTTATTAATCAATATGAGGTCAAATCTAAAATCCAAAATGGCGCCGACGAAAATTTGACATCATTTCGTCACGGGTGTCATTTTCATGGTTTTTGGGGTAGCTATTAACCAATATGAGGTCAAAACTAAAATCCAAGATGGCGCCGACGAAAACTTTGAAATCTTTTCGTCATGGGTGTCATTTTCATGGTTTTTGGGGTAGCTATTAACCAATATGAGGTCAAAACTAAAATCCAAGATGGCGCTAACGAAAATTTGACATCTTTTCGTGATGGGTGTCTTTTTCATGGTTTTTGGGGTAGCTATTTACCAATATGAGGTCAAAACTAAAATCCAAGATGGCGCCGACGAAAAATTTGACATCTTTTCGTCACGGGTGTCATTTTCAAGGTTGTTGAGACAGCTATTAACAAATCCCCAATGTTACCGTCGATAATTTGGTATATTTTTCTTGTTAATAGCTGTCTCAAAATCCATGAAAATGACACCCGTGACGAAAAGATGTCAAATTTTTCGTCGGCGCCATCTTGGATTTTAGTTTTGAACTCATATTGGTTAATAGCTACCCCAAAAACCATGAAAATGACACCCATGACGAAAATATGTAAAATTTTCGTCGGCGCCATATTGGATTATAGTTTTGACCTCATATTCACTAATAGCTACCGCAAAAACCATGAAAATGACACCCATGACGAAAAGATGTAAAATTTTCGTCGGCGCCATCTTGGATTATAGTTTTGACCTCATATTCGTTAATAGCTTGCCCAAAAACCATGAAAATGACACCCATCACGAAAATAAGTCGAATTTTCGTCAGCGCCATCTTGGAATATAGTTTTGACCTCATATTCGTTAATAGCTACCCCAAAAACCATGAAAATGACACCCATGACAAGAAGATGTCAAATTTTTTGTCGGCGCCATCTTGGATTTTAGTTTTGACCTCATATTGGTTAATAGCTACCCCAAAAACCATGAAAATGACACCCATGACGAAAAGATGTCAAATTTTTCGTCGGCGCCATCTTGGATTTTAGTTTTGACCTCATATTGGTTAATAGCTACCCCAAAAACCATGAAAATGACACCCATGACGAAAAGATGTCAAGTTTTTCGTCGGCGCCATCTTGGATTTTAGTTTTGACCTCATATTGGTTAATAGCTACCCCAAAAACCATGAAAATGACACCCATGACGAAAAGATGTCAAATTTTTCGTCGGCGCCATCTTGGATTTTAGTTTTGACCTCATATTGGTTAATAGCTACCCCAAAAACCATGAAAATGACACCCATGACGAAAAGATGTCAAATTTTTCGTCGGCGCCATCTTGGATTTTAGTTTTGACCTCATATTGGTAAATAGCTACCCCAAAAACCATGAAAATGACACCCATGACGAAAAGATGTAAAATTTTCGTCGGCGCCATCTTGGATTTTAGTTTTGACCTCATATTGGTTAATAGCTACCCCAAAAACCATGAAAATGACACCCATGACGAAAAGATGTAAAATTTTCGTCGGCGCCATCTTGGATTGTTGTTTCATAAAAATAATATTTGTCATACTCATACAGATGAACCAACATCATAATAGTCTTCCTACTAGTACTTCAAAACTTTGCCACTATTCCTAATCAACAACCCATAATATAGAGGATCTCAGGCAAGGTAATTTTTAAAACATAATAATTTTAAATTACAAATAGGTAATTGTAATATGAAACTTGTGTTGATTTGAAGAATAAAATAGAAAATTTTATTTTTTTACATTTTTAGTTCTTTTGATTCCCGGTCGAAGAAAATGAATTTTTGAAAATCTTTGAATGCAGTTCTATTTCTTTTTAAAAATAAAGGAATGTTTCCTTTCAGCAAAATTTGCTATCTCCAGTATTTCTAGTACTTTCACCCAGGGCCCATCGAAAATTTCCACACTGTATTTACAAACAAAATATATAAATATGCAAATATTGCTCGTTTAATAGTATAGAATAAGAAGTTAATTTATTTACACCTACAATCCTAGGATAGGTAATAAAATCAAACTACTGATTTATTTATATTGTGGCGTGCTCGCCGTTGTACTTGCCGCTCGGTTCTAATTATACGAGCGGCGACTACAACGTGGTCGGGAGCAAAACTAGCACAGGTCCTCCCTCGATGACGTCCGCTTGGACTTTGGCGGCACTGGCGTGGTGCGCGCGAGTCGCATATTACGTATTATATTTTATATAAAAAAAAAATAGGGGCTAAATTATAAATCTATCCAAAAATTTCACTGTAAAACCTGATTAGTAAATGAAATGTAAAATTTTCATAAAAATAGCGTTTCCCTAATTCGCATAAAACTGAAAATGCTTTCAAAATCGATGCTACTTCTGATTTTTTTTTTATCGAGTTAAATGTTTAATATTGTGTTTCTATCCAAAAATTCCACTAGATCAAACGTTTATCTGTACTATATATTTTTTTAGGATTTTAAATATGATGATTTCTCTGAAAATAACATGATTTAGAAACATGAATTTCGGTCTATGGCCCCTTAATATTGCTTGTTTTTCGGGTCTATTAGCCGTCCCCTACGCTGCGCTGTCGAACGTTTTTGTACTTTGTATAATTTTTTTTACATTTAAAATGATAAAATATATGTTACATGTTAATGTTTTTATAATTTGCATTAAATTGCCTTTCAGGCAGTATTTTTTATAAACCAAGTTTGATACAAAAATGTAAAACTATACTGGTTTGTTTGGATTTTTTCACTACTAAAAGTTTTTTATTTTAAAGATTGTGACATATTTTGCTATGGAACCCTAAAAACCTGGTATGGGAAATGAATTGGGCATCATCTAGTTACCTGAAAACGACACCAAATTCGACTCAAAGGTCCAAATTAATCCGCCAGAATTTTTTTTCCGAGCGCCGGGCGCTCTGTTCTTTAACCCCCCCTCCCTCCCTCCTTCCGGGGAGTAATGACTGGCTACCGGGCGATTTGGGCTTAGGTGGACGAGTACAACATTCGTACCAAATGGCATTGCTTTACTCAAAAATGTATACCTTTCCATACAAGCATGCCCATAAGAAAACGGACTAATGATAATAACGATTTAATTAAGGGAATTCTAAATACTTTTATTCTCGTGGGATACGAGACGGAGTATTTAAAGGTACCGACAACATGTCGTGAAAGTGGGGATATACTAATATACTAATATACTAATATACTAATATACTAATATATACTAATAATATTATAAATGCGAAAGTAACTCTGTCTGTCTGTCTGTTACTCAATCACGCCTTAACTACTGAAGCAATTTGCATGAAATTTGGTATAGAGATATTTTGATACCCGAGAAAGGACATAGGCTACTTTTTACCCCGGGAAATAGGATAGGTTTTATCCCGGCAATCCCACGGGAACGGGAACTATGCGGGTTTTTCTTTGACTGCGCGGGCGAAGCTGCGGGTGGAAAGCTAGTAAATAATAATCTATTTTTAGTTTCTTTAAAATATGACCCTTTTAAATCGCAATGGTATTTTTATTGTTGTGATAGCTGCCCATTTTTCAAAATATAATTTTCAAATGTATTACTTACGTTTATTGATACTTTCTAGATCAATAGATATTAATCTCAAATAACTAAATAGTTACGTAGTTTCTAGTTTGTTGAATAAAATATAAACCTGAGCTAAGAAAAATGTTGCAGCACATACTATAATAATATAACAGAATGTAATAATGCTCTACCAACTGATACAAAGTGAACTAAACTAGCAAGGAAAGTACAACACCGGCAATTTTTAGCTATGGTCTTGTAGTAATGACGTTCCTTATCAAAGAATTCCGTGTGATCTCGACCTCGATCGCTTTTTAATCATCAAGCTGACACCTTTTTTTTTTTTTTATAGTGGAGAATGCATTTAGGCATACCCAGGGCACTCGGGTGAAGAGCCCTGGGTTATGTCGGACTCACCCTGCTGAGTGCAGGGTCCTACCGACTAAACTCCACTGTGTTCCGCCGTGCCGCTGTCCGCAGAGGCATCAAGCTGACACCTCGAAGGCGAACTGCTCCTGCCCCCTCCCCGCGGGCCCGCGCCACTTCCCCCCGCACCTCCGGCGCCGCATCCCGCGCCCCGCTCCAGCCACCGCTTCCTTCCGAAATTCTGTTTTGATTGCATCTGACGTAAATCCGCCCCACAATGGACCAGCTAATACAAACTAAACTAGATTGCACACGGGTAATCTGAAGCTTGTCATGCTATTAAAGACTCATGGCTAAACTTCAGAAACAATTTGGTAATTCATTGATACATTCATACTAATATTATAAATGCGAAAGTAACTCTGTCTATCTGTCTGTTAATTAATCACGCCTTAACTACTGAGCCAATTTGCATGAAATTTGGTATAGAGATATTTTGATACCCGAGAAAGGACATAGGATAGGTTTTATCCCGGAAATCCCACGGGAACGGGAACTATGCGGGTTTTTCTTTGACTGCGCGGGCGATGCCGCGGGTGGAAAGCTAGTAGATAATAAAATTAAATTAATAATATTTTCATTTACAAAAGATGAGATCATTCCACGCCCTTCTTAAAACCTATTTATTAAATTATTTTAGTAATAATTTAGTAATAATATTATGTGGTATAACTTTCAAATTAAATTACTAGTCATCACAGAAGTCCTAATAAACCGGTGCAAATAACATATTATTATGAAACATACAAAATATTATGTACGTAGTAGACAGACTTTTAGTAATTTTTCCTTTTTCTGTGGTATAAGAAGTTGCTTTTTAATATGTTTCGTTCCTGAGAAAAAGGATCTTGACAGGCAGACAGGAGGACAACAAAGTCATCCTTTAAGAGTTCCGTTTTTTTCGAATTTCGAGTTTCGGAAAGGGTTCCTTTTTAGGAATTCATATTTCCTCTCATTTTAAGGGAAAAATGAGAGGAAATATGAATTACGGTCGATCTGAGTTTGAGCCGTGGGATTGCTTTAAGGGCAAACAACGGGCTATTTCTGGATTTCCCGAAAACTGCAAGTCCTGTGGAAAAATATTAATGGCACAGTTGTAGTGAATTAAAAGATGATGCAAAAAATTACTTAGTTTTTGGTTTTTTATTTTATTTTTTTATCTTAGTCTATAATAATATCTACTTTAAAATTGATTTAAAATACTACTGATAATATCAAATTAAGATTCACTTAGTCAAACCAGATACAAAGTCTATTATAAGAAAAACTATTCTTATAAAGTTATAATCTTCAAACGCGCTCTTCTCTCTCCAAGCGAGTTGTCGCGGTCGCGGCGTCGCGGTCGGTGTTCTACAATTCTACTCATATACATAGTTTTATTACGGCCTTTGTGAATATATTTTTCGTTGAGAATCAATGTGCAGTATAATAATAATAAGTCGAAATTTTATTTAGGAGTGACCTTATTTTGTTTGACGAAGTACAGCGTAAAATGTGTATGAGGATTTTAGAATCTGAAAAGGAAAAAAAAACATTATTACTTGGATAATTTAGTTATTCTATTCAGAGTGAAAATAGATTTGAGAGGGCAATAATAGGGTAATATTAAGTAGCAATCTGATAATGTAGTGGTAGACGGTTCAGGGTGGCCGGCAGTGGGTTCACCTTAAGGAAGGTATCGAGCGAGAGCGGAACGACGCGCGCGGCGGCGGGGCGCAGCGGGCGGCGCGCGCGCTCCATGAGCAGCACGAGCGCGCGCCGGAACCGCGCGCTCGTGCCCAGCCACCGCATCGCGTACACCGAGCTGGCCAGCCGCTCGCTCTGTCACATGTTATATTACTGGATTTTACTTGCGCATACTCATTAATTACCATTTTAAGATATTATTGACAATAAGGGGACGATACCTCGACTGTGAGCTCAGTGCCATAGTAGCAGTACAGGAACAATTCCGTGAGGATACAGAAAATGAACAACGTCATCGATGCAAACTCGATGCTCAGCACGTTCAACTATATTATTATGGTAATAAAAGATAATATTAGTATTGCATTTTATGTCACTTATTTTCGATTGAACTCAAATTATTTCACTTATAAACTTACGCTGACAAGTTTATAAGCAGCCATGCACAATATCCAACCACCTATCCCAAATTGAACCACTATTGCAGTGTTGAAAATATCTTGTAGAAGACTTGCCATCCTGGAAAGTATTATTTTGTATGAAATATTTCTGGGAATATTCCAATTGTTGAACGTTGCTTAACTCTACTTACTCTGTAATACTTTTATAATGATGCAATCGTTCGACAAACATTTCCATCAGAATCTTGTCATAATCCAAACCTGTTTTCAGGCTGAACTTCCACGCACTATCTGGTAGCTCCTCCAACTCCATTCTAAAACAATAACCTTTTCGCTAAAAAGAATCCTTTCAACGAACAAACATAAACGAGCTGTAATATATTTATTTATAAAATATTTTTGAAATAAAAACCGACCTTAGAATTTTAAATTGCGTCTGACATTGATAAAGAATAGTAGCTATGAAGGCATCCATTGTTGTGTTGGCAATACCGACGAGCGTCGTGACGTAGTAGGAATATAGTAACACCAACGTAAATCTGCGTATCAATTGAAACGATTATTTTTCATCTTTTGATGTCCAATTCGGATGTCAACCGACTTTGAAGCAGCCACCGTGCACTTCCTCGAAATCGGTTTTCAGTTTCAGTGTATAATTTTTTGAAGTGACACTTCTTTAGGCGCTTTAAAGAGTAAAGGGGTTTGGGTACTTTTGTATGGGCTAGTGGCGTCGTGATGAAATTTCGCGGCCAGTGATGAAACTTGGATATTTTAAAAGAGCAATATATTGCGTATATAAGCGTCCATATTATTCATACATAGTTTTGATTAGAATTCTAAATAAATAAAGGAGAAAGCTAAAAAACTCAGAAAATGTTATAATAAATCATCTAGATTCTAGGTAAATGAATAATACAAAACCAAATATCTCTGTTCCTATTACGTTTCGAGATTTATGTCCATAATAACTTTTACTCACAATATTATATTGCTCTTTTCAAATATACAAGTTTCATCACTGGCCACAAAAGTTCATCACGACGCCAAATTTATCCAAACCCCTTTCACCCCTTTTTTACACGCTTTTTATTAGCTTCACCTGTATGTTTGTAACCGACTTCTTTGGGCGCGATTTTGACCCACTTTAAACGGCCAGATTTCGTTCAAACTTTGTAGATTTATTGAGGACCGATGACAATACACTAATTTGATAAAATTATTCCATTTTTCAATTTGCAAAAAGCGTGTTTTTTAGTTTTTTTAAACTATTATTATTTAAACAAAAATGGTCTCACTGGAGCGGCTGGTCGGCGTGGAGACCGGTGCAGAAGGGGAACTCGACGGGGCGGCCGCGCGCGCGGTCCAGCGCCGCGAACAGCAGCCACAGCGTGCACGTGAGCACAGCGCAGCCCGCGTACACCCGCACCACGCGCCGTGCGCGCACCCTCGTGCACGCGCGCATCCGCTGCGCGCGTTCTCCGCCGCCGTTGTACACCGCACCTTAAGCGTAAGGCAGATTTGCTTCGTGCTGAACTTGGCGGGCCCCCAGATAAAAACCGTGCCGCTCTAAGTTAATTAAAAGCTGTTACTCTGGTCAAATTGTAATGTGTTGTACTTTACAGAAGTAAAGAAATTAACAGACAAATAGCCCAAGGATGGAGGAAATACTGGTCGATGCAGGAAATAATGAAAAGTAGGGTGCTGGTGCTGGACAATCGTATAAAAAAGAAAACGTTCGACACCTGTATTCTCCCAGTTCTCTCTTATGGCTGCGAAACCTGGTCGACAACTCACTACCACAGAGAGAAGCTTATAAAATGTCAACGTGCCATAGGAACGCAGACACAAGAAAAAGAACAAAGCTCACAGATATACTTACCCGGATAAACATACAAAAATGGAGATGGGCAGGGCACCTATGTTTAGGAATAAAAGGCTATATATATACTAGCTTACCGCCCGCGGCTTCGCCCGCTTTCTCTAAAACGATTTGAGATTTAAACTATCCTATCTCTCAAGTTGGATCGAACTGCACATGGTGTGCGAATTTTATTATAATCGGTTAAGTGGTTTAGGAGTCCATTGAGGACAAACATTGTGACACGAGATTTATATATATATTATATTCCTTATATATATTCCTTATAAAATTATAATTGTAATATGTATATATCAATAAACAATAATTTAATACTAGTGGTCCGCCCCGGCTTCGCCCGTGGTACATATTTACGTTTTCTCTACATAAGAACCATCCTCGTACTTCAAGGAATATAATAAAAAAAGAATTATCGAAATCGGTTCACCCGTTCACGCGTGATGCCGTGACAACGCGAAACGGGTTTCATTTTTTATATAATACTAGCGGTCCGCCCCGGCTTCGCCCGTGGTACATGTTTACGTTTTCTCTACATAAGAACCATCCTCGTACTTCAAGGAATATAATAAAAAAAGAATTATTGAAATCGGTCCAGCCGTTCTCGAGTTATGCGCTTACCAACACATTTTGCGATTCATTTTTATATTATAGACTAGCGACCCGCCCCGGCTTCGCACGGGTGCAATGCTGATACTAAATAGACTACAGAAAAACTGTGAACGTTGTATATAAAAAAATAGCGGCCCGCTCCGTCTTCGCACGGGTATAAAATATATAGCCGGGCGGCCGGCCGTTACCGCCGCAAACGCTACGTCCCGCAATTTTTAAATCTGTAATATCTTCGAAAATATTCACTTAAATCATACGGTGTAAAGGGCCATATAGATCTATATTAAATGAACAATGTATTCAAGGTATTTAATTGGTTAAGGATTAATGCTGTATTGGTTAAAATCGCTTCGAAAATTAGCCATTATTTGTCGTAAAAAGTAAATGACAAAAAAAAGTTATTGTGGGTTATCCATAAGAGATAGACATATACCATCACGGACTTTTCTGTAGACCTTTTCAATGTGTATAATACTTAGTACATTATTTTGATAAAACTCGTAGGGTTCAGCCTGCGTTTGCAATGTAAGCGGAAAAAATGTTATTTTTTACGACATCACATTAGAAACCTCAAAAATAACAGTACTTCTCCACTATTTAATGGATGTTATTATACATATAAACCTTCCTCTTGAATCACTCTATCTATTAAAAAAAACCGCATCAAAATCCGTTGCGTAGTTTCAAAGATTTAAGCGTACAAAGGGACATAGGGATATAGGGACATAGGGACATAGGGACAGAGAAAGCGACTTTGTTTTATACTATGTAGTGACTAGCTTACCGCCCGCGGCTTCGCCCGCTTTCTCTAAAACGATTTGAGATTTAAACTATCCTATCTCTCAAGTTGGATCGAACTGCACATGGTGTGCGAATTTTATTATAATCGGTTAAGTGGTTTAGGAGTCCATTGAGGACAAACATTGTGACACGAGATTTATATATATTAAGACTAGCAATGCCCTGCGGTTTCACCCGCATAGATAGCGATATTGTGACAGTGAAAGTCTACTATAGGTCGGACTATGGGTTTAATTTTTAATCACATGATAATCACCTTCACCCCGTCCCGCACTAAGCCTGCTCATTGTATTAAACAGTATACCTACTATTTTCTGTAGATTGACACTTATAAAAATTCGTTATATCTTTTGAATGGAATACCCAATTTTTTTAATTTAAAAAGTATTTTGCTGGTATTGAAACAGTCTATTAATAAAACATCATTTAATGGGATAAGGATTAATATACATATGTGTAATGTGTATGGATAACATGGTTTGATTACTGTCGGCACTTCTATATATGTACTTTGAAAACGTAAAAAAGTTGTTGTAGTAACATAACTACTGAAGATGAACATATTATGGTATCGCGGACTCTCTTGTAGATATTGATCCATTCTATAATAACCGTAGAACATTTTTTTGTTCTATCTTCAATAGATTCCGCAGCGCACGCGATGACAGAATTTTTATTAAGGAATTTTTTACACCTTGGGTTACATTATTGGATTTTTGGTAAGGATCTCTAATTTTTTTGAAAATGCAATATAAGGCTATATTGCATTTTCAAAAAAAAATAGAATATGTTGCTCAGTAAAGATTCAGCTTTCTAATGGTGAAAGAATTTTTGAAATCGGTCCAGTAGTTTATGCGTGACAACCATACATACATACATAATTACAAACCTTTCCTCTTTATAATATTAGTATAGATATAGATAATGTAATTATTCACCATCCAAATCCTCGATCATTTTATCTATTCTGGCCGCATCGACGTGGAACACTATCTGCTTGACGATCGAGGTGACATGGCACAGCAGAAGGAACATGACGCGGGACAGCTTGGCCATGTCGCTGCGCGCCCGGTACGCGTACAGGCACTCCTGCGCCAGGTACAGCGAGGTGAGCGCCAGCACGGCCGCGCGGTACGCCGCGTGCGCCGCGCCGCCCCCGCCCCCTGCACCACCCCCGCCGCCCGCACGCAGGAACCCCACCAGCCGCAGCAGCCGCGTGTGCTCTGCTATGCACTCGCCTGCCTCTGACATCTGCTCATAAACAATCATATAAATTATGTTAAATCGCCTTCCAAATAAATAAAAAGTTGCCCGACCAGTTAACCGACTTATTTGTTGGTTGAACTTTATCGATGCCTACTATGTTACGTATCACTTTCACAGTGGCTTCAAATTCAAATTCAAATTATATTTATTTGCAAGAATATAGTACAAATTATAGATGTTTAAATTACAATATTATGTGGCTGATACATTCTACCCATTGATTGGGTGTGCAAATATTAAAAAGAAAGTTGATTAGTCTAATTATTATTCAGCGGTTTAGGGTACTTATTTTTGTAATAAAAGAAGAAAAAGTACTTGTAGGGCGATATACCCAGTGGTGGGCTACGTGGCTAGTGTTGGAGGGATTTGTTATAAAATCAAACTAAAATGCACACTAATTAATTTATTACTAAAATCACTGCTATTACACTTTTAGTTGTTACTTTTTAATTGTTACTGTTAATTGTTATATTATATGTTAATTATTCTGTTAAATAAATGTTATAATTATATTCTATGTTTAATGTTAAAATATTAAGCGTCGCGACAGTAATATGTTGTTTTGTGGACTGACCCGCGATACCTAGTATTGCTGACTAGGGTGTTCGGTGGTCATTGCACCGAACAGTACTAAATTCCTATACAATAATATTATAGTACTAGCTGTGCCCGCGACTTCGTCCGCGTGGAATAGTGACTGCATAGTAAACTACTTAACACACAATTATTGAGTAAACACGTACTACCATAAACAATTAAATAATAAGCACTTGCAGATTATTTTACAGTTAAGAAATAAAATAAATTAAATAAATAATAACACAAAAGAACTGTTAGTAAAATTTATTTCTAAACTGAGCTAAAAAAACTTAGGTACAAAAGAGTTCAAAATTTCCAGGGTATGGCTATCCTCCCGCTCCCATATCCTTCTACTTTCACAGACTTTCAACTTTTCCCTTTCACCCCTAGTAAATGGCAGAACCGATTTTGATGTAAACCATGTCTAATTGTACCTATATGTACACGTCATATCCTTTGATGCTTCATTTGGATTATTTATTTCCACTATCACCCCTTAGGTGCACTATATGTAATAAACGGATGAACCGATTTTGATAAAACCAGACTAATTGTAATTCACACGTCATGCCCTTTCATTTGATATGCCGCTTGAGTGTATTATTTGACCACATTCGATTATTCATTCCCACTTTTACTGCTATAATCCAATAAATGGATAAACCGAATTGTATAAAAATATGACTAATTGTACTTTCACACGTTATGCACTTTCATTTGATATGTCACTTGGGTATATTTGACAACATTCGTTTTTTAAATTCCCTCTTTTAACCCTATTGTGAGAAATTACACGCGAGGCCGGGTTAAATATTAGTTTGAATGTAATAAGAATGTACTGCGATTCTACACAGCTACCTAATTGATGTAGGTAGTTGATAACAAATCGCAGCAAGTCAACCACTAATAGCAAAGTGAGGGTAGTTGCGTCGAACGTCATAATATAATCAACGTCCGAGTCCCTAGGCACGATTCGTACGAATGCACCACGAGTCAAAGGAAAGCGGCTTTTTATAGTATTCGGCAGCTAAGCATGTTCAGACATGAAATAATGACAACTACATTGACAACTATTCATCCACAAAAATATTAAATCAAAAGTTACGTCTAACACTATATATAATAAATGGATGAACCGATTTTGATAAATTTGACTAATTGTTCTGACAGGTCGTGTACTTTCATTTGATTTGTCACTTAGGTATAAATTACAACATTCGTTTTTTTCATTCCCACTTTTACCCCTATATATAATAATCGGATGACAGATTTTGATAAACTATATCTAAGAACCAGCGTCGGAAAATATTCCCCCTCACAAATACCGCATCTAATTCTTATTACTCGTTAGCGGGCTACGGTGGCACAGACAGACACACAAACACACATAGCGGTCATAACACGTCCCCTCTTTTTGCGTCGGGGGTTAAAAATATAATACCTACGACATAATTTAAAGGAAATTTTATGTAGAAATAATGCAATTTGTGCAGGTTTTAGGCTGAGCAAAAACCTAAATAAAGGTCCTTTGAACTCTTCCCCCCTACTGCACCCTCAGCTTACCCCGCCCCCCCTTGGGGACTTTCGATATGACAATCTGGACCTGTCAAGGAATAACTGTAGCGTATAACTTACGTAATAAATTTATTTATATTGTGTTTTTATCGTACACTGTACAGTGTATCAATAGAATGCCTTAGCAAATGTTCGCCGTGATTACTTAAATGGTCATAACTTTTTTATTTATTAACCGATTAACATGAAATAAACACTAAATGTTAAATGAAGCTTACCACAATATATTTGTGAAAGCCGCATCTAAATCGGATAAGCCGTTTCTGAGATTATCGTGTTCAAACATACAGACAAACAGACAAACAGACAAAAAATTTTTTAACAACAGTTTTGGATTCGGGCACGATTAAATAATAACACCTGCTAATATTTTTTTTCATATTTCAATTGTACAGACACTACTTTTCTACAATTTTATTATATGTATTGATGATGATGATTGATGATAATATAAAATATTACTGTATTACAATATTATTGTAATACTGTGATAATATCAAGTCGACGCTGGAAATAATATTATGATATGAATACTATAATATGTACTTACCAGTATTATAGTATTAGTTACATAATAATTTAAATCTTAATCCTATTAATATTATAAAGGCGAAAGTTTGTATGGATGTTTGTTACTCTTTCACGTAAAAACTACTGAACCGATTACAATGAAATTTAGCACACATATAGAAGGTAACTTGGATTAACACATAGGGTAGGTTTTATCCCGGAAATCCCACGGGAACGGGAACTATGCGGGTTTTCCTTTGAAAACGCGGGCGAAGCCGCGGGCGGAAATCTAGTCTAGTATCCATACTAATATTATAAATGCGAAAGTAACTCTGTCTGTCTGTCTGTTACTCAATCACGCCTAAACTACTGAACCAATTTTCATGAAATTTGGTATGGAGATATTTTGATACCCGAGAAAGGACATAGGCTACTTTTTATCCCGGGAAAATGACTCAATCCCGGAAATCCCACGGGAACGGGAACTATGCGGGTTTTTCTTTGACTGCGTGGGCGAAGCCGCGGGCGGAAACCTAGTACTATTATAAAGGCGAAAGTTTGTATGGATGTTTGTTACTCTTTCACGTAAAAACTACTGAACCGATTACAATGAAATTTAGCACACATATAGAGGGTAACTTGGATTAACACATAGGATAGGTTTTATCCCGGAAATCCCACGGGAACGGGAACTATGCGGGTTTTCCTTTGAAAACGCGGGCGAAGCCGCGGGCGGAAATCTAGTACGTCATATTTTATTTAGTTATTCTTTATTATAATTCACTAAACTTACATTCCAAGCACCTAAAATCAACTAAAATGAAAATATTCAGTACGGCCCGAAGATAAGTAATTATACGATATGTACCTAATAACTAATAAGTCAATAATTATATCAATCAAAGACGATCAACAGTATAATTATTAGCAGTTCGGTTTAGCGGCCACGCCCTTCCCTCTGATAGTAATTAATACTTGCGTGATAGTTTAACATGACGTTCTAAATTATTATACCTAACAAAAGGAAACACTAATTGAAACTTAAAAATCGTTCTTTCCTTTTCTGATTGATTGAATTGATGGTGATTTAAATAATTGATGCTCAGATACAGACTGTATGTTGCCTGTGCTGTCTTTCCGCCTGCATTGTCTAAAATCATATAAAGCCTCTTTCTCTGTCCCTATATCCCTACTGTAGCATAGGTTTTATCCTGGTATCCCACGGGAACGGGAACTATGCGGGTTTTTCTTTGAATACAGGGCGAAGCCGCAGCAGGAAAGCTGGTCATAATAAAATTTATAAATTACGTGTCATGCTGTTTATTATGCACTCTCTAAACTACTGAACCGATTTGAATAAAATATGACAGATTATTTTATATCCCATACTAGCTAATATATAGGGTGTCCCAAGAAGTAGTGATATACTGAAGCTGTGAGGTAGAGGACCTCGAGGGCTATCCGATTCACCCCCATGTATGTTTGTAAAAAGTAATTTTTACAAACTCAAACTCAAACTCAAACTCAAACATTTATTTATTCAATTAGACTTCTTGGAGAAGCACTTTTGAAACGTCAATACATATTTTTTACATTTACCACCGATTCGGAAAGCAGTATCTATGGAGAAGAACCGGCAAGAAACTCCATAGTTGCTCTTTTAAATCATATCAGTATTACAATTTAATTTTACAAAATATGTAACTGTATATTATCATAATATGCCAGAGAACTGTCCTGTGGTTTTTACGCGATAACCCTCCATGGGTTTTTATCTTCCATATATTCCTTAATGCTGTAATAGGCTCTCTGAACTAATACGTTTTTTACATAATTTTTAAATTTAGCACTACTAAACTCTTTGATACTATGAGGAATTCTGTTGTAAAAAAGTATACCTTGGCCCATAAATGAATTTTTAACTTTAGCTAGATGATAAAATGGCATTTCAATTTTATTTCTGTTCCTTGTGCCATAACAGTGTCTATCTCCTACTCTTGTGTGTAAGTCTGCGTTTTTGTGTACATATAAAATGTTATTAAATATATACTGTGATGGTACAGTGAGGATACCAGTATTCTTAAAGAGATCTCTTAGTGAGTCCCTAGCACGTAAATTATATATAGAGCGTATGGCTCTTTTCTGTAATATAAATATAGTTTCTATATCTGCAGCCCTGCCCCATAGCAGAATTCCATAGGACATTATGCTATGAAAGTAGCTAAAATAAACCAATCTAGCCGTGTCTTCATCGGTGAGATGCCTTATTCTTCGAACTGCATATGCAGCTGAACTAAGCTTAGCAGCGGTGGTGGCAACATGGGCCCCCCATTGTAGCTTCTCATCTAGTGTCAAACCAAGAAAAACAGTGGAATCCACAGGGTATAATACCTCCCCGTTTAAAATAATATCCCTTTTCACCTTTTTTACATTTGGAAGGATAAATTCTACACAATTTGTTTTTTTTTGCATTTAATAATAAATTATTAGCATTGAACCAATTGGATATGCGTAAAAGAGCAGAGTTTACTTCGTCAACATTTGTGTCATGTCTATCCACATTAAATATTAATGAGGTATCATCTGCAAACAGTACTATTTCACACATATCCTGCAAATAATAAGGTAGGTCATTAATATACACTAAGAACAAAAACGGTCCTAAGATAGATCCCTGCGGAACACCTATGTTAATCGGCGCACCGCGAGATTTCTCTCCATTAACGACAACGGTTTGTACCCTGTTCTGAAGATATGAAGCTATGAGGTCCTGAGCTAAACCTTTAATACCATAAAAATTTAGTTTCCGTAATAGAGTGGAATGTTCTACACAGTCAAAAGCCTTAGAAAGGTCGCAGAATATCCCTAAAGCATTCTTTGAATTTTCCCATGCTTTATATATATGTGACAAAAGAGCTATTCCCGCATCAGTGGTAGAGCGCCCCTTTGTGAAACCAAACTGTTTGGCGTGCAGTAAACCATTTGATACAAAATGACTACATAATTGGTTTAAAATTAATTTCTCGAAGACTTTGCTCAAAGTTGGTAAAATAGAAATTGGCCTATAGTTATTACAGTCTTCTTGGTCACCACTTTTAAATAAAGGAATAACTTTACTAAACTTTAATAAATCAGGGAATATACCACAGTCACAACATTGATTAAATATAAACGCTAAATGGTTGGCAATGTTTTCTATAATATTATTTACTAAATTTACAGACATTCCCCAGAGATCACATGTTTTTTTTAAGTTTAATGTTTTAAAAGTTTTAACAATTTCCTTTGCAGTCACATGTCGCAATTCAAATAATACATTACACTCAGCAACATGGTCCCTCAAGTAGGACTCCGCAAGCGCTGATGACGAATTTAATTTTTCGGTAATACTAGCAGGGACACTACTAAAAAAATCTTCAAAAGCAAGCGCAACATCAGCACTTTTGTCAATGACCCTACCAGCATTCACAAGTTTTATGGTACTATTTGATTGGTTTTTACCCATTTCACCATTAATAATTGCCCAAACCGTTTTAACTTTGTTATCAGAGTTGCGTATTTTATCTCTGACATACAAGCACTTGGCAGTGAAACAAACTTTTTTAAAAGTTTTTGAATAATTTCTAACATAACTAAGAAATGACAAGTCTTTGTTATATTGCTTCATGCCATATAACTCATATAAAACGTTCCTGCATCTGTGTATACTAGGTGTTGCCCATTGGCTAAATGGTAAATCCTTGGTAATACTTAATGATTTAACTTTAAAGATTTTTTCAAACTCATTATGAATTAAATGAAATGAAATGAAATGAAATGAAATGAAATGAAATGAAATGAAATGAAAATAAGTTTATTATGGACACAAAAAAAAGATACAATTTAGTTAAAAAAAGGAACTTAAAAGATTAGGAAGGAGGAAATTAAATTAAAAAGATTTGTAAACATTTCACAAGGATTATTATGGAAGGATTGATCATTCAGGCCAGGCAATTTATTATTAATATTATCTCTAAATTTATGAATGCCTTTTTTAGTTATAGGCCTAACATTAATTCTTTTAAATGTAGGTATGTAATCCCATTCAAAAACTACTGGCCACAGTGATCCGAAGTGAATGTATTGAGAATACTTTTTTCTAAACAGTTGCAATCACAGTAAACATTATCAATACAAGTTGCAGAACTAGGTGTAATTCGTGTGGGTTCATCAAAAAGTTTGTGTAAATTAAATGATTGAAATAAATTAACTATTCGTGTTGCCGTTTGTGTGTGTGAAAGTAAATCAATATTAAAATCTCCACATACTATAACCTTCTTTTCACTTCTGCTCAAACGCTTTAATATTTCTTCCATGACTGTCTCAAACATATTATAGTCACTGGAAGGAGGCCTATAAACGCAAACAATAATGTAACGCTCAAGTTCAACACAGGACAGTTCAATGGTGCGTTCTACAGAAAGACTAACAATGTCAGTTCGTTCTTTGCTTTTTACACTTTTGTGTACTAAAATAAGAGAACCTCCATGAATAGCATGTTTCCTAAAGTATATACTTTTTAACTCATAATTATCAATATTTATTAACAACTGACATTGTTTAAGCCAATGTTCCGTTACACAAAAAACTTTAATACTATAATGATTTAAGAATAATTCTATTTCTAACTAGCTTCCGCCCGCGACTCCGTCCGCGCGGATGTCGGTCTTTGCGTGGATGGTTTATTTCTCCATTTTGAGTAACTCTGACAATGACATCTTATAAATATCTATTGGACCCAAATACGGCTAGGCCTATAATAATACGCAACGTGTGTTCGCGGTTCTACAGAACAACGTCTATGGATAAAACTGAAAAATTTAGATTAATTTTTTTTCTACGTATTTTTCCAGGATAAAAAGTATCCTATTTTACGCGCAGGATAATAAGGTATAATTATACCAAGTTTCATCGAAATCGAACCGTTAGTTTTCACGTGATGTCTTCACATACAGACAGACAGACAGACAGACAGACAGACAAAAATTTTTTTAATCACATATTTGGGTTTGGTATCGATCCAGTAACACCCCCTGCTATTTATTTTTTCAATATTTTCAATGTACAGAATTGACCCTTCTACAGATTTATTATATGTATAGATAATTTGCTAGCCAAGCCTTGAATATTTTGATGTACAATGGAAAAAGGCTGCTTAGCTGTTGTCTTATATTATACTAGTTTAAATCTAGCTTAGGGCTAAATTTTCTGTCAACACTTAACCTAGGTTGGTGTATATAATTACTACTACATAAAATTATAGTAGATCGATGGTCTGATACAGAACATGTACCAGACTGGTTAATAATTTTATATGCTATTAACATAGCAAGTTCTCTCTTATATCTAAATGGCAGATACACTGTATTCCTTGTCAAACAAAAAGATTTTATACATGAATTTATGTCAAAATATATAAATGCATCACTATGATGATTTGTTAAGTTATATAATTTTAAGTTAATATTATAGATAAATCTATTTTGATTTTGTGTCAAACCAGGCAAATATGGTAAAGTACACAACATAAATTTGCATTTTGTCTCACTACTAATTTTTAACATTTTTTGAAATCCTATATCAATGTCATGTTTTTTTAAATTAAAACTATCTCCGTATAATATAATAACAATACTATTTTCATTAAAACTATAATTATCTAATGAATTCATGATATATGTAAATGAACTATTAGGAGTGCAAAAATTGGTTACTTTATGCCCTAAGTTGTTAAGCAAAGCGCCAAATCCCTGACCTATATTATCTGACAACACAATAATTTCCTGCATGGAAAGATGTTTTGTTTTACTAGATGAAATTGTTGCCATTGGTTGAATACTATGTATGTCAGTGCAGTCAATGGGCTTATGGGGCGACGGTTGCTCATTGTCACTTATAGAACACTTACATACATAGTTATTGGTCATAGACTCGAAGCGATCCATATTTTCATTGCCTAACTTTATTAAGTAATCTGCCTCTTTTATGTGTTCATTAATTTGTAACTGGGCAGCAGAATATTCTTGTTTGAGGTCATGTAATGTATCATTTAATGAGTCTATTTTCTCCTGAAGTTCAGTAGTTTCTACTTCATATATCATTTTATAATGTTTAGAACATTATGTCCATTAGTCCCTATGACATCTATCTAACTCTTTCAAAAGGCTTTTATTTTTATTTTGCAATTGTGCTACATTTTTTAATGAAAACCTATTTCTAATAACTAATTTAGTGCGTTTAATAAACCTACTTAATTTGAGATATTTTTTTAATTTATTGTGTGAATTTAACTTGATTTTTCTATTGTTTTCAAAGCCACTTAACTGTCCACATTCAAGCAGTTCACCAAAAAGACTGTTGGATGAAGTGCATAGCCGCTTGGAGTTATCCTCCTGAACCTCCATTAAACTGCATTCCAGTTCAACGATACGACTGAGAGCCTTCTCGTGGTCATTGGAACACTGTTGGAAGCTGTCAACAATGTCTTGAAGGGCTGTGCATTTGTTTTGGCTGTCCATATATTGAGTGTGGAGTTCAGCTAGCTCGGCCTTCAGACTAGTATTCTTTTTAATTATTTGCTGGATTTCCACCTCATGTTCCTGTCTCTCCAGCAAGAGTTGTTCACACAGGGATTGAGAAGCCTTTAAATCCTGTAGTGTGGCCTTTAGTTTGTTTTCCATATCTTTGGCCACTGCCTTGCGGGTCAGCATGTTGTAATTTTAGTTGCTGAAACAGGTGAAATAGATGTTAAAAAGTGTATATAATAATATGATACAATTAAAACAATTTTGCTTGTGTTAGATAGGCTTAATATGGTTTAATTATAAGAAAAGAAAAGAGTAGATAGTGAATGGATATGTTTTGTATTAGAACTGAAGTATATTTTGTCTGGAGCTATTAGTTTTTGTCCTCTAAATTGCTTCCAACTTGTCAAGCAAAGTGAGACGATAACTATGCGCTCATGTATTTATTGTGACGTTACTCATAAAATATGAGCAGTGTTATTAGTTTAAATGAATGTGAATGTTGTGTATATCTATAAATAAGATATAGTAAAACTAGTACTCCCCTGGTTTTATCCAAGAAGAAATTCGAATTTGAATTTCCGTTGCCGTTGACATCCACGTTATACAAAACGCAGCTTCAGTCACGTAATTATACGTATTTCACATTAAATAACACTTGTACGTTGATGAGATAGTTAACTATTACTAATTTATACTGTTTTTACAATTAGTAATTATTGAATTTAATATGATTTTTGAATTTAAAACTACAACAACTTTTGTCTGTCTGTTCAGGCTAATTTCAAGAATGGCTGGACCCATTTTGACAGGACTTTCACTGACAGATCACACATAGCTGACCACACTAAGCTATTTTTATACCGATACTAGCTGGCCCGGCGAACATTGTACCGCCCAGTCAATGAATTTCGTGTTACCTTTGGGCTTGGAACTAAATTTAGGCTTTGATGAACGGAATACAATGTAACAAAATAAATATAGATATAGGTATAATGGCTTTTTATTTCGATGAATAACACATACAGAAATAGAATAAAAAAATAATTACTTAAATACTTCATACCTACACACACATGTCAGAGAAAAATTATTGAATTAAACTACGTTTTGCAGCCTGGGATGCACTCGAATTAACTCTTTTCGTTCTTTAACTGGTGTCGACAACAAATCGTTTCCTTTCACTCGGGCGACCGACGATGATACAGTGGGTAACGATCGTTGCCTGTGATGGTCTTTGCCGTCAATTTTCGTGGATACCTTTTGGAACACTCGCTGTCAACCATGCATGGTGATTGGCGGTTGATGGTGCCACACGGTCCATGAATCATATTCGTGACTAGCGACCCGCCCCGGCTTCGCACGGGTGCAATGCTGATACTAAATACACTACAGAAAAACTGTGAACGTTGTAGGTATATAAAAACATAGCGGCCCGCTCCGGCTTCGCACGGGTATAAAATAGATAGCCGGGCGGCCGGCCGGTACCGCCGCAAACGCTACGTCCCGCAATTTTTAAATCTGTAATATCTTCGAAAATATTCACTTAAATCATACGGTGTAAAGGGCCATATAGATTTATATTAAATGAACAATGTATTCAAGGTATTTAATTGGTTAAGGATTAATGCTGTATTGGTTAAAATCGCATCGAAAATTAGCCATTATTTGTCGTAAAAAGTAAATGACAAAAAAAAGTTATTGTGGGTTATCCATAAGAGATAGACATATACCATCGCGGACTTTTCTGTAGACCTTTTCAATGTGCATAATACTTAGTACATTATTTTGATAAAACTCGTAGGGTTCAGCCTGCGTTTGCAATGTAAGCGGAAATAATGTAATTTTTTACGACATCACATTAGAAAACTCAAAAATAACAGTACATCTCCACTATTTAATGGATGTTATTATACATATAAACCTTCCTCTTGAATCACTCTATCTATTAAAAAAAACCGCATCAAAATCCGTTGCGTAGTTTCAAAGATTTAAGCGTACAAAGGGACATAGGGACATAGGGACATAGGGACAGGGAAAGCGACTTTGTTTTATACTATGTAGTGATGATTAAAACATCATGTCATGTCGGTCTGGATCGGTTACAGGATTAGCAATCCCCGCACATACAATTTTTATCTGCCCGAATTCTTTCGACTAACCAAATTAAAATGTGTGCATGCTGCAAGCCTTATTTTTGTCATTCGATTGAATACATCCATCATTGAATAATCCCAAAGATGTGTTGCTTTTGTAACTCATGATTGGATTTTTTGTTTGAAAACACGTGTGGTAATGTCGAGCCGATCACTTGATATCTGTCCGGGAAGCAGCAGTTGAATAATTTCCATCCATTTCGGATTACATGTAAATGTAATGAATAGATCTGGCCGACCATAATGACGAAAATATTATGTACTAGCGACCCGCCCCGGCTTCGCACGGGTGCAATGCTGATACTAAATACACTACAGAAAAACTGTGAACGTTGTATATAAAAACATAGCGGCCCGCTCCAGCTTCGCACGGTAGGTACAAAATATATAGCCGGGCGGCCGGCCGGTACCGCCGCAAACGCTACGTCCCACAATTTTTCAATCTGTAATATCTTCGAAAATATTCACTTAAATCATACGGTGTAAAGAGCCATATAGATCTATATTAAATGCACAATGTGTTTAAGGTATTTAATTGGTTAAGGATTAATGCTGTATTGGTTAAAATCGCTTCGAAAATTAGCCATTATTTGTCGCAAAAAGTAAATGACAAAAAAGTTATTGTGGGTTATCCATAAGAGGTAGACATATACCATCGCGGACTTTTCTGTAGACCTTTTCAATGTGTATAATACTTAGTACATTATTTTGATAAAACTCGTAGGGTTCAGCCTGCGTTTGCAATGTAAGCGGAAAAAATGTAATTTTTTACGACATCACATTAGAAACCTCGAAAATAACAGTACTTCTCCACTATTTAATGGATGTTATTATACATATAAACCTTCCTCTTGAATCACTCTATCTATTAAAAAAAACCGCATCAAAATCCGTTGCGTAGTTTCAAAGATTTAAGCGTACAAACGGACATAGGGACATAGGGACATAGGGACAGAGAAAGCGACTTTGTTTTATACTATGTAGTGATGTCATTGCATCTTGCGCATATTCATGACCTGTGTATGTCGCCGGTAAAATAGTAAACAGACCAACATTTTCTGCATCTTCTTCTCTGTGCTAATTGCATCGACGCGTAAATGGATGTAATCTTCAAAACGCAATTTAGCTTGGTTCGAACCAATGAGTCAGGGGCTCCGTTTCAATTTTAACGTTATACATAATAATAATATTATATCAACGCAATATTGTTGAAGCGTTGTTGAAGCATTGAAGCAGTCGACGAAATTGCAACAAATTATAATTGTCAGAATTTTTACATTTTTATAGAATTTCTTTTTAATAATTAAGCGAACTAACCTCCTTGGTTAGTTTCCTCACCAAAAATACCTTATCAATTTCTGAAAACACGCGTAAACACAAATATTTGAGGAATTTTTATGTATCTGCTTTTATTGCATTTTTTAATAATTGATTTTAAAAAAATACAAACAATATTTATTCACCCTTTTTACTTTTTAATTATTTTACACATTTTTGAACGCATGAATGTCAAACATTATTTTCCGTATTTGACAGGATTGACAACTAACGATTGACATATTGTACGAAAATCAAAATTTTGGGGAAATATTTATTCGTCTAGTTTTTGTTGTTTTTATGATTTATTCTGCTATTCTGGACGGAGAAAAATCCAACAAATCTAAAACCATGAAAATTGGTTCAGCAGATCTCGAGTTATAAGTGTTGGAACATACACGACTTTCTTTTGTATATATAGATTCCCACAGGAAAATAAAGATAAATAGGAAAAACTCTATTACGCGGGCGAAATCACGGGACATTACAATCTTAGAAGGTTTTTTTACAAAATCAAAGTGCTGGGCGCTGCATGAGTCAGCCTCAACCACTCCGGCTCGCTTGACTCTGCCTGCTCCTCAGCACACGCGGTCGCCACGCTCCTCCGCGCCTCCGACTTTTTTAATACACACACACACACAACACATTAAAGTACCACATAAAAACATTTTTTTTTTTGTAATTATTTATTCAAATCTTGTAAACATGTTTGATACAATTTACAAGGGCAATGAATGGATCCATTTTATTTTTTGACGTGACAACGTCTTATAATTCGATAGAGCCGGCTGCACGCACGAAAAAACATGACTCATGCGGCGTTACCTCGCTCTGAGGCGTTCCATGTAGGCTTTAAGTGCAAGCGAGAGCGCGGAACGAGCGACAAAGAAGAACAATCGGACGTTGTCACGTTCAACTATCGTCAGTAAACCGACTTTACAGATAACCAATTTTTTCCATCCAGCGTCTCCACATATTCTACTATATAAAAATAAGTCGGGTTTTCCTTCCTGACGCTATAACTCCAGAACGCACCAACCGATTTCCACGGTTTTGCATTCGTTGGAAAGGTCTCGGGCTCCGTGAGGTTTATAGCAAAGAAAAGGTGTCTATGGTGGCGAAATGGAGTTCGCCCGGTTTGCTAGTATTGTATAATAATATCACCGAAGTTTGCTGGGTGGTTATAGTTATCTTTTTTTTTAAATCTTTTTACAAGACGCTACTGGGACTCAATTCTTTGAGTATGAGTCCCATCAGGGGCAACAAATGGGTTGTCTGGGTCTGAGTGATTAACTTTTTGATGAACATACCCATGTTGCCACAAACAATCATAATAATATGCTCGGCAATAATCCGTACCTACGAATTGTTGTCCCCTCAGCATTTGAATGAACTATGGTTTTTAATGTACATTTTGACATTTATTGTCTCTTTCAAACACAATTCTTTTAGTTTTGTCAATGTAACTCAAACAGTTTTGAACATAACCTCAAAAATTAAAATAAAGATTTCTCTGTAATTACACGTTTCCGCACGAAAAGCCGCTAATGTATATTTCGGGGCATCATTATCGATCGATAAAAATTAAAAACGCGCCGAAATTCGTGCCGCAGGTTTCTAAAGTCAACCCTATTGACAGCGGCTAATATCCTCAGCAGCAAAGCTTGGAGCAACAATATGGTTAGTCATTGGAGTGACTGTCGAAGTGATGATGTTGTCCTCCTTGACCTCTGATACACCTTGTTCCACATTGTCATACAAATAAGACAAAGTTTCAACCTGGTACTGCAAACATTGTAATGAAGCAACAATAAAATCACTGAGGGTGGAGAAATTAGAAGCTTAACATGAGGGAGTTCTAGCCAAAGTGAAAGTGGTTTTGGTCTTCTGTAGGCTATTTTGTATTTTTTGAAGTGAAAACTTCTTTAGCGGCGTTGGGTATAAAATCTTAAGCTCGCGTCAGGACACGTGACCTGATCGAAAAAGCGTAAGACGGATGGATATCAAACATGCTCAACGTTAATAATCAAGTTTTCACTTCTGCCGGCACTCCCGGAGTGCAACCCGTCTTTTTTTAAAACAGTAACAGTAACAGCGTTACAGCCTCAGCTGTAAATCCTGTGTCCCTTACCCTGAGGTGATATGGATATAATATATTTAGTTAGTCTACACATGTAAACGTAAATGTTAAACCTTTGTTTTTTTTAGTTATAAGTATGGTTATGTAATAAAATGTACTGTATAATTTATTTGGGAATAAATGTCTTTCTATTGTATTCTATCTCGGAAATTTATGCTAGAGACTGTTCAATATCCTTGATACTGCCAAAATAAAGACAACAAAATGAAGTCCTCGATACTCAAAAAAAAAGTTATGGAAGAAAAGTTATAACTGAGTGCTTTAAAGAATTGAATTGAATTAAATTAAATTGAATTAAATTGCACGACCTAATTCCGCCATCCCCGTTTTTCCATCGTTCGTCGAGGCGCACAGATTCTAGGCATCGCCACATGGTTGACGTTCCATGTACCCGGACAAAGCGGTTCGGATCGTCATTCTTTATTCGAACCGCTAGGGACTGGAACATGCTTCCTGAATCTGTGTTCCCCGATGAGTACAATATGGAGGTCTTCAAGAGGAGAGTGAACAGGTACATTCTAGGGCAGCGCGCTCCATCTTAGGCCACATCTCAGCTTACCATCAGGCGAGATCGTGGCCAAGCGCTCCCCTATTGTACTGTAAAAAAAAAAAAATTTGTTTTGAAACTAGTGATGTAACGATACATGATGTTGCCGATACGATACCGATACCGATATTTGTAGTAAAAAATCGGCGATACCGATACCGATACCGATATCGATGGCTTGGTAGAAAAATAAATAGTGAATTATGCATAAAAGTTACCAACATTTAACAGAGACTCAACTGTAAATCGTATTCTTTTAAATAATAATGCCAAATCAAAAAAACAAGAAAAACATTTATTTTAGTATTATTATTTCACAAAGTCAGTTAAACTTTAAGTAATATACATACAACCAGTAATAAAAGTTTACTATTGGTAGAGTTTTTTCAGAAAACAAAGTGCCCGCGCGCGGGCGACCTCCCGCATCGTTTATTGGGCGCGGTTTTTTTAATTGTTTGATTTCGATATCGCTTGTTTTATAATCGGCGATACCGATATAATATCGGCTTGCCGATTATATCGGCCGATATATCGGTATCGGTATCGGTATCGTTACATCCCTAATTGAAACACAATTTTTAAGTTAAAATAATTAAACCCTACGACTAATTAAAATATGTGTTTACATTTTTTATGACTACCACTGAAAAGTATCTACTTTAAACTTGTGTAGTACGGTCAGCCAAGAAAGTGGTGTACCAGTTTTGATTTAGTTTCCCGGTCATCGAAAATTACAACAAGGTTCGTTATAAAAAGATATTACTGAAAGAGACAACATTATCATGACGTAAACCTATGTATTTAGTATTGATACGTCATATGTCACATATAAGTACATGACATTTTAACCTTTAGTATAAATGAAAAGGACATTAGTTTCTACAAAGCAATTGAAATGTTTCCAAACAAAAGTAATAAAAACTATTTAAATAGACAACCGAATTCCATTTGAAAAAGAAAACTGACAATTGACATTTTGTCAAATATATGCAAAAAATCGATATATTTTCCGTGTTATTTTTCAATCAACTGCATATAAAATCATCTCAATGCCTGCCAACTTGACCATTGCCGAAAGAGCACAAATAATTGCCCAATTTAATGAGGGAAGCAGTATCAGTGCGATATCCCGGAATTTGAATATATCGAGGCATTCTGTCCGCTTTTGGATTCGTCGTGAAGGAGAGGAGGGAAGTTTGTTGGATCACAGAAGAAGTGGTCGCCGGCCTGCACTCTCCAATAACGATAGAGAATTCATGAGACGGGAATATGAAATCAATGGTTTTAAGCCCACAAAACATTTTGCGGAGATGTTCGATGTGAGTGCCCAAACAATAAGGAATCATCTACATTACATGGGGTTGCACCACAGGCATTACGCCAAGAAAATATATTTGACGGATGCTCACAGACTTGCTCGTCTGAACTTCGCCAGAGAGCACTTAGAGTTTGATTGGTCTAATACAGTGTTTTGTGATGAAAAAACGTTTAAATCCAGTCAGCATGGACGTCTTCACCTTTGGCGATATAATTCAACACGGTATAAAGATGATCATGTAATCCCAAATAGAGAATCAGGTCGAATTTCCGTAAATATTTGGGGCTGGATGAGTGCGGATGGTGTAGGAGAATTGTGTTCTCTACCTCCTCGAGCGACGGCTGTAAATTATATCGACGTGCTTCAGAATGTAATGCTACCGACAGTCCGTAATGTTTACCCGGAGAACGAAGTGCCACAATTTGATTTTGTTCAAGATAATTGTTCAATTATTCATAATGCGAGGATCGTAAGAGCCTGGTTTCGTTCACACACTGACGTAAGGGTAATTCAGTGGCCCTCAAGATCGCCGGACCTCAACCCGATAGAAAATCTTTGGGGCCTTATGGTCCAACGATGGTCGCATCAAAATGAAAGAACCAAACAAGCTCTTATTAGTCACTGTAATTATATTTGGGAGGAAATGCGGGGAACCGATATTTGCTCACGGCTTGTTGGTTCAATGAGGTCTCGTCTTTTAGAGGTTATAGAGGCCAACGGTGGTTACACCCGTTTCTAATTTTTAAAAATTTTCAATATCTTCTAAATATTACTATATATGCTATGTTTTTGTTTGTTATAAGTATTTTAAAATTGATTGTAGAAATTTAATAAAAGGATAAATCTATTTTTAGCTTGTTTTTTATTGATATTGTAATTACAAGTTTACAGAAATTGTAGGTTTGTGGATTCGCCTTGTGCCTTTACAATTTTATGTAACTTGTTGATTACAATTCTGAATTTGTAGATACAATTTTGTCATCAAAATCTACAGCCCCCCGCCGTTGATTTTACGACGTCATTGGTTCCATCAAGTTCAAACTAAGAACAGCTGTCACGTTACAAACAGTAATAGTCGTTATCAATAATCAGATAAAGACAGCAATAGAAGTTGTCAGATCGATCTGCAAGCGAAACTAATCTTTATCACCTATGAATCTGCAAGCGATATTCAAACTTAGGGTGGTACACCACTTTCTTGGCCGACTGTACCTAGTTACTATTCAAATTAATTTAACATATTATCATAATAATTATGTTGTTCCACGTAGTACACAACTAGCTAATTGACTTGGCTGGCCCCAATGAGTGAGTAACACTTAATAATATTAATTTATTTCTGACGTTGGTTTATTTTTATTAGGGATGTAACGATACATGATTTTGCCGATACGATACCGATACCGATATTTGTAGTAAAAAATCGGCGATACCGATACCAATACCGATATCGATGGCTTTGTAGAAAAATAAATACTGAATTATGCATAAAAAGTTACCAACATTTAACAGAGAC